>CM053032.1:270665859-271355859 GCA_028564925.1 Lithobates sylvaticus
TTTGTTTAGGTATCATCCAGGGTCACCATCTACCTCCTGGGCTGGGGTGCCAGGTCAGAAACAACACAGTCATGAAAATCCTGGTGCCTACGCAGTGTGTGCCTGTGTTCACAAACTGTCCAACACAGATCAGCCGCTGCTGCAACCTCTCACTTTGTGACTTGCTACATAGTTACATTATTACAGTCTAATCACTGGGGGGGGGGGGGAGAGACTGAGGAAATGCTTCCTCCTGCCTGCAGCAGACTGATGACCTCATCTCAGCCTAGGCAAAGTCACTGGCTGGAGCTCACTGATGGCTCTTTGGGGGTTAACCCTTTCGCTATCACTGGCATATGGCAGACATTGGCAGCACCTACAGCGGCAATGGCTTACGCCCCACCCCCTGATCACCCCCGCCCCCCACAGGGCCCCTTGCATTTTTCTTTGCACACTGAATATCCCTGTTATAAACAACCATTTTTACTGAATGAAATTGATTCTTTCATTGGTTACTACTGTGATTGGCCACAGGTAATCACATGGTACAGATGGGCTGTGACTGGCCCTGTCTGTACCATGTGATCATTGTGGCTAATCACAGAGAGCAGCACAGCAGTACACAATGAATGGAAGCCATCCAATGTGTACAAATGTCATGTGAGCTGCTGTGATTGGTCACAGCGATCACATGCAGGGCCGATCCTAGGGTCACAGGCGCCTGGGTGCAGAAATATTTCTGGCGCCCCCACGTGGGTGTGGTCATCTTACTAACCCCTCCTCTTTACTAATGTTTCTATGGCAACAACTCCACCTCTCCATTTGTAAGCCCAATACAATAACTTAGTTAACGGCTTTGACAAGTCAAAATAAATGTTTTATTTATTGACAATTCTGTGTCAAGTGCATGTAAATGAAATAGTGTAGCAGAAAAAAAAAACGGAATATAAACATAAAATAGGGTAGCAGAAAATCTATAACTACAGATGCAAAATATGCAAGATAGATTGATTCTGTACTTTTAAAATTTCCAATAAATACAATCACTAAAGTGCAAATAACAGATCTGCATAATGCATACGATCAAATCGCATCGCACAGAGATTGCATGTGATTTGCACTGCAGTGCGGTGCGAATCACATCTGATCTCGGACATCGCAGCAGTGTGAACCTAGCATTACTGACGGCCACACTGTCAATATAAAATATATATATATATACGCAATACTCAGTGTTGCCAACCCCTACGACTTTTTTTTAAACCTAGAAAATGCACTGACAAGATGCAATTTTTACTTACAACATGAAATTTAACAGAAACTATTCAAAACTATTGACCTTTAAACTATATGTAAACTCTTTACAGTAAACATTATACAGTCAGCTTGATAAAAAGTGGAGTGTGACTAAAATGAGGAAAAACCTAGGAATAATTCTGGATGGGGAAGGAAAACACATGCAGAGATTCATATAGCACACGGTGAAAAAGCGTTATTATGGTCAGAACTTGGGCCTAGTCGCTTTATACACTGCACTCCTATACCATATTTACCCACAAAATTCTCCTAATTACTGTGCCACAACTGACAGCCTCACAGCCACACATACACCTAGGACTAGAGAATCATTTTTTAATTTTTTTCATTTTCAATAACATTTGCACAAAGAATGATATCACTTTGTCTGAGCCTACCTTACAGAAGATCTTTGTTAAAATCAGTAACTGTTGAGAGAATGAACACTTGTTAGGACTATGCAACATACAACATGGAATATGGGAACGAGGGGGGGGGGGGGGGAGATCTATGTATTATGCGATCTGACATTCTCTGGGGAGTGCATGCGCGCCGCCAGCGACCCACTCCAGGTGTGATTACACACAGTGGGAGCTGATCTGCGGATACCGCAGACTTGATGCCCACCAGAAACTGTTGATCATCAGGCAGAGAGCCAGAAAGGCGTTCTGCATATGTAAACAAGGCAGATCGCCATTCTGTCTGTTTGCAAGAACACAGGATCCATTCCTTCCCCTAGTAAAAGCACTTCCCACAAGAAACAGCTAGGCACACAGTTAACCCTTTAATCACCCCTTTTGTTAACCCTTTCCCAGCCAGTGTCATTAGTACAGTGACAGTGCATATTTTTAGCACCGATCACTGTATTAGTGTCACTGGTCCCCAAAAAGATATACTGCAGTGGGGCAGCACATGCAGGCTCAGTCATGTGTATTATATACACGATTGAAGCTGCTGCGGTTTAGAAGCATGCTGCGTGCCCCTCCTGTACGTCGTCCTCCAGCACAGGGGTCTACTTTGTATGCAAAGGTATTTTTCAACTGGGCAGACTACCAAGCAAAAGCGAGGAGGGATGGTTAATGTATTCTAAATAATGATTAAGTTTAAAAAAAAAATGTAACTGCATTTTGTGAATAACAGCAACCCCCCAGGACCATAAAATTGCTATGTTTCTATAGGGTCCTGGGTTTAGTAACACTTTCAACTCCGGTGACTCCTACTCAAGGGTGCAGGTGGCTACAGAGACCACCCATTGGCTTTGTAGCATACACTAGAAAGGGAAAAACACTGCCACACAGGAACTCAGCCCAAGTGGTGAGTAAACATGACGACTTCAGCCTGACTCCACCCAAGCCATGGTCCCGATGCATTTCACCATCGGGCTTAATTATGGAGATCTGGCCTGGGTGAAGCCTTTTTGTTTATTCCCCTTTTGGGCCAGGTTGCTGTGCTTTTCCCTTTTTTGTTGTGAACACTTAGAGCACTTTCAAACTGAGGTGCTAGCCGAAAAAAGGGTTAAACGTGCCCGCAAAGCACCGCTGCCGATTGCAATGGCAGGGGCGCTTTAGGAGCGGTGTATACAGTGCCGCCCCCTCTCTCCAGCTACCCCCTCTGTGTATAATGGATAGATTCATGCATAGCATGAATCTACCCATGGCCGCTGTAGCCACCCCCTATTCAGGCACCTGGCCCCTTTTCGGATGCTGGGCTCCAGAATTACAACAGCTGGGGGTGTTTTAAAGCACCTGATTAGAGCCATAGGCTCTAATAGGCTTCAAAAACGGTGAACTGCTAGCGCAAAGCAGTTCACCCAGCTGTGTTAGAAAAGCAAATGAATATTCGCTTTCCTAACACTGAACCGCCTCTCAGGCAATCAGGTGCGCGGGTCTGTTACCCGTCACCTGATTGGCTGAAACGTCAGGCGCTATGATTGGATGCCTATCGGGAGGAGACGCATGGAGGAAACAGAGCCACTGTCTGACATGCTGAATGCTGGGGCGGCCGCGGTCTCTCACTGACGTCACTGGCTGCTAGCTAGCCGCCGGATAGGCGGCCGGCGATTCTAGCAAGCCAGTGCGTTCAGCTTCGGCCGGCGCCCCTCTGCTCGTTCAAAATACAGCGCTGGGGTGCGGTGCACCCGCTGCACCCCGGGAAGGATCGTCCCTGATCACATGGTACTGGCAGCAGGCCGGCACACTAATCTTTCATCCGTGGACACAGCGGGTGACAGATCGCGCCAAAGTGTGGCCTGTTGTGGGTAGGACATCATATGGTGTCCATCCAGATCTAGAGCTGTCCCGCCAGGCCGTCATTTGACTACAGTGCCTTGAAAAAGTATTCATACCCCTGGACATTTTCCACATTTTGTTATATTACAACCAAAAACGTAAATGTATTTTATTGGGATTTTATGTGATAGACCAACACAAAGTGGTACATAATTGTGAAGTGGAAGGAGAATAAGAAATGTTTTTCACAATTTGTTACAAATGGTATATGAAAAGTGTGGGGGGGGGGGCATTTGTATTCAGCCCCCTTTACTCTAATACCCCTAACTAAAATCTAGTGGAACCAATTGCCTTCAGAAGTCACCTAATTAGTAAATAGAGTCCACCTGTGTGTAATTTAATCTCAGTATAAATACAGCTGTTCTGTGAAGCCCTCAGAGGTTTGTTAGAGAACCTTAGTGAACAAACAGCATCATGAAGGCCAAGGAACACACCAGACAGGTCAGGGATAAAGTTGTGGAGAAGTATAAAGCAGGGTTAGTTTATAAAAAGATCTCCCAAGCTTTGAACATCTCATGGAGCTCTGTTCAATCCATCATCCGAAAATGAAAGAGTATGGCACAACTGCAAACCTACCAAGACATGGCCGTCCACCTAAACTGACCGGGCCGGGCAAGGAGAGCATTCATCAGAGAAGAGCCAAGAGGTCCATGGTAACTCTGGAGGAGCTGCAGAGATGGTGGTGGGGTGGTGGTGGTGGTGGCAGCATCATGTGGTGGGGATGGTTTTCTTCAGCAGGGACAGTGAAGCTGGTCAGAGTTGATGGGAAGATGGATGGAGCCAAATACAGGGCAATCTTAGAAGAAAACCTGTTATGCCGCGTACACACGGCCGGAATTCTCGTCGGAAAAAGCTCTGATGGTTTTCTCGTCGGAATTCTGACGGAATTTCACTCAAACTGTTGCCTACACACGGTCACACCAAATTCCGACGGTCAGTAACGCAGTGACATAAAACACGTTCGACAGCACTATCAAAGGGAAGTTTAATGCCTCTGAGCATGCGTCTGAATTTTGCGTGTCGGAATTGCATACACACGATCGGAAAATCCGATAGAAAGGTTTTCCGTCAGAAAAATTGAGAACAGGTTCTCAATCCAAAGTCCGTCGGAAATTCCGACAGAAAAAGACTGATGGGCATACACAGGGTCGGAAAATCTGTTGAAAAGCTCCCATCGGACTGTTTCCATCGGAAATTCCGACCGTGTGTACGCGGCATTAGAGTCTGCAAAGGACTTGAGACTGGGGGGGGGAGGTTCACCTTCCAGAAGGACAACGACCCGAAACATACAGCCAGAGCTACAATGGAATGGTTTAGATCAAAGCATATTCATGTGTTAGTATGGCCAATCACAGTCCAGACCTAAATCACATTGAAAATCTGTGGCAAGACTTGAAAATTGCTGTTCCCAGACACTCTCTATCCAATCTGACAGAGCTTGAGATATTTTGCAAAGAAGAAGAATGGGCAAAAATGTCCTCTCTAGATGTGCAAAGCTGGTAGAGACACCCCCAAAAAGACTTGCAGCTGTAATTGCATAGAAAGGCGGTTCTACAAAGTATTGACTCCGGGGGGCGCCATACAAATGCCCCCCACACTTTTCACATATCTATTTGTAAAAAAAATTGAAAAAACATTTATCATTTTCCATTCCACTTCACAATTTTGTGCCACTTTGTGTTGGTCTATCACATAAAATCCCAATAAAAAACATTTACGTTTTTGGCTGTAACATGACAAAATGGGGGAAATTTCAAGGGGTATGAATACTTTTTCAAGGCACTGTATAGGCCGGGCGGGAACTGGTTAACTGGTATGTATTTTTTAATAAACATAACGCACACGCACATAAGGCGCAACATAACATTTTTTGTGTAGTTTAAAAAAAATTGAAGCTACCACTATTTTTAATCATTATTTATAGAGGGTCTCGGCTTTCAGGGAATGTATAACGTTTAGGGGTTTCACATAATCTTCAAGCCGAAATTTTTATTTTTTAAATGCAGTGGTGATTGGTGCTTAATTTTTTGGGGGGAGCGGCAAACAAAACCCCCCGCCTGTCCACCTGCACTTACACCATCCAGGCTTCCCCGGCTTCTCCTCCCAGCCAATCCGGTCACTTCTCCTCCCAGCAAATCCGGTCTTATAACCCGCTTCCTGTCCTGATTGGCCGATAGGTGAAGCAGGAAGACCATAGCGAATGTCGATTGGCTAATGTCACGAGTGGATGGGCTCGGGGCGCAGAGCTCAACCATTTTGAAGCCAATTAGAGCCTCGGGCTCTAATCATGTGCTAAAAAAATAAAAATTAAATCCCAATAAAATTCAATGCGTCCGGCGCGCCACATGGAAATTAGGGGCTGGCGCATGGAGATTAGGGGGGGTTTGCGCCCCTGTGCCCCTTGTGGACCGGCCGCCACTGTTTAACCCCTTCAGATCCGCGCTATAGCCCGAATGACGGCTAGACGTCCTCCCCTTTGCACGCTGGCCACTCCCCCTGAAGGGGCACGCGGGGCGCGCGCTGTGTTTACCCGAGTCAATGAGACTCGGGTGATCACAGATTCCGAACCGAACCCGACCCCTCACCACTTGATCAGCTGTCAGTCAATGACAGCTGATCACGTGATGTAAACAGAAGATCAATAATCGTTTTTTTTTTTTTCTCACGCTGACAGCGAGGAAAAAAAAAAAAAACGATCACCGGCTTCTGTTGAAGGGACGTCGGTCCCGAAGAGGAAGAGGCGAAGTCGCCTCATATGTGCCCACCAGTAATGCCTGCCAGTGCAACAAATCAGTGCCCTCAGTGCCTACCAATCAGTGCCCACCAGTACATAAGTGCCAGCAATCAGTGCCACCTATCAATGCCCACGAGTGCCACCTATCAATGACCACAAGTGCCACCTAGCAATGCCCACCATTGGTGCCAATCAGTGCTCATCAGTGCCACCTAGCGGTGCTGCCTATCAGTGTCACCTACCAGTGCCGATCAGTGCCCATCACTGCCACCCATCAGTGCCCATCACTGCCACCCATCAGTGCCCATCAATGCCAGCTATCAGTGCCACCCAACAGTGCCCACCAATGCCACCTATCAGTGCCCACCAGTACCACCTCATCAGTGCCCACCAGTGCCGCCTATTAGTGCCCATCAGTTTCACCTTATCAGTGCCTATCAGTGCCCATCAGTGTAGCCTCCTCAGCGTACATCAATGAAGGAGAAAAATTACCTGTTTGCAAAATGGATTATCAAAATATAAAACGGTTTTGTATTTTTTTTTTTAATTCAGTCTTTTGAAAAAAAATTTAACAAAAAAAAAAAAACACAGATGTGATCAAATACCACCAAAATAAAGCTCTATTTGTGGGGAAAAAAATGATAAAAATTTGGGTACAGTGTTGTATGACGGCACAATTGTCATTCATATGCCCCGTACACACGGTCGGAATTTCCGACGGAAAACGTCCGATCGGACCATGTTGTCGGAAAATCCGCCCGTGTGTGGGCTCCAACGGACTTTTTCCGTCGAATTTTCAGACGGAAAAAATTTGAGATCCTGCTCTCAAATTTTCCGACAACAAAGTCCTATCAGACTTTTTCCGATCGTGTGTAGCGAATTCCGACGGACAAAGTGCCACGCATGCTCATATCACATTACAAGACCAAAGCTATTGGCTACTAGCCTCTACGTAGTTCCATCCGTAGTACGCAACGAACGTCACCACGTTCAGGATGATCGGATTTTCCGACAACTTTGTCCGACCGTGTGTATGCAACACCAGTGTCGGACAAAATCCGTCGGAAAAATTCCGACGGATTTTGTGGTCGGAATTTCCGACCGTGCGTACGGGGCAATAGAGTGACAACGCTAAAAGCTGAAAATTGGTCTGGGCAGGAGGGGGGGTTTAGGTGCCCGGTAAGCAAGTGGTTAAATGTGTGTAAAAAATGCAAAACCGGTTCCATTATTTCATGAATAATACTTGCTGTATATTGTAACTTGTCAGTATTTATTCATGCAGGAATGGTACTGAACGGTCCATTGGACCTGGTTGGTTTACGTTGGTCCGCCTCATGCCAACGTGTCAGGTCCTGTTCACACCTGGGCGTGGCAGAAACGCGGGCAGCTTTCCTGCCCACTTTTCTGCAAACACATTAAAAACGTGCTAAGACACGTGACCTGCTTGCGGTGTCTTTATTTGTCGAGGGCACCCCCCAAACATGGGAAGCAGTCATGCGTTTATTGTCAAAAAATGCGCAAGAATTGGCGAAACAAAACGCGCTTGGCTCAGCTAAAAAAATTGGTGTATGTGTTTTATTTTTTAGCTCATTTTGGAGTATAGGAAGACCCATTGAAATAAATGGCGCCACTCCAAAAAACGCGTTTTAAAAAGCGCGTAAAAAAAAAAACTGTTTTGCCTGCGAACATTTTTTTTTTTTCTACTGAAATTCCATCTCTAAACAATGAACAGCGAGGGATGATTGCGGAAAAGTTACAATGTTTCGTTTTTTTTTCCAAGAACAAGTTGTTTTTTTTTTTGTTTTTTTTTTGTTTTTTGCATTCCGTATTTCTTAATAGTTTGTTGTGATTTCCGTGGCCAACTTTGAATCTTCGCACTAATTATCTCAACAATAATTATCTCTAGGCAGCAAAAAGCAATCATAATATATATAGAAACACAAATATGCATCCTGTCTATAAGACGGCGTGTGAGCGCGGGCTAAACTCCATAATTAATTGCTGCCTGTTTACATAATAGAATGTATTGTTGCGGACTGATTCCATTTATTTATAAAGCCTGTATACGTCAGAAGCAAAATCAGAATCTCAGTCACATGATGTATGTATATACGGGGGGGGGGGGGGATAAAATGGCAGAACGTATTCATCCTGTGAAAATGTGTGTGCATTGGTTCTGTGTGAATGAGGGGCACAATTGAATGTTATTAGGCTTTTTTCTTTTTATGGAATTAATAAGTAAATAATGTATTATGACCACTAGATGGAGCTGATGATTATAGTGTATAAGCAATAATTTCCTATACTCCATCTAGTGGCCATAATGTGGTATTTTTTTTTTATTCACTCGACATTCGACATGGACAAAACAAAGAAATAGCCTAATAACGTTTAATTGTGTCGCCATTTGCATAGAACGAATGTACATGTAGTATAACAGGGTTAAAAACTCAACACATTTTTTTATATATACACCCCCAAGCATGGCATTCACATGCATTACACAACTGCTATGACAGTGAACAATAGTTGTACTCCTAATGGCAAGTTATATAATAATTAATGAGTTTAACTTGCAGTACAACTAAATTGAAGCGGACGGTGCACACAACAAACATGCTCAGCCCCAATGCATGCACTTCAGACCTCAGGTCAGCCCCAATGCATGCACTTCAGACCTAAAACAAGAGTAAAACATGCCCCCCCCCCCCCCAATATAGTATTTTCCTCTTTTCTGAAAGTGCGCCAAAGAAGCAGCATCCGTAACTTTTGGTGCGCTTTCAGATAATGCAGAAAAAAAACGCACAACCTAATAGAAATCTATAGGGCTGCAGTTATAACTGTGGGCAAAATGTAGGAAGACCCCCTTTACATTACACAGCCCCCCCCACCTCTGGACCCTTTTACATTACACAGCTCCAAACCTCTGGACCCCTTTACATTAAACAGCCCTTGCACCTCTGGACTCCTTTACATTACGCAGCCCCCACACCTCTGGACCCCTTCACATTACACAGCCCCTGCACCTCTGGACCCCTTTACATTACACAGCCACCACACCTCTGGACCCCTTCACATTACACCGCTCCGAATCTCTGGACCCCTTTACATTACACAGGCCCCTGCACCTCTGGACCCCTTTACATTACACATCCACCACACCTCTGGACCCGTTTACATTACACAGCTCCAAATCTCTGGACCCCTTTACATTACACAGCTCCTGCACATCTGGACCCCTTTACATTACACAGCTCCAAATCTCTGGACCCCTTTACATTACACAGCTCCTGCACATCTGGACCCCTTTACATTACACAGACCCCACACCTCTGGACCCCTTTACATTACACAGCCCCTGCACCTCTGGACCCCTTTACATTACACAGCCCCTGCACCTCTGGACCCCTTTACATTACACATCCACCACACCTCTGGACCCCTTTACATTACACAGCTCCAAATCTCTGGCCCCCTTTACATTGCACAGCTCCTGCACATCTGGACCCCTTTACATTACACAGACCCCACACCTCTGGACCCCTTTGCATTACACGGCTCCTGCACCTCTGGACCTCTTTACATTACACATCCCCACACCTCTGGACCCCTTTACATTACACAGCTCCAAATATCTGGACCCCTTTACATTACACAGCTCCTGCACCTCTGGACCCCTTAACAGTACACAGACCCCACACCTCTGTACCCCTTTACATTACACAGCTCCAAACCTCCGGACCCCTTTACATTACACAGCCCCTGCACCTCTGGACCCCTTTACATTACATAGCCCCCACACCTCTGGACCCCTTTACATTACACAGCTCCGAATCTCTGGACCCCTTTACATTACACAGCCCCTGCACCTCTGGACCCCTTTACATTACACAGACCCCACACCTCTGGACCCCTTTACATTACGCAGCTCCAAACCACCTCCGGACCCCTTTACATTACACAGTCCCTGCACCTCTGGACCCCTTTACATTACACAGCCCCCGCACCTCTGGACCCCTTTACATTACACAGCTTTGCACCTCTGGACCCCTTTACACTACACAGCTCCCACACCTCTGGACCCCTTTACATTACACAGTTCGGCAGGTGGTCCTAGTAACCAATCACCTGCTGGTTGACTTGGAAAGTTAACTCAAGCAGCTCTGGCTGTCTATTCAGCGCTGTTGTTTCTCTCTCCCATTCCGCCTCCTGCCCAGCTCTCCTGTGTTAGTGAGCGGCGGAGACAATCCAGCCCCAAGCCCTGGGTGTCACCCCTAAGCAGCTGGTTTGACACCCCCCCCCCCCCCAATTTGTGGCACCCAGGGCAGACATCCCCCACCCCACGCCACTGGGGGGGGGGGGTCAGAGCATGTGATCAGATTTTTCTCTGCTGCAGTTCAGTAACCCTTTTAAGTCTTGTCCTTCCTTCAGACTGTGGCTGGACATTAAAAGGAGAAACGGATGGTTGGGCTAATCTCTCTGTCACTCTGCTTTCTCCTCCTATCAGCATGTTCATTCTTTGCACATGAGCACTGAAGCACAACTAATTGGTTCCTTATGCTGCTTCTGCCTCCCCCTGTCTGACCTCACTGTGGTACTTATACTGCTAGTATTAAAAAAAAAAAAAAAATTAGGATCTTTTAATGAATACACAGCTACTTTCATGTGAACGTTTTAGATCTGCCTGAAGTTCAGCTTTAAGATCGCTCACATAGAAGATAAAAGGAGGGTATTACTTATATCCCTTATATGTACAGCTAATACCTTCACACAATGATTCACAGAGTGTTACGCAGGTCACATTTCCCACTGCAAAAGGCAAATATCCAGACGTGGGCGTATGTGTCTTCAGGGTTCAAATGTGCCTGAGAATCCTGACAACACATGTGCTTAACAAATGAGGCCAATGATTCATTAGCATAAGTGTGGCACACCAGGTGACATACTCGGTCAATTGAACCTTCATGAACGGACGACTGTGTACATGTGTTAGGGTTATGGTGTATATATTATGTATACAGTACCTGTGTTAGTGCTATGGTATATATACATCATATATTAAGTTGTATAAGTGCATGTGTTAGGGTTATGGTATTTATATTATATGTATTGTATTATATACAGTGATGTAAGTAACTGAGTTAAAATAAACAGTTACTTTACGCAGTTACTTTAGAGGGTAACGAGTGATCTAACAGATTTTTTTCCCCCTCGTAGTAACGCAGTTCCCATTACTTGGGCGGCGTTACCGCAATTAATCTACCGCCACAAGATGGCAGTAGTGGAATTCCGGTGTCCTGCCGAAAAAGTTCCCCCTGCCGGATAAGGTCCCCCTGTACTGCGCAGGCGCAGGGTTTGCATAGTACGAAGGACTACGGAACTTATGAAAATTGCCGAAGCTAAAAAGCTCTGAGTGAAATCTACACTGCGCAGGCGCAGTTAACATGTAATTGTACGAGGCGATGCCGCGCGCTCCCGATGCTCGTGCTACTCTGCAAGGGGCATCTATCGTGTAACTAAGGGGGGGGGTCTAGTATTACTGTAACCAAGGGGGCGCATTTATTATTATTGTTATATATCGAGCTCTTCCCATTAATTTAACATTCGCCCCTTACACGATATAATAATAATAGCCCCGCCCCTTGCTTACACGCTATAACAGATCTGCCCCTTGTTTAGAGTAATAATAGAGCAGCCCCTTGGTTACACGATATATAACAATAAATAATAAATGCGCCCCTTGGTTACAGTAATACTAGACCCGCCCCTTAGTTACATGTATAGAATATTAAAAAAAAAAAAGTCAGTTACTTTGCTGAGTAACTACCGTATTTTTCTTCGTATAACACGCACCCCAAGTTTAGGAGGGAATATTAACCGCTTCCCGACCGCCTCATGTAGATATACGCGCTCGCGACCCGGTCGGGAGCTCCGTGACCCCGGCCGCGGGAACCAGCGGACCCGATCGCCGCTGGTGTCCTGCGATTGGGTTACGGAGCTGAAGAACGGGGAGAGGTTTGTGTAAACAGACCTCTCCCCGCGCTTCCTACTCTGCCTGTCATTGATTGGCTGTTCCCGGTCATCGGGAAAGCCGATCAATGACGTCAGACGTCAGCCCCGTCCCCTAATGTAAAAAAACACACACGTCACAGCCCATAACCCCTCCCCTCCCCCTTGTGGTTAACTCTTTCACTACAACTGTCATTTATACAGGAATCAATGCATTTAAATAGCATTGATTGCTGTATAAATGACAATGGTCCCAAAAATGTGTTCAAAAATGTCCGATGTGTCCGCCATAATGTCGCAGTCACAATAAAAATCGCTGATCGCCACCATTACTAGTAAAAAAAAAAATATTAATAAAAATGCTATAAAACTATCCCCTATTTTGTAAACGCTATAACTTTTGCGCAAACCAATCAATAATCGCTAATTGCGATTTTTTTTTACCAAAAATATGTAGAAGAATACGTATCGACCTAAGCTGAGGAAAAAAAATGTTTTTTTTATATATTTTTTGGGGATATTTATTATAGCAAAAAGCAAAAAATATTGTTTTTTTTTTTAAAATTTGTCCCTCTTCTTTTGTTTATAGCGCAAAAAATAAAAACCGCAGAGGTGATCAAATACCACCAAAAGAAAGCTCTATTTGTGGGAAAAAAAGGACGCCAATTTTGTTTTGGAGCCACGTCGCATGACCGCGCAATTGTCAGTTAAATCGACGCAGTGCCGAATCGCAAAAAGGGCCTGGTCCTTTGGCTGCCAATTGGTCTGGGGCTGAAGTGGTTAAGGAAAAAAACTTTTAGGAGGGAAGTTTAAGGAAAAAACTTACATTTAAATGCCCATCATTCCAGCCTTGTCCAGTGTCCATCTGCAGCCTTGTCCATCATTGCAGCCTTGCCCAGTGTCCATCTGCAGCTTGTCCATCATTGCAGCCTTGTCCAGTGTCCATCTGCAGCCTTGTCCATCATTGCAGCCTTGCCCAGTGCAGCCTTGCCCAGTGCCTTTGCTGCCCTGCCCAGTGCCTTTGCAGCCTTACCCAGTGCAGCCTTGCCCAGTGCCTTTGCAGCCTTGCCCAGTGCAGCCTTGCCCAGTGCCTTTGCAGCCTTGCCCAGTCATGTGTAACTGCTGATTTTAAATTGGCGCAGAGTGGAGAGGACGAGCGCCTCGTGACAACATATCGAAAGCCGCGTGTATGTTCGGCTAGTCTCGGGCTGGCTCCTCTCGCAGTCCCGCCCACCTCCACTGATTGCGAGAGGAGCCGAGCGCCGACAACATACAGAAATCCGAGTTCTGCTAGTCTCGGCTCTGCTCGCAGTCAGGGGCGGGACTGCAAGAGGAGCCGAGAATAACCGAACTCGCATTTCTTTATGTTGTCGGCGCTCGGCTCCTCTCGCAATCAGTGGAGGTGGGCGGGACTGTGAGAGAAGCCGAGACTAGCCGAAAATACTCGTGGCTTTCGGTATATTGGCTCCACTCGCTCCCCTCAGCGGGGGATCGGCGGGGATCGGTGTATAACACTCACCTACGATTTCCCTCTGATTTTAAGGGGAAAAAAGTGCGTGTTATACGCCGATAAATACGGTAATTACTTTTCCAATGTAGTTAATGAGTTACTAACGCAATTACTTTTTGGGAGAAGTAATTTGTAACTTAAAGTGGTGTTTCCACCCAAAAAAAAAAATTGCTTAAAAATCATAAACAAAAAAAAAAAAAAAAAATTGGAAAAAAAATGTTTTACTCACCTCTAAATGCCTGTTGCTAGGGGGTCCCTCGTAGTCTGCCACCTTCAGTGCCCGGGCACTGACATCACTTCCCCTTTGGCACCGCACAGTCATCTGGGACCTGTCACGTGTCCCAGGTGACTAAGCTTCGTATCTCGGCACGCGGCGCTGCTCGCGCATGCGCAGTGGGTGCCTGGCTGTGAAGCCACTACCTCTGGCACTGGCCTTGTGCTCACCACTATCTACAGTTACTGGTAAACACTGAAGCCTGGCTTCTTTGTTTACAGGTGCACAGCATGTCTCCCACCAGCTCCCATAGAACCTCCTTGGCCCTGCACTCAGGGCTGGAACAAGGGAGGGGTGCTACCTGGGCACAGTACGTTCAACGGCAGGGGGGGGCCTGCCGACACGCCTGCCCGTGGATCCTGCTGCTTGTCAATGGGGCAAAGCAACAAGTGAGTGTGCATTCAGTGTACTGTGTGCATAAAACAAGCCTTTGTGCTTTTTGCAGAGGTAAGTGGAGAGGTGCCATTGTGTGCAAAGGTGAGCACTGTGGGGGTGCAGAGATATGAGCGTAGGAGCGGTGCAGAAGTAAGGAGCTGTGGGAGAGGCCTGCAGAGCTTAGCTGTTGGAGGAGAAGTTGCTTGGATAAGCTGTGAAAGAAGGGTGCAGAGGTGAGCTGTGGACAGAGATGAGCTATGGCCAGGAATGCAGAGGTAAGCTGTGAAAGGGGGGAAGTATGCAGAGGTGAACTGTGGGGAGGGGCGACTGGGGTAAAGAGGTGAGTTACAGATGGGGGTGGGAGGCAGAGGTGAGTTGCGAACAGGTGGGGTGTACAAGGGTGAGCTGCGGACAGGGGGTGCAGATGGGTGGGGGTACAGAAGTGAGTTGAGGAAGGGTTGGGGGATGCAGAGGTGAGATGTAGATGGGTGTGGAGGAGAACAGAGGTGAGTTACAGATAGGGGGTACAGAGGTGATTTACAGACAGGTGGGGAGTGCAAAGGTGAGTTGTGGAAGGGGGGTGCAGAGGTGAGTTGAGGAAGGGTTGGGGGATGCAGAGGTGAGATGTAGATGGGTGTGGAGGAGAACAGAGGTGAGTTACAGATAGGGGGTACAGAGGTGATTTACGGACAGGTGGGGAGTGCAAAGGTGAGTTAAAGGCAGGGGGTGCAGAGGTGAGTTGTGGAAGGGGGGTGCAGAGGTGAGTTGAGGAAGGGTTGGGGGATGCAGAGGTGAGATGTAGATGGGTGTGGAGGAGAACAGAGGTGAGTTACAGATAGGGGGTACAGAGGTGATTTACAGACAGGTGGGGAGTGCAAAGGTGAGTTAAAGGCAGGGGGTGCAGAGGTGAGTTGTGGAAGGGGGGTGCAGAGGTGAGTTGAGGAAGGGTTGGGGGATGCAGAGGTGAGATGTAGATGGGTGTGGAGGAGAACAGAGGTGAGTTACAGATAGGGGGTACAGAGGTGATTTACGGACAGGTGGGGAGTGCAAAGGTGAGTTAAAGGCAGGGGGTGCAGAGGTGAGTTGTGGAAGGGGGGTGCAGAAGTGAGTTGTGGAAGGGGGGTGCAGAGGTGAGTTGAGGACGGGGGTACAGAAGTTAGCTGTGAAAATCGAGTGCAGAGGTGAGTTTTGGACAGAAGCGAGCAGTCTCAGATAGGAATAGAGGGCAAGGGTGAAGAAACGCAGGCACCTTGAACTGCTGACATCCACAGAATGTCTTTAATCAACTCAGAGAGTAGCCACTCGCAGCTGGGTACTTGCTGGACAGACCTCTAGCCAGAGGTATGGCAGCCAACAATGTGATCCGGAAACTTGCAAAAAGTCTCTGACACAGAATAAATTTGCAACCGAAGGTGAATAGGAACCTTTCTCACAGTACCTGGAACTTTCTCTGTCTCCTTGGCAGTACTGCGGAAGTGTGGATTCTTTAGTGTCCATACAACTCAGCTCCCAGGCTCTTACTGAGATGCCAGCTTAATGGCCCTCCTCCGAAGAGTCCTCCCCCGATCACTTGTATGAGCTGTGGGGCCCCTCCAATACTAAGAGCACACCGGGACGCCTTAAATTCTCCTTCAGTTAGTGGGCCTCGGGCTAAACGGCTTCGAGACTCGGGAACAGACGGATCCCCACCCCAGACCATGCGGGTCTATGGGGCTAGTCAAACGGACCATGTTGCGTGACGGCAAGCGCTCCCAGGCCTGGGACCCCTCGTGGGGCTACCCACGGTCCAGAACCAGGAAACAGGACTGCGGCCGAACACGTGACTTCAGCACCTTAAGTACCCTTCCCCAGACTACACAGCGGGGCCAGGCGCACCCACTGATTGGCTCCGGGGAAGATTGATACCTAAGACGTCCAACCAGGCCTGGTTCTAGGCCTGTCATGGGTACCTCACTACACTCATGACCAGGCAGAACCCTAGTACAGCCCAGCCAAACTGATGCCAAACTTAACCTGTACAATTAACCCTCAGAACCCCATTACTGTTCTGAGGAAAAAAACTAAATTTCCACGTATAGCGCACACTTGTTAAAGTGTGCCCGCTACAGATGCATCTAGGGACAGCTATGTGTTGTACGAAACTGGCATTAGAGGAAAGATTTTTTGCCAACATATTTTGCAGGATTGGACTAGTAAAATACTGCTGGAGTATAATCGGGTGGTGCGCTCCTTAGTCGATCAGGGCAGGTTTCTATTTAGTGAAGTGCAGCCTTTGCTTGAAACTTGTTCTGAGCTAGTTCTTTCTGGTATTCCTCATTTACATGATGTTTTTTCTTCTCCTTTTAGTATGTCTCAGATTAAGTCTCTTGTGTGGATGCTGCAGGATGACAAATCTTACTTTCTTGAGCATTACTCAGTTTATTCACAAAGGGATCTGTATGATTGCATCACTGATGTGCAATCTTTAGTCAGACAACAGAAATGCAAACTGAACCTTATTTAGCCCCCTACTCCAAGCTTGGTCAGAGATACTATCCCCAGTCACACCAATTTAGTTCAGCCTCTAAAAACCATAAATCTCTTCATTCATTACCCTTAGCAACCACAGTTGCTACTAAAAAAAAATCCTTACTTCCTTTATATCAGTACTCTGCTCCCAATAGCTGTACTTCCCTCGCATTTAACCCACTGTGAAGGTTCCCTCTACCACTCCGTTGCCCTTGCCAACCCCTGAGAAACCTTCCTCTGCTAGTGCTACCTTTTCCACTCTACTTCGCAGTACTGTCACTACAGTCACAACCCACCAGCAGCACAATCTGCTCAGAACACTGCAATCAATTGCAGTATTCCAATGCCTGCTGTTCCAGCCAAGCCTTGTCTGATGCCTGCTGTTCCAGCTAAGCCTTGCCCTATGCCTGCTGTTCCAGGCAAGGCTGGTCCGATGCCTGCTGTTCCAGCCAAGCCTTGTCCGATGCCTGCTATTCCAGCCAAGTCTGGTCCGATGCCTGCTGTTCCAGCCAAGTCTGGTCTGATGTCTGCTGTTCCAGCCAAGTCTGGCCTGATGCCTGCTGTTCTAGCCAAGCCTGGTTGGATGCCGGATGTTCCAGCCAAGCCTTGTCCGATGCCTGCTGTTCCAGCCAAGTCTGGTCCGATGCCTGCTGTTCCAGCCAAGCCTTGTCTGATGCCTGCTGTTCCAGCCAAGCCTTGTCCGATGCCTGCTGTTCCAGCCAAGCCTTGTTCGATGCCTGCTGTTCTAGCCAAGCCTTGTCCGATGCCTGCTGTTCCAGCCAAGTCTGGTCCGATGTCTGCTGTTCCAGCCAAGTCTGGCCTGATGCCTGCTGTTCTAGCCAAGCCTGGTTGGATGCCGGATGTTCCAGCCAAGCCTGGTTGGATGCCGGCTGTTCCAGCTCAGCCTGGTCTGATGCCTGCTGTTCCAGCCCAGCTTAGTCAAATACCTGCAGTTCCATCCCAGTCTGATCTGATGCCCGCAGTTCCAGACCAGCCTGATCTGAGGCTCACTGATCCAGCCTAGCCTGACCCGATGCCCACTGTTCCAGCTCAGCCTGATCTGGTGTCAGCTATGCCAATCCAGCCTGATCCGATGCCCTCTTGCCCAGCCTGCCTCTGATGGTCTTGTGCCCACTGCCCAGCCTTCCTCTGCTGATTCTATGCCTGCTGCCTGGCCTGCCTCTGCTGATCCGGTGCTTGCTGCTCAGCCACTCTCTAATACCAGGGTTAAGATCTTGCCAGCTGTTTGGTCCAATTCAGGCCATACATGGGTCGAATTCCAAACTAATTTTCTTTCGAAAAATCAGAAATTTTGTGTGTTTTATGATCCGAAGGTGCCGACAAGAATTTTTGTGGCCAGGAATCTTCTTTTAATTCCGTGAATTTTCTTTTTCGATTATATTACTTGCACGATTTTCCCACCATTGATTCGAAAATTGTTAGATTTTCAAAATCACATTTGATGGCTACATGGAAATCAGCCGACTAATGATGCGAAATTCGAACAAAAATTCTTAGTTACAATTTTCAAAAGAAAATTCTTTTGGAAATCAATCCATGTATGGCTGGCTAAATACCTCTTTGTCTCCATGTTCATTGCATGCCTGGCATGGGTTACCCATTTGGGCTAAGATTACTACTGCTGCCTTTCCTGAGGTCTGTTTGCAGACTTTTGCTTCTTTAGCGCTGCTCTTTTCACTTTCCATAGACTTTTGCTTCTGTTGTGCTAAATGCTGGTTGTACAGACATCCACTCTGAAACCGGTAACTGTACTTGCTATTAGAGCCCCAGTAATATTGGTCCTCTGGGTAAGGGCAGTGATTTATTCGAACATTGTCCTGAGTCTGACCTGCAACTACAGGTGCATCAGGGGACTGGGGTGGGAAACTAATGCCTTGGAAAGACATTGGTGGCGGCTGAAATGGAACGCATTTTCTATCAACCTGTCTAGGAACTCAGATGTGGAATCTGAGTCGTGATGGGACACCATGGTGTCAGGGTACCTCTATGAGTCAAGGACTCCAGTGGTAAGCCTTCATACGGCCCATGGGATTCCAGCGTTGGGATGTTTACTGCCTTGTGGAGCTGCAAGCTTCAAGTGTTGCACCTTCTAAAGGACCTGACCTATGGGGCATCCAGTCAGCTTCCAAACTCCCGGCAGTGGGGCATCTAGTCACATTGCCAGATGCCGGCATTGGGCTATCCAGCAGGTTGAAGGAATTCAGCTTAAGAGAATCAAAAAAAGTAAAGTCTTTAGATGCTTAGATGCTGATGAAGGGAGAACTTCTTGGACTTATTTTGCACAAGAATCACTCATACAGACTTTTAGGTTTGAGGCAAAGTGGAGGGTCCGGAGGCTGCTCTTTAAGAGGGGGGGGGGGGGGTGGCTGTCAGGACTTGGTTCACCTGCTGGTGGCACTGTGGTTCCTAAAGCTGAATGGTGCAATTCTGGTGATCAATAGCGAGCATCTACCAACAGCCAGCAGATCCCAGCAATCAGGCTCCACCTGATGCTCGCTGCTTGGAAAGTATTTAACCCCTCCCTTGATTTGAATCTTTGATTCAGTGTTTTGCCTGTAAGCCAAATACAAGCTTGCTGATTTTTCCTGATCCTGATTCCTGCACCCTCAGAGGCGGCTCTCTAATTAGGCAAATTAGGCGGCCGTTAAGGCCTCGCACTCACAGGGGCCTCGCGGCCGCCTAGTTTGCCTGTGATCAATACTAATGGAGCCAGAGGCTCCGCCTGTCTTCCCCCCGCCACCGCTGGGACTCCATGGCCCAGGGGCAGACTGACCAATTGGGCACTGCCTGAGGGCCCCCTGGGCCAATCATGGAGCATCCCGGTCTGGTGGCCAAGCCCTCTAGATCTCAGCAAGGCAGTGCGGGACAGGGGGGTAGCCGTAGGTCTGCGCCGCTCACCCACAACCGACCGCCAATTCAGCAGCCCAGCCAGGGAGAGAAAGTACACAGCAGCGCAGCCCTGTGAAGGGGAAGGAGCGGATCCGATCTTCTGATGCCGCCTGGGCTGGAGACAAGGTAAAGTGCCTGACCATGCAGCCCTCCTGTGCTCCAGCCTCCTGGATAGTAGGAGCGGCGGAGCCGCTGCATATAGAAGAATTGCTCTTTCCATATTCCTCCTGCAGCCGCTAAATGTTTGTGGGGGAGAGCTGAAACAGGTATTCACCGGCTGCAGGAATATGGAAAGAGCAATTCTTCTATATGCAGCGGCTCCGCCGCTCCTCCGCTCCTCCTAGCCAGCTTTTTTTTGCTGCCCCCTGGCTCCGCCCCCCCACAATCTCCTCCGGCCCTGTCGGCCCGACTCTGTGCTCTCCACCCTACAATCGGCCCCCCCATTAAATGCTCTCTGTCCCCCCAAGTGCTCCCTTGCTGGACCCCATGATCTTCTCCACCCCATGCTCTCAGTACCCCCATCTGCTCTCCACCCCACAATGCTGTCAGTCGGACAGTCCCCCCATCTGCTCTCCACCCCACCCTATGCACTCAGTCCCCCCATCTGCTCCCCTCCATGCTCTCAGCCCCCCCCATCTGCTCCTCACCATGCTCTCAGTCCCCCCCCCCATCTGCTTCCCACCATGCTCTCAGTCCCCCCCATCTGCTCCCGACCATCCTCTCAGTCCCCCCATCTGCTCCCCACCATGCTCTCAGTCCCCCATCTGCTCTCCACCCCACCTCACCATGCTCTCAGTCCCCCATCTGCTCTCCACCCCACTTTACTCTCAGTCCCCCCCATCTGCTCCCCAACCCACATTGCTCTCAGTACCCCCATCTGCTCCCCACCCCACTATGCTCTCAGTCCCCCCCATCTGCTCCCCACCCCACTATGCTCTCAGTCCCCCCCCATCTGCTCCCTACCCCACCATGCTCTCTACCCCACCATGCTCTCAGCCCCCCCATCTGCTCCCTACCCCACCATGCTCTCAGCCCCCCATCTGCTCTCCGCCCCCCCCATGCTCTCCACCTCAACTTGCTTTCCAGCTCCCCCAGTGCTCCCTGCCCCCTCACCTCCCCATGTGCTCCCCTCCCTAGTTCTCTCCACCCAACCATGCTCTCGGTTCCCCCCCATGTGCTCCACCCCCTATGATCTCCTCCACCCTCTCTGTGCTCTTCAGCTCCCCCAGTGATTTTTGGCCCCTCCCATGTGTTCCCTGGCTCCCCCAGTGCTTTTCACCACACTGTGCTCTCCAGTCCCCCCACAGTGCTCTCTGCCTGCCCCCATGCTCTCCACCCCACCTAGCTCTCTAGCCCCTCCCCCACTGCTCTCCGCCCCTCCATGCACTCCACCCCACCATGCTTTCCAGCTCCCCCTCACAGTGCTCTTCAGCTCCCCCAGTGCTCTCTGCCCCCCATGTGCTCCCTGGCTCCCCCAGTGCTTTCCGCTGCACCGTGCTCCCCACCCCCCCATGTGCTCCCTGGCTCCTCTCCCTAGTGCTCTCCACCCACCGTGCTCCCCAGATCCTGTGCTATCCATCCCCATTCTCTTTGCCCCCCCCAGTGCTCTCTGCCCCCCCACACCAGTGCTCTCTGCGCCCCCCACACCAGTGCTCTCTGCCCCATCAGTGCTCTCTCATTCCCCCAGTGCTCTCCAGCTCCCCCCTACTCTCTTCCCCCCCTGCTCTACACCCCCAGTGCTCTCAGCCCACCTGCTCTCTACCCCCCCCAGTGCTCTCTGCCTCACTCCCATGCTATCTGACACCCCTGTGCTCTCTCTCGGGCCCCCCTCACCCCCCCCCCCCCCACGCAGCAAGGTTCCAGTCTCCTCTCTCCATTATGGGCATGAGTGGGGCCTCATGTCTAAGTTTTGCCTAAGGCCTCACAAAGCCTAGAGCCGCCTCTGTGCACCCTACTACCTCTTGTCCCCTTTTTATTGATCCCAGTCCTAGTTCCCCCTTCCTGACTGTTCATTGCACCCCCAGTTTTACCTGTTATTCAGTGCTTCCTTTTTGCTTATATACATTGTATGATTTGCCAGTTACATTGTAGGTTTTCTGTCACTTGATTCACTTATATTTTCATGTTTGCCTGGTTTACTGTTTGCTCTTGTTTGATTGGGTTTTGCTTCGCTATTAATAAATCTTATTTAACTCATTATTGGTCTGGTTCCCACTTAGAGTTGCCACCTCATCCCTTTAAACCCGTACACCTTTGAATTACACAGGTTCTGAGGCTAATTAAATACAGATAAGGCACCAAGTGAGTTTAATTACCACCTTAATCAGCCACAGAACCTGTGTAATTAATATGTGTTCGGGTTTAAAGGGATGAGGTGGCAACCATATTCCCACTTCCTTGAGTGTAGTTCACTGATCTGTCATCCCTGCTGCCGCTGGATACCTGCGCTCAGTATCCCTTACAGGTACAGAGGTTAACAATAATGCTTTAAGACCCACCCACTGTTAGTGCAATTTGAGCACACCCACACTATGATGCGGCACATATGATGCATCACATTGGTGAGGGGAATGAGTATCTGCACCTTTTCCCCCAAAAAAGCCAAGGGTATACACTTTATATTGTATGTACATGTGTTAGGGTTATGGCATATCTATGTACGGTATCTCACAAAAGTGAGTACAGCAAATTTACACTGTTATACAAGCTGTACACTCACTACTTTACATTGTAGACAAGTGTCATTTCTTGACTAGTGTAGCCAAGATATGACCCCATAGATGGACCACAAACTCCCCATATAACTTAACTTATTTACTAAAATAAGAGACCACACCATTTCCTTTATGGAGTTAAATGGCCATAACAGCTATTTATTAAATTCCAAAAATAAGAAACTCCAAATTTTCTTATTTACCAATAAAACATAAATAAACATAAATAACCATAAAAAACACATAACATTAACCCCTTCAGATCCGTTCTGAAAACTGTAAACAAAAACAGGTTAACACCCCCTTATTATTGGTCAGTGACGGCGCTAAGTGCTATATACCATAACCAAGATATCAAACGATATCAACCAGCAGGGGGCACTGCGGGATATACAGACCAATGGGTCTCACTCTGTACCACCCGATAACCAACTTTTCCCGCAGTGCACAATACCATTAAACATCAACAACGTTTGATGTACCAGGAGGGGCCATCTATTGATGAGCCCCCCACCCACTTACCACCTGTATAACTGCTGCCGTCACTGACCAACAAAAACAACAACGCCAACCCCCCTTTTATGCTGTTATGACGAATTCCTTTCAATGACCTGAAACGACAATGAGAAAATTAACACATCCAACAAACATCCTAACATAAGGGAGGGTGGGTGGGAAAAATTGCCTCCTCCAGCTCTTTCTCTTCTCCAACTGACCCCTTATGGCACCGCCCTTCCTACTTATATGGCCGCTCCCCTTCCCAACCCAGACCACTCCCCCTCACATGCACCTCTCTCTGTCAGCTGCCCTGAGTGTCACTTGACACCTCTGTCATGTGCAGCCCTGCATTACCTTCCCTTTCAGTTCATTTCATTCCGGTCATTTCTTCATTGTTGTCACATGAAAAGATAGAAGAAAATATTTACAGAAATGTGAGGGGTGTACTCACTTTTGTGAGATACTGTATATAGACATGTGTTAGAGTTATGGTATATATACAGTATATAGTATATGAATTGGGGGGGGGGGGGGACGTCCTTCTCTCTTTCTTGCTTTCTTTTATTATATGTATATGTGTTAGGGTTATGGTGTATACACTATATTGAGAAAGAAGAAAAAGGATTTGGGACTTTATATGAGGACATTTGATTGTACCTCCTTCCCCGACATTTAGGTAATTGAGAACAGGGTTTGGGACTTGGGTTTGGGACCTGTAAACACTATAATACCAAAAGTATTGGGACGCCTGCCTTAACACGCACATGAACTTTAATGGCATCCCAGTCCGTAGGGTTCAATATTGAGTTGGCCGCCCTTTGCAGCTATAACAGCTTCAACTCCTCTGGGAAGGCCGTCCACAAGGTTTAGGAGGGTGTCTATAGGAAAGTTTGACCATTCTTCCAGAAGCCCGTTTGTGGACGAGAAGGCTTGGCTCACAGTCTCCACTCTAATTCTTTCCAAAAGTGTTCTATCGGGTTGAGGTCAGGACTGCAGGCCAGTCAAGTTCCTCCACCCCAAACTGCTCTGGTTGCTTCACTCTTCTGAAAAGTCCCTTCTCGGAGGATCATGTGATGTCAGATTGATGAGGTCAGGACTCTGTGCAGGCCAGTCAAGTTCCTCCACCCTAAACTCGCTCATCCATGTCTTTATGGACTTTGCTTTGTGCACTGGTACAAATCATTTGGTGGAGGGGGGATTATGGTGGTGGGGTTGTTTTTCAGGGGTTGGGATTGGTCCCTTAGTTCCAGTGAATGGGAACTCTTAAGGCGTCAGTATACCAAGACATTTTGGACAATTTCATGCCCTCACCTTTGTGGGAACAGTTTGGGGATGGCCCCTTCCTGTTCCAACATGACTGTGCACCAGTCTACAAAGCAAGGTCCGTAGAGACATCGATGAGCGAGTTTGGGGTGGAGGAACTTGACTGACCTCAACCCAATAGAACATCTTTGGAATGAATTAGAGCGGAGACTGTGGTCAGGCCTTCTTGTCCAACATCAGTGTCTGACCTCACAAATGCTCTTCTGGAAGAATGGTCAAACATTCCCATAGACACACTCTTAATCCTTGTGGACGGCCTTCCCAGAAGAGTTGAAGCTGCAAAGGGCGGGGCCAACTCAATATTGGACCCTACGGACTAATGCCCCGTACACACGGTCGGAAAATCCGACCACAAAATCCATCGGATTTTTTCAGACGGATTTTGTCCGACACTGGTGTTGCATACACACGGTCGGACAAAGTTGTTGGAAAATCCGATCATTCTGAACGTGGTGACGTTCGTTGCGTACGACGGGACTACGTAGAGGCTAGTAGCCAATAGCTTTGGTCTTGTAACGTGATCTGAGCATGCGTGGGACTTTGTCCGTCGGAATTCGCTACACACGATCGGAAAAAGTCCGATAGGACTTTGTTGTTAGGAAAATTTGAGAGCAGGAGATAAAACTTTGTCCGTCGGAAAATCCGATGGAAAAAGTCCGATGGAGCCCACACACGGTCGGAATTTACGACAACATTGTCCGATAGGACATTTTCCATCGGAAATTCCGACCGTGTGTATGGGGCATAAGACTGGGATGGCAGTAAAGCTCATGTGTGTGTAAAGACAGGCGTCCCAATACTTTTGACAATATAGTGTATATTATCTGCACGCGTGTTAGATTTGTGCTGTGTATATATTATGGAGAGGCCCCATGGCTGACACCAGTCACCCCAGAGGTGGCACTCCAACCTCTCTTTAGTGAATTCTTCATCAGATTTTTACTAAATGAAGTAGGAGGCGGCGAATAGCACTGCAGAGAGACAGGTAGAAAAACACAACATTGCGCCTGATTTATACACTGGCGTTACAGATAAATTCATACTGAAATTAACTAGGAGGAGAAGAGGGAGATAAAACTGCCAGCCACAACAGCGACACTGAGGAATGTTCCAGTGGCTCCCGGCAGATGGATGTATCGGGTTTTGTATTGTGCTGGAAGTGATTGCCGCGCCGGGTTTGAGTAACTCTTTCCTTAGGAGACACCGGTTGATTTGTTTCCAACATTTGGGGGAGAAAAAAAAAAAAAGAATAAAAAATACATTTTTTTGATTACGGAGAATAAGAGGATGCACTTTGTCACTTTGCAGATCATATCGCGGATCTCAGCAGCCTGGATGGCAATACGCGCGGCCCGGGATTGATCGAATCTCACTTGTGCAGAATCGGCAAACGTAGACGAGGGACATGAGGGATGAGCCGTTTGAGATCTGTCATGAAATTCAACCATACGGGCAATTGTGATTCATGAACGATATGATTCCTTGCAGACTGAGCAGATCTGAATGCTTATCCTAAGGCCAATCAAAAGTAGACTAGACGGTGCGGTTATCAGATTCACCTCTAGAATTCATGATGGTACTCAACCAGCAGACGTCAATGGCTATGCTCTGAGCTTATATGGGCCTCTTACCAGGGGCGGACTGACCATTCGACCACTCGGGCACTGCCCGAAGGGTCCCGGGCCACTAGGGGGCCCCATCAGGGTTACCAGCCTAAGTAAAACCAGGGACAGTATGTAAAAAATCTGTGTTTTTTTTTACATCTGTCTCTGAAATGTCCCTTACCGACATCCTTTTGGTCTAAAAATCCAGAGATTATAGCTGCCCCACCTCTCCAGTACCTTCTCAGCAAATAGAAACATGTCTGTGTATACTGTGTGTACATGTATGTGTATACTGTGTGACTGTATACTGTGTGTTTGTATACTGTGTGGCCCCATAATCTCTGATTGCCCGGGGGCCCCATAATCTCCTATTGCCCGGGGGCCCCATGAGTTGTCAGTCCACCCCTGCCTCTTATGCCGCGTACACACGGTCGGAATTTCCGTTGGAAACAGTCCGATGGGAGCTTTTCAACGGATTTTCCGACCGTGTGTACGCCCATCGGTCTTTTTCTGTCGGAATTTCCGACGGACTTTGGATTGAGAACCTGTTCTCAATTTTTCCGACGGAAAACCTTTCTATCGGATTTTCCGATCGTGTGTATGCAATTCCGACACGCAAAATTCCGACGCATGCTCAGAAACAATTTGACGCAAGCTCAGAAGCATTAAACTTCCCTTTTATAGTGATGTCGTACGTGTTTTATGCCGATGTGTTATTGACCGTCGGAATTTGGTGTGACCGCGTGTAGGCAAGACAGTTTGAGCGAAATTCCGTCGGAATTCCGACGGGAAAACCATCAGAGCTTTTTCCGACGCATTACACTTTACCTTTAGCGATGACCTCCAGGCAGATGGGTTAAATTGGTTGTAAACCCTGAAATAAAAAAAATGAACAAAGCATATCCTCCTAAAGCATGTACTTGCCTTAACCCAAAGCACCTAGTGGGATTTCTGGCTGCTCTTTCATTCCTCTGCTATCTGCTATCACTTCTGGCAGACTATACTGACAACAGACAGTCCTGGGTGATGGCCTACTCCCCCTCTCTGGCACACAGCAGGTGATTGACAGCCTTAGCTGTGTGTGTGTGTTTCCCTATAAGGGTGGGTCCTTTCCCATAGCTCCGAACTGTCCCTGATTTCGAGGGACTGTCCCTGATTTGGAGCAATGTCCCTCTGTCCCTCATTCCTCCTCATTTGTCCCTCATTTTGGTCTGATCTATATAGATGTATATAAAATGCACTTTTTATCTATCAAAAAGTGTTTCCCAGCCTTAAACCTTTCATCATCTGATTTCTAAATTGCTGTATTTGTAAATTCCAAAAGCCAATATAAAGGAATAGTAGTGGTAAAAAAAGCACTCGTGGGTTTAACCAATCTTGTTTTTTTTGTACAATGCTCCTTTAAGGGGGCGTGGCCAGGGGTGTGTCCTATGCCTGCATACTTTTGCTGATAGGTGTCCCTCATTCCCATCTCAAAAGGTTGGGAGGTATGCTTTCCCTACACTCATGTCTCAGATTACATTCAGCTCTCCTCTCTTTGCTGTGCAGTGTGTGACATCAGACCCCGCCCCCTGCCTTTTGAAGTTAAAAAAAACTGTGTAAATGTTGGACTTTGAATGGCTCTGGAGAACAGAGAGCTGCAGATAAACAGGTACAACTCAGTAGGAGGATTTGTTTCCTCTCTGTGTATCACTGAGGCTAGTTGCTTCATTTTACAACCACTTTTTTTTACAAGATGGTTTTTGTAGTTTTTTTGCCTCATTCTCATCCTAGAAGGGGTACTCCTTGTCCTCTAGGTCATCCTTTCAGTATCTATGCTACTGGCCAATATGGTTCTCAGCAGTGTCGTCGCTAGGGGGTGGCTTTTGGGGCTATAGCCTTGAATCTGAGGCCCATAGCCCCGAGTCTCTGCAGGGGTCCCCAATGGGAGGGGAGGCTCTCTGAGGACCCTGATGCAAAGGGGAGGCACTTTGGGGACCCTGATGCAAGGGGGAGGCACTCTGGGGACCCTGACGAAAGGGAGAGGCTCTCTGAGGATATATGCACACACACATGTATATTACTGTACATACATGTGTATGCCCGCCCAAGCGTATGACATTCTTTACTACGCTGCTATGGGCTCTAGCCCCAGATCTTTTGTAGACCTAGCAATGCCCCTGGTTCTCAGGATCATTTAAAGCTGATGTTTTTAACCTGCTTATATTTTGCCTAACCCTTACCCTCATCAACATGCTAATGACAAAAAGGAATTACACGGTTTTCTTTGCATGCCCTATCTTGTACCCAGTGATGTCATCACTGGGTCTCTGTGTTTCTTTATGCAATGCAGGTGTAACGACATATTCGGCGACCCAGCGCAGTTTGCTACGGAAGTGACGTTCCGTTGCCGCCATCTTGCTACACCCCACACTCGTCCCCAGTAAGGATACACTAAGAAGGGGAAAGCGGACATCTTTTTACACCCACCGGAGTTTTGCATCCCTGGTCATCTCACAGGTTTAGTACTCTCACAGAAATTCACTGCTTTTAAAATTCAACATCTAACTAGTCAGACGAAGTTCTAAGTCCTGTATTTCACTATATAAACTCACTTTACTGTTATAAATACGTGTAAAATGCAAAACTCCGGTGGGTGTAACAACGTGTCCGCTTTCCCCCTTCTTAGTGTATCCTTACTGTGGACGAGTGTGGGGTGTAGCAAGATGGCGGCGACAGAATGTCACTTCCGTAGAAAACTGCGATGTGTCACCGAATATGTTGTTACACAGGCAGATCGTGGCTGGTGGGAGGGGCTGGCAGGGTGCTGTACATAGTTTCCTGAAAACATCACAGCACCCGACCTCAATACTCCTCTCCCTGATGCCAACTGTGGGCTGGTTCTTGGGAGGAGTTATGCACATATGCTTTGATGGGTAGGTGTCAAGCTGGAGGAGTGGGCATTTCAAGGAAAGCTGGATTTAAATGCAGACCACCCAAGTTAAGGCCCACAGGTGAGGCTGAAATCCAGTGAATGAAAAGGGCACCGCTGTAATGGGCTGTAGTTAACAGCTCATTAGGCTGGTAATTGCAAAGTCTGGCCTGCCACTCAACACTCACCACCAGTCTCCATAATTTTCATAGTTTCATAGTTAGTAAGGTTAAATAAAGACACCAGTCCATCCAGTTCAACCTGAATTAGTGTCTACAATTGTCCCTATCCCTGTACATTGCACACTCACATCACATGTCCCTACCCTCAAGGAGCCCACAATCCAAGGTCCCTATTCATATACTAGGACCAATTAACCTACCTGCATGTCTTTGGATTGTGGGAGGAAATTGGAGTACCCAAGAGGAAACCCACGCAGACACAGGGAGAACATGCCAACTCCAGGCAGGTAGTGTCATGGTTGGGATTTGAACCAGTGACTCTTGTTACTGCTAGGTGAGAGTGCTAACCACTACACCACTGTGCCGCCCTTTCAGAGGCCTGTCTTCCCTCATCCAAGCACTAGTCTAGGCCTGCCTGTGGCTGTGAACATTCGTATGTGAAGAAACCTGGCCACCTACTCTATTCATTCTTCTAGTGAAACCACTAGCTGCATTATGAATGATGGTGCAGACACTGAGTTGATCTGATGTGTGAGGGTGCAGGAATCGAGATGATCTGATGGGTGAGGGTACAAGAATTGGGAGTGATCTGAGGTGTGAAGGTGCAGGAATTGGGCTGATCTGAGGTGTGTGAAGGTGCAGGAATTGGGTGATCTGAGGTGTGAGGGTACAGGAATCAGGGTTGATCGGAGGTAGGATGGTGCAGCAATCGGGGTGATCTGAGGTGTGTGGATGCAGGAATTGGGGCTAATCTGAGGTGTGAATGTGCAGGAATTGGGGGCAGATCTGAGGTGTGAAGGTGCAGGAACTGGGGTGATATGAGGTGTGAGGATGCAGGAATTGGGGCTATTCTGAGGTGTGAAGGTGCAGGAATTGGGGGCAGATCTGAGGTGTGAAGGTGCAGGAACTGGGGTGATATGAGATGTGAAGGTGCAGGAATGGGGGCTAATCTGAGGTGTGAGGGTACAGGAATCAGGCTTGATCGGAGGTATGATGGTGCAGCAATCGGGATGATCTGAGGTGTGTGGATGCAGGAATTGGGGCTAATCTGAGGTGTGAAGGTGCAGGAATTGGGGTGATCTGAGGTGTGAGGATGCAGGAATTGGGGCTAATCTGAGGTGTGAATGTGCAGGAATTGGGGACAGATCTGAGGTGTGAAGGTGCAGGAACTGGGGTGATATGAGGTGTGAGGATGCAGGAATTGGGGCTATTCTGAGGTGTGAAGGTGCAGGAATTGGGGGCAGATCTGAGGTGTGAAGGTGCAGGAACTGGGGTGATATGAGGTGTGAAGGTGCAGGAACTAGGGTGATCTGAGGTGTGCAGTTGCAGGAATGGGGGCTAATCTGAGGTGTGAAGGTGTAGTAACTGAGGTGATCTGAAGTGTGAAGTTGCAGGAATTGGGGCTGATCTGAGGTGTGAAGTTGTAGGAATTGGGGAAGATCTGAGGTGTGAAGGTGCAGGAATTGGGGGTGATCTGAAGTGTGAAGTTGCAGGAATAGGGGCAGATCTGAGGTGTGAAGGTGCAGGAATTGGGGCAGATCTAAGGTGGGAAAGTGTAGAAATTGGGGCTGATCTGAGGTGTGATGATACAAAAGTTGGGTTTGATCTGATCTGTGAAGGTGCAGGAATTAGAGCAGATCTAAGTTGTGAAGGTGCAGGAACTAAGGCAGATCTGAGGTAGGAAGGTGCAGGAACTAAGGCAGATCTGAGATGTAAAGGTTCAGTAATTGGGGCAGATCTGAGGTGTGATGATACAAAAGTTGGGGTTGATCTGATCTGTAAAGATGCAGAAATTGGAGTAGATCTGAGGTGCGAAGGTGCAGGAATTGGAGTAGATCTGAGGTGCGAAGGTGCAGGAATTGGAGTAGATCTGAGGTGCGAAGGTGCAAAAATTGGGGCTGATCTGAGGTGTGAACATTCAAAAATTGGGGCTGATCTGAGGTGTGATGATACAAGAGTTGGAGTTAATCTGAGGTGTGATAAAACAAGAGTTGGGGTTGATCTGAGGTGTGTAGGTGCAGGAAATGGGCAGATCTGGGGTGTGAAGGTGCAGGAGTTGGGGCTGAGCTGATCAAGAGTTGGGGTTGATCTGATCTGTAAAGGTGCATGAATTGGAGTAGATCTGAGGTGCAGGAATTGGGGATATTCTTAGGTGTGAAAGTGCAGGAACTAGGGTGACCTGAGGTGTGAAGTTGCAGGAATAGGGGCAGATCTGAGGCGTGAAGGTGCAGAAATTGGGGCAGATCTGAGGCGTGAAGGTGCAGAAATTGGGGCAGATCTGAGGTGTGAAGTTGCAGGAATTGGGTTGATCTGAGGTGTGAAGTTGCAGGAATGGGGGCAGATCTGAGGCGTGAAGGTGCAGAAATTGGGGCAGATCTGAGGCGTGAAGGTGCAGAAATTGGGGCAGATCTGAGGTGTGAAGTTGCAGGAATTGGGGAAGATCTGAGGTGTGAAGGTGCAGGAATTGGGGAAGATCTGAGGTGTGAAGGTGCAGGAATTGGGGAAGATCTGAGGTGTGAAGGTGCAGGAATTGGGGAAGATCTGAGGTGTGAAGGTGCAGGAGTTGGGGTTGATCTGAGGTGTGAAGTTGCAGGAATTGGGGAACATCTGAGGTGTGAAGGTGCAAGAATTGGGGTTGATCTGAGGTGTGAAGGTGCAGAAATTGGGGCAGATCTGAGGTGTGAAGGTGTAGTAACTGAGGTGATCTGAAGTGTGAAGTTGCAGGAATTGGGGCTGATCTGAGGTGTGAAGGTGCAGGAATTGGGGCAGATCTGAGGTGTGAAGGTGCAGGAATTGGGGCAGATCTAAGGTGGGAAAGTGTAGAAATTGGGGCTGATCTGAGGTGTGATGATACAAAAGTTGGGGTTGATCTTATCTGTGAAGGTGCAGGAATTAGAGCAGATCTAAGTTGTGAAGGTGCAGGAACTGAGGCAGATCTGAGGTAGGAAGGTGCAGCAATTGGGGCTGATCTGAGATGTAAAGGTTCAGGAATTGGGGCAGATCTGAGGTGTGATGATACAAAAGTTGGGGTTGATCTGATCTGTAAAGATGCAGAAATTGGAGTAGATCTGAGGTGCGAAGGTGCAGGAATTGGAGTAGATCTGAGGTGCGAAGGTGCAGGAATTGGGGCTGATTTGAGGTGTGAACATTCAAAAATTGGGGCTGATCTGAGGTGTGAACATTCAAAAATTGGGGCTGATCTGAGGTGTGATGATACAAGAGTTGGAGTTAATCTGAGGTGTGATAAAACAAGAGTTGGGGTTGATCTGAGGTGTGTAGGTGCAGGAAATGGGACAGATCTGGGGTGTGAAGGTGCAGGAGTTGGGGCTGATCTGATCAAGAGTTGGGGTTGATCTGATCTGTAAAGGTGCATGAATTGGAGTAGATCTGAGGTGCAGGAATTGGGGATATTCTTAGGTGTGAAAGTGCAGGAACTAGGGTGACCTGAGGTGTGAAGTTGCAGGAATGGGGGCAGATCTGAGGCGTGAAGGTGCAGAAATTGGGGCAGATCTGAGGCGTGAAGGGGCAGAAATTGGGGCAGATCTGAGGTGTGAAGTTGCAGGAATTGGGGTTGATCTGAGGTGTGAAGTTGCAGGAATTGGGAAAGATCTGAGGTGTGAAGGTGCAGGAATTGGGGAAGATCTGAGGTGTGAAGTTGCAGAATTTGGGGCAGATCTGAGGCGTGAAGGGGCAGAAATTGGGGCAGATCTGAGGTGTGAAGTTGCAGGAATTGGGGTTGATCTGAGGTGTGAAGTTGCAGGAATTGGGGAAGATCTGAGGTGTGAAGGTGCAGGAATTGGGGAAGATCTGAGGTGTGAAGGTGCAGGAATTGGGGATGATCTGAGGTGTGAAGTTGCAGGAATTGGGGAAGATCTGAGGTGTGAAGGTGCAGGAATTGGGGTTGATCTGAGGTGTGAAGTTGCAGGAATTGGGGTTGATCTGAGGTGTGAAGGTGCAGAAATTGGGGCAGATCTGAGGTGTGAAGGTGCAGGAATTGGGGTTGATCTGAGGTGTGAAGGTGCAGGAATTGGGGATGATCTGAGGTGTGAAGGTGCAGGAATTGGGTTGATCTGAGGTGTGAAGGTGCAGGAATTGGGGTTGATCTGAGGTGTGAAGGTGCAGAAATTGGGGAGATCTGAGGTGTGAAGGTGCAGGAATTGGTGTCTGAGTTGTAAATGTGCAGGAATTGGGGCAGATCTGAGGTGTGAAGGTGCAAGAATTGGGGTTGATCTGAGGTGTGAAGGTGCATAAATTGGGGCAGATCTGAGGTGTGAAGGTGCAGGAATTGGGGCAGATCTGAGGTGTGAAGGTGCAGGAATTGGGGCAGATCTGAGGTGTGAAGGTGCAGGAATTGGTGTCTGAGTTGTAAATGTGCAGGAATTGGTGCAGATCTGAGGTGTGAAGGTGCAGGAATTGGTGTCTGAGGTGTGAAGGTGCAGGAATTGGTGCAGATCTGAGGTGTGAAGGTGCAGGAATTGGGGCAGGTCTCAGGTGTGAAGGTGCAGGAATTGAGGTTGATCTGAGGTGTGAAAGTGAAGGAATTTGAGCTCATCTGAGATCTGATGGTGGATGAATTTGGGCTGATCTGAGGGGGTCTATGACACTAAAGTCTGCACAACGTATACAGCCTTTACTTCAGTTCGACCCACAGCCTGTGATCACCTCCACCCTTTGTGTGCTCCACTCACCAGATTTGTTGCGACCCCTTATATCATAAGAAGCTCAATCTGGGCTTTTAGATGTTATATGTTCTTCCTTCTTTCCATTTGGTTCTCTCAGGCACCATCCCTGTAAAAGGAAAGGGCTCAGTTTAAATCTTTTATTTTCCAACCAACAGGAACAAAAAATGCCTGTCTGTTTACATAGTAACAGAAATCCAACCAACAAGATGGCCAATCCCTTTGCAGCGCCTCAAAGTAGGTCACCGGAAGTGATGTGGTGAACAGGGCTTCTACCAGCGCGTTTCGTCGGTTATGACATCATCGTGGTGCTGGTGCCTGAGAGAACGGAACGAAAAGAAGGAAGAAAATATAACATCTAAAAGCCCAGATTGACCTTCTTCTGATATAAGGGGTCACAACACATGTGGTGAGTGGCGCACACAAAGGGTGGAAGGTGGAGGTGATCACAGGCTGTGGGTCGTTTAAGAAAAAAATACAATTACCAGCGCAGCAAGCACTGTATATTTACTGGATGCACTTTACTTTATGGTTGGAGCCCTGTGATGAACTGTAAATGTACTCTTTTGAGCCTGTGACTATTATAATGAACTGAAAAGTAATGCAATTTGAGAAGTGATATTATTAATAGTAGTTGCATTTTGATCTATCATTCAAACACTGCATATAATAATGGTTAATGTTTAATGGATATACAGCACTTATAGATTTAAGTGTTTTATGTATTTTTATTATATTGTTTTGTATTTTTATTTATTGTTTTGCACATATAAATGTATGATTCGCACTGGGAATTAAGGTTAAAGTGAAACTTACACTAGTTATATTTCTGTAAGTGTATAGCGCAGCACCAGGTTTATTATATTTGCTGTACACTACTGCCCAAGTGGCAATGGGTGGTGCTCAGCAGCTGAACCATATAATAGAAAACCTCATCCGGGAGCACGGAGTTTATGGAACATACCGAACCTCATGCATGATCCCTTAGAGAAAGCCTGGTGCCCATGGTACAATGAATTCACCCCCGGTCTTGGATGTGTCTTTTTTTTTCTGCATTTTCTGCAACAGTGTGCCCAACGTATATGATGATTGCCCCTCATCACTGGTACTCAGAGCATACACCTACAGATAAAGCACCAGACCAAATAGTAAAAGTGTCCAACTCATTTTATTTTTTATTTTATTTCAGTTTCAAGGGCTAAAGACCCCCCCCCCCCCCCATTCATCAGGCACAACCCCTGCTGACACCACCGTAAAACTGTAGCCAGATGTCACCTTGGCTATCATACAACGAATAAGCACACCACTTTGGATGAACTGTTATTTAGTTTATATATAATAGTCAGAGGGGCAGTAGTAAGGCACAAAAATCAACATCTGAGGTACACAAAAGCGAACCACATATAAAAGTAAGCGATATAACACAGAACACTGTCACTTTAACCACTTTCCGACCATGCTATAGCCGAATGATGGCTACAGTGCTGACGGCTAGTTCTGGGAGGACGTCGTGGCCCTGCAGTCCCAACAGTGCCCACCAGTGCAGTCCAACAGTGCCCACCAGTGCTGCCAATCTGTGCCCATCAGTGCTGCCAATCTGTGCCCATAAGTGCCTCCTCATCTGTGTCACCCATCAGTGCTGCCTTATCAGTGCCCATCAGGGCTATCAGTGCCTATCAGTGCCACCTATCAGTACCCATCAGTGCTGCCTATCCATGCCACCTATCAGTGCCCATCAGTGCCACTTCATCAGTGCTTATCAGTGCAGCCTATCAGTGCTCAATGCCTATCAGTGCACATCAGTGCTGCCTATGAGTGCACATCAGTGCCACATATCAGTGCCCATCAGTGCTGCCTATCCATGCCAGCTATCAGTGCCCATCAGTGCCACCCCATCAGTGCTTATCAGTGCAGCCTATCAGTGCCCATCAATGCTGATCAGTGCCACCTCATCAGTGTCGCCTATCAGTGCCACCTATCAGTGCATCAGTGCCCATCAGTGCCACCTATCAGTGCCCTTTAGTGCAGCCTCATCAGCGCACATCAGTCAAGGAGAAAAATTACATGTTTGCAAAATGTTATAACTATGAAAAAGTTTTTGGTTATTTTTCTAAATATTCTGTCTTTTTTCGTTTGTTCAGTAAAAAATACCATTAGAAATTTCTATTTGTGTGGATCGTGACTGTGCAATTTTCATTCAAAGTGCAACAGCGCTGAAAATTGCCCTGGTCAGTGCCCAGCCCAGAAGGCAAGGGGTTAAATAGACCCAATTGGCCTGCAGCCAGGGCTCAGAGTTTAAACATTAGCTTTCCCACTGAGAGGATTTCCTCAAATGAGCAAAAAGGAAGATAGCAAGGGATGTTAGACTAGCTCGCTTGTGGGCTCCCAGTAACCAGAGTCAGGGTTTAACACTCTGAGGATTTTTGGCAAGAAAAATGTCCCATATAGAACCTAACACACAATAAGGAAATGACTCTTCTGCCGGCTTGATGGGGCCCTTTTGTTGGTGCACAGTGGAGGTACAGTCTACTTTTTATGAGAAATGGCACTTCCCCATAAATGGTGACACAAGAGCAGAGTTCCCCTTTAATAAAAGCAACAAACTGGGAAGTCACTTGAAGTGTGGCAGGAGATTATAAAGATTTTTTAAAGCGTTTGTTACCCCAAAACTTCATATTCCTGATATTTGCCTGCTGTGTCATGTACTTGCATGAGAAAGTATCATGTTCTTTTTGTATTTCTTCCTTTATGTGAAATCCCTGGTGTTCATGCCAGTACCTCTGCTTTCCTATGAAAAAAAACTGACCATATTAGGCAGGAGAGCATAGCGTGGTCAGTTCTCTAGCTATGCTGGGAACTCCCACCCCCGCTGCACAGCCATTCACTGGCAAACTCAGTGTGCTGCTGCTTCTCCTCCCCATGCTCTTATGCAGCTGAGAACAGAGGGTATGTGATTACTTATAAAAAAGGGAAAAAAGGGATTTGTAATGTATTTTTATATCTATACAAAAAAAATGGATTCTGGAAGTACCATTGGAAGTACTGGCAAGGATTCTGAAAGTACCATTGGAAGTACTGGCAAGGATTCTGAAAGTACCATTGGAAGTACTGGCAAGGATTCTGAAAGTACCATTGGAAGTACTGGCAGGTATTTTGGAAGTCCCAGCAGAGATTCCGTGAGTACTATTGGAAGTACTTGCAGGAAATCTGGAAGTTATAAAAAGAAGGGAGGGCGAACCGACCTTGTGCATTACCAAAAATAATTTTAATAAAAGGTAAAACAGCAATGATCATACTCACATAGAAACGTGGTATACAAGCATAATAATGCACCAGCAATAACGAGCAGTGACTCTTAGGTCTATAGCAGGAACAGAAGGTGTTGGAGGACCAGATGGTATTGCAGGGTGGCTAACGCATTTCGAGGGAGGACCCTCTTCCTCTGAGCCAAAGCAAAGAAATTAGGCATGACAGTCAAGCAACTAGTACTTTCAGGTTACCTCCACCACCTTTTTCTCGAAGACGACTTTATTGAAGCAATTGACACATACAGTGGTGTGAAAAAGTGTTTGCCCCCTTCCTCATTTCCTGTTCCTTTGCATGTTTGTCACACTGTGTTTCGGAACATCAAACCAATTAAACAATAGTCAAGGACAACACAAGTAAACACAAAATGCAATTTGTAAATGAAGGTGTTTATTATTAAAGGTGAAAAAAAATCCATACCATCATAGCCCTGTGTGAAAAAGTGATTGCCCCTAAAACCTAATAACTGGTTGGGCACCCTTAGCAGCAACAACTGCAACCAAGCGTTTGCGATAACGTGCATTGAGGCTTTTACAGCGTCCTGGAGGCATTTTGGCCCACTCATCTTTGCAGAATTGTACTAATTCAGTTACATTAGAGGGTTTTCGAGCATGAACGGCTTTTTAAGGTCATACCACAACATCATCTCAATAGGCCACTCCAAAGTCTTCATTTTGTTTTTCTTCAGCCATTCGGTGGTGGATTGCTGGTGTGTTTAGGATCATTGTCCTGCTGCAGAACCCAAGTTCGTTTCAGATTGAGTACACGAACAGATGGTCGGACATTCTCCTTCAGGATCTCTTGGTAGACAGCAGAATTCATAGTTCCTTTTATCTCTGCAAGTCTTCCAGGTCCTGAAGCAGCAAATCAGCCCCAGACCATCACACTACCACCACCATATTTTACTGTTGGTGTGGGGTCTTTTTTGAAATCGCAGCGCTCTTGGGGTAATTTTGGGCGGCGGCCCCTCCTGGGAAGGTTCACCACTGTCATTTGTGGATAATGGCTCTCACTGGGGATCATCAAGATGTGTTGTGGAGAAATTGAGACGAGCTTTGATGTTCTTTTTGCTCAGCAGTGAATTTCTCCTTGGAACTCTGCCATGCAGGCCATTTTTGCCCAGTCTTTTAAGGATGGTGGAGGCATGAACGCTGACCTTAACTGAGGCAAGTGAGGCCTGCATTCCTTGGACGTTGTTGTGGGGTCTTTTGTGACCACTTGGATGAGTCGTCGCTGCGCTCTTGGGGTAATTTTCATTTTGTGTTTACTTGTGTTGTCCTTGACTATTGTTTAATTGGTTTGATGTTCGCTGGATTCCCAAAGCTTTGCAAATGGAACAGGAAATGAGGCAGGGGGCAAACACTTTTTCAACCATGTGTTCCTGAATTTCTTTGGGTCTGGCATGATGTGTAGCTTTTAAGGATCTTCTGGTGGAAGTTACTGTGTCAAGCAGCTCCTATTTAAGTGAAGCCTTGATTGTGAACATGTGTGGCAATAATCAGGCCTGGGTGTGGCTAGAGAAATGAACTCAGGTGTGGACAACCACAGTTTAGTATGTTTTAACAAGGGGGGCAATCACTTTTTCCCTCAGGGCCATGATGGTTTGGATTTTTTTCACTTTTCTGCAGCAGAAAATTACATTTTCCGACCCGACTTTGGGGCCCGCCCACAGTTTAAATTGGGGGCCACTTGGTGCTAGGAACACCAATTTGGTATTCAAAACCAGTGGAACTAGCACTAACAACAGATGATAGAAGTTTTGGTGAGTTTTGCTTCAAGTTCAGAGAGATACAAATGAGGATAGAAGGGACCCTTTGGGTCCAGAGACCCCAATTTTTGGCTGCAGATAGGGGGGCATTTAGGAACCCTTAACTGCCAAGTTTGAAGTTCGGGGGAAGTTCGGGCTGCAAATGGGCACATTGAGGCTGCAAATGGGCATTGTTGACCCTGCTTTTCCACTTACAGTAGCTGCGCATTTTCCACCCTAGGCTTATACTCGAGTCAATACGTTTTCCCAGTTGTTTGTGGTAATATTAGGTGCCTCGGCTTATATTCGGGTCGGCTTATACTCGAGTATATACGGTATTCATTTACTACATATAAAATCATGTGTTCAATTTAATGCACAAATCTTCCATTATATGTGTTATCAAGCCAAGCGCCGTTGTCATACGGTTTAGTCAGAAACACAGGAGGTGTCAGTGTTGCAATTAGCCTACCATTAACCCAATTGGGACAAGTAGCGCTTTAGCAAACCAAGTACCAAGTCTGACGAGATTTCTTGTGCTAGAAACACTAGGAAATGTGCAATCCTATTAATTTGGCAGATGCGAGTGAGATCCTACTGTGCCAATTTGTATGACAATTGGCTGTTTTTAAGCCTTTTTCATTTTTTATTTTTACTGGTGTCGGGTAGGGTGGGCAATCTTTGCCTTTAATACAATTTTATTTTGTACAATTGCTTCAATAAAGTTGTTTTATCACAAGAAAAACCATTGTTGGTTCTCCGTATACAACTCTTTGCTTTGTTTTCATATGCCGCGTACACACGATCGGACTATTCGGCCGGACTATCCGGCGGACTTAATCCGGCGGAAAATCCGCCGGACTTTCCAGCGGAGGTCCGCCGGACTTTCTGAACAAGCGGACTGGCCCACACACGACTGGAGTTTTCCCCCCTTCCCTAAAGCAGGACCCCCCCTTCCCCAAAGCACCCCCCATGTTGAGGGCACGCGGCCTGGTTCGGCTCAGGAGGGGGGGGGGCGCTCGCTCGTCCCCACCCCCTTTCCTGACCGGCTGGGCTGCGTGCTCGTATAAGGGTCTGATATGGATTTGGGGGGGACCCCCACGCAGTTTTTTTTGGCGTAGGGATTCCCCTTTAAATCCATACCAGGCGACGGGGCTAGCAAGGTGTCAATTTTGCCGATGAAGGTGGCGACATTGACTTCCTTCGCTAGTCCCGTCTACCTGGAGTCACGTTCTAAATGAACGGACTTTACTCCGTGTGTGGGCAAGTCCGTTCATTTCAAAAGTCCGGCGGACTAGCACACGGGCGGCCGGATTGTCCGCCGGACTGCTGAGTCCGGCGGATAATTTCGAGTCAAAACTTCTTTCTAAGTCCGCCGGACTTTTGGGAAGAAAAAGTCCGCTGGAGCCCACACACGGGCAGATTGTCCGCCGGACTCTGGTACGCCGGATAATCCAATTGTGTGTACGCAGAAATGCTCTGATCTATACCAGTGGTGGAGGTACCCCGTCTATATAAGACGAATTGGTCAATGCCGTGATTCTGACTTTATGACTGTAGCAAAAAGCTCCTCCTTTTTATCCATGTGCACCTCTACAGGAATAACCGGCAGAGGACAGAGACTAAAATATATCCTTTTTCTATTGTATTTAGTTTGAATTACATTATAGGTGAAAACTAAAGCGGAGGACACATGATATAGGCATCGGTGTTATCTTACACTATCGGCAACAAAAGTATCTCTGTCCACCGTTAAATGCACAGCCTGACCTTCACAAGGTCGTTCATATCACTCTAGCACTGTGCATTATCTGAATCCATTAGGTATCCTACAAGAACTATATGGAATAAAAAAAAAAGAAACATTGTTTCCTTTGATTGTGATGTATACTCTCAGAATTTATCCCCGGGTCCCGATCGCGATAACACAATGGCCAAGATTTTCATTACACACATAATGACAAGGAGAGGGTAGGATCTGAATAAATGGCGACGTCAATAAACATCGATACTTCACACATCCAGCAGGGGAGACGGAGGGAATAAAACCGCTAATGTAGCCGCTGATTTAATGAAAGATCGTTAAGGCTCCTGGTTTATGAGAGCGCTGACCTATCACATAGAATTTTACAGTGACTGGTCATGGAAGTTATCACTGAAAGGTGTTATTTCCTAATTTTTTTTTCCTGGTAAAGTGTAAGAACGAAATGGCTCAGTGTAAAATAAAATGTGAGAAATGGGCTTTGGCGGAGCGGACCTTTACTAATAGGCCTTTCCTGCAGTTATATGAGGGGGGCTCTCTGCTCTAATGCTGAGTTTTCAGCGAGTCCAGTCATTAAAATGTTTTTTGACGCGATTTGCGGATTTTCTGTTCTATAATAGAGCTGCATGATTAATCGTAAATTAACCGCGATCTCGATTCACCCCCCCCACGCGATCTCCAGTCTGGGATTACCTCGATTTTCAGGTGTCTCTGGGATGTAGCGTGGACCGGAGGAGAAGCCGTTGGAACCAGCGTGGAATGCACTTCCGGATCCGGCGCCGCATGGAATAGCTGAGTTTCCCTCAGCTCTCGCACCGTGATCGGCATTTAAATACCTGCCCGACCCTCTTGGCCTCGGGTAACCACCTCGGGCACCCCCTCCGTGGCCCACCGAATGGCTAAACACCGTTGCCGCGGCCCCGATCGCGACCGCAAATCCGCCGCCGGCCAGTCCGAAAATTGAGGCCCCGGCTTCGGCCTTCACAGGCGGTCCCGCTGAGAGAATCGTGATCTTTATTCTAAGCAAAAGAATTGCGATTCTAATTTTGGCCAGAATCGTGCAGCTCTATTCTATAATTTGCATATCGTATTTTATATGAATACTTGTTTATATTGAAAACAAACATATTGCCTTTGGGGAAATTTTGGTCTTTGGTTTTTGCCATGTGGCACTTGTAGGGCAGCCTACGCTAAATGCGTAACAGATTGTTAAGGCCAGCCCCCCCCCCCCCCCCCCCAGTAACTGGGATACTCCAGAATTGAAAATGCCCCTTGCAGCAGGTTCGTCTGAGCCTGGGCTCTTCAAGCTTTGCGGTATGAGGGCCACATAATATACTTAAAACATTTTTGGGGCTGAAAAAAGTCAATGTTATAGAATTCAGGGATCTCCAAACTACGGCCCTCCAGCTGTTGCGGAACTACACGTCCCATGAGGCATTGTAGAACTCTGACATTCACAGACATGACTAGGCATGATGGGAATTGTAGTTCTTGAACAACTGGAGGGCCATAGTTTGGAGACCCCCTGTCATAGATGAACCCCTTACATTGGTGTCTACATCAGCTTCCCCCCTTACATCAGGGTCCCCATCAGATTTTCTCCATACTTCAGGGCCCCTTTTAGCATAGAGACCCCCCCATTAACATCAGGGTCCCCACCAGAGTTCACCTTATACAGCAGGGTATATTCGTGGCTGCTCGTTGGAGTGTTGGATCCCATAAAGCCTGCAGGAACACCTGGCTTGAAAAAACTTGTTTAGCTGGTAAGCCTTCAGTCTGTGTGGTGGTGGATGCACATTGTCATAGGGGTTTGCAACCCTATTTATATTTGATTGACCATTTATATCATACATTTTTTCCCATTATTAGCGCAACTCTTTTTTCTCTTATGAAAAAAAAGTGGAGTAGAAAAATGAATACTATTGTTCTGTAGTGTTCCTGTGCAAATTAATGCAAAAAACTTGACTATGTGAACCTTCAACAATCATGGCAGGATAAAATTAACAGACATTACTCGAATGAATAAAGATAAATAGCGATCTTCAATATACAAATGTGTAACAAGAGCAAAGTGCCAAGTGATGTGCACAATACATAACATGGACTTCAACTCTATCAACAATTTTTGAGATAACACTTCCAAAAGATTGTCACCAATATAGCTTCGGTAAAATATAAAAGATGATGTTACGCAGAGTAAATAGATACTAAACATGTCACGCTTTAAAAGGAGATGCACAAAGAAAGCTATTAGTGTACGCCTTGTAGGTAGACAGGTTTCCCCTTTACATCAGGATCCCTTTAGAGTGCTCTTACATCAGCGTCCACATCAAAGTCCCCTGTCCCCTTTAGAGTCCTCTTACATCAGCGTTCCCATCAAAGTCCCCCGTTATGTCAGGATCCCCTTTAGAGTCCTCTTACATCAGCGTCCACATCAAAGTCCCCCGTAATGTCAGGATCCCCTTTAGAGTCCTCTTACATCAGCGTCCACATCAAAGTCCCCCCTAATGTCAGGATTCCCTTTAGAGTCCTCTTACATCAGCTTCCCCATCAAAGTCCCCCCTATTGTCTGGATCCCCTTTAGAGTCCCTCTTACATAAAAGTCCCCCCAATTGTCGGATCAGCGTCCCCATCAAAGTCCCCCTTATGTCAGGATCCCCTTTAGAGTCCTCTTACATCAGCGTCCCCATCAAAGTCCCCTTATTTTAGAGTCGCGTCCCCATCAAAGTCCCCCTTAAAGAGTCCTCTTACATCAGCGTCCCCATCAAAGTCCCCCCTAAAGTCAGGATTCCCTTTAGAGTCCTTCCTTACATCAGCGTCCCCATCAAAGTCTCCCCTTATGTCTGGAACACCTTTTAGAGTCCTTCCTTACATAAGCGTCCCCATCAAAGTCCCCCGTTATGTCAGGGTTCCCATCAGAGTTCCCCTTTCCACTGTAAGGCTCACTTACTTTGCACATGGCTGTGGGGCGGTTGCGTTGTGACCTTATTCACTTGAATTTTCATTTTTTTTGAACCCCCCCAAACATTATATATTTTTTTTAAAGCAGAGGCCCTAGGGAATAAATTAGTGGGTTTTACAGTTTTTTATGTTGCAATCTATTTGTGCAGCGCTTTTTCAAACGCAATTTGTTTTGGAAAAATACACTTATTTCAAATTTAAAGTGATTGTAAACCTTTTTTTTAAATAACAAACATATCACTCCACTGTGCAGTTAATTTTGTACAGCGTTACCCTGCGGGCGTGCTCCCGAGTCCAGCATTTGCGTGCATAGACACAGAATTCCAGACTCGACCCCGCTCCCCTAGGCGCCCACGCCATTGGATTTGATTGACAGCAGCGGAAGCCAGTGGCGCTGCTATTAACCTATACAATCAAGAGCCGAGAACCCCGGGCAGAGAGGAAGAGCGCGTCTCCGCCGAGGGAACAAACGGGCTCAGGTAAGTAAAACTGGGGGGGGGGGGGGGGGGTGGGGGGGGGGGGGCGAAAAAGTTTTTTCACCTTAACTATGCATTAAGAAAAAAACAAGGGTTTGCAACCCCTTTAATGCAAAATAAAGTGCAAAACAAACCCAAAAAATATACAAAATAGATACTAAACATGTCACGCTTTAAAATTGCACACGCCTGTGTAATAGACATGTGCAATTTGTTTAGTTACGAATTTTTTAATCGTTAAAATTCGTTATATTCGTTCATTCGAAATCGTACGAATGAACGAATGGTTTACTAAAAATTCTAACGTAAAACGAACTATTGAAAAGAACCAATATGGAAAACAACGAAAATACGTAATAATTAAATTAGAAACAACGAAAATACAAAAGAATGAAAGTCCGAAAAACGAAAACAGAAACAACGAATATACCGAACAAAGATTCAAAATAACGAAAATCAAAATTAACGAAAAATCGAAATTACGAATATTCGGAAAATGTAAATCAAAACAACGAAAATACGAAATAACGAAAATTCTGCTGATCAAGAATTCGAAAGAACAAGTTTGTTAGTTCTGATTCTGAAATATTCCATCGAGAGTCCAGATAGGGTGTGGTTGGGTCGGAGGCACTGTGTTTTGGTGGATATGTGAGTTAAGTTCTGACTTGTGATAGAGAAATTCTTTGTTTCTTAAATATATAAATAGCATTACACATTACGTAAAATTATGAATTATGCTCCGATTATGAATCTATGAAAACAATGTTACGAAAGTACGAATAAATGAGGCAGTCAATCTCACAAAAGTACGAATGTAATTAAATCTACGAAAATGCAAATTTCGAATCAACGAAAATTAGACTCACGGAAATACGAATCATTTCAAATCAACGAAAATATAGCTCTTACGAAAATACGAATGTGTCCGGATATGAAATATAACGAAAATACGAATTTCGAATCAACGAAAATTAGACTAACGGAAATACGAATCAACGAAAAAATAACTGTTACGAGAGTCCGAATACGAAAACCCACATCTTAAGAAATTACGAATCGTTACGAATCAACGTAAACAAAACTAAACTAAACAAATTTTTCTGTTGTGCACATGTCTACTGTGTAACCAGCGACAGACTACGTAAATTTTTCAATCCATAGGCAACGCTTTAAAAGCCTTTACAGGTTACCACTTTAGATTTACAGAGGATGTCTGGAGCTAGAATTACTTGAATTGTCAGGATCCTTTTCAAGCCTTTCCGGCTCTGTGACATCAGCAGACAGTGAGCTTCAGCCCGCTGTCTGCTGAAAACGGGTCACGGGAGTGCAGAACGAACTGTACTCCTGTGATTCACAGGAGAAGTACAGCCAAATGAGCTTTCCCCGTACTTCTCCTTCTCTTTGCCCTACACATAACACGCAGGAATGCACATAAAATCCATGCGCTTAGCCGCGCCCCCAAAGTAATGTGAACCAAGTTTTAGGATTGGGTGAACCATCAGCAACTGTCACAAATTTTCAGCCTAGACACCCATGTTTGCATTGGGGTAAGGTGTGCTAAAATGCACGTTAATGCACATTACCAGAACACATGGCAACAAGTCTGCTTTATGTGCATTGTGATGGAAAAAAGGGTCATGTTTTATTTTTTTTTAAATTTTTTTTTTTTTAGCAGCTTTATTTTAAATAGGCTGTCTTGACGCACGTTAACTGGCAACATAAGTCACATTAACGCGCCGCAAAAATGGGCCCTTCTACTTTGCCTTTAAAAAAAAAACAAAGGGTTTACCGTGCAGCATTCAGTCCCGATTTGCTGATTGCACCAGCAAATCTATAATTTCCCGCCCCCTGTGGGACAGTGAGGAACCATTTAACTTTCCGCCGCGTGAGTTATCCTCCAGCCGCCCCGCCGTGAGATCGTTCTCACTGATGAAGCGGACTCTCTGCCTTCAGATCTAAATGAATCAACTTTTAATGTTCTAATGCATTGCCAAACGCTAAGCCGCACTGCCAGCCCGGGCGGCCGGAGAATCCATCAGGAAAAAGATGAAGTCTCCTTATTTTAGGGGAGGGGACGGCGCGCTGGTGGTTGCGGAAAATAATCGCTGCAAACATCCCCTTCTGTGTTATCACTCTTCTGCTGGAATCAGGCCAAACTATCTACTTACTGCTTCTGGAATTTTTTTTTTCTTTTTTTATGTTTAGATCATTATCCAAGAAAGTACGAGTGGCGGAAATAAGTACGCACCGCACGGCTGCCAACCTTCCTGGAACATTTGGGACTCTTTCCTGTAGTACGATATGAGTAGAGGGTAATTCACATGGATAAATAGGTGTTCCTTTATGGAGCTTAGTTTATGGTAGAGGCAAGGACCAGGTGCTGGGCCTGTCCCGATGCCTCCTTGAGCCCCGAAGAAGGGGGGAGTCCTTTCTTCCAAAACACGCTGGCTATGTTTTTGTTCCTATCAGATTGTCAGGAGACATGCACTACCAAAATTTTTTCGTCTTAGTTTTTTTTTTTAAGGTTATTCGTTATGATCACAATTCGCAAATACGAAAATTCATAAATTAAAAAATGTGAAAAAAAATTGTAAATTCGTAACTTCAAAAAAAAATCGTAACTTCGAAAAAATTCGTAACGTCGAAAAAATTCGGAATTTCGGAAATTTGAAATTGGTAAATCCGAAATTAGAAAATACTGAAATAATAACTAACTAATAATAACTTAACTATTGCTAACTGTTAAATTATAGGTATTGGAATTTCCTTTCAAATTTGGCTGTTAGTGAACGTAACGAATACAAAGTTACGAATTATCCGCAATAACGAATGCCGCATCTAAACAAATGAAATGGAAAAAATTTATAATAATAAATAACAATAATAATAATACAAACTTTTTTTATTATTATTATTATTTATTATTAATTAGTTCCGTTACATTTGTTTAGATACGGCATTCGTTATTTCGGATAATTCGTAACTTTGGATAAATTCGTATTCATTACTTTCATAAACAGCCAAATTTGAAAGGAAATTGCAATACCTATAATTTAATAGTTTAGTAATAGTTAAGTTATGCTTAGTTAGTTATTATTTCAGATTTTCGATTTTTGGGGGTTTTCGGATTTTCACATTTCGAATTTCCAAATTATGTAATTTACGAACTTTCAAAATTATAAAAAAATTAAAAAAATCGAAATTACGAATTTTTACAAATTTTACGAAATTTTTTTTCGAATTTAGAAATTTTCGAATATTTGAATTTACGGATATTCAGAAAAGTTAGTTAAACGGATGTTCGTAAATTCAGATATTCGGATATTTCTAAATGAACGAATTGCACATGTCTAATTGTCAGAAACATCATGTACAGTATATCTATTAGCCCCGAGTGCACGAGTGTGCATGTCCACCATAGATACTGGCAGCAAGTGGGTTATTTAAAGCTGGTGGTAAACCCCGCTTGGTCATTTTTACCTACAGCTAAGCCTATAATAAGGCTTATCTGTAGGTAAAATGAGTACTGTATCTCCTAAACATGCACCGTTTAGGAGATATTCACCACCGTGCATGCAGCCAGTAACGTCACTGGCGCATGCACTCTGAAGGTCCGTCATACCTTGATGAAATTCAGAGCTTCGTGCCGGATCCAAGGCTCTGGTCAACCAAATAGTCTGAGCTCGCAATCCCGGAAGACAAACAGGGGGAACATGTCAGCCCTCTCAGCGGTGACTTTACAGCCCTGGAGGGCTTCCTACCAAGGTATTTCATAATGTGCTAGTATGTGATGCATACAGTGCCTTGCAAAAGTATTCACCCCCCTTGGCATTTTTCATGTTTTGTTGCCTCACAACCTGGAATTAACATAGATTGTTTGAGGATTTGCATCATTTAATTTACAGAACACGCCCACAACTTTGATCTTTTTTTGTATTGTGAAGCAAACAACAAATAGCATAAAATAACAGAAAAAGTCAATGTGCATAACTATATACCCCCACAAAAGTCAATACTTTGTAGAGCCACCTTTTGCGGCTATCACAGCTTTGTATAAGTCTTGCCACATCTTACCACTGGGATTTGTGCCCTTTCCTCCTTGCAAAACTGCTCCAGCTCCTTCAAGTTGGATGGTTTGCACCTGTGAACAGCAATCTTTACGTCTGACCACAGATTTTCTATTGGATTGAGGTCTGGGCTTTGACTAGGCCATTCCAACACATTTACATGTTTCCCCTTAAACCACTCAAGTGTTGCTTTAGCAGTGTGTTTGGGGTCACTGCCCTGCTGGAAGGTGAACCTCCATCCTAGCCTCAAATCACACACAGAGTGCTAAAGGTTTTGCCCAAGAATATCCCTGTATTTAGCACCATTTATCTTTCCCTCAACTCTGACCAGTTTCCCAGTCCCGACTGCTGAAAAACATCCCCACAGCATGATGCTGCCACCACCATGTTTCACAGTGGGGATGGTGTTCTTTGGGTGATGTGATGTTTTTGGTTTGCGCCAGACATAGCGTTTTCTTTGATGGCCAAAAAGTTAAATTTTAGTCTCATCAGACCAGAGCACCTTCCTCCGTACATCAGAGCACCTTCCTCCATACATCAGACCAGAGCACCTTCCTCCATACATCAGACCAGAGCACCTTCCTCCATCCATCAGAGCAGAGCACCTTCCTCCATACATCAGACCAGAGCACCTTCCTCCATACATTTTAGGTGTCTCCCACTTGCCTTTTCGCAAACTCAAAACGTGACATTCTGTTTTTTGCTGAAAGTAATGGCTTTCTTCTGGCCACTCTGCCATAAAGCCCAAGGCACCAAGTGGTGATTTGGGGGCGTTCGAGTTGGGAGGGAGTATGGGGGGAAAGGGATTTGTGCTAGGAGGGGAGATTTGGGGGGTTTGTGCTAGAAGAGGTGGAATGCAAGATGGCGCTGGACCAGAACTGACGTCAGCGAGATCATGTGCTGCTGTGGATGGGGGGGGGGGGGGCGGTAACGCACTTCGAAGCTTCTGCTTCTTCCTCAGACCTCTCAGCCATGGATTATGTGAGTTGCCAATTGTAACACTTTTTAATAACCCAAGGTGGTTTTAATACTGCACTTAGTCTGGTGCCCCCCCTGTATTTTCCCACAAGACTACATTGACCAATCAGAACAGCTCTGATCCGTCCCAGCATCCCTAGAGAAAGAAAAGGAAGAATAGTGCAGTTTTCAAACCCCAGGACTGCGGCACCAGGCTGAATGAACATGGAAACTGTATTATCCATGGAGGTAAATTCAAAGTGGGGGGCTGGGGGGAGGGGCTTTAGAATGTTTGTTCACCTTTTCATTTTTTCTGAAAAGGTGAACTGACCCTTTAAGGCTTATATACAGTAATAAATGTGTAACAGTGTAGCGCTAAAAATGTCTCTGTACAGCAATGGTTGTGGACTGGAAAGGTCGGCAACCACCAATTTACTGTTCAGACTATTGTTATAAAAAAACAAGTTTAAGGTCAAATAAGTGGTGGACATCAGGTCCCCTGGTTGAATGAGGGTGTGATGAATCACCAGATTAGATAGACCGAAAGTGTGGATACACTACCCAGTGGTCCACACTCACCTTAAGTGGGTGTTTTAGTGAAAATGTGAATGGTACAACTCAATGCCTAAAATCACATCAATAATAAAGAAGCCAATATTCATGACCCTAGAGCCATAAGTTTCACAGATTATGCAATCAAAATGCCTAAAATCATGCAAACAATCAGTGAAAATATAATGGGGTGCCAATATCTGTGATGCTAAAACTGTGATATGTAGAAAGTGCTGCAAAAACAGAAGGACTGAAGTAAATGAGAATGTCAAGATGGAACATGTGTCATCAAGGTACTTAATGAACTGGCCACTGAACTCACAAGCCAAACAGGCAAATAGAAATACATCACAGTATAAATCAGTAGCACATGATAAAGATGGTTATTTCTGAAAACATCTCTATAAGCAGTCCTGATATTAATAATTAGTGAGCGGACGAAGTCACCAAACTATATTTCAAGTAAAGGAACTACTTCATAGAGTCCAGATAACACAAAGTAAGATGATGTTGATAACACAGTTCAGATGCAAAACAAAACAGTAATGATGATATGGTTCAGATGCTGGATCCTCTCAAACAAGGGCAACAGTGCAACCAGAAGAGTAATTTCATAAGCGCTTACCATGTGCGGTGGACCAACTCACCGGAAGTGAAAGGTCGGAAACAGCTTGTATGGCTACCTCCAGGTACCAAAAATGTGGAATAGATTGGGAGTTGGAAGCATAGACTGGAGCGTCTCGAGATCCTTAGCAAATACTCACCGACCGAATAGATGTTTACTGGATCGCTTTAGTTAGATCAGTGCTCATCGGTCAGACTTGCCATAGGTGAAGAGAAAAAACAGAAGAGGGACTCCTCATCGTGTAAAACCCAAATGCAAGGGTTCACTTTATTATAAAAGAGAACATGCATCCAACATAAAAGCAAATAAAATGGAGCTGTTCTACTAAAATCGAATAAAAAAACGCAGTAGGCAATAATGCTTGGAGACCCGACGCGTTTCGTCTGAAAAGACTTCTGCTGGGGTATCTACCCCAGCAGAAGTCTTTTCAGACGAAACGCGTCGGGTCTCCAAGCATTATTGCCTACTGCGTTTTTTATTCGATTTTAGTAGAACAGCTCCATTTTATTTGCTTTTATGTTGGATGCATGTTCTCTTTTATAATAAAGTGAACCCTTGCATTTGGGTTTTACACGATGAGGAGTCCCTCTTCTGTTTTTTCTCTTCACCTATGGCAAGTCTGACCGATGAGCACTGATCTAACTAAAGCGATCCAGTAAACATCTATTCGGTCGGTGAGTATTTGCTAAGGATCTCGAGACGCTCCAGTCTATGCTTCCAACTCCCAATCTATTCCACATTTTTGGTACCTGGAGGTAGCCATACAAGCTGTTTCCGACCTTTCACTTCCGGTGAGTTGGTCCACCGCACATGGTAAGCGCTTATGAAATTACTCTTCTGGTTGCACTGTTGCCCTTGTTTGAGAGGATCCAGCATCTGAACCATATCATCATTACTGTTTTTGTTTTGCATCTGAACTGTGTTATCAACATCATCTTACTTTGTGTTATCTGGACTCTATGAAGTAGTTCCTTTACTTGAAATATAGTTTGGTGACTTCGTCCGCTCACTAATTATTAATATCAGGACTGCTTATAGAGATGTTTTCAGAAATAACCATCTTTATCATGTGCTACTGATTTATACTGTGATGTATTTCTATTTGCCTGTTTGGCTTGCTAGTTCAGTGGCCAGTTCATTAAGTACCTTGATGACACATGTTCTATCTTGACATTCTCATTTACTTCAGTCCTTCTGTTTTTGCAGCACTTTCTACATATCACAGTTTTAGCATCACAGATATTGGCACCCCATTATATTTTCACTGATTGTTTGCATGATTTTAGGCATTTTGATTGCATAATCTGTGAAACTTATGGCTCTAGGGTCATGAATATTGGCTTCTTTATTATTGATGTGATTTTAGGCATTGAGTTGTACCATTCACATTTTCACTAAAACACCCACTTAAGGTGAGTGTGGACCACTGGGTAGTGTATCCACACTTTCGGTCTATCTAATCTGGTGATTCATCACACCCTCATTCAACCAGGGGACCTGATGTCCACCACTTATTTGACCTTAAACTTGTTTTTTTATAACAATAGTCTGAACAGTAAATTGGTGGTTGCCGACCTTTCCAGTCCACAACCATTGCTGTACAGAGACATTTTTAGCGCTACACTGTTACACATTTATACTTTTTGCAATTTTGTCATATTGGAGTGTTAGCAGCTTTGTTTCACGTTTGGGCGCTGCTTTTTCCTTCTTCTATTTTATATACAGTAATGCCCCGTACACACGATTGGACATTCCGACCACAAAATCCGTCTGATTTTTTCCGACGGATTTTGGCCGAAACTTGTGTTGCACACACACGGTCGAACAAAGTTGTCGGAAAATCCGATCGTTCCAAACGAGGTGACGTATACAACTTACGATGGGAACATGTAGAGGCCAGTAGCCAATAGCTTCTGTCTCCAAATTTCTTCTGAGCATACGTGGCACTTTGTGCGTCGGAATTCTCTACACACGATCAGAAAAAGTCCGATCGGATTTTGTTGTCCGAAAATTTTAGATCCTGCTCTCAAATTTTTTCCTTTCGGAAATTCTGATGGAAAAAGCCCGCTAGAGCCCACACACGATCGGATTTTCCGACAACATAATCTGATCGGACTTTTTCCATCTGAATATCCGTCCGTGTGTACGGGACATAATGCCTTGTACACACGGTCGGACATTCCGACCACAAAATCCGTCTGATTTTTTCAAGCGGATTTTGGCCGAAACTTGTCTTGCATACACATGGTCGCACAAAGTTGTTGGAAAATCCGATCGTTCCGAACGAGGTGACGAAAAACACGTACGACGGGACTACGTAGAGGCCAGTAGCCAATAGCTTTCGTCTCCAATTTTTTTCTGAGCATGCGTGCCACTTTGTGCGTCGGAATTCTCTACACACGATCGGAAATAGTCAGATCGGATTTTGTTGTTGGAAAATTTTAGATCCAGCTCTCAAACTTTTTCTGTCAGAAATTCTGACAGAAAATGTCCGATAGAGCCCACACACGATCGGAATTTCCGACAACATAATCCGATCTGACTTTTTCCGTCTGAGTTTCCGACCCTGTGTACGGGACCATAACAGTTTATTAATAATTTTATGGGCAAAAAAAAATGAAAAAGAGAATTAAATTATTGTACAATCGGACCATGACCTTATGGGCACCGGCGCGCTCCGCACAAGATCTCTCTCGGTAGATGAAGCAGGCAGTTAGGACAATCTTATTTTTCCCCAACGCTAATTTTCCTGTGGCTATAACTCACGGCTCGACTCTGCGGAATCCGGAAAAGACAATAATTGGTACTTTGCAAGATTTAAACGCCATGGCGAATTTCCTGAACACTACGGGTTCCTGTTTACACCGTCCAAAGGTGGAGACGCGCCAGCCGATGTAGACAATGATATATTGGACGTAGTAAAAAATTATTAACGCAGCTAAAGCACCCCCTTAAGTTTCAGCCTGCTCGCATTTACAGTTTGCGGCGCTGCGTAAGAATCCCGGTAAGAGCTGATTAAGAGCCGCTCCTGGGATCCGACTTTGACGAGGAGACTTCCTAAATCCTTTCGCATCGCAGGACTTTAAACCTGATTTACGGCGGACCTGCCAATGGTACGGCCCGGCCAGCTGGGGACATTTATTAAGGCCACCAGAAGCCTTTTGGACGGCGCATCATAAAATCCGCGACTGTCTTAAAGGCTCTGCAAATTTACAGCAGGCCTGAGACCCCCTGGCGGGGCATGACGAAGCAGCTGGGCCTAATTTGTATATAGTTACCGCTGAAGCGTGGTCTCTGTGCACCGATGAGCCGGCGTTCGTTGTATACATCATTTGTCAGCTTTTCATCCTGTTCCCGGACTAATGCCAGAATACGCAACAAAAATAAGATCACCAAAAAATTGTTATAAAGAAGAACTTCAATGCAAATGAAAAAAACTCCATGATGTTTATGTAGCCCAGTATATGCCCAGGGCTCTTTTACCAACAATTGCCCCACAGCCAGGCACTTAATTCGGATCACTCTTTAGACTCATTAACCAATCTAGGGGTCTGGGGTAGGGTTGCCACCTGTATGGGTTTGACCCAGACAGTCCGGGTTCTGCTACTTGTGCCCGGGCTTCTGTCCACCTAACATACATTCAGTCGTAAATCTGTCCCAGTGCCATGTGGGAACTCAGTGGGGCATCCTCAGGAATTCCTGTCCACTGCGCCCTGCTCTTACTTTTCTGTATGCTTTCTGCTCTGCCTTCTCCCCCACCGGCGCCTGCACCCCCCCCCCCCCGACCCAAACGAATAATCTGATTGGTTGCTTGGACCTCCGGTGTCCTAGCAACCGATGACGCTTTTGCACAGCACACATGGGATTTTCTGCTCAACCTCCCAGTTCCGCCCCCAAACTCCAGCCGTCTCCCAGCCTCCCACACACTCGCTTGCTTGCAGTTGCAGTGGCTGCAGAGTCCCTCCCGCCGGTAAGGCGATAGAGAATCTTATAGAAGAGGGCAAGGGGTGCTGTTCTAGTTCTCTCTAATGGAGGTCTCTAAAGAAGGGGGAGAGCACTTATTTAAGGGCACTGTGAGCTAATAGGGGTCTCTAATGGGGGATGCTGACTGCTGATCTAATGGTGATCAGCCATTAGATCAGCAGTTAGCACCCCCATTAGAGACCCCCATTATGTCAGAGTCACCTTATATTAGCACCCCCCCCCCGTCTTAGAGACCCCCATTAGATCAGCATCCCCTTATATTAGCAGGGGTAAGGCAGTTTCGCTGATATAAGGGGATCTAAAAAAAAAAAGTGCCATCTCCTTCTCCTGTAAAGTGTTCGGGTTTGGCTTGAAGAAAAGGTGACAACCCTAGTCTGGGGGTATTATGCATTTTTATGGATGCTTTATTGAAAACTTAAACTTGGATAGGTAGTGGGTGATGGTGGAATACTCCAGTAACCTTTAGTAGTTTGGGGATACCAAGCTTTCTCCTTTAGAACTGTGAGCCAAGTCTTCACACAAGTAAATGCTGGACTAAGCTTAGTAGTAGCAACTTGAGGAACTTGAGCAACTTGAGGAGATTAACCTTCCTAGAACTCTGATTCACTAGGAATTAAATAGACTGAGCTCTTCATGACATCCCAACACAACGTCCCCCTTAAACACGTTGGCTCTGGCATAAGAGGGATGGCAGCAGCTCTGTCTCTAGGATCTCCCACACCAGTCTGTACTCGAAGGGATATCACCGCTCCAGATAGGTCAGATAGAAATGAACCTCTCTTCTAAATTAGAAGCCACAGGGGCTGGCGATGCATATAACAATGAAAGAATTTCTGGACAGCCCCACTCCAAAAATTTGCCTTTATTCGTAAAAAATGTGATCGCAAATACATGTCACAGCAGAACGGACAGAAGAGCTGACGCATTTCACACTATCAAACAGTGCTTAATCATAGCTAGACTATTTATGTCTTTCCAGCCACCTTCTGAGCACACCCGTTCAGGGATTGGCTGGGCCCTTATAAATATTTAGGCCACTCACTCAGCCTGCTCCACTGTTCTGGTGCTTTCCAGGAAAATGGAGAAGCAATCAAGTGTGCAGCCTGTGGGACCCTGTTCAACTCCAAGCATTCAGCGGAAGCTTCACTGATTACAGAGGAGCAAAACAAAAAAGACTAAATTTACCTGACAGCTTAGGACCTAACTAATGGCGCATACACACGATCGGAAATGCTGCCAGCAAAAGACCGATGTGAGCTTTTGGTCATAAAATGCGACCGTGTGTAGGCTCCATCGGTCTCTTGCTGGCGGAATTCCAGCCAGCAAAAGATTGAGAGCAGGTTCTCTATTTTTCGGTCGGGAAAAGTTCCTATCCAAAAATGCGTTCGTCTGTATGCAATTCGGACGCGCAAAAAATCACGCATGCTCGGAAACAATTTGACGCATCCTCAGAAGCATTGAACTTAATTTTCTCGGCTCGTCGTAGTGTTGTATGTCACCGCGTTCTTGGCGGTCGAAAGTTCAGAGAACTATTGTGTGACCGTGTGTATGCAAGCCAAGCTTGAGCAGAGTTCCATCGGAAAAAACATCCAAGATTTTTCGGACGGAAATTCCACTCGTGTGTACGGGGCATGAAGAGGATGCTACAATGGAAATAAAGGAAGGGGGCGAAGGGACCAGACAGGGGATGGATAGCATCAGGAGTTTAGGAGTGGCAGAGTATAGGGAAAGAGCCTTGACAAGGAGGTTATTGAACAAGAAGTTACACACATTTGCATTAGGTATGATTCATGGTAAGCAGGTGGGAAGGAATCTGCATCGTTCATTGTAACTAATTGGCTTTCCTTGCCATGAATCAGCAGCAATCCATCAGTAGGTGGTGTAAGGTGCTCATACATGTGCAGATGACTACAGCTGAAGTGGAGACGTCCAGTGTGGTCATCATGAAATGTGGACAACTGTTCTCTTCATGAGACAAGAACCATTTCCCCAGACTTTTAACCACCTGATTACTTTGCACTTAAACCCCCCTCGTGACCAGACCAATTTTCAGCTTTCGGCGCTGACGCACTTGGAATGACAATTGCGCGGTCATACAACACTGTACCCAAATGACATTTTTACAATTTTTTCCCCACAAATAGAGCTTTCTTTTGGTGGTATTTAATCACAGCTGGGGTTTTTATTTTTTGCTAAACAAATAAAAAAAGATGGAAAATTAAAAAATAAAATAAAATCATGTTTAATAGTTTGTTATAAAATTTTGCAAACAGGTAATTTTTCTGCTTCATTGATATGCGCTGATGAGGCGGCACTGGTGGGCACTGATAGGCGGGTGGGCACTGATAGGCTGCACTGGTGGGCACTGATAGGCTGCACTGGTGGGGACAGATAAGTCGGTACTAATGGGCACAGCAAAGATGGCACTGATGGGCACGGATGGGTGGCACGGATGGGTGGCACGGATGGGTGGCACGGATGGGCACTGATGGATGGCACTGATAGATGGCACTGATGGGCACTGATAGATGGCACTGATAGGTGGCACTGATAGATGGCACTGATGGGCACTGATAGGTGGCACTGATGGGCACTGATAGGTGGCACTGATGTGCAGCACTGGCACTGTGGGCACTGACATATGGCACTGTGGGCACTGACATATGGCACTGGGGGCACTGACAGATGGCACTGGGGGCACTTTTATTAGCAATGGTGGGCACCATTGTCCCTGGGCATATTGCAGTGAGAGGGACTGATGTCCTTCTCACTGCCGCCGGTGATCGGCTTTTTTTTTTTCTCCTCGCGCTGTCAGCGCGAGCAGGAAAAAGAGCCGCTTACCGGCTCGGTAATTATCACATGATCAGCTGTCATTGGCTGACAGCTGATCACGTGGTAAGGGGTCGGGATCGACCCCTTACTCGGATCTGTGATCCAGCGAGTCTCACAGACTCGCGGATCACAGAGCGCGCCACGCGCGCCCTTCAGGGGGCGCGCAGGCAGCTCGTTGCCGGGACGACGTCAATAGACGTCATCCCGGCACATCAGATCCGCGCTATAGCCGTCATTTGGCTATGGCGCGGATCTCAGGTGGTTAAACCCTGAAGAAGGGTTATTTTTAAGATCTCCAAAACATGTTGGCTCCTTTTTCAAATTTCCAAATTTTAACGGCTGCTGGGATTTCTAGTCCTTCCACCATTCAAAAGACTTTTGCCTCCCATGGATCTGCAGACACTGTTATAATTTTCATATGTATTCTGACAAGGAAAGCAACAGCCCCTGTTAATAGTGGATGTTTTCTAAAGTTTCTTTAGAAGAGAAAAGTTACAAAGCAAAAGTAAATATTTGAAAGTAGAGAAATTCACGTGGGTGGAGATCTTTAGACAACAAGGCAGTTGTATCCAAGGCTATCTTTAAGGCAGGGCAAAAGGGGACAGCTGCCCTGGGCCCTGTCATTGTTGTGGGGCCCAAAGCAGCTGCCTCATACTTGCCAACTATCCCAGTTTAAATTCCCTTGTCCCTTGAAGTTTTAGTCCCTTGCTGTGTCCTGATATCTCAGTGTGAAGTGCTACTACTAATGCTGCCCAGCTCTGCCCTATTGTTGAGTACAGATGACTCACTTTGCTAACCCTGTGTTTACATGTAAATAATCAGCATTCATATGTAAATAGCAGCAGCATTCATTTCTAAATAGCTGAATTCGGCGGCATTCATATGTATATCATGCCCTCTGCAGTGAGGAGATGATGTGCTGTAACCTCTAGCAACCAATCAGTGAGCAGTATTACTGTACAATAATCTTTAGCAACCAATCAACAAACAGAAATCATGTGCTGTAACATCTAGCAACTAATCAGTGAGCCTTAATGTGTGCTGTAACCTCTAGCAACCAGTCAGTAAGCGGTAATGATACACTGTAACCACTGGCAATCAATCGCTGCCTGATCTGATAAGTAAACTGATTTTAAGTCTAGCTGCTATCTATTGTATGTCTCAGAGCAGGTGGAGAGCGAAATTGTATGGGCGGGGGGCCCAAGAAAACGTTTGCCCAGGGTCCAATCAATATTAAAGACGCCCCTGGCTGTACCAAGGATCTGACCTCTTGGTCACAATGTGAGAGTTTTAAGCACCAATCCAGGACAGTTGCAACACTGATCCTCCTCCCGGCCAATCGGGAAGCGGTTCTGGTACTAGACATGTGAGCCGTCAATAAATTTGTTTTGTTTCGTTCTGTTTCCTATTAAAATTAATTCGTATTTCGTAATTCGTGTCCACAACTCAACTTGGAAATACAAATTTTCGTTAGGATTGTAAACTTTTGGTAACAATTACGAATGTTCGTTATGATGAATTTATCGTTATGAGGGGCTCCCACCATCCCTGTGCTGTGCTGACTCCCTGGGTTTTTAGCTGTTAGGTTCGTTAACTTTTCGTAACAATTATGAATGTTCGTTACAAATGAAATTTAGGATTTCGTACAGAATTCGGAAGCATAGCAATTCGTATTTCGGATCCTCCCGAATGTGTGAATTTACAGAAGTTCGTGCAAATTTTGATTCATAGGAAACTAATCTAACATGTCTATCTGGTACCCGTCATCTGATTGGCTGACAGTACAGACGATCCTATTGGACGCCTTGCAAGGAGGAGAGAAGAGATGCACAACGTCTCTATGAGAGGAAACATAGCCGCTCCCGAGACACATCTATGTGCCATTCACCCGCTGCCTGCCCCACCACTATGATGGGGTAAGTCAGGGCCGTCTTTAATATTGACTGGACCCTGGGCAAACATTTTCTTGGGCCCACTCTTCCATGAAATTTCGCTCTCCACATGCTTTGAGACATAAAATAAATAGCAGCTAGACTCAAAATCAGTTTACTGAATCAGCTCAGGCAGCAATTGTGATTGGTTGCCAGAGGTTACATTACTGCTCACTGACTGGCTGCTAGAGGTTACAGCACACATTATGGCTCACTGTTGTTTTCTAGAGGTTACAGCACATTTCTGCTTGTTGATTGGTTGCTAGAGATTACTGTACATCAATACTGCTCACTAATTGAATGCTAGAGGTTACTGAACATCTATACCACCAACTACTTGGTTGTTAGAGGTTACTGCACATTATTACTGCTCACTGATTGGTTGCAAGAGGTTAGTGCACATCATTACTGCTCACTGGTTGCTAAAGGTTACAGCACATCATCTCCTCACTGCTTGCCTGCGTATTCACATGCACCAAAATTCAGGGTGTTGTGGCACCATGTTATTTTAAAGAAGGGTTCCACCTCCAATTTGCTTACTTTTGCAGGACATGATGTTAGGCTTAATGACCCCAATTGTAGGCAGGACTTTCAAGCATGCTCCTTTACCTCCCCAGTGGGCAGCATTCAGCAGAAGTGATGGTGCATATGACCTCAGGGGGACATGATATGCATATGAATACCGCCTCTATTTAAATATCAATGCTGCGGTCCACGACTATTTACATATTAATGCTGCCACTAATTTACATATCAATGCAGGGTATTCACATGTAAACACAGGGTCTGCAGGTGAGTCATCTGTACATGGCAATAGGGCAGAGCTGGGCAGCAGCAGCAGAAGTATACACTGAAATATCGGGACACAGCACAGGACTAAAACTTCAAAGGATGAGGGAATTTAAACTGGGATAGTTGGCAAGTATGAGGCAGCTGCTTTGGGCCCCACTACAATTATGGGGCCCAGGGCAGCTGCCCCTTTTGCCCTGCCTTAAAAACGGTCCTGGGGTAAGTGACGGGCAGACAGCGGCCAGGGGTGCTTGATAATTGATTGCTGCAGTTACCATTAGGGTTCCCCTGGATTAGTCCGCTCTGCTGGGTGCATGCGGGGTGGGGGGTGGGTGTCGCTGGATGAGTCCGCTGGCGGGAGGGGGTTGGTTGATTGATGCCCCCCCCCAAAAAAAAAAAAAACACGAGCCGCAACTGCTTAACTGAAGAAGAAATTTTATGGATATGTTTTATAGCATAAAGTATTATAATATTGTTTTCTCTTCAAAATTGTCGGTCTTTTTTTGTTTAAAGCGCACAAAATAAAAAAAAACGCAGAGGCGATCAAATATCACCAAATTAAAGTTCTATGTGTGGGAAAAAAAGGACATAAATTTTATTTGTGTACAGTGTCGCAGGGCCGCGCAATTGTCAGTTAGACCCCTTTTACACTGAGGCGCTTTTGCAGGCGCTACATCGCTAAAAATAGCGCCTGCAAAGCTCCCTGAAAGAGCCGCTGCTGTGTCTCCAGAGGGCTTTCACACTGGAGCGGTGCGCTTGCAGGACGGTCAGGAAAGTCCTGCTAGCCGCATCTTTGGAGCGGTGAAGGAGCCGTGTACACCGTTCCTGCCCATTGAAATCAATGGGGCAGCGCGGCTATACCACCGGCTGCAGCAGCGCTTTGTGGTGGTTTAACCCTTCCTCGGGCGCTAGCGGGGGGGGCAAAAGCGGCCGAATAGCGCCGCGAAATTGGCGGTAAAGCGTTTTACCGCCGACGCACCCGCCGCCCCACTGTGAAAGGGGCCTTAAAGTAACGCAGTGCCGTATCGCAAAAAATGGCCTGGTCAGGGGGGGGGGGGGGGGGGGAGTAAGACTGAAGTGGTTAAACTATCACACCAAAGGAAACAAACAATAATAAAAAAAATGGCCTGGTAATAAAGGAGTACATACAGGCTAATATTTAAGTGGTTAGAAAATGCCACTAATTCAATAAAACATATATAGTCATTTTTTTATTTGTCACTCCGCTGTGATGCTTTATTTGTTGACTGACTTGGCCGGATTCAATTGCAGATTAAGGCAGTTACACGGCTCTATAGTAACATTTGTTGCTGTAAATAAAGCTGACACCCTAGAATCGCTGGTGTCAGATCAATTGTAAACAGCGCTGAATAGGGAGGCCTTGGGACATTTCTATAAAGGGAAGAGGTGGCAATCTCCAAACATCTGTATCATTGTACACAATACAGTCTCTGGGAACTTGCGTTTGTCACATTGACGGATGTAAGCGTCTATTGTCAATGAACTGCCAGGAAAGGAGGCAAATCAATAAAGAAAAAAAAAAAAAAAAGAAAACATAACATTTTCTCATAGTGTAATTATCACTGGGAGATGTCAGATGTAATATTACCCTGAGAACCAGGCAGACCTCTCTAAATACCTTTTAGTGCCTTTCTCAATTCTTGCTGAGGCAATAAACTCATCCTCAATTCAGTTACTGTCATACCCTGACATTTGTGTTTATGGGGAGTTGTTACACAACAGCTGAAAGCTGACATCAGGTGTGTGGAAGACACAGCTTCAATATAATTTAATGGGTGGACAACACAGAGGGAGCTCAGGGTGGAGGTCAGTGGCGGGCCGTCCATAGGGGGCGCATGGGCAATGCCCACCCCCTGACTTGCCACCATCACCCTCCCAACCCCCAAAGCAACCCTAAACCCCCTCCCCCAGCAGTTGCAAAACATTTTATTTTTTTAAAAAAGGTCCCTTAAAAAAAAAAATGTCCTTTGAGTGCACTGTGTTAGGGCGCCGGACACAGTGCACGATGGGAAGCGCCACGTCTATGCAATCACATGATTGCAGACAAGACGCTTCATTTGCGGGGTTTTGAATTTCCACGTGGTGCAATCAATCGCGCCGGACAACTTCCGCCTGGCCGGGTGCTTTGTTCTACGAGTTAAGACGTCACTTCCGGTCTCCATGTGCAGTGATAAACCGGAAGTGGCGTCAGCCGCTCAGTGGAACGCATGGCCCAAGCGGAGAGATACAGAGCGGAGGATGCACGAGGAGCAGACTTGTCCTGGACACAGCAGGAGGAGAGGACCCCACAGCCCGGAAAGCCCTGTAAATGGAGGGGAGAAAAATCAGTTCCCAGAGGGGGAGCGTAGAGGCTGCTGGCAAAACCTGCCAGCTCCAGCTGAATACCACGGCTGGATGGTGGTCAGCAGGATGGATGGAAAGGCAACCTGTGTGATGTAAACAGCCCCAGAGGGAACAACTAGGCCGAGCAGGGTCAATATTCTCAGCGCGCTTATGCCCCTTCTGTGACATTACTGCTGTGCCTCCCCTCCCGCCTGAACCGTACCAGGCCACATGCCCTCAACATTGGGAGGATGCTTTGGGGGTCTGAGACCCCCAAAGCACCTTGTCCCCATGTTGATGAGGACAAGGGCCTCTTCCCCACAACCCTGGCCGGTGGTTGTGGGGGTCTGCGGGCGGGGGGCTTATCGGAATATGGAAGCCCCCTTTAACAAGGGGACCCCCATATCCCGCCCCCCCCCCTGTGTGAAATGGTAAGGGGGTACAAAAGTACCCCTACCATTTCACCAAAAAAGTGTCAAAAATTGTAAAAATGACAGGAGGCGGTCTTTGACAATTCCTTTATTAAAATCTTCTTTCTTCTTTCTTCATCCTTCGGTTTCTTTATCTTCTCCTTCCGTCATCTTCTTCCATCTTCTTCTTCCATTTTCTTCTTCCTCCGATCCGCTTCTTCTTGCACTGGTCTTCTCGTCCTTCTCGTCCGGCATTTTATTCCATGGCGTTGGCATCTGCTCTTCTGTCGGGCCGCTCCTCGCAATGGGAGGCTCCCGCTGTGTGAGGCTTCACTCCGTCTGACAGGTCTTTTATAACGGAGAGCACCTGGTGACCCCGCCCCCCTCTGACATCATGGGGAAAGCCATAGGGAATTCCCCATGACGTCCCCGTGTGTCAGAGGGGGCGGGGTCACCAGGTGCCCTCCATTATAAAAGACCTGTCAGACGCAGCGAAGCCTCACACAGCGGAGCCTCCCATTGCGAGGAGTGGCCCAAGAAGAGACACCCCGACACCGACGCCGACGCCATGGAAGAAGATGCCGGACGAGAAGGACGAGAAGACCAGCGCAAAAAGAAGCGGATCGGAGGAAGAAGATGATGGAAGAAGATGCCGGAAGGAGAAGATGAAGAAAGCGAAGGATGAAGAAAGGAAGACCAGAAGAAAGAAGAAAGAAGATTTTAATAAAGGAATTGTCAAAGACCGTCTCCTGTCATTTTTACAATTTTTGACACTTTTTTGGTGAAATGGTAGGGGGGTACTTTTGTACCCCCTTACCATTTCACACAGGGGGGGCGGGATCTGGGGGTCCCCTTGTTAAAGGGGGCTTCCAGATTCCGATAAGCCCCCCACAACCACCGGCCAGGGTTGTGGGGAAGAGGCCCTTGTCCACATCAACATGGGGACAAGGTGCTTTGGGGGTCTCAGACCCCCAAAGCATCCTCCCAATGTTGAGGGCATGTGGCCTGGTACGGTTCAGGCGGGAGGGGGGGCGCTCTCGTCCCCCCCCTCTTTTCCTGCGGCCTGCCAGGTTGCGTGCTCGGATAAGGGTCTGGTATGGATTTTGAGGGGGACCCCACGCCATTTTTTTGGGCTGGGGTTCCCCTTAAAATCCATCCCAGACCTCAAGGGTCTGGGATGGATTTTGAGGGGGACCCTACACCATTTTTTTTTTTTGGCTGGGGTCCCCCTTAATATCCATCCCAGACCTGAAGGGCCTGGTTATTGAATTTGGGGGGACCCCCACGCTTTTTTTTTTTGTATCAATGAATGACAGTTCTCTGTGTTAAGGGAGCCATCAATTCATTAGCCTTTTAAATAGCTTTTTTCCTGCAAAAATGACACTTGCAGGGACAGTTCTAAGCACAGGAAACCTGCCCCCCTTCACAGGCAACCTATAGACACCCCCCAGATGTGATACTGCAATGCTGTACTAACAGCACGCACACACAAATCCCCAGAAATACAGCACATATTGTCAGCTGTCAGCAGCACACTGACACGCTGACACTGAAACACAATATGCGAGGCCGCCGCCGCCGCGGCCTCTCATACTGTGGGGCGTGTACTAAAGCCCCTGAGCTATAATTGGCTACAGGCATCCTGCCTGTAGCCAATTATGGCTCTCCTCGCGGCCGGTGCTGTGATTGGCCAAGCATGCGGGGTCACAGTGCATGCTTGGCCAATCATCAGCCAGCATTGCACTGCGACTGGCGCAATGCATTGCGGGCCGCTCGCATCACACGAATTTGATGCGAGCGGCCCAAATAGTTCTGGGCTCGCCAAACGGGCGAACGCCCGATGTTCGATTAATCGATTAAAAAAAAAAATGATTAATCGAACACAAAAATTTGAATCAGTAACAGCCCTAATATATATATATATATATATATATATATATAGCACATGATACATGTAAAATCCAGAACTCTTTGCAATGTATAGGGATAGAATTCCCATAATGGCAGAAAACGGCACACAACGAGCTCTGTAATGGCACTGAGTAGGATTTTATGGCTGAAAAGACTGAAAATCAGAAGAGAAATTAGAATATATCTTGACAAGCCATGCCCTAATGTGATCATATGGGATATAAAAATAGATATAAAAAACTTAGTGATGGAACTAAATATATCAAATAAAAGGACTGCATTTATATAGATCTCTTTGGGATGGAAAGGTCAGAGCAGATTAATCTGATATGTCACATTTGCATAGCAGTGTTAATCTGACACCTCTTTGGTGAGCTGCAGAACGTGCCGGTATGAAGAAAGTGGGGACTTTTTTTTTTATCTTTGGTCACAGGTATATCATTTGCTGCAGCAATAATAACCTATAGGTCATTAGGGATTGATCAAAAAAACACAGAACACCTGGAGCGCTGCGAGTTTAAGGGCCAAGTAGAGTACTCTGATGAGGAGTAATCAGATAAGTGGATCAGACCCAGTGCAGCCAGCACAGCATGGAAAGAGAAAGGCGACGGTCAAAGGAAAAACACAAAATGCAGCGCTCTGAAAGAATGATCAAATAAATTCCAACATAGTGCTGTATGCATGAACAATGCTATTTATTCCATAAAGTAAAAAAAATGCTTGAACAGTCAAAGTTTAAAATAAATGGTAGTGAACGTTACCATAGAGTTACCACCTCATCCCTTTAAACCCGAACACATATGAATTACACGGGTTCTGAGGCTAATTAAATGCAGGTAAGGCACCAAGTGAGTTTAATTACCACCTTAATCAGCCACAGAACACGTGTAATTAATATGTGTTCGGGTTTAAAGGGATGAGGTGGCAACCCTACGTTACCAGTAAGGATGAGCTCAGGCGTGTTCGCATGGTCCATGTGCAGAGCCCGCCAGGAAGTCGGCGCAGCGCTGCGCTAATCACAGGCAGTGAGACATTGCCCGATCTCTGCAGGGGCGCATCAGGGCAATGTCTCACTGCCTGTGATTAGCGCAGCGCTGCGCCGACTTCCTGGCGGGCTCTGCACGTGGACCATGCGAACACGCCTGAGCTCATACTTAGTTACCAGTGACCTCAGAGTGGATAAGGGGGAAACAATAATCCGGGAGGCTTGCCTGGAGATGGTTTGAACATCAATCACCATCCAAGGAAATGGAGGGGAAAAAAATCAGTTCCCAGAGGGGGGAGTGTACTGGCTGCTGGCACAACCTGCCAGCTCCAGTCAATCGATGCTTGAAGCGAGGCTCAGCCGGAGATGTCACTCTCCACTCACCAAACGGCAATGGATCACCAGAACGCATTCAGTAGGTAAACTTTCACCGCCGCGCGCAGATCATCTCAGCATGTGGAGGTATATGGATAAAGAAAAAAAGAGAGAGAGGGCCTCCTCATCGTGTAAAAAGTCCAGGAAAGGACTCAATTTATTGTTAAAAAGTTGTATTTGCTTCCGGAATACATTCCAATAAAAATATTTTTAAAAGCAAAACAAAAACATAAAGACGCACTAGAGTCGGTATATATGCAAGGTTCTCCCGACGCGTTTCGTCTGAGCCCCAGTTGAAGTCTTCATCAGACGAAACGCGTCGGGAGAACCTTGCATATATACCGACTCTAGTACATCGATCCAGTATAGGCGTGAGCCTTAAAATCTAGAGCTCGTTTGACCCCTCACCACCGGTTAGTGGGTCCACCGGATGTGGTAAGCGTACCGAATTAATTTACACCCTCTGGTTTGCAACTGAATCCGACATCAAGAGGATACAGTTTTTAAGCTTTCTTTAAGGGAAATTATTTGAATCCAGATATGCTATGGACTTCTCTATTAACCTAATTGATGTTTGATTGGTTTTCTATGAGATATTGTATACACATATGTCCATTTTTGGCGTGTTTGTTCATAGTTTCCATCCACTCATTTATGCTGTTTTAGGGGTGTTTTTCCCTATTTCCCATTTATAAGCCTCTCCTGGTATCACCCAGTATGGTATCACCCAGTATGGTATCACCCAGTATGGTATCACCCAGTATGACTGTATGATTACTGTTTAACTTGTATACCAGCACAATAGTCCATGTTTATTAATTTGTGCCTGTAAGATTTCAACTCTTTGCAGTTTCACTTTATTATTTAGTGTGGACCTTTATACCCATTAGGCTGTGATCGCCTTCATTTGCTCGTTAGAGCACGTGACTTCCACCAAGATCACCATCACTGCTCGTTAAGAGCGTCTGATCCCTACTGTAGCTATACGGTTCATACGTTATAGTTTTATACCATCACGTACCCTTAAGATTAGTACACTTTTGCTACTGTTTAGCGTACATATCAGCGTCACCCTCTTCGCTCATGAAGATCGGTTGACTTGGCTGATTTCCTAAAGTACACCAGACGAATATTGAGTGTAAGTGATACACGTATTTCACGTAGTGCACATACGACTAATGTTTTCATATTTTTTCACATTATATTTGAACACCCAATAATGGTCGAGATTTTATATTTTCGTCTGTAAAGAGTGTTCTCACATGTTTTATCTAGCGCCACACTTTTTGCCTATATATAGGGAACCATGAATGCCAACATGTACTGTGACATACTGAAGCAGAGCATGATCCCCTCCCTTCAGAGACTGGGCCGCAGGGCAGTATTCCAACATGATAACGACCCCAAACACACCTCCAAGACGGCCACGGCCTTGCTAAAGAAGCTGAGGGTAAAGGTGATGGACTGGCCAAGCATGTCTCCAGACCTAAACCCTATTGAGCATCTGTGGGGCATCCTCAAACAGAAGGTGGAGAAGCGCAAGGTCTCTAACATCCACCAGCTCCGTGACGTCATCATGGAGGAGTGGAAGAGGACTCCAGTGGCAACCTGTGAAGCTCTGGTGACCTCCATGCCCAAGAGGGTTAAGGCAGTGCTGGAAAATAATGGTGGCCACACAAAATATGGACACTTTGGGCCCAATTTGGACATTTTCACTTAGACATTAATGGCTGTGTGTTGAGTTATTTTGAGGGGACAGCAAATTTACACTGTTATACAAGCTGTACACTCACTACTTTACATTGTAGACAAGTGTCATTTCTTCAGTGTTGTCACATGAAAAGATAGAAGAAAAGATTTACAAAAATGGGAGGGGTGTACTCACTTTTGTGAGATATTGTACAGGAGGCACTGTGCACCTATGTATCATGATTGATACAGTGGTGTGAAAAAGTGTTTGCCCCCTCCTCATTTCCTGTTCCTTTGCATGTTTGTCACACTTAAGTGTTTCGGAACATCAAACCAATTTAAACAATAGTCAAGGACAACACAAGTAAACACAAAATGCAATTTGTAAATGAAGGTGTTTATTATTAAAGGTGAAAAAAAATCCAAACCATCATGGCCCTGTGTGAAAAAGTGATTGCCCCCCTTGTTAAAACATACTATAACTGTGGTTGTCCACACCTGAGTTCAATTTCTCTAGCCACACCCAGGCCTGATTATTGCCACACCTGTTCACAATCAAGGCATCACTTAAATAGGAGCTGCTTGACACAGTAAGGTCCACCAGAAGATCCTTAAAAGCTACACATCATGCCGAGACCCAAAGAAATTCAGGAACAATTGAGAAAGAAAGTAATTGAGATCTAACAGTCTGGAAAGGGTTATAAAGCCATTTCCAAAGCTTTGGGAATCCAGCGAACCACAGTGAGAGCCATTATCCACAAATGGCGAAGACATGGAACAGGGGTGAACCTTCCCAGGAGTGGCCGGCCGCCCAAAATTACCCCAAGAGCGCAGCGACGACTCATCCAAGAGGTCACAAAAGACCCCACAACAACGTCCAAGGAACTGCAGGCCTCACTTGCCTCAGTTAAGGTCAGCGTTCATGCCTCCACCATCAGGAAAAGACTGGGCAAAAATGGCCTGCATGGCAGAGTTCCAAGGAGAAAACCACTGCTGAGCAAAAAGAACATCAAAGCTCGTCTCAATTTCTCCACAACACATCTTGATGATCCCCAAGACTTTTGGGACAACATTCTGTGGACCGATGAGACAAAAGTGGAACTCTTTGGAAGGTGTGTGTCCAAGTATATCTGGCGTAGAAGGAACACTGCATTTCAGAAAAAGAACATTATACCAACAGTAAAATATGGTGGTGGTAGTGTGATGGTCTGGGGCTGTTTTGCTGCTTCAGGACCTGGAAGACTTGCCGTGATAAAAGGAACTATGAATTCTGCTGTCTACCAAGAGATCCTGAAGGAGAATGTCCGACCATCTGTTCGTGTACTCAAGCTGAAACGAACTTGGGTTCTGCAGCAGGACAATGATCCTAAACACACCAGCAAGTCCACCACCGAATGGCTGAAGAAAAACAAAATGAAGACTTTGGAGTGGCCTAGCCAAAGTCCAGACCTGAATCCTATTGAGATGTTGTGGTATGACCTTAAAAAGGCCGTTCATGCTCGAAAACCCTCTAATGTAACTGAATTAGGACAATTCTGCAAAGATGAGTGGGCCAAAATTCCTCCAGGACGCTGTAAAAGCCTCATTGCACGTTATCGCAAACGCTTGGTTGCAGTTGTTGCTGCTAAGGGTGGCCCAACCAGTTATTAGGTTTAGGGGGCAATCACTTTTTCACACAGGGCCATGATGGTTTGGATTTTTTTTCACCTTTAATAATAAACACCTTCATTTACAAATTGCATTTTGTGTTTACTTGTGTTGTCCTTGACTATTGTTTAAATTGGTTTGATGTTCCGAAACACTTAAGTGTGACAAACATGCAAAGGAACAGGAAATGAGGAAGGGGGCAAACACTTTTTCACACCACTGTATATATTGTGCATACTACTATATATACAGAAGGAGACACTGTGCATCTATGTAACATGTTTTATATATACTATATATTCTATTATACATACAGGAGGCGCTGTACACACATATATCATATATTGTGTATACTACTATACATACAGGAGGCACTGTGCACATATGTAACATGTTTTATATATACTACAGTGGTGTGAAAAAGTGTTTGCCCCTTCCTCATTTCCTGTTCCTTTGCATGTTTGTCACACTTAAGTGTTTTGGAACATCAAACCAATTTAAACAATAGTCAAGGACAACACAAGTAAACACAAAATGCAATTTGTAAATGAAGGTGTTTATTATTAAAGGTGAAAAAAATCCAAACCATCATGGCCCTGTGTGAAAAAGTGATTGCCCCCTAAACCTAATAACTGGTTGGGCCACCCTTAGCAGCAACAACTGCAACCAAGCGTTTGCGATAACGTGCAATGAGGCTTTTACAGCGTCCTGGAGGAATTTTGGCCCACTCATCTTTGCAGAATTGTCCTAATTCAGTTACATTAGAGGGTTTTCGAGCATGAACGGCCTTTTTAAGGTCATACCACAACATCTCAATAGAATTAAGTCAGGACTTTGGCTAGGCCACTCCAAAGTCTTCATTTTGTTTTTCTTCAGCCATTCGGTGGTGGACTTGCTGGTGTGTTTAGGATCATTGTCCTGCTGCAGAACCCAAGTTCGTTTCAGCTTGAGTACACGAACAGATGGTCGGACATTCTCCTTCAGGATCTCTTGGTAGACAGCAGAATTCATAGTTCCTTTTATCACGGCAAGTCTTCCAGGTCCTGAAGCAGCAAAACAGCCCCAGACCATCACACTACCACCACCATATTTTACTGTTGGTATAATGTTCTTTTTCTGAAATGCAGTGTTCCTTCTACGCCAGATATACTTGGACACACACCTTCCAAAGAGTTCCACTTTTGTCTCATCGGTCCACAGAATGTTGTCCCAAAAGTCTTGGGGATCATCAAGATGTGTTGTGGAGAAATTGAGACGAGCTTTGATGTTCTTTTTGCTCAGCAGTGGTTTTCTCCTTGGAACTCTGCCATGCAGGCCATTTTTGCCCAGTCTTTTCCTGATGGTGGAGGCATGAACGCTGACCTTAACTGAGGCAAGTGAGGCCTGCAGTTCCTTGGACGTTGTTGTGGGGTCTTTTGTGACCTCTTGGATGAGTCGTCGCTGCGCTCTTGGGGTAATTTTGGGCGGCCGGCCACTCCTGGGAAGGTTCACCACTGTTCCATGTCTTCGCCATTTGTGGATAATGGCTCTCACTGTGGTTCGCTGGATTCCCAAAGCTTTGGAAATGGCTTTATAACCCTTTCCAGACTTATAGATCTCAATTACTTTCTTTCTCAATTGTTCCTGAATTTCTTTGGGTCTCGGCATGATGTGTAGCTTTTAAGGATCTTCTGGTGGACCTTACTGTGTCAAGCAGCTCCTATTTAAGTGATGCCTTGATTGTGAACAGGTGTGGCAATAATCAGGCCTGGGTGTGGCTAGAGAAATTGAACTCAGGTGTGGACAACCACAGTTATAGTATGTTTTAACAAGGGGGCAATCACTTTTTCACACAGGGCCATGATGGTTTGGATTTTATTTCACCTTTAATAATAAACACCTTCATTTACAAATTGCATTTTGTGTTTACTTGTGTTGTCCTTAACTATTGTTTAAATTGGTTTGATGTTCCGAAACACTTAAGTGTGACAAACATGCAAAGGAACAGGAAATGAGGAAGGGGGCAAACACTTTTTCACACCACTGTATATATTGTATTATACATACAGAAGGAGCTGTACACATGTGTAACATGTTTTTTATATACTATATATTATATTATACATACAAGAAGCACTGTACACATATGTAACACATTTTATATACATTGTGTCCTCTATACATACAGGCAGGGCCACTAATAGGGCAGTACAGCCAGCCCTCCTGTACTGGGCCCAGGCCCCATCAGTTCAAAAGGGGGTCCCAGTCATCTGCTGAGCAGTAGGGCCGCCTGACTGTACTGTCTTATTGCAGACATCAATCCTCTTCTACCTTCCCCGGAATTTTGCCAGCTTCTCCCTCTGGCTGGACTGCAGGATAAATGGTTCTAGCACATGCACTCCTTCCAGCTGCTGACCGGGCACCTATGTGCCCCTTTCCCCCTCAGGACTGCTGGCTTCCCTCCTCTCCTCTCCTCTCCTGGCGGAAGCTGCTGCGGGCACACAGGGGGATGCTTTAGAATGGAGAGCGGGGGAATGGGCCGATAAATATATAATTTATCGGCCCCTTCCTTTCCTGAAAGAACACAGTGAGTGATCAGTACCAATCACTCCTGTGTCCATTCATTACATAAGCATAGTAAACTGTGCTTACTATGCTTCCGTTTGTGTATGAGTAAGAAGCTTCAGAGCACTTCCAAGTCATCCATCTTTGCACATGGCGGCTGCAAAGAAAGGGACTGATAAATCTATGTCCTCAGTCATTTCCGGCTGGGGGGGGCCCTGTTAGGTAGGCTGTATGGGGCCTGGTGCCCTGTTAGGTAGGATGTATGGTGCCCCATGATTTCTAACAGCAGCCCTGCATACAGGAGATTATGTACACATATGGATTTGTTCTGTATTGTTTTGTGTAAAGAAGGGTACGTAAAGCCAACATTTCATATTTCTGATATTCTGTAGCTGCTGTGCCATGTACTTGTATGAGAAAGTATTCTGTTCTCTTTTCATCGCTTCCTTTATGTGAATCCCTGGTTTTACCGCCAGTCCCTCTGCTTTCCTATTAAAAACTGACCACACTAGGCAGGAGTGCACAGTATGGTCAGTTCTCTAGTAATGCTGAGAATTCAGCCTGCTCTCCTCCAATGATCAGACTTGTCCTGATACACCTCCCCTGTACAGCCTATTACATGGAAGCTCGGTGTGCTGCTCTTTCTCCTCCCCCAGCTCTTACGCAGCTGTAAACAAAGTGTTTGTGATCACTTATAAAAGAGGGGAAAAAAGGTATTTATATTGTTTTTTTATTTTTATACACAAATGTTTTGCCTTTCATTTCTATTTTATTGAATGTGTTGTTTTACAAGGTGATTGTTTAAAATCACTTTAATTAATGTATACTAAACATTATTTTAGTTTATAATAAATGATAATTGTGTAAATATCAAATGTTTTCCAGAATTGAAGGTACTGTACTGTATGTTAAAGGAGATGTAAACCCAAACACTAAAATCTCAACTAATCTTTAACATGCTAATGTCATTTCCAGTAGGGAAGAGCCAAACTTATCTGGGTTCCATTGGAGACGGACATTTCAGAAGTTGGGGTACCAAATCCACACCCCACTGAATTCAATGGGAGCCAAATTATACATTGACTGACATTTCAGAAGACTCCTAATCTGTCCCACCACCCATGACAAACTTACCTTAATTGAAGGCCAGGAGACTCCTGACCTGTCCCACCTCCCATAACATCATACCTTGACTGACAGGCCAGGAGACCCATGATATGCCCCTCCATTTATGGCATCATACCTTGACTGATCAGCCAAGTACAATTCCTGATCTGTCCCACCACCCATAACATCATACCTTGACTGACAATCCAGGAGACTCCGGATGTGTGCCACCACCCATGACATCATATCTTGGCCTACAGGCCAAGAGACACCTGATCTGTCCCTTCACCCATGACATCAAATGTTGACTCACAATGTAGGAGAATCCTGATCTGTCTCTCCACCCATGACATCATACCTTGACTGGCAGGCCAGGAGACCAATGCCATGCCCCTCCATCTATGACATCATACCTTGAGTGATCAGCCAAGTAAAATTCCTGATCTATCCCACCAACCATAACATCATACCTTGACTGACAATCCATAAGACTCCGGATGTGTGCCACCACCCATGACATCATATTTTGGCCTACAGCCCAGGAGACACCTGATCTGTCCCTCCACCCATGACATCAAATGTTGACTGACAATGTAGGAGACTCCTGATCTGTCTCTCCACCCATGACATCATACCTTGACTGGCAGGCCAAGAAAATTCCAGATCTGTCCTACCACCCATCACATCATACCTTGACTGGCAATCAAGGAGACTCCTGCTCTGTCCCTCCACCCATGATGTCATATATTTACTGACAATCCAGGAGACCTCTGATGTATTACTTACCCATGACGCCATACTTTGACTGATAGGCCAGAAGACTCCTGATTTGTCCCACCACCCATGACATCAAATCTTGACTGACAGGGCAGATGACTCCTGATCTGTCCTTCCGTCCATGACGCCATATTTTGACTTACAGGCCAGGAGACTTCTGATCTGTCCCTCTACCCATGAAATCATACAATGACTAGCAGACCAGGAGACTCTTAATTTGTCCCACCGCCCATGACAATATACCTTGACTGACAGATCAGGAAACTCTTGATATGTCCCTCCACCCATGATATCATACCTTGACTGGCAGGCCAAAAATTCCTTACCTATCCCACCACCTATGACATCATACCTCTAATAACATCATATATTAACGGCCAATCCAGGAGAACTCTGATCTACCCCTCTAGCCATGATATCATGCATTGACTGACAGGCCAGGAAACTTCTAATCTGTCCCTCAACCTATGACATCCTACCTTAAATGACAGGCCAGGAAACTTCTAATCTGTCCCTCAACCTATGACATCCTACCTTGACTGACAGGCCAGGAAACTTCTAATCTGTCCCTCAACCTATGACATCCTACCTTGACTGACAGGCCAGGAAACTTCTAATCTGTCCCTCAACCTATGACATCCTACTTTGACTGCCAGGCCAGAAAACTTCTAATCTGTCCCTCAACCTATGACATCCTACCTTGACTGACAGGCCAGGAAACTTCTAATCTGTCCCTCAACCTATGACATCCTACCTTGACTGACAGGCCAGGAAACTTCTAATCTGTCCCTCAACCTATGACATCCTACCTTGACTGACAGGCCAGGAAACTTCTAATCTGTCCCTCAACCTATGACATCCTACTTTGACTGACAGGCCAGAAAACTTCTAATCTGTCCCTCAACCTATGACATCCTACTTTGACTGCCAGGCCAGAAAACTTCTAATCTGTCCCTCAACCTATGACATCCTACTTTGACTGACAGGCCAGAAAACTTCTAATCTGTCCCTCAACCTATGACATCCTACCTTGACTGACAGGCCAGGAAACTTCTAATCTGTCCCTCAACCTATGACATCCTACCTTGACTGACAGGCCAGGAAACTTCTAATCTGTCCCTCAACCTATGACATCCTACCTTGACTGCCAGGCCAGAAAACTTCTAATCTGTCCCTCAACCTATGACATCCTACCTTGACTGACAGGCCAGGAAACTTCTAATCTGTCCCTCAACCTATGACATCCTACCTTGACTGACAGGCCAGGAAACTTCTAATCTGTCCCTCAACCTATGACATCCTACCTTGACTGACAGGCCAGGAAACTTCTAATCTGTCCCTCAACCTATGACATCCTACTTTGACTGACAGGCCAGAAAACTTCTAATCTGTCCCTCAACCTATGACATCCTACTTTGACTGCCAGGCCAGAAAACTTCTAATCTGTCCCTCAACCTATGACATCCTACTTTGACTGACAGGCCAGAAAACTTCTAATCTGTCCCTCAACCTATGACATCCTACCTTGACTGACAGGCCAGGAAACTTCTAATCTGTCCCTCAACCTATGACATCCTACCTTGACTGACAGGCCAGGAAACTTCTAATCTGTCCCTCAACCTATGACATCATACCTTGACTGACAGGCCAGGAAACTTCTAATCTGTCCCTCAACCTATGACATCCTACTTTGACTGACAGGGCAGAAGACCCCCGATGTGTCCCTCCACTCATGACATCATACATTGACTGACAGGCCAGAAAACTTCTAATCTGTCCCTCAACCTATGAAATCCTACTTTGACTGACAGGCCAGGAAACTTCTAATCTGTCCCTCAACCTATGACATCCTACCTTGACTGACAGGGCAGAAGACTCCCGATGTGTCCCTTCACTCATGACATCATACAATGATTAACAGACCAGGAGACTCTTAATTTGTCCCACCACCCATGACAATATACCTTGACTGACAGGCCAGGAGACTCTTGATATGTCCCTCCACCCATGATATCATACCTTGACTGGCAGGCCAAGAAAATTCCTTACCTATCCCACCACCTATGACATCATACCTCTAATAACGTCATATATTAACTGCCAATCCAGGAGAACTCTGGTCTGCCCCTCTAGCCATGACATCATACCTTGACTGACAGGCCAGGAAACTTCTAATCTGTCCCTCAACCTATGACATCATACTTTGACTGACAGGCCAGAAAACTTCTAATCTGTCCCTCAACCTATGACATCCTACCTTGACTAACAGGCCAGGAAACTTCTAGTCTGTCCCTCAACCTATGACATCCTACCTTGACTGACAGGCCAGGAAACTTCTAATCTGTCCCTCAACCTATGACATCATACCTTGACTGACAGGGCAGAAGACTCCCGATGTGTCCCTCCACTCAGGACATTTTACATTGACTGACAGGCCAGAAAACGTCTAATCTGTCCCTCAACCTACGACATCATACCTTGACTGACAGGCCAGGAAACTTCTAATATGTCCCTCAACCTATGACATCCTACCTTGACTGACAGGCCAGGAAACTTCTAATCTGTCCCTCAACCTATGACATCATACCTTGACTGACAGGCCAGGAAACTTCTAATCTGTCCCTCAACCTATGACATCCTACCTTGACTGCCAGGCCAGGAAACTTCTAATCTGTCCCTCAACCTATGACATCCTACCTTGACTGACAAGCCAGGAAACTTCTAATCTGTCCCTCAACCTATGACATCATACCTTGACTGACAGGGCAGAAGACTCCCGATGTGTCCCTCCACTCATGACATCATACATTGACTAGCAGACCAGGAGACTTTTGATTTGTCCTTCCACCCATGACATCATACCTTGGCTGACAATACAGAAGGCTCCTGATCTGTCCTTCACCCTGCTGGCCCCTCCCATCATGATCTGCCTGCATAGAAAAGCCACAGAGACCCAGTGATGCCATATGTTGGTAATGAAAAACAGTTTTATTTAAAACTGTCATTAGCATGTTGATGAGCAAGGAAAAGAAGCAAGGCAAAATATAAGCAGATTAAACTTCAGCTTTAACCTTAAAAATAATAAAATATGCAAATGTCCCGACATAAGCCAGGCAGAGACGACTAATCTGTAAATGAACAAGAAAAAAGGGGAAACAATATTAATCTCCTGGAATCAGCCGAGCGAGACAAACCTGATCCGGTTTTCTGCCTTAGTTGCATACATTTCCATAGACTCCATAGAGTGTGGGCCGCGGTGTGAATATGATACGCAGTGACAATATTAACCTCCATAAATTGTGTGACGATAATGAGACTTCTCACAAGTCATTTTCCTCGAGAGTTCAACAAACAGATCAATGTGCGTGGAGCGCGCAGATCCTATTACTGCCGAGAGAGGAACTGTCAGAGGACCAGTGCTACACATGTCATGTGTAATCATTATCACCGCGGCACCGCCTGTCACAGGCCGCAATCAGGATCTAATCGCCACCAAGATTGCCGGGACTGGCTGCATCTCACGTGCCTTTTATATGCTGGTGTCTTCAGTCCCTAGAAAAATAAAATTAAATCCCCACCAGACCGCAAAGGCAAAGTAGACCTATCATCTGATATATTGTTTCATGATAAGTCCATGCATGTAATGTAATGTGTCAGTGTAACACTTCCAGGTACGTATTACCTCTCATAGAGATGACGGCCCTCCCCTGACAAGGCGCTTCATCTGATTTCCCTTTAGAAAGACGCCAACATCTTTGTTCGGGCATCATCCAGGTTCACCATTTATGTTTGTGTGACAGTGGCAGTGCGTGCATAGAGGGCGCAGGAGCGCCGCCCCCTCTCTCCTGCACCGCTCTATCACCAATAGATAGATTCATGCATTGCATGAATCTATCTATTGTCACCGCTGCCGCCCCCTATTCAGGTGTCTGGCCCCTTGTCGGGCGCCGGGCATCTGAATTACAGCAGGGGGGGGGTGGTGTTTTTGGAAGCGCCCTATTAGAGCTGTAAGCTCTAATAGGCGACCTGATTAGAGCGGTGGGCTCTAATAGGCTTCCATAAGTGTAAACAGCGGGCGCAATGCTGTGCGTTCGCTGTTTACACAGTATTGTAACAGAGAAGCAAATACATCGCTTCCCTAACACAGACCCACCTCTCAGCCAATCAGGTTGCCGGGTCTGTGTTACTGGTCACCTGATTGGCTGAAGTCACAGGTGCTGTGATTGGACGCCTAGGCGTCCAATCATTGCAGAAGACAGGAGGAGCGCGGGAGAAGATGTCGGGTCGATGAGGAGACACTGCTCGCCGCCTGACGCCGTCACCAGCTGCAGACCGAGACAAGGTAAGTGCCGGTAGATGGCGGGCAGAGGGCACATTGGCAGCATTTAATGGGCACAGTGACAGCACTTGGGGCACGGTGGCAGCGTTAGATGGGCACAGTGGCAGTGTTAGATGGGCACAGTGGCAGCACTTGGGGCAAGGTGGCAGTGTTTGGAGCACAGTGGCAGCATTTATTGGGCACAGTGGCAGCATTTGAGGCACAATGGCAGCACTTGGGGCACAGTGGCAGCGTTAGATGGGCACAGTGGCAGCGTTTAATGGGCACAGTGGCAGCGTTTAATGGGCACAGTGGCAGCGTTTAATTGGCACAGTGGCAGCGTTTGGGGCACAGTGGCAGCGTTTTATGGCACAGTGAGGCTGTTTGTTTGTGCCACCCCAAAAATTTTGAGCACCAGCCGCCACTGTTGTGTGAGTGTGTGTGTGTGTGATATAGATATATATATATATATTTGTAATCAGAGCCCTCCCAGACCCATGAGTACTACTTTACCAAGACCTGCGTTGTGCCTTGGCCTGATAGGTCGGTATACCTGAAAAGAGGGCATACCCTGTATGGATGAACTGAGTGAGTATGAATGAAAAGATTATGGGAACCGGGAGGGTGGGACCCAGAACTCGAGCCGACGCGGGAGGGTGGGACCCAGAACTCGAGCCGACGCTGACCCTGGCAGAGAAGGAGGGCTATATAGTCCCGGGCTCCTCCCACAAATTCAGGCTGGCCCGCGGCCAGCCTTCCTACTTGTAATCAGAGCCCTCCCAGACCCATGAGTACTACTTTACCAAGACCTGCGTTGTGCCTTGGCCAGATAGGTCGGTATACCTGAGAAGGCTGAACGGAGTTCTGGGGGTTAATTGTGTAAGTCTTTTACTTTGGCATCAGCTTGACTGGGCTGTACTGGAGTTCTGCCTGGTCATAGGTGCAGCGAGGTACCTGTGACCGGCTGAGAACGCAGCCTGTTTGGACGTGTTGGGTACCAATCTTTCTCGGAACCAATCAGTGGGCGCGTCTGGCCCCCGCTGTGTAGTCATTAGTCCGTAGGGTTCAATATTGAGTTGGCCCACCCTTTGCAGCTAGAACAGCTTCAACTCTTCTGGGAAGGCCGTCCACAAGGTTTAGGAGGGTGTCTATGGGAATGTTTGACCATTCTTCCAGAAGCACATTTGGGAGGTCAGGCACTGATGTTAAACGAGAAGGCCTGGCTCGCAGTCTCCGCTCTAATTCATCCCAAAGGTGTTTCTATCGGGTTGAGGTCAGGACACTGTGTAGGCCAGTCAAGTTCCTCCATCCCAAACTCGCTCATCCATGTCTTTATAGACCTTGCTTTGTCATGTTAGAACAGGAATGGGCCATCCTCAAACTGTTCTCACAAAGTTGGCTGGATGTCGTATGAACCGGAAGTGACGTAAGAGGCATCTGAAATGCCGCTCGTTATGTTTACAACTTTGCTTGTGTTTTTTTCTGTTCTTTGTAAGTGCCCATTTGGCCTTTTAATAAATATATCTACCTGGTTATATGGTTTTGCACTATGGGAGCCCTTTTTTTATCCCTTTCATATGGCGGTTTTGTACGAGTGAACACGTAGGGAACTCCGGAGGTTATCATTCACACTGGGACCATCAGCATCTGAAAGATACTATCTGCCATCAGCAGCCACTACTAGATTTAAGGATTGGGCGATCGTTAGTGCATTACTAAGGCTATATTTTCTCCTCATTGTGGTAAGAGTCCAGAGAGCATTAAAGCGGAAGTAAACCCCCAGGATAGCTATTCCAAACCTGCTGTCAGTACTAAAAACCTATGGGAGATTCTCAAACCTAAAAATCAATCTCGGTAAATCAGAAATAGGGATGAGCCGAACACCCCCCCGTTCGGCTCGCACCAGAACCCGCAAACGGACCTAGAGTGCGTGCGAGCTTTAGAACCCTATTAGTTATAATGGATGCGAACGTTCGAAATTAAAAGTGCTAATTTTAAAGGCTAATATGCATGTTAATGTCATAAAAAGTGTTTGGGACCCGGGTCCTGCCCCAGGGGACATGTATCAATGCAAATTTTTTTTTTAAAAACGGCCGTTTTTTCAGGAGCAGTGATTTTAATAATGCTTAAATTGAAACAATAAAAGTGTAATATTCCTTTAAATTTCGTACCTGGGGGTGTCTATATAGTATGCCTGTAAAGGGGCGCATGTTTCCCGTGTTTAGAACTGTCTCTGCAAAAAGTGTCATTTTTTGCAGAAAGGAAAGCTATTTAAAATCACTCGCGGCTAATGTTAATTGTCGGGTCCCGTAATACAGAGTACATTCAGTCATTCATTGAAAAGTCATTCATAAAAAAAAAGTCATTGATAAAAAAAAACAAAAACAAAAAAAAAAAGCGTAGGGGTCCCCCCAAATTCAATAACCAGGCCCTTCAGGTCTGGGATGGATATTAAGGGGAACCCCAGCCAAAAAAAAAAATGGCGTAGGGTTCCCCTCAAAATCCATACCAGACCCTTGAGGTCTGGGATGGATTTTAAGGGGAACCCTAGCCAAAAAAATGGCGTGGGGTCCCCCTCAAAATCCATACCAGACCCTTATCTGAGCACGCAACCTGGCAGGCCGCAGGAAAAGAGGGGGGACGAGAGCGGCCCCCCCTCCCGCCTGAACCGTACCAGGCCACATGCCCTCAACATTGGGAGGATGCTTTGGGGGTCCAAAGCACCTTGTCCCCATGTTGATGAGGACAAGGGCCTCGTCCCCACAACCGTGCCCGGTGGTTGTGGGGGTCTGCGGGCGGGGGGCTTATCGGAATCTGGAAGCCCCCTTTAACAAGGGGACCCCCAGATCCCGCCCCCCCCCCCCAGTGTGAAATGGTAAGGGGGTACAAAAGTACCCCTACCATTTCACCAAAAAAGTGTCAAAAATTGTAAAAATGACAGGAGACGGTCTTTGACAATTCCTTTATTAAAATCTTCTTTCTTCTTTCTTCATCCTTCGGTTTCTTCATCTTCTCCTTCTGTCATCTTCTTCCATCTTCTTCTTCCTCCGATCCGCTTCTTCTTGCGCTGGTCTTCTCGTCCTTCTCGTCCGGCATCTTCTTCCGTCGGCGTCGGTGTCGGTGTCAGTGTCTCTTCTTGGGCCGCTCCGCGCAATGGGAGGCTCCCGCTGTGTGAGGCTCCGCTCCGTCTGACAGGTCTTTTATAACGGAGGGCACCTGGTGACCCCGCCCCCCATCTGACGTCATGGGGAAAGCCATAGGGAATTCCCCATGACGTCCCCGTGCGTCAGAGGGGGCGGGGTCACCAGGTGCCCTCCATTATAAAAGACCTGTCAGACGGAGCGGAGCCTCACACAGCGGGAGCCTCCCATTGCGCGGATCGGCCCAAGAAGAGACACCGACGCCGACGCCAACGGAAGAAAATGCCGGACGAGAAGACCAGCGCAAGAAGAAGCGGATCGGAGGAAGAAGAAGATGGAAGAAGATGACGGAAGGAGAAGATGAAGAAACCGAAGGATGAAGAAAGAAGAAAGAAGATTTTAATAAAGGAATTGTCAAAGACCGTCTCCTGTCATTTTTACAATTTTTGACACTTTTTTGGTGAAATGGTAGGGGTACTTTTGTACCCCCTTACCATTTCACACAGGGGGAGGCTGGGATCTGGGGGTCCCCTTGTTAAAGGGGGCTTCCAGATTCCGATAAGCCCCCCGCCCGCAGACCCCCACAACCAATGGCCAGGGTTGTGGGGAAAGAGGCCCTTGTCCTCATCAACATGGGGACAAGGTGCTTTGGGGGTCTCAGACCCCCAAAGCATCCTCCCAATGTTGAGGGCATGTGGCCTGGTACGGTTCAGGCGGGAGGGGGGGCCGCTCTCGTCCCCCCCTCTTTTCCTGCGGGCCTGCCAGGTTGCGTGCTCGGATAAGGGTCTGGTATGGATTTTGAGGGGGACCCCACGCCATTTTTTTTTTGGCTAGGGTTCCCCTTAAAATCCATCCCAGACCTCAAGGGTCTGGTATGGATTTTGAGGGGGACCCTACGCCATTTTTTTTTTTTTTTTTGGCTGGGGTTCCCCTTAATATCCATCCCAGACCTGAAGGGCCTGGTTATTGAATTTGGGGGACCCCCTACGCTTTTTTTTGTTTTTTATTAATGAATGACAGTTCTCTGTGTTACAGGAGCCATCAATTCATTAGCCGCGAGTGCTTTTAAATAGCTTTTTTCCTGCAAAAATGACACTTTTTTGCAGGGAAAGTTCTAAGCACAGGAAACCTGCCCCCCTTCACAGGCCACCTATAGACACCCCGCAGATGTGATACTGCAATGCTGTACTAACAGCACGCACACACATATCCCCAGAAATAGAGCATATCTTGTCAGCAGTCAGCACCACACTGACACTGTGACTGAAACATAATATGCGAGGCCGCCGCCGCGGCCTCTTATACCGTGGGGCGTGTACTAAAGCCCCTGAGCAATAATTGGCTACAGGCATCCTGCCTGTAGCCAATTATGGCTCTCCTCGCTGCCGGCGCTGTGATTGGCCAAGCATGCGGGGTCACAGTGCATGCTTGGCCAATCATCAGCCAGCATTGCACTGCGCGGGCCGCAATGCATTGCAGGTAGCTTGCATCACACGAATTTGATGCGAGCGGCCCCAATAGTTCTGGGCTCGCCGAGCGGGCGAGCGCCCGATGTTCGATTCGAACATGGGTTCGAATCGAACACCGGGCCCATCCCTAATCAGAAATATTAAGCATCAATATAAAAAAAGGAGGAGGCAGACCTGTTAGCAAAAGAGTTTACTTTCCCTTGGAGAGAAAGCATAAAATATCTGGGGATTAGACTGGCGGATACAACAAAAAAAATATATTTAATAAACTATCTCCCCCTTCTAGACGAGATAAGAACGGAACTACATAAAATATCGCTACGACCTCTCTCGTGGATAGGCCGCATCAATGCACTAAAAATGATTGTCGCTCCCAAAATTAATTACAAATTCCAGATGCTTCCTGTAGCCATTCCCAATGCGTTTTTTAAGACCTTAAAACAAATTATTTCCAGGTTCATTTGGGCTAACAAAAAACCGCGTATCGCAGCTTGTATACTCAGCCGCGAGAAAAAACATGGGGGACTGGCAGTCCCCGATTTTGAAAAGTACTATCGAGCGATTGCACTATCACGGGTGATGGAATGGGTGAAAGGAGGGGAGGACAAAAGATGGATTAGCCTAGAAAACACAATAAGCAGTAGGGATTTAGGTCACGATATTTGGAACCCACCCTGTTTTAGGGCACTAGTAAATAGCGCACATGAGATAACTAGAGTCACATTAGATATTTGGGATAGTTTTCATAAAAAAAAAAAATATAAATTTAATTCTTCTTTAATACATTTAAAAAACAACACTATGTTTGCACCAGGGGGTAGAGAGATAGGGGGGGATTGGATTAAGTTAGAGGGGGCTCAAGTGAGAGACATAATAAAAAAAGGGAAAATTTGTACATACCAAGAATTAAGTTTGCGCACAGAAATGCTGGTAATTGACCTATGGAGGTATGCACAATTAAAACACTTCGTGGAGAGCCTCCCTGGCCCGATCCGTGAGGAGGACAATTACACGCAGTTGGAGAAACTCACCTTACGGGAGTCCACGAGGAATAGTATCTCTCGCGTCTATAAAATTTTAATAAATGAAGAAGTGCGTGACGTGCCTCCATACGTCAAGAAATGGAAAGAAGAATTAGGGATACAGTGTGGCAAAAATAGGTTAGAAAAAATATTTAAAACAATTCACAGCTCGACATTCCCCATAAAATCGGTGGAAAATAACTTCAAATGTCTCGCAAGATGGTATCTAACCCCCGACAGGATGAGTAAATACCAGGCTGAGGCGTCCCCAGAGTGCTGGATAGGCTGCAAAGCTAGGGGCACGTTGGCCCATATTTTTTTGGGACTGCCCGGTGATTAAGAAATACTGGAAGGGAGTCTTGGATTTGATCTCTGCTATAACAAAGGAAGTAATTGTAGAGGATCCTTGGACGTGTCTGTTCCATGGGACTCCATGGAAACAATATAAAGCCTCTATAATTCCGGTCCTTTTAAATGAAGCAAAGAGTCTAGTGCCGAAAAAATGGCGGGAGGAATCCGGCCCGACTATTAGGGACTGGATTTATCGTGTGAACGAGATCCAAAGGATCCAAAGCGCGGACGAGACTGCGGGAGAGGCCGAATTAGACGGGAAAGAGAAGTGGAGGGATTGGAATGACTTTAAGGACTCATGGAGATACCTAGCCGAGATCACAGGTTAGGTTATCCATTCTCATTTAATGTTGGGAGCACTTGCCTATAAATGGGAATGCAGGGCCGGGACCTCTCAGAGAGATTTTGCAAGGAGAGGGGGACGAGGGAAGGAAATAATATGTAAATCTGTGTTAAAGACGAAGTTCATTGTTGGTTTTATGTTTATGTATTTTGAAATTCAAAAATAAATAAAGATTTAAAAAAAAAAAAAAAAGCGGAAGTAAACCCATCGATTTAACAGTTTAAAAAAAAAAGGCATGCCGGGAATGCTAACTGCACATTGGCTGTGCTCTCAACCAAACAGTCAAACCATCCAATGGCTGGTGTCATAACGGATCACATGTGCAGCACTGTGGCAGTTGAAGGTTAAGCAGAGGCAAAGATGGCAGCTTCCTTGGCTGAAAACGATAGGGGGTTTACTTCCACTTTAAGTGATATTCAGCAGGATTTATGAAGATTACATATTGAAGATTAAATTCCGTTTTGTCATCACATATTTATTTATAGACTTTATTGATTATTAATATTGTTTAGCAATTTTAGATTGCACTACCATCTTTGTTCAGTTCAGTTCCATAGTTTGGAAGTTTTTGGACTTGCATTCATACCATCAAATTATTAATTTATATATTTTTAGGTTATATATATATATATATATATATATACTTTTTTGCACTTTGTTGCACTTTTGATGCACATTATTTTTGCATGTGTATTTATTTGCTCCATTTGCACATAATCATTGTGTGTTTTTTTTATATGGTTTGCACATTGTTTGGCTGATTTTGCACATATATTTTGCCCATTTGCACATTCATTTTTATATACTGTGAGTGTATTTATCGGCGTATAACACGCGCCGGCGTATAACACGCACCTCAAGTTTAGGAGGAAATTTTAAGGAAAAAAACCTTTTAAAGGAAAAAAACTTACATTTAAATGCCCATCAATGCAGCCTTATCAGTGTCCATCTGCAGCCTATCACAGCGTCCATCTGCAAGCTTGTCAGTGTCATTTGCAGCCTTGCAGCCTTCTCAGTGTCATTTGCAGCCTTGCAGCCTCCTCAGTGTCATTCGTAGCTTTGCCCAGGCTGCAGTTAAACTGCAGTGACATGTCAGTGAAAATTGGCGCCACTGGCCGGTGTGGGGCGGGGACGGTAGAAGTGTAATTTGCATTCGGGGTAGAGGAGGAGGAGCAGCAGTGCAGAGGGCTGGACAGGCGGAGTTCCGATCTGAGCCGAGAGCCAGGGGGAACAGATATTGACAGGGAGCCATTCTCGGCACAACTCCATTCTCGCAGCTTTTGGCCTTTCTCGGCAGCTTTCGGCCGCCTTCAGCCTTTTTCGGCAGCTTTCGGACATTTCGAGAATGGCCGAAAGCTGCCGAGAAAGGCCAAAGGTGGGTGAGAAAGGCCGAAGGCTGGCGAGAATGGGCAAAAGCTGCCGAGAAAGGCCAAAGGCGGGCGAGAATGGCCGAAAGCTGCAGAGAAAGGCCGAAGGTGGCCGAAAGCTGCTGAGAAGGGGCGAAGACGGCTGAAAGCTGCCCAAAGGCTCACAACGGCGGGGGATCGGCGTATAACATGCACCCGTGATTTTCCCCTGCTTTTAAGGGGAAAAGGGTGCGTGTTATACGCCGATAAATACGATATAAATACGATATTTATACATTTCTGCGTAGGAGTTATTCACTTATAAAATCAGGATTTTAGATTTTATTTACCATTACAGAGAAGGTTGCACTGATCACTTTATATCTAACCCCCACACCATAATCCCCCCTCCACCAAATGACTTGGACCAGCGCACAAAGCAAGGTCCATAAAGACATGGATGAGTGAGTTTGGGGTGGAGGAACTTGACTGGCCTGCACAGAGTCCTGACCTCAACCCGATACAACAGCTTTGGGATGAATTAGAGCGGAGACTCCAAGCCAGGCTTTCTTGTCCAACATCAGTGCCTGACCTCACAAATGTGCTTCTGGAAGAATGTCAAACATTCCCATAGACACACTTCTAAACCTAAGGCTGCAGAGAAAGGCATGTACTGTATGTTTGAGCTTTGGGATGCACACCCTAATGCAATAGGCTGCGCACACCTATGGTAAGAGGCTTGCTTCTAGTCCTCTCCAAAAGCCCTGTCCTGATTAGGTCTGTCACACTCCTTCCCCCACTCCCCATTCTGAAACATCGGAGTCGGGGGGAGAAGAGAGGAGGGAAGCCAGCAGCACTGCAAGAAGGCGCCACACGGGGGAAGCCCAGGCAATGGATACAGTTTATTCAATGTGAGTGCATTTATTCATTTTTTGTGGAAGGTGGAATATGGCTTTCAACCAAAGATGAAGTTTGTGGTGCATCAAACCCAGGGCTGCTGATAGGGGGGGGGGGGGGCACCAGTCCTCCTGTAGGGGGCCTGGGCACACAGGGGGGCCCAAACAGCAGAGGGAATCAGTGCAGTCGGATGGAGGGGCAATTACAGGATGCCCTGTGCGGCTCGAGGGCAGCAGCTGAAAACTGTTTTCTCTCCCTCCCGCTGACTTTCAGCTGCTGCAGGGAGAGACACAGTCTGCTGGCTTCCCTGTCCAGTTAAAAAAAATAACAAATTGTAACCCTGTATTGTTTTAATCCCTTGTTAAACTCAATACAATTCTTGGGAAAATAAAAATTGTAAAAAAATTTTTTTTTTAAAACAATTAAACATTAAAAGAAATATATTTACATTGTTTTTGTTCAAAAAAAAAAAACTATTTAAAAAAGGGCCAAGTCACACAGCTTCTCTGTTACCTTTGTGTCCGCTAAGAACGATTTTAGTCAATTTTTTGTGAAAATGTTGTTTTGATATATTTGAGGGGGGGCCCTGCCAGGTAGACTGTCCGGGGCCCAGTGAATTCTAACAGCAGCCCTGATCAAACATAAGGTCATTGGATTCATCAGACCATGGGCCGTGTATGGCTAATGGCTTCCATTACTCTGATCCTTGGAATATAAACCTGGATCACTACAAGGCAATGTTGCTCCTCAGCCGGCTCTGTGCGCAGGTTGTATCTGAGCTCATGATCATAATTACCGCTAATTGTCTGAACTCATTTCCCTGGAGCTCAGCTATTACCTTCATTCCAATGAGATCTGAATTGCAAGGTTCCCGCATATTGAAGAAGTTCTCTTTCTGAGGTGGGTGCTACGCTACATTAAAACTCACAATGTACTCATTAGACGCATACATTTAGGAGGAGTGGTGAGGGGAACTGTGCTCACAGACATAATGCAGAGAAGGCAATGCTTGCTTATTGACTATACTACCAATGTTTAAGGAAGACAAGTCTGAGTTTATTTGTTTTATCTACTAGAGTATTTATATTTAGACATGTGCAATTCGTTTAGTTACGAATTCGTTTTCCGTTCAAATTTGTTATATTCGTTCATTCGTTATCGTACGAATGAGCGAATGGTTTACTAAAAATTCTAACGAAAAACGAACTATCGAAACGAACGAATATGAAAAACAACGAAAATACTAAATAATTAAATTAGAAACAACGAAACTACGAAAGAGCGAAAATCCGAAAAACGAAAACAGAAACAACGAAAATACCGAACAAAGATTCAAAAATAACGAAAATCAAAATGAACGAAAAAATTCTTACATTCGTAACTTTTTTTTTTGTTTGTTGATTCGTAATGTTCCGTGTCTCTTACAATGGCGCTGCTTAACGTGCTTCGAATGGATTCATAAATTCGTTACTTTTTTTTGTTAGTTGATAAACGTGGTTGGGTCGGAGGCTCTGTGTTTTGGCGGATTTTTGAGTTAAGTTCTGACTTGTGAGAGAGAAATTCTATGTTTCTTAAACATGTAAATAGCAATACACATTACATAAAATTATGAATTATGCTCCGATTACGAATCTACGAAAACAATGTTACCAAAGTACGAATAAATCAATCTTACGAAACTACGAATTTAACTAAATCTACGAAAATACGAATGCATCCGAATACAAAATATAACGAAATTACGAATTTCGAATAAACGAAAATTAGACTAACGGAAAAACTAATCAACGAAAAAATAACTCTTACGAAAATAGGAACGAGTCCGAATACGAACACCGACGACTTACGAAATTACGAATCGTTACGAATCAACGGAAACGAACAGAAACAAAACGAAACTAAACAAAATTTTTTTATTGTGCACATGTCTATTTATATTGCGTCCAACATTTTATATATTGTGCATCAGTCCCTGCCTTCAAGGAGCTTACAATCTAATGTCCCTGGCCATACACATACTATGGTGAATTTAGATAGGAGGCAGTTCAAGTAGCAATAAATCCCTAGACATGGGAGCCGTCAAAAAAAATTTGTTTAGTTTCGCTCCGTTCCGTATAAAAAAAAATTCGTAATCCGTGTACGAAATTTAATTCGGATTCATACGAAATACGAATTTCGTACGAATCGTTACAAATCGTTAATATCGTTACGAATATCGACACTCTACAAATAATAACGAATTATCCGAAAACGTATTAACGTTACATAAGTAACATAAGTCTATTGTCTATTGTTCACCAATCACTCAGAGGAAGTACGAAATCCGACATTTCGTTTACGAATACGAAATTTCGTATTTCGTACTTCCTCTGAGTGATTGGTGAACAATAGACAATGTTACCATCTTCACTGCTCCCCTGAACCACAGATGGGTATTTTAGGAAACATGGACTTCCTTCTTGAAGACCCTAGCCTTGAATTAGCAGTAACTAGTACCATATATCTGACCAGAAAAACAAGAGCAAAACATTAAATATGCCCCCAACTCCCTACAACACACTTTTAAATAGGCAAAGGGAATTCAGTCCTACATTTGGAAAATGTAACCTCCACCCATAGAGGGAGCTCTCAAAAATGTATGAGGATCTGGAATGGGTGGCTTATTGACCCTCCCTTTGCACCACCTGCTTTAGTTAGGAACAAACTCCCCTGGTCGCATGTAGAGTTGCTGGGCCTCTCCAATCCTGAGACGGCACCGGAACACTTCAGAATCCTCCTTCAGTTACTGTGCCTCGAACTAGCCAGTTCCGAGGCTCGGAAACGGATGGACCACCACCCCAGACCATGAGGGCCTCTGGGGCTGGTCAGGAGAACAAGGACCAGGGAGACCAGCAGACACTCCTGGACCTAGACCCCTCGCGGGGCTGGTCAGGACCGGGACCAGAACAGGGAACCGGAAAAGAATTCCTCAACACGTGACTTCAACACCTTAAAGAGGAAGTAAAGCCTCCTCAAAAAAAAAACGGAACCTGCAAGGCAAAGGCATAATGAGCTAGTATGCATAGTATACTAGCTCATTATGAATAACTTACCTGAGAACGAAGCCCCCGAAGCGTTCCTCACCCATGACCTTCTCCCCCACCATCAAGCCCGGAGTGACTTCCGGGTCTCGCTGCTCCAGCGCTGTCATTCGCTGGATCGGCGATGACATCACTCCCGCGCATGCGCACGAAAGCGGCATATCGCCGTGATCTCGGCATGCGCCGTAGACAGCGATGCCTCTTTTTTTCTAAATATCTCCTAAAGCATGTAGGTTGAGGAGATATTTATTGGACCTACAGGTAAGCCTTAATCTAGGCTTACCTGTAGGCCAAAGTGGTTTGTAAGGGTTTACAACCACTTTAAGTACCCCCCCCCCCCCCCCCGGAATACACAGCGAGGCCAGACGCGCCCACTGATTGGCTCTGGGGAAAGATTGGCACCCAATGTGTCCAACCAGACTGCGTTCTCAGGCCTGTCACAGGTGCTCACCTCACCTATGACCAGGCAGAACCTTGATACAGTCCAGCCAAACTGATGCCAACGTATAGCCTAGAATAATTAACCCCAAAACTCAGTTTTGGGTAAAAACAAAATTTACACATAGCGGGGCACTTTGAAAAAGTGTCGGCGCTACATGTTTAAAAGGTTATTGATATGTTAATTATTGGATATTTATATATTTGCTTATAATAGTAATGAATCTGCCTAGCACACAACCCATCACACCGGTCACTTCCCGTGCAACACATCTGCTCTGACCACTGTCTTTGTTACGACTTGATTATCTGATTCACATTTCCTACTGCATTGGTGGTCATAAATTAAAAAATTGGTGCCTGCAATCTAGAACTGTCACAATAAAAGAAATCCCATATGCCTTTCAGCAATTCCATAGTCAGAGACATTACCCACTGCTTCCGTTCTTAGGGGAAAAAAAAGTTTTATATAATTTATGAACCAGTGACAACTTCAAGGACGAAGCTTCCAATAAGGAATTTTCAAACCATGAAACTGTCCCTGGAGATCGGTGACAGCTGGAAAACCTGTGACAGAAAGACAGGTGCCCTTTAAGAATATAATATTTCCATGGCATTGCCTCATATTGCTCGACATCATGTATACATTATGATGTATGACGGACAGGCACATAATAAGCAGTCTCCCCATAAAGCAGTATTTCTGTCTCATAAGTTATGATGGGGTCTAAGCGGTAAAGGGAACAGCAGAAAACATTCCAATAAAGCAACCTAAAGATAAATACGGAAGTGGAAGCAGAAAGAAAAATGAGAAGAGTGATATGAACTGGGAGAGGAGTGAGTAGCGGTGAGTCACCGGAGACGATCGCTCAGGGTCATTGCTGGATGGGAATATAATACATCGAGAGGCTGCAGCAATTATTTACTTTTTGTCCATTTTGAGTTCTGAGTAAACACAATCCACACACTACGGCAAATCACAATTCCTCTCACCTCCATAGGGTAGACCTTCTTCCCAATGAGTTGCCTTCTTTTGTAAAATTGGTCACAAATAGTGAAAAAAAAAAACGAAATTTAGGAAGTAAAGAAGAAAACCTGTTTGTGGATTTGAAGACCACCATTGCTAAAAAGACATTCTTGAGCTTCAGTCAGTGACTTTGTCTAGGTCAGCTTTTCTCAGTTATTTTTAACGTTCAAGTAAATTTACGGTCTCAGGCAACCCCTACTAATAATAACTAAATCTACAGCTTATGGCATATTAGTGTGATGGTCAGTGGAAAGAATTTTCCTTACATTAATAATCATTACGAAGAATGTTCCTTACATTGGTAATCAATGGAAAGACTGTTCCTTACATTGGTGGTCAATGGAAAGAATTTTCCTTACATTGGTGGCCAATGGGAAGAATGCCCCTTACATTGTTGGTCAGTGGGAAGAATGCTCCTTGCATTGGTGATCAGTGGTAAGAATGCCCCTTACATTGTTGGTCAGTGGGAAGAATGCTCCTTACATTGGTGATCAGTGGGAAGAATGTCTCTTACATTGGTGATCAGTGAGAAGAATGTCCCTTACATTGGTGATCAGTGAGAAGAATGCTCCTTACATTGGTGATCAGTGGGAAGAATGTCCCTTACATTGGTGATCAGTGAGAAGAATGTTCCTTACATTGGTGATAAGTGGGAAGAATGCTCCTTACATTGGTGATCAGTGGGAAGAATGCTCCTTACATTGGTGATCAGTGGGAAGAATGCTCCTTACATTGGTGATCAGTGGGAAGAATGTCCCTTACATTGGTGATCAGTGAGAAGAATGTTCCTTACATTGGTGATAAGTGGGAAGAATGCTCCTTACATTGGTGATCAGTGGGAAGAATGCTCCTTACATTGGTGATCAGTGGGAAGAATGCTCCTTACATTGGTGATCAGTGGGAAGAATGCTCCTTACATTGGTGATCAGTGGGAAGAATGTTCCTTACATTGGTGATCAGTGGGAAGAATGTCCCTTACATTGGTGACCAGTGAGAAGAATGTTCCTTACATTGATGATAAGTGGGAAGAATGCTCTTTACATTGGTGATCAGTGGGAAGAATGCTCCTTACATTGGTGATCAGTGAGAAGAATGTTCCTTACATTGGTGATCAGTGGGAAGAATGTTCCTTACATTGGTGATAAGTGGGAAGAATGTTCCTTACATTGGTGATCAGTGGGAAGAATGTTCCTTACATTGGTGATCAGTGAGAAGAATGTTCCTTACATTGGTGATCAGTGGGAAGAATGTTCCTTACATTGGTGATCAGTGGGAAGAATGTTCCTTACATTGGTGATCAGTGAGAAGAATGTTCCTTACATTGGTGATAAGTGGGAAGAATGCTCCTTACATTGGTGATCAGTGGGAAGAATGTTCCTTACATTGGTGATCAGTGGGAAGAATGCTCCTTACATTGGTGATCAGTGAGAAGAATGCTCCTTACATTGGTGATCAGTGGGAAGAATGCTCCTTACATTGGTGATAAGTGGGAAGAATGTCCCTTACATTGGTGATAAGTGGGAAGAATGTCCCTTACATTGGTGATCGGTGGGAAGAATGTTCCTTACATTGGTGATCGGGGAGAAGAATGTCCCTTACATTGGTGATCAGTGAGAAGAATGCTCCTTACATTGGTGATCAGTGGGAAGAATGTTCCTTACATTGGTGATAAGTGGGAAGAATGTTCCTTACATTGTTGGTCAGTGGGAAGAATGTTCCTTAGATTGGTGATCAGTGGGAAGAATGTTCCTTACATTGGTGATCAGTGGGAAGAATGTCCCTTACATTGGTGATCAGTGGGAAGAATGTTCCTTACATTGGTGATCAGTGGGAAGAATGCTCCTTACATTGGTGATCAGTGGGAAGAATGTTCCTTACATTGGTGGTCAGTGAGAAGAATGTCCCTTACATTGGTGATCAGTGGGAAGAATGTCCCTTACATTGGTGATCAGTGGGAAGAATGTTCCTTACATTGGTGATCAGTGAGAAGAATGTCCCTTACATTGGTGATCAGTGGGAAGAATGTCCCTTACATTGGTGATCAGTGGGAAGAATGTTCCTTACATTGGTGATCAGTGAGAAGAATGTCCCTTACATTGGTGATCAGTGGGAAGAATGCTCCTTACATTGGTGATCAGTGGGAAGAATGCTCCTTACATTGGTGATCAGTGAGAAGAATGCTCCTTACATTGGTGATCAGTGGGAAGAATGCTCCTTACATTGGTGATAAGTGGGAAGAATGTCCCTTACATTGGTGATAAGTGGGAAGAATGTCCCTTACATTGGTGATCAGTGGGAAGAATGTTCCTTACATTGGTGATAAGTGGGAAGAATGTCCCTTACATTGGTGATAAGTGGGAAGAATGTCCCTTACATTGGTGATCAGTGGGAAGAATGTTCCTTACATTGGTGATCAGTGGGAAGAATGTTCCTTACATTGGTGATAAGTGGGAAGAATGTCCCTTACATTGGTGATAAGTGGGAAGAATGTCCCTTACATTGGTGATCAGTGGGAAGAATGTTCCTTACATTGGTGATCAGTGAGAAGAATGCTCCTTACATTGGTGATCAGTGAGAAGAATGCTCCTTACATTGGTGATCAGTGGGAAGAATGCTCCTTACATTGGTGATAAGTGGGAAGAATGTCCCTTACATTGGTGATAAGTGGGAAGAATGTCCCTTACATTGGTGATCAGTGGGAAGAATGTTCCTTACATTGGTGATAAGTGGGAAGAATGTCCCTTACATTGGTGATCAGTGGGAAGAATGTTCCTTACATTGGTGATCAGTGGGAAGAATGTTCCTTACATTGGTGATAAGTGGGAAGAATGTCCCTTACATTGGTGATAAGTGGGAAGAATGTCCCTTACATTGGTGATCAGTGGGAAGAATGTTCCTTACATTGGTGATCAGTGAGAAGAATGCTCCTTACATTGGTGGTCAGTGGGAAGAATGTCCCTTACATTGGTGATCAGTGAGAAGAATGTTCCTTACATTGGTGATCAGTGAGAAGAATGTTCCTTACATTGGTGATAAGTGGGAAGAATGCTCCTTACATTGGTGATCAGTGAGAAGAATGTTCCTTACATTGGTGATCAGTGGGAAGAATGTTCCTTACATTGGTGATAAGTGGGAAGAATGTTCCTTACATTGGTGATCAGTGGGAAGAATGTTCCTTACATTGGTGATCAGTGAGAAGAATGTTCCTTACATTGGTGATCAGTGGGAAGAATGTTCCTTACATTGGTGATCAGTGGGAAGAATGTTCCTTACATTGGTGATCAGTGAGAAGAATGTTCCTTACATTGGTGATAAGTGGGAAGAATGCTCCTTACATTGGTGATCAGTGGGAAGAATGTTCCTTACATTGGTGATCAGTGGGAAGAATGCTCCTTACATTGGTGATAAGTGGGAAGAATGCTCCTTACATTGGTGATCAGTGGGATGCATTGCATTAAGGCAGCATATTCATTAACAGATGAAAAATGTGTACCACAAACCTCGGTATTTGTATTGTGATGCACTGTGTTGCATTGAGCAAACCCTGTTGGCACTGCTTAGGATGGGTGGTGGGGTAACAAAAGGACCTGGCTGATTTTTTTTTTTTTTTTTAAATGCCAGGTTCACTGTTGATTGCGGTCATGGGGCAGCTGACAATACATGAAATGCAATTGGTTGCTTTTGACACCTGAACTTTTGTATGTCATAGGTGATCTTTGTGAGGTCTCATTAAATAATCCAGAAATCCAGCAGCAGATCTAGATGCACAGAGTTCGTATCGTCCGGCATATTGTCTGGCGATGATACGGGTAACAGGTGTTAGTTTGACGCAACACGGTCAGCCTGCCAAGTCTCAAAGGTCTTATTCCCACAATGTGAATTTGATTGAGTCCTCAGAAAAAAAAAGAAAGAAACAAGACAAAATTGCATTAATGAAGTCATTGGAGTTACATTTGGCTTCTGATTGGATGAAATATAAGCCCCTCTTGCAGATACAGACTGTACATCTGAAGGCACTCCGGGGGGCTAATTAGTCTCTCTCTTTCTCTCTGCCATTTCGCACTGCTCAGATAGCTCTTGGAGACATTATATAAGCAGTGAACTCTCCGGCTCGTCTCTCTACACTCACTCATTTGTGCTTAAAGATTTCATCTTGCCATCCTGCCGTGCCGTCTCTCATTATATGGCAGCAATGTGCCTAAGGTAAGACAAAGGCAGCAGAGGGAGAGGAAAAAAAACAAACTCCCTTTCCAGTTCTGAAATGATGAACTGTACACATATGTATATTTTAGGTGTTAGGTGGGAGGATGAAGTCAAATTGTCTGGTACCATGGTGGGGAGGGGCTGGGGGATTTCTGTACAAAAAAATCAGCTTATGCTGGAGCCTCAAAAATACTTTTCTTAAAGGACTATTCCAGTGGCGTAGTTTGGGTAGGATCCAAGGTCAGTCTGTGCGCACTCCCATTCTGGTCCTGTCGGCGGCGCACTCCCTCCTTTCTCTCTACCTCTTAGGCTGTGTGGATGGGTCCTCCTGGGTGGTTCTAGGGAGGAGTGGGAGGAGTTGAGGAAAGTGGGCAGCACTCCCGTTGAGTGTGTGGCAGCGCGCTGCTCAGTGCAGTGGAGGATGGCTCTGATCTCTTCTCCTTGCCCTCCTGCCTCCTCCCTGGGACCACCGCCAACTGGCATGCTACCCAGATAGCAAGGATAACTTGCCACAAATTTGTGACAGTGTTGAATTGTAAAGACCTGTACACACGATCGGGCTTTCCGACGGAAAATGTGCGATCGGAGCTTGTTGTCAGAAATTCCGACCGTGTGTAGGCTCCATTGCACTTTTTCCATCGGAATTTCCGACACACAAAGTTTGAGAGCTGGATCTAAAATTTTCCGACAACGGATTTTGTTGTCGGAAAATTTTAGATCCAGCTCTCAAACTTTGTGTGTCGGAAATTCCGATGGAAAAAGTGCGATAGAGCCTACACACGGTTGGAATTTCCGAAAACAAGCTCCGATCGCACATTTTCTGCTGAAAATTCCGATCGCGTGTACACCATTCCGACGCACAAAGTGACACGCATGCTCGGAATCAAGCAGAAGAGCAGCACCGGCTATTGAACTTCATTTTTCTCGGCTCGACGTACGTGTTGTACGTCACCGCGTTCTGGACGTTCGGAATTTCCGACCAACTTTGTGTGACCGTGTGTATGCAAGACAAGTTTTAGCCAACATCCGTCGGAAAAAATCCTCTAAATTTTGTTGTCGGAATGTCCGATCGTGTGTACAGGGCATAGGTCTGTCAACTTGCTGCACATTTTCACTGGCAACAGTTTTCCAATTTGTAGCAAATTTACGTGGCAAGTCTCTAGCAAGAGCAAAGTTGCAGTGGTGAGTCTACAGCAAGAGCTTTGTAAGTAACAGTGACCCCCTGTGGTGGGAGGACTATATTGCACAACATAACTGAACCAGAACTTGTGTCAGACTTGTAGAATATTTGCAAAGAAAGTTGATCTGGAGTCATGCAATGCAGACTTGCTGCAATTATGCAACAAACGTGTGAAGCAATAGCTTAGCAAGTCATTTTCAAACTTGCAGCTCAATTGCTTGTTATCTGGGCTGTGCACTGGGACTTCTCCCACTACCAGTGAGCCTGGGGGGGAGGGGGTTATATGGAGCTGAAGTGCACAATGAGGAGGTGGCAGGACTGGGGGTGTACAATGAGGGGGGGGGGGGGTAGCGAGTTTGGGGGCACAATGAGGAGATGAAGGGAGTGGTGGTGCACAATGAGGGGGTGAGGATATAGACTAGAGGGTGCTAACTTAGGAGGATGCCTGGAGTGGATGAGAAAGCCAGGCACACAGGTAAGGCCCAGATTTTCCTACTGTGTATCGTATATATATTCTAGTGGATGGGACTCAGGGAGTGCTAAAATTTCACAAGTTAATATTTCCCTTGCCCTGGCTGACAACCCACACTACACCACTGGGTTAGTTCAAGACTCCCAGGTGAGAGGAACGCAGACATAAATGTTTGGTGCAGAACATCATAGCCTGAAGTCCATGGAAGATATATGGTACAAGAACGTATTTCAACCCTTGCAAAAATGTGTGTACGTACAGTATATACGTGGAGAGAGAAAAAGAGAGAGACAGCGAGAGAGATTTCCATGAGTCACATAAGTCACAGTGAGATCAAGCAAAGTAGCAGGTAGGTGTAGTCCAGGATCCAAGCAGAAGGTGGTAGGCAGGTAAACTCCATGTTCTGAACAGAAGTTTGAGGAAGGTGGTAGATAGGCACAATCCAGGATCCAGGCAGAAGGATGGAGAAGGTGGCAGGCAGACATAGTCCAGGACTCAGGCAGAAGGTTGGAGCAGGTAGTAGGTTGACAATACAGGATTCAGGCAGGAGGATTGAGAAGGTGTCATGCAGGGATAGTCCAAGATCCAGACAAAAGGTTGGGCGAGGTGGTAGACAGACATAGTCATCCAGAATCCAGACAAAAGGCCAGGGAAATTGGCAGGCAGGAATAGTCCAGATAACAGACAGAAGGTAGGGGAAGGTGGTAGGCTGAGGCTGGCATAGTCCTGGATTCAGGCACAAGGTTGGAGAAGGTAGGAGGCACACTGTCCAGGATCCAGGCAAAAGTTTGAGGAAGGTGGCAGGCAAGCATAGTCTGGAATTAATGCATAAGGTCAGGAAAAGTGCCAGGAAGACAATCCAGGATCCAGGGAGAACGGCAGGGATGGTAGCAGGCAGGCGTAGTCCTGGATTCAGGCACAAGGTTGGAGAAGGGGGAGGCACACTGTCCAGAATCCAGGCAGAAGTTTGAGGAAGGTGGCAGCCAGGCAAGCATAGTCTGGAATTCATGCATAAGGTCAGCAAAAGTGCCAGGAAGACAATCCAGGATCCAGGGAGAAGGTCAGGGATGGTAGCCATAGTCCAGGATCCAGGCAGAAGGTCGAGGAAGTTGTCAAGCAGGCATAGTCCAGGATTCATGCAGAAGGTAGGAGAAGGTGTCATGTAGGCATAGTCCTTGATTCAGGCAGAATGTTGGGGAAGGTGGCAGGCAGGCGTAGTCCTGGATTCAGGCACAAGTTTGGAGAAGGGGGAGGCACACTGTCCAGAATCCAGGCAGAAGTTTGAGAAAGGTGGCAGCCAGGCAAGCATAGTCTGGAATTCATGCATAAGGTCAGGAAACGTGCCAGGAAGACAATCCAGGATCCAGGGAGAAGGTCAGGGATGGTAGCAGGCAGACATAGTCCAGGATCCAGGCAGAAGGTCGAGGAAGTTGTCAAGCAGGCATAGTCCAGGATTCATGCAGAAGGTAGGAGAAGGTGTCATGTAGGCATAGTCCTTGATCCAGGTAGAATGTTGGGGAAGGTGGCAGGCAGGCATAGTCCTGGATTCAGGCAGAAGGTTGGAGCAGGTAGTAGGTTGACAATACAGGATTCAGGCAGGAGGATTGAGAAGGTGTCATGCAGGGATAGTCCAAGATCCAGACAAAAGGTTGGGCGAGGTGGTAGACAGACATAGTCATCCAGAATCCAGACAAAAGGCCAGGGAAATTGGCAGGCAGGAATAGTCCAGATAACAGACAGAAGGTAGGGGAAGGTGGTAGGCTGAGGCTGGCATAGTCCTGGATTCAGGCACAAGGTTGGAGAAGGTAGGAGGCACACTGTCCAGGATCCAGGCAAAAGTTTGAGGAAGGTGGCAGGCAAGCATAGTCTGGAATTAATGCATAAGGTCAGGAAAAGTGCCAGGAAGACAATAAAGGGTCCATGGAGAACGGCAGGGATGGTAGCAGGCAGGCGTAGTCCTGGATTCAGGCACAAGGTTGGAGAAGGGGGAGGCACACTGTCCAGAATCCAGGCAGAAGTTTGAGGAAGGTGGCAGCCAGGCAAGCATAGTCTGGAATTCATGCATAAGGTCAGCAAAAGTGCCAGGAAGACAATCCAGGATCCAGGGAGAAGGTCAGGGATGGTAGCCATAGTCCAGGATCCAGGCAGAAGGTCGAGGAAGTTGTCAAGCAGGCATAGTCCAGGATTCATGCAGAAGGTAGGAGAAGGTGTCATGTAGGCATAGTCCTTGATTCAGGCAGAATGTTGGGGAAGGTGGCAGGCAGGCGTAGTCCTGGATTCAGGCACAAGTTTGGAGAAGGGGGAGGCACACTGTCCAGAATCCAGGCAGAAGTTTGAGAAAGGTGGCAGCCAGGCAAGCATAGTCTGGAATTCATGCATAAGGTCAGGAAACGTGCCAGGAAGACAATCCAGGATCCAGGGAGAAGGTCAGGGATGGTAGCAGGCAGACATAGTCCAGGATCCAGGCAGAAGGTCGAGGAAGTTGTCAAGCAGGCATAGTCCAGGATTCATGCAGAAGGTAGGAGAAGGTGTCATGTAGGCATAGTCCTTGATCCAGGTAGAATGTTGGGGAAGGTGGCAGGCAGGCATAGTCCTGGATTCAGGCACAAGGTTGGAGAAGGTGGGGGGCACACTGTCCAGGATCCAGGCAAAAGTTTGAGGAAGGTGGCAGGCAAGCATAGTCTGTAATTCATGCATAAGGTCAGGAAAAGTGTCAGGAAGACAATCCAGGATCCAGGGAGAAGGTCAGGGACGGTAGCAGGCATAGTCCAGGAGGCATAGTCCAGGATTCATGCAGAAGGTAGGAGAAGGTGTCATGTAGGCATAGTCCTTGAACCAAGCAAGAGGTTGGGGAAGGTTGCAGGCAGGCATAGTCCAATATCCAAGCAGAGGGTTGGTGCCAGTGGCAAATAGACAACAATAACTATAATTCAAGCCAACTTGTAAACGGGAACGTGAAATTAGGAACATGCAGTATACCAGATCCACACCATCCACACCAGCCAGAGCACAGAGGAGGCATGGGTACCTGCTGACAAAGGACAGATTAACTTTAGAATAAAAGCTTCCAGGCCCCATCCTCTCTAGAAACCTAACCTAATTTAAGCTACCCCCCCCCCCCCCCCCTTCCTCCTCCATACGCTCACACTCATTGCAGAAATCTTGTCTGACCATGCTATATTTGAATGGGCCATTGGAGTATACAGGAAACAAGTACCATTCATTCTTAACTCATCACAACTGACCAAAGATTTCTTTGCAATTGAGGAACACAAGTTAATAAAGAAGCATGGTTGTGCGACGTTTAGTGAATGATCACTGCATAACAAATACGAATAAGCGGAGTGATGCCGGTTACATTGATTTTGCTGCAAACCATCCATTAACTGTCTGCCAAATTCCATTGAGGCAAAAACTATAGTTCTTGCTCTTAGTTTAAAATTGACAGTTTTTTCTCTCTTTGTTTAGTGGTTGTGTTTTACATTTTTTTTTTTGGGTAGAGCTATATCTAGAGTAGCTCAGTTGATTTCATTGATTGCTTTTTGTATTAGTGTTTTTTTTTTTCTAATTTGCATATTTAGTTACAATACTATACTATATCGTTTTGAATGTTTCTATATATAACATAAAATGACAAGGCTAGTAAGGGGCTGTAACTTTAGATACAAGTGAAAGTTTTCAGTTGCTCCTAAGCCTAGGTTCACACCTATGCGGCTGCATTTGATGTGTTTTTCAGGCACATTTTTCAGTGCATTTTGCGTTTTTAAACCAGTGTTTTTTCATGCGTTTTTGCAAGCAGTTTTCTTTGCATGCATTTTTTTAAATCTTTTTAAACACACTGTATAAAGCTGGTTGCTAAGGAGTGGGCTGGGAAGCCGGCCGCCGCGTCCCTAACAACCGATGAGTCATCAGCTGTCAGCGGGGGTTCCCTCTGAAGGCTGAATTTAAAAAAAATGCATAGATGTGAACTAGTACCATAGGAAACCATGTTAAATGGACTGTAGTGCGTTTCTGCAAACTGCAAAACGCATTAAAAAACGCATAGGTGTGAACGTAGGGTAAGTCCTACATAGTGTATGACTCTCTTGGCTGACCAGGTGCAAACACCAAGCAGGGACCAAACTCTCAACACATCCGGACAAAAACAGATGGTAGTATACATCAAAAACTTGAAAAAACTTCATCATTCCAGGAATAATTTCATAAAATCTCCACTTGGGACTTTCCTGCTGATGCGTTTCACCCAACACTAAGCCCAGTGTTGCGAGGGTGTTTTTGGTGGAGATTCCTTAAAATGTTTCCTGGAATAATAAAGTTTTACAAGAGTTGGACTTTTGATGGCTACTTTTTCTAGATGTTGTCAAGGATAGATGAAAGGAGCTTCTATAACCCATCATGAGCCATTCAAAGCCCATTTCCTACTTAGAAACCTCTGTAATTTCTCCTTCTTGTTGGACTCCAATACAGTTTGCTAAAATGGTGAAATTTAGCTGAAATCTCTCCAGATTTTAACAGAAATTTTGTTGCAATGGAAACTCACAATTTTGCCCATCCCTTATGACAAGGTATACGCTGTACCATAAACTTGCTTTAACAGGTGGTAACCATAATAGACTCTCCTTTTAAATACTTGGGGGTTGATTTACTAAAGGCAAATAGTGCGCTTTGCATGTGCAGTTGCTCCAGAGCTTATATAATGAGGTAAAGCTTAACTTTCCAAAGAATACCCAATCACATGCAAGGAAAATTTTAAAAACAGCAGTTTTGCTTGCACATGATTGGATGATGGAAGTCAGCAGAGCTTCTGGTCATTTACCAAGCTCTTCAACAACTGCTCTTGCAGTGTGCAACTGCACTTTGCAAAGTGCACAGTCTATTTGCCTTTAGTAAATCAACCCCTTATGCCGCGTACACACAATCTGAATTCTCGTCGTAAAAAGCTCTGATGGTTTTCCCGACGGAATTCTGACGGAATTCCGCTCAAACTGTCTTGCCTACACACGGTCACACCAAATTCCGACTGTCAAGAACGCAGCGACCTACAACACTATGACAAGCCGAGAAAAAAGTTCAATGCTTCTGAGCATGCGTCGAATTGTTTCAGAGCATGCGTAGGAATTTTGCGCGTTGGAATTGCTACAGAGGATCGGAATTTCCGATAGAAACCTTTTCCGTCGGAAAACTTGAGAACATGCTCTCAAATTTTTGCTGGCGGGAATTCAGCCAGCAAAATTCCGATGGAGCCTACACACGGTCGCATTTTCCGATGAAAAGCTCTCATCGGTCTTTTGCTGGCCAAATTTCCGATCGTGTGTACGCGGCATTAGAGTCAAGGGCCCAAACTGGTATGTCTGATGTTCCTGCATTCTAAAGCCTTGTACACACGATCGGATTGTTGGCCAACAAAACCGTGGACTTTTGTACGAAGGGCGTTGGTCCAAACTTGTCTTGCATACAAACGGCAAGGAATACGTACTACGTACTACGTACTACTGACGTACTACATTGTTTTTTAGCTATTTAGCGCCACCCTTTGTACTCCTTCGGCTAATTTTGTGTTAGTAGAATTTTGGTGAGTGTTGATTCACGCTTTTCATTTCACACTTTTCAGTTCGTCTCTGAATGTCCGTTTATCAACCAGCCATGTTGCAGAATCGGAGAAGATAACGTGTTATTTATTATTGGCCTTGGAGTTATTGCTTTGACATAATTTTTTGGGTTGAATAATAATGATTTGATTTGTTATATTTTCTAAATTTTTGGATGCATAGAATGCACTTTTTGGTTAAGTTCTATTGGCAGATAACATGTCTAATTTTATTTGTTTTCTTTTTTAATGCACAATAAAACAAATTGTGTAGAATAATACTTGGCGATGTGTTTTACTTCAAATGACAGTTTGAAGTAAAGTAAAAAACAATGTAAAATTGACAAGGGACACCAACATAGTTGTATCTTTGATCTTAAAAACTCTGGGATAATAGTGTTGTGGTAACTTGCCCAAATAAAAAAAAAGCATAATAATATTATTCTTGATATCACTAGAAAAAAAGCCTTTAAAAATTAGTTTGCAATAACTCCATCAGTATCACCAGCAAAGCAGCTTCATTATTATCCCATTAAAGAAGAAGAGAATTGTGCGCTGCATTTGAAGATTTCATAATTTGCCGTGTCACGAATGTTAATTCTCCATTACGAGCGCTAGTTTACAAGACCGACCGCTTCTGGCTCGTCCTTGCTTCCGAGCATGCGTGTTTGTGCTTTGCACTTTTGTCTGACGGACTTGTGTACACACGCTCGGAAAATCCGACAATAGACATTTGTCCGCGGAAAATTTTATAACCTGCGATCCAACATTTGATCGCGGAAAATCCGACAATTGTCCAATGGAGCGTACACACGGTCGGATTTTCCACCAACAGCCTGTCATCACACATTTCCCGTCGGAAAGTCCGATCGTGTGTACGCGGCTTCATCCTAGGTCAATGTCTGAGGAAGCATTATAGCCATAGGGTCACCATTACAGCCAATTAACAAGATTTTTTTGGAAATTTCGGCATTGGAAGCCTCTGAATTTTTCTCAAGACAAATTTACTTTTTATATTCTTGCACCACTTGCCAGTACAATGTTTGCAAATGTCCAAATGTTATAAATCCAGTTGCTCCAATGTTCATATATTCAATATTTAATATATCCAGTTGCTCCAATGTTCATATATTCAATATTTAATATATCCAGTTTCTCTATTTACAGCTTTGACCAGAGATTTCCAAATCCGCAAACTCTATGGCACAAGTAGACGGAGATATTAGCAAAGCTGAATGGAGTAGGAAAAAAAAAAAAAGGCATATTAATTAGGATGGCAAGGAGCAACAATTTAAATCTCCTGAAGAGGGCTAAGTGAATTTTCTTAACTGTGAACCGTTTGCTTCATCCACTTTACTGCAACACGATACGGGAGTGAGTTTAACAGATCGCCCGGGGGTAAGATAAAATAAGAAGAAGATGTAAGGTCACGGAGGATGGAGACTGGAGGAGGATAGAAGAAGCCCCGGGATAGCAGAAGGATGAGTACAATATACGCGGGGCACAGGACCTGACCCTCAGCTCATTGTAAAGAAATAATTACCAGCGCAGAGACTCGGCCGCGCCATCATCGGGCCCGGGAAAGTAGATCTCTGCGACAGTTGGGTATGTTAGAAATGATGTTTTTCCTTCCCAAGGCTAAGACTTGGTAAATAAGAAATACTTCTTCAAGTAACAAGGTCTTTTATCAAAAACAGATGTTTTATTCAATGCTTTTTCTGTTTTCTGCTTATAGCCACTTATTTTTCCATTTTTATATTTCAATACATCTAACCATGCGGGCTCCCCGTGCAATGATGATACAAGCTCAGTGCCGGAGAATGTTAATGGCCAGGGTTGGGCGAGTTCGGAGAGCTTAGTAGCCTAATGCCACGTACACACGATCGGAATTCTCGTCGGAAAAAGCTCTAATGGTTTTCCCGACGGAATTCCGACGGAATTCCGACGGAATTCCGCTCAAGCTGTGTTGCCTACACATGGTCACACCAAATTCCGACCGTCAAGAGCGCGGTGACGTACAACACTACGATGAGCCGAGAAAAAATCAAGTTTAATGCTTCCGAGCATGCGTCGAATTGTTTCCGAGCATGCGTAGGAATTGTGCGTGTCGGAATTGCTACAGACGATCGGAATTTTTGATAGAAAGTTTTTCCGTCGGAAAAATTGAGAACATGCTCTCAAATTTTTGCTGGCGGGAATTCGGCCAGCAAAATTCCGGAGGAGCCTACACACGGTCGCATTTTCCGATGAAAAGCTCTCATCTGTCTTTTGCTGGCCGAAATTCCGATCGTGTGTACGCGGCATTAAACTGTATAGTCATGACTAGAGTTGAGCGGACACCTGGATGTTCCGGTTCGGCGGGTTCGGCCGAACTTCGGAAAAAAGTCTGGGTTCGGGACCGAACTTGACCCGAACTTGTCCCCGAACTCCGAACCCCATTGAAGTCAATGGGACCCAAACTTTTCAAGACTAAAATGGCAGTAAAAAGGTCATGGAAAGGGCTAGAGGGCTGCAAATGGCAACAAAATGTTGTTAAGAGCATAGCAAGTGCTCTGCAAACAAATGTGGATAGGGAAATAACTTAAAATAACATAAATAAATAATAATATGCTGGAGGCCCCCTTCTCAGCAGAAGAGGTACAGGAAGTCATTAAGAACCTCAGAAACTCAACGGCACGATGACGCACATATGGTGGGAATGCCTCAGAATACGCCCTTTCTGGAAAAAAATATTCAATTTAATGGATAAGATAGTGGGAAAATAAAATACTTGGAAATAAAAAAAATAAAAAAATTATAATCTTGACCTAGGAGGACGAGGTCCATATGGAGTAGGAGGTTGAGGTGGCGGTGGATGTGGCGGTGTAGGTGGAAGCGGCAGGGGAGGAGGATGAGGTAGCCAACACTAGTTCAAAAATACAACAATGGCTGGGTAAGGCTGGTGGTGATGTGTCGAATTCTGTCCCCCGTCACATAGTGTCCGCCCTGTGCTGCGCTTGCGCAGTACGTAGGACAAGGGGATTTCGAAACTCTCCGAAGACGATGGGCGGTGAGTCCAGGTTCAAGCCACATCATCCGAGGTTGAAGCCTAGCCAAGTGAGCCCGTGAGGGGGCCTGATACTATGTGCTACCGTATGTCCACTTGGATGGTGGGGCTTGAACCTGCACTCACTGCGCAGGCGCCGTTCATCTTTGGAGATTTTGTGAATCTCCTTGTCCTCCGTACTGCGCAAGCGATGCGCCTGCGCAGTAAGTGGCTGGACACTATCCGATGGCCAGACAGTTTTTGTCAGAACACCGGTATACGTGTCTATTCTGCACAAGGTACAGACAAGTCCTGTGGGATCCATGCCTGGTTCATTTTAATGAACGTGAGCTTGTCCACATTGGCTCTGGACAGGCGGCTGCGCTTGTCTGTGATAACGCCCCCTGCCGTGCTAAATACACGTTGAGATAATACACTGGCTGCAGGGCAGGCCAGCACCTCCAAGGCATAAAGGGCAAGCTCAGGCCATGTGCCCAATTTGGAGACCCAGAAGTTGAAGGGGGCAGACCCGTCATGCAGTACGTGTAGGCGTGTGCACACATACTGCTCCACCATGTTGTTGAAATGCTGCCTCCTGCTAAGACGTTCCATCTCAGCTGGTGGTGCTGGTTGTTGTGGCGTGCTGACAAAGCTTTTCCACATTTCGGCCATGCTAACCCTGCCTTCCGAGGTGCTGGCGATGCCCCGGCTGCGTTGGAGACCTCTTCCTCCTCCTCTGCCTTCGCCTTGTGCTTCCACCGTACCCCCCGCTGTCAAGTAGGAATGCCACCAGCAGCGCGTCTACCAGCGTGCGCTTGTACTCGCGCATCTTACGATCACGCTCCAGTGAGGTAATTAAGGACGGCACGTTGTCCTTGTAATGGGGATCCAGCAGGGTGGCCACCCAGTAATCAGCACCAGTTAAAATGTGGGCAACTCGGCGATCGTTGCGGAGACAATGCAGCATGTAATCGCTCATGTGTGCCAGGCTGCCCAGAGGCAACGAAAAGCTGTCCTCTGTGTGAGGTGTATCGTCTGTGTCCTCTGTATCCCCCGAGCCACGCACCAATGATGGACATGAGCTGGTCTGGGTGCCACCCTGCTGTGAACATGGTTCCTCCTCCTCCATCTCCTCCTCATCCTCCACCTCGTCATCCTCCAGAACTGTGCCCTTGCTGCCGGACTATTGTGTACCTGGCGCTTGTTGGTGCAGGAACCCACCCTCGTAGCCACTTGTGAATGACTGCCCTGAAAGCCTTGGAAATGAACCCTCTTCCTCCTCCTCCTCCTCCTCCTCCTCCTCCTGTGCCACATCCTCTTCCATCATCGCCTGAAGCGTTTTTTCAAGGAGGCATAGAACTGGGATAGTAATGCTGAGCCATCGGCATATTCCTTTATATTGGCTTTTGGAATTTACAAATACAGCAATTTATAAATCATAGCACAATAGAAGAAATATAGATCGACTGAATATGTCAGACTGCTGCACACATGCAGAAAACACTGCAAAATTTATTTTTTTTGCAATGTTTTTGCAATAGCAGAATACACCCACAGTATGTAAAGCGTGTATCTCAAAAAATGCAAAACTGCAGAAAATGCTATGGAAAAAAAAAATTTTCACTCCAATTTTTTTTTGGGATAGCACAATAGAAGAAATATAGATCGATTGAATATGTCAGACTCCTGCACACATGCAGAAAACCCTGCAAAATGTTATTTTTTTGCAATGTTTTTGCACTAGTAGAAAACACCCACAGTATATGTACAGGGTGTATCTCACAGTAACATATGCAGTGACTATTACTAATTAGAAGATATTTCAGGAATGTGGACTGACTGACACCTATCAGACTGACTCCTATCATGAAATTCTCTCTCAACAGCAGCCAGGAACCTGTCTAAATCAGAGTGACGCGCTGTGCTGTGTGCCTGTACCTTATATAGAGGCTGGGTCACATGCTGCACTGGCCAATCACAGCCATGCCATTAGTAGGCATGGCTGTGATGGCTTCTAAGAGCACACTAGTGAAACTAACGTGGATTGGCTGCCCTGCAGCTTTTCGAAAGGTGCCAATACATTGCCGAACACCGGACCTGAACCCGAACATACAGTCAATTGTTCGGGTTCGGGTCCAGGACCCGGACACCCAAAAGTCCAGTACGGACCCGAACTTTACAGTTTGGGTTCGCTCAACCCTAGTCATGACTTCATTTTTTGAACCCTCTCAGTTTTTCAATTAAACCTCACAATTTTCAGGGTTCTTAAAGCCTATGTCTGGACAAATTTGACCTGGGGGCCCCAGTCACTGCACTCCACTTGTGGGCAGTAGCTAAGTTCCTGCATAATTAAGCCCTGCACAGGGCCACTGATAATGCATACCTCCCAACTTTCTGAGATGGGAATGAGGGACACCTATCAGCAAAAGTATGCAGGCATAGGACACACATTTTGCCACGCCCCCCTAAAGGAGAATTGTACAAAAAATTGTACAATACAACTATATGGATCAGTCCAAAATGAGGGACAAATGAGGAGGAATGAGGGACAGAGGGACATTGCTCCAAATCAGGCAGGGCCGTCTTTAATATTGATTGGACCCTGGGCAAAACTTTTCTTGGGCCCCCGCATGCAGTTTCACTCTCCACCTGCTCTAAGACATACAATAAATAGCAGCTAGATTCAAAATCAGTTTACTGAATCAGATCAGGCAGCTATTGCAATTGGTTGCCAGAGGTCACAGCACACATTACGGCTCACTGATTAGTTGCTAGAGGTCACAGCACATGATTTCTGCTTGTTGATTGGTTGCTAGAGATTACTGTGGATATGACCTCGGGGGGGGGGCATGATATACATATCAATGCCGCTGGCGGACGCTATTTATGTATAAATGCCACCTTTACATATGAATGCCACCACTATTTACATATGAATGCTGGTAATTTACATGTAAAAACAGGGTCTGCAGGTTAGTCATCTGTACACAACAATAGGGCAGAGCTGGGCAGCATTAGTAGCAGCACTTCACACTGAGATATTGGGACACAGCACGGGACTAAAACTTCAAGGAACAAGGGAATTTAAACCAGGATAGTTGGCAAGTATGAGGCAGCTGCTTTGGGCCCCACAACAATGACAGGGCCCAGGGCAGCTCTGCCTTAAAAACGGCCCTGAAATCAGGGAAAAATATATAAAAGTAAAGTGCAGCGCTAAAATATGAGTACAATTCTTTTGAATAAAATGTACAAAAATAAATAAATGTCCATAAGTGAAAATTTGGGGACCAATGTAGGTCCTAATAGTGATAAACCAAAAGGTAGTCCAGTGAAATGAAAAAAGCAATCCAGGTGTATCGAAACAATAATATATCAGACTGTAATGCCCCGTACACACGGTCGGAAATTCCGACCACAAAATCCGTCGGATTTTTTCCGACAGATTTTGTCTGACATTGGGGTTGCATACACGCGGTTGGACAAAGTTGTCGGAAAATCCGATCATTCTGAACGTGGTGACCTTCGTTGCGTACAACGGGACTACGTAGAGGCTAGTAGCCAACAAATTTGGTCTCCTAATTTGATCTGAGCATGAGTGGCACTTTGTCCGTCGGAATTCCCTACACACGATCGGAAAAAGTCCGATCGGACTTTGTTATCGGAAAATTTGAGAGCAGGATCTCAAATTTTTAGACGGAAAAAGTCTGATGGAGCCCACACACGGGCGGATTTTCCGACAACATGGTCCGATCGGACATTTTCCGTTGGAATTTCCGACCGTGTGTACGGGGCATAAGTGTCACATAATTAGTGAAAATTGATAGAAGATCCACCACCAAAGTCACCAATCGCTTATGGGAACGGTTGAACTCAGATAGGTGTACACCTAATGAGTCAATCAGGCTTTTGTAAGGTACCGGGGATGGTTCAGGCTCACAGCAAAGGCTCAATCTCCACGGGGTGTTCAGACCAGTGGTTATCAGCAGATAGGGCAATATATAGGGCAGACAGCCCAACCATTAGATATGGAAAGAAAGAGGAGGGCACATAGTGTAATTCCATATGGAATGAATGAAATTTAATCAGAAAATATAAAGGTAACACTCACATTTCCAAAGATAAAAACAGCGCTTGTAAGACAGTAACAGCGGAATCAGCTAGAAATCAGTAGACATGTGCACAACAAAAAAATTTGTTTATTTTCGTTTCGTTTTTTTCGTTTCCGTTGATTCGTAACGATTCGTACATTCGTAAGTCGTCGGTGTTCGTATTCGTAACGATTCGTACATTAGTAAGAGTTATTTGTTCGTTGATTCGTTTTTTCGTTAGTTTAATTTTCGGACGCATTCGTATTTATTCGTACATTCGTAACATTCGTAGATTCGTAATCGGAGCATAATTCATAATTTTATGTAATGTGTATGCTATTATTACATTTTAATAATTTACGAATCGAAAAAAAAAAGTTACGAATCGAAAAAAAAGTTACGAATGTACGAATTTTTTTGTTCAATAGAGACACGGAAAATTACAAATCGAAAAAAAAAAAAAAAAAAAGTTACGAATGTACGAATTTTTTTGTTCAATCCATTCGAAGCACGTTTAGCAGCACCATTGTAAGGGACACGGAAAATTACCAATTCAACAAAAAAAAAAAGTTACGAATGTACAAATTTTTTCGTTCGTTTTCTGGATTTTCTTCATTAGTACATTCGTTGTTTCTAATTATTTTTTTTCGGATTTTCGTTGTTTTTCGGATTCGTTCGATTCGAATGATTCGTTAATCGGATTCGTACGATTCGAACGATTCGTTACGATTCGTTATTGGGATTCGTACGATTCGATACGAAAACGAACGAACGAAAATAAGGAAAAAAAAAACGAAAAAACGAAAAAAAAAAAACGAAATGAATTGCACATGTCTAGAAATCAGATGAAAGGTTTAGCGCTGGAAAACACTTTTTGATAGATAAAAAGTGCATTTTATAAACATTTATATCGATCAGACCAAAATGTGGGACAAATGAGGAGGAATGAGGGACAGAGGGACATTGCTCCAAATCAGGACGATCCCTCGAAATCAGGGACAGTTGGGAGATATGTAGACTCCCTGACAATGATTTACTAAAGGGAAATAGACTGTGCACTTTGCAAGTGCAGTTTCTCTTCTCCAGAGCTTAGTAAACGAGATATAGTTTCACTTTGCAAAGCATATCCAATCACATGCAAGGAAAAAAAAAAAAGAAAACATGTTTGCTTGCACATGATTGGATGATGGAAGTCAGCAGAGCTCCCCCTCATTTACTAAGCTCTGGTGCAATTTCCCTTGCAGAGTGCACAGCGCCTTTAGTACATCCACCCCTTATGTTTCACTTTGATATTTTATGATCCTTTGTGAATTCTCACAATTTATAGCTGGGGTACAAAATCCCATTCATTATTGTTATCCACTGACGTGCAATCATTATCCGTTATGATTATTGAATAATGTACAACGATTGGCTCCCTCTATCTCTTCCCTCATCTGTAATCTTCACATTAACACATTGTGCTGCGAATGAGTCGGCTTTTATCAATATTTAATTGCAGATATTGGAGAGGACGTTCCTTCTGTGTCGGGGGACAGAGCACCGGAGGGAACCGAGGACGATCATTTGTAAATATCCGAAGATGCGGCTTCTAGAGAACAATAATTCATTTATGGCTTGTTTGGTTTATTGATGCTAAAACATGAACATTTCATAAAAAAAAAAAATGAAAGAAGTTATTGTCAAAGTGTTATCTATACATTATACAACAACACTAAAGATGTAACCTCAATGGGGGACTGCTAATGTATCAGGACTAACATTCAGAACATCTACTAGACATGTGCACTGACAAAAAATTTGTTCATTTTTGTTTTCGTTTAATTCGTTTATTAGCTTTTTTCGGAAATTTGGAAATTCAAAAATTCGGAATTCTGAAATTTCGGGAATTTTCACATTTCTATTTTTCGGATTTCCGAATTTCGAATTTTCGGATTTCCCAATTTCCGAATTTCGAATTTTCGGATTTCCGAATCTTGAATTTTCAGATTTCGGAATTTCCGAATTTCGAATTTTCGGATTTCCGAAATTCCGAATTTTCAAATTTTCACATTTCCGAATTTTTGATTTTCGGTTTTTCGGAATTCCGAATTTTCTGACTTTCGGAACTCCGGATTTTCGGATTTTCAATATTCGGGAATTCATAGATTTGAAAATCCCAAAATTAGAAAATCTGAAAAAAAGAAAGAAAATCAGTTTAATTAATAACTAACTATTAAATTAACGAGTACGAATTTATCCAAAGTTACGAATTATCTGAAATAACGAATGCCGCATCTAAAAAATGGAATGGAACAAATTAATAATAAATAATAATAAATAATTAATTATAATAAAGGTTTTATTATTATTATTTATTATTATTAGATCGTTACGTTCCATTTGGTTAGATGCGGCATTCATTATTTCAGATAATTCGTAACTTCGGATAAATTCGTACTCGTTACTTTCACTAACAGACAAATTTGAGAGGGAATTCCAATACCTATAATTTAATAGTTAGTTATTATTTAGAACTAAACTGATTTTCTTTCTTTTTTTCAGATTTTCTAATTTTCTACATTTTGAATTTCCGAATTCCAAAAATTCGGAATGCCGAAAATCCGAAATTCGGAAAATCCGAAAATTCGGAAATCTGAAATTCGGAAATTCGGAAATTCGAAAATTAGGAAATTCGGAAATCCAAAAATTCTAAATTCGGAAATTCGTAATTTTCGGAAATTCGTAATTTCGGAAATTCGCAATTTCGGAAATTCGTAATTTCGCAAATTCGTAATTTCGCAAATTCGTAATTTCGCAAATTTTTAAATTCGGAAGTTCGGAAATTGAAAAATTCGGAAATTGAAAAATTCGGAAATTGAAAAATTCGGAATTTACGAATTTGTCAAAATTCGTTAAAAACCGAATTCGGAACTAAACGAATTGCACATGTCTAACATCTACTTCAGTCCTGCTAATCTAACCTCCTGGTAGTCCACTGTTCCTTTCCAAGACCCTCATATGTGCGGCTGACCATGACTGAGGATTCTTTATATTTCTGTTCTTGATTTTATAACGGTACTAAAACTTAATCTTTTTTTATTTATTTATTTTATTTTCCATTTTTCCTTTCTCTTTTTACCCTTATCCCCCCCCCTTTTCCCCCCATTTTCTATTTCTTCACCAGCTCACTACTTTTATGCTTGAGTAATATTACCACTTGTTAGATATGATACATTATTCATATCCACCCTATGAGATTGTATTTATCCCCCCTTTTTCTAGATGCTTTGACACCTCCTGAAGAAGCGACTTAGTCGCGAAACTAGTAGAGGATATCGTCCGCATCTGTATTTATTCTTCCACTCCTAATAGTTGGGGAATAGACCTCTGTGAAAGTTTAATTAACCTATATGTACCGTAATCACGCTACAGCAATCCTTAGATTGGCTTGTTGTAAATACATTTTTATGTATTTTTCTAATAAATTATATTTAATTTTATCTGCTTCCAATTTCGATTTGCTTTTCAAGATAGTCCTATAACCACCACAGGTATTGCATGGTATTCTATTTGGAGTAGTCCATGTCAACCCACTCCCTTTTCTTATTAATTCAATCAGGATGAGGATACCCACCCCTACCCTTTTCTTTTAATACCATTTGAGGTCACACACACCTTATATAAAACGTAATTGAATAAAAATTGCCAGCCCCACTGCAAGCTAATTCCATAATGTGCTAGTATGTACCACCTACTAGCATACAATGACAGACTTACTGAGTGTGGTTTGTCTTTGTACATTGTGGCAGAACACAGCACTGTCATAATAAATAAGTATATACACTATATTACCAAAAGTATTGGGACGCCTGCCTTTACACGCACATGAACTTTAATGACATCCCAGTCTAATGCCCCGTACACACGGTCGGATTTTCCGATGGAAAATGTTTGATGGGAGCTTTTTGTCGGAAATTCCAACCGTGTAGAGGGCTCCATCGGACATTTTTTCATCGGATTTTCCGTCACACAAAACTTGAGATCTGGTTCTTAAATATTCCGACAACAAAATTCATTGTCGGAAAAACGCGCATGCTCGGAATCAAGCAGAAGAGCAGCACTGGCTATTTAACTTCATTTTTCTCAGCTCGTCGTACGTGTTGTACGTCACCGCGTTCTTGACGTTCGCAATTTCCGACCAACTTTGTGTGACCGTGCGTATGCAAGACAAGTTTGAGACAACATCCATCGGAAAAAATCTGTGGATTTTGTTGTTGGAATGTCTGATCAATGTTCGATCGTGTGTATGGGGCATTAGTCTGTAGGGTTCTATATTGAGTTGGCCCACCCTTTGCAGCTATAACAGCTTCAACTCTTCTGGGAAGGCCGTCCACAAGGTTTAGGAGGGTGTCTATGGGAATGTTTGACCATTCTTCCAGAAGAGCATTTGTGAGGTCAGGCACTGATGTTGGACTAGAAGGCCTGGCTCACAGTCTCTATTCTAATTCATCCCAAAGGTGTTCTGTCATGTTGAAGTAACGACTCTGTGTAGACCAGTTACATTCCTCCACCCCAAACTCGCTCATCCATGTCTTTATGGACCTTGCTTTGTGTACTGGTGCGCAGTCATTTTGGAACAGGACAAGGTCATCCCAAAACTGTTCCCACAAAGTTGGGAGCATGAAATTGTCCAAAATGCCTTGGTATGCTGACGCCTTAAGAGTTCCCTTCACTGGAAACTAAGGGGCCAAACCCAACCCCTGAAAAATAACTTTAATGAACACTGTATTTGCCCCCTCCACCAAATGATTTGGACCAGTGAACAAAGCAAGCTCCATAAAGACATGGATGAGCGAGTTTGGGGTGGAGGAACTTGACTGGCCACAGAGTCCTGACCTCAACCTGATAGAACACCTTTGGGATGAATTAGAGCGGAGACTGCGAACCAGTGCCTGACCTCACAAATGCTCTTCTGGAAGAATGGTCAAACATTCCCATAGACACCCTCCTAAACCTTGTGGACGGCCTTCCCAGAAGAGCACAAAATCCCCTTTTATGGACTTACACTATTAATTATTCTATGGCACAGTGTTGTTGTTTTAGCACATATGCATTTTTTTTATGCACTTTAACACTTTACAAGCATACTAGATGGATTAAGGTTACATATGGGTGGGCCAACTCAATATTGAACCCTACGGACTAAGACTGGGATCCCATTAAAAGTTCATGTGTGTGTAAAGACAGGTGTCCCAATACTTTTGGTAATATTGTGTGTGTGTGTGTGTGTGTGTGTGTATATAACATTATATTATTACCGCTTGGAGGCAAATGAGGACCTCCCAAGCAGTGGGCTAGCATTTCAAACCTCAGGGTGGAATCCTTGACTACACTTTAGCACATTTTAGACATGGGAGCCGTCAAAAAATTTGTTTTGTTTCGTTCCGTTCCGTTTCGTATAAAAAAAAATCGTAATTCGTGTACGAAATTTCATTCGGATTCGTACAAAATACAAATTTCGTACGAATCGTTACGAATATCGACGCTCTACAAATAATAACGAATTATCCGAAAACGTATTAACGTTACATAAGTAACACAAGTCTATTGTCTATTGTTCACCAATCACTCAGGGGAAGTACGAAATACGAAATTTAGTTTACGAATACGAATACGAAATTTCGTACTTCCTCTGAGTGATTGGTGAACAATAGACAATAGACGTATGTGTTATGTAACGTTGCTACGTTTTCGGATAATTCGTTATTATTCGTAGAGTGTCGATATTCGTTATACTGAATCTAAAATTCATTCGAATCATTCGTTATATCCGCTATAATTTCTTTCATATTAGTTGAAATTCATCATTTGGTAGTTTGGATTCGGATAATTTGGATCCGAAATTCGTAAACGAAATTTAGTATTTCGTACAGAATTCGTATTCGTAAAAATTCGTAATTCGGATTCGTACGAATGTACGAATTTCGAAAAATTCGTACGAATTTTTCCGATTCGTACGAAACTAATCGCACATGTCTAGCACATTTAAAGAGTATATGAAGGCACAATAAACTCAAGTAGAGAAGGTTAGGGCACAGTTCTCCTTGGCGGGTCTTGCAGTAGGAATCAGGTTGGGCATTTCTTCATGTTAACAACTAACATGAGATCATGAAGCGGAAGTTTTGGCACTTTAGACACGTATTTTAGCAAAGAAAAAGATAAAGAAATAGATAAATACAAGAGCGATAAAATGGACATATAGTCAGATATATAGATTGGTGATAGATGGAAAGATAGATAAATTAGGCACAAGAGAAAGAGAGAAAACAAGATGCAAAGTGGAGCTTGTAAAGTATAAAGCAAATGAACCGAAATAAAGTCATAAAACTGAACCTCACATAAATAAAGATGAATATTTAGCAACATGGACAAGCTGTAAAGACGTGTTTATCAAGTGACAACAATTGGTAATTTATACATTGTAGCGGAAGGAGACCACAAATGACAACATCCCGCGCTTTGTTTAGCAATCCCCCGGAGACAGAGGAGTCGAGGAAAGTAATTAAACCAGTCCTGTATCTTCTACAGCAAATTGAGTTATAGAGGAAAATCATATAGGAGGAGCCATCTGCCAGCAGGCAATGTTCTGTGACTCCGTACGGAGGAATGGTCTATTGCCCAATTTATGAGGTTTGGAACCGAGACTTCCCAGAAACTAAAAAATACAGTAAAGGCCTAAATGGACAACTAATGGCTCCTGCTTGGTAGACTAAACAAATACCACATCCAGATACTATGTGATCCTCAAGACTCCACAAACAAATGGCAACCACCCCAACCAATAACTGGCCTTTACAGCAAGGAGCACGTGGAAGGGTCTGCAACAAACCAAACTGACCTTGCCTAACAGTTCACGTTAAAAACAGGGGTTTAGTTTGCACACATTTGCAAATATATGCGTAGACTGCAGGGGCCACGTCACAGCACCTCAGTATACTGCAGTCCTAACTCTATAATGTCAGAGTCTCCAAAGTTGGAGCCCATATATAATAATGGATAGATTAAGGGCAGGTTACATAGTAGGCGAGGTCGAAAAAAGTCCATCAAGTGGAACCTATGTGTGTGATTTTATATATATATATATATATATATATATATATATATATATATATATATATATATATATATATATATATATATATATATATATATATGCCTGTAGGGGTCCCACCTCTCCTGAACAACTTCAATACGCTTCCTGTCCAGGTCAATTTTCAGCTTTCAGCCCTGTCACACTTTGAATGACAACTGCGCGGTCATACAACTCTGTACCCAAACTCAATTTTTATCACACAAATAGAGCTTTCTTTTAGTGGTAATAAATGACCGCTGTTTTATTTTTTATTTTTTGTAAAAGCCTGAAAATTTAGAAAAAACAATTAGTTTCTGTCAGAAAATATTGTAAATAAGTAATTTTTGTCCTTCACTGATGTGTGCTGATAAGGCTGCACTGATGGGCACTGATGGGCACTGATGAGACGGCACTGATGGGCACTGATAGGCTGCACTGATGGGCACTGATGAGACGGCACTGATGGGCACTGATAGGCTGCACTGTTAGGCACTGATAAGACGGCACTGATGGGCACTGATATGCTGCACTGATGGGCACTGATGAGACAGCACTTATGGGCACTAATGAGATGGCACTGTAGGGCACTGATGAGGTGGCATTGTCTGATGAGGAGGCACTAATATGCAGCACTGATGGGCACTGATAGGCGACACTGATTTGCAGCACTGATGAACACTGATGAGCACTGATAGGTGGTACTGATGGGCACTGAGAGGTGTCACGGATAGGTGGCACTGATGGGCATGGATAGGCGGCACTTATGGGCACTGATGGACAGCACTGATGAGCAGCCACCGATGGGCAGCACTGACCACTTTCACTGATGGGTGCAAATTGGCATTACTGATGGACACAGATTGGCATCACTGATGGGCCCTGACTGACATCGCTGATGGGCATTGTTAGAGCTGCACTGATAATCAGGGCACTGATGATCAGTACCCTTGATATCGGTACAGGTCTCCCCTGTGAGGAAATGCCACTGAGGGGACTGAATTAGAGGAAATGACAGATCGTGGTTCCTAGCTATTAGGAACACACGATCTGTCTCTTCTCACAGAACAGAACAGGGATTCTGTGTTTACACACACACGTCCCTGTTCTGCCTCTCGTGCCCACGATTGTTCATGGCCGGGGGTCATCACGACTGTTGACCACGAGCATCGGCACCCCCGAAGTGCAGCGGGAGCGTGCGCGTGCCTGTTATCCCGCTTAATGGAGCCGATGTATAGCTATGACGGCTCATGGGATCGTGCCGACCTGCCTCTGTATAATGACGGCGGCTGGTCGGCAAGCGGTTAAAAACAGGGTTTAGTTTCCACCCAATAATAGGTGACCCCCTAACATGCCACATTTGGCGTGTCATTTTTTTTGCCTCCCTACAATCTTCTGGGATACGCCAGAAAATTGCCCGGACAATTACAATGTGCAGCGCTGCTCACGCATGCGCAGTGTGAGCCCGGCTGTGAAGCCACACCTGGGCGCCCACAGTTACAATGCCGGCGCCGTGGAGGGGAGGGGGGAGAGGGGCTTCGGGCGCCCGCTTTGCTGGACCGTGGGACAGGTGAGTGTCTGTTTATTAAAAGTCAGCAACTACACTTTTTTTTTTTTTAAATGGGTGGAACCCCGCCTTAACCACTTAAGCCCCGGACCAATTGGCAGCCAAAGGACCAGGCCCCTTTTTGCGATTCGGCACTGCGTCGTTTTAACTGACAATTGCGCGGTCGTGCGACGTTGCTCCCAAACAAAATCGGCGTCCTTTTCTTCCCACAAATAGAGCTTTCTTTTGGTGATTTGATCACCTCTGCGGTTTTTATTTTTTGCGCTATAAACAAAAATAGAGCGACAATTTTGAAAAAAATTCAATATTTTTAACTTTTTGCTATAATAAATATCCCCAAAAAATATATAAAAATGTTTTTTTCCTCAGTTTAGACCGATACGTATTCTTCTACATATTTTTGGTTAAAAAAATCGCAATTAGCGATTATTGATTGGTTTATGCAAAAGTTATAGCGTCTACATAATAGGGGATAGTTTTATAGCATTTTTATTAATATTTTTTTTTTACTAGTAATGGCGGCGATCAGCGATTTTTATTGTGACTGCGACATTATGGCGGACACATCAGACATTTTTAACACATTTTTGGGACCATTGTCATTTATACAGCAATCAATGCTATTTAAATGCACTGTTTCCTGTGTAAATGACACTGGCAGTGAAGGAGTTAACCACTAGGGGGCGGGGAAGGGTTAAGTGAGCTCTGTGTGTGTGTTTTCTTACTGTAGGGGGCGTGGCTTGGCATGTGACGTCACTGATCGTCTTTCCCTATGACAGGGAACAGTTGATCAGTGACAGTGTCACTAGGAAGCACGGGGAGAGGTTTGTTAAAACTTACCTATCCCCGTTCTTCAGCTCTGCGACCCAATCGCAGGACACCAGTGGCGATCAGGATCAGCTGGTCCCGCGGCCGGGGTCACGGAGCTCAGGACCGGGTCGCGAGCACGCCGCCAACAGGGCGCGCGTGACCCACGGCTGGGCTCTTAAAGGACAACGTACCTGTACGTTGATGTGCCCAGCCGTGCCATTCTGCCGACATATATGTGCAGGAGGCCGTCCTTAAGCGGTTAAAGTTTATGTTTTCCTCTGCAGCTCAACAAATGAAATAAGATACATCATATCTGTTGTAAAAAGTAAAAATAGTGCAGCGCAATATATGAGTCCATAGACAAGTATGGGTGCAGTAGAAAGTTCTCAGCAATAAAAGGGCAGGGACACCTCGCGAGGAGAGCACAATTCAAACTCTTACCAGAGGAGATGGACCTCTGAACTACCAGAAGGTCATACAGACTTGTATCCACAGTGTGTGTGTGACGCCAGTATAAAAGACAGCACACTGCCGGAGATGATCGCGGGTGACGTCCGTGCGATAGCTCCTCCCCCCGTACGCGTTACGTCCTATGGGACTTCATCAGCGGGGGGATGTTTGTTGTAATACATTTAATTTCACGTTGTCACTTGAACAGGAAGTGACAAGCAATCTGCCCAATGCAGTCAAAAAAGACATAAAAAATCTCCCCTTCGTCCAAAACAGGAAAAAAATGGTTTGGGTTGTGTGACGGGAGGGCACGTGGAACCCAGAATCCCTTGGAAAGGTTGGGAAACCCATGTTTCAGCTCCCCATACACTTCTTATGTCTAAGTCACCCTGTGCCATCCTGGTACAGGGTGAGTGAGAAAATATATCTCGGATTACTTAAAATGTAAGTAAGTAATATTTATCCACAGTGTCTCCCAGGATATATGTAAAGACTATTCTTAGGTTGTTAATTATGTAATTGTATTTTAAGTTGTTGCTATAGGGGAGGGGGGGAGAGGTAAACAAACCTCTCCCCGCGCAGCCTACACTGCCTGTCACTGATCGGCTGTTCCCTGTCATCGTTAAAGCCGATCAGTGACGTAAGAAGTCAGCCACGCCCCCTAATGTCCAAAAAAACACACACGTCACAGACCATAACCCCTCCCCGCCCCCTAGTGGTTAATTCTTTCACTGCCAGTGTCATTTACACAGGAATCAGTGCATTTAAATAGAATGACGAGGGTTCTGAAAGTGCAAGGGAATTGCAAGGACATTGCAAGGGAAATTAATGATTGAATGTGCAGAAATATCCTTGCACTTTCAGAATCAATTTATCGGTTCTCTATTGGTTCTTTATTCACATATTTTGCACGTTGCACTGTGCACCTGGTATTGCTAGAAGATTTCGTGTTCACTATTTTTAACCCAACTCCATCATCATGTTTACCCCAGCACATATATTTATTTTCAGCACGGTTATTTTAGCACCATCACTGTTATTGAACATTTTTTCATTGTATACACACGTCTTATATTTATTCGATATTTTATGTGTATTGCTATTAAGGAATTTTATCCATTTAGTTCATTATTTTATGTTTTTATAAATCTATTTATGTGAAAGGTCACTAATCTTTCGGATACTCTGAGCTTTGCAAACTGGTCATTTCAGATTATTTTTAGATTATTTATTGATTTACACAGGAATCAGTGCATTTGATTGCTGTATAAATGACAATGGTCCCAAAAATTGTGTCAAAAATGTCCGATGTGTCCGCCATAATGTCCCAGTCACAATAAAAATCGCTGATCGCCGCCATTACTAGTAAAAAAAAAATATTAATAAAAATGCTATAAAACTATCCCCTATTTTGTAAATGCTATAACTTTTGCGCAAACCAATCAATAATCACTAATTGCGATTTTTTTTTACCAAAAATATGTAGAAGAATACGTATCGGCCTAAACTGAGGAAAAAAAATGTTTTTTTATATATTTTTTGGGGATATTTATTATAGCAAAAAGTAAAAAATATTGCATTTTTTTCAAAATTGTCGCTCTATTTTTCTTTATAGCGCAAAAAATAAAAACCGCAGGGGCGATCAAATACCACCAAAAGAAAGCTCTATTTGTGGGAAAAAAAGGACGCCAATTTTGTTTGGGAGCCAAGTCGCGCGACCGCGCAATTGTCAGTTAAAGCGACGCAGTGCCGAATCGCAAAAAGGGGCCTGGTCCTTTGGCTGAAAATTGGTCCGGGGCTGAAGTGGTTAAAGATTCTACAAGCTATTTTTGGCTAGATTTGTATTCAATGCAGCTGTGATAATATATCTCTCTGATTGGAGGAAGCGGGATATACTGAGGGAAGCACTCAATCGGAGTGCGGGATCGGATCTGTCACAGGTCGGAATAAAGGTTGAAGCTGAACTCTGGGAAGTTAGAAAAGTAGAAAGCAGATTAACGAAGCTTCGTAATCCTTTGTACATCATTTAATGCATTTTGATTTTCTAGATAAGAGAACATATGGCCAATCTGTAAACCTTTTCATCTTCTTTTTTTTTACACATCACCAGCTATAGTGTTAATCTCCCCGAATACACTGAATGAGTCCGTCATTGTGCTTTTGATTATTTTACTTGTTTTCTTATGGAAAATATGTCACTGTACAATATTTTGATTATGCCGAAAACAATCTGTTATGTGTATCAAAAATAAAGAAAATATACAAAAAAAAAATGTACCATATATACTCGAGTATAAGCCGAGTTTTTCAGCACATTTTTTTGTGCTGAAAGTGCCCCCCTTGGCTTATACTCGAGTCAATCACTTTTCTGCAGCAGAAAATGACATTTTCCGACCCGATTTGGGGCCCCGTATCTCGGGCCACTTGGTGCTAGGAACCCCAAATTTGGTATTCAAACCCAGTGGAACCAACACTACAACATATGCAAAGATGGGGTTCCTAGCTGTAAGTGGCCCGAGATACGGGGGCCCCAACTTCGGTTCGGAAAATGTCATTCTCTGCTGCAGAAAACTGCTTGACATTTTCCTACCCGACTTTGGGGCCCCATATCTCGGGGGCCACTCGGTGCTAGGAACCCCAGATTTGGTATTCAAACCCAGTGGAACCAACACTACAACATATGCAAAGATGGGGTTCCTAGCACCAAGTGACCCTGAGATACAGGGCCCCAAAATCGATCAACTGTGTCCATCTGCAGCAATGTCATTACGGGACCCTTTGGGTGAAGCTAGGGGGCATTTAGGAACCCTTAACTACCAAGTTTGAAGTTCGGGGGACCTATGGCTGCAAATGGGCACAGTGAGGCTGCTAATGGGCACAGTGAGGCTGCAAATGGGCACAGTGAGGCTGCAAATGGGCACAGTGAAGCTGCAAATGGGCATTGTTGACCCTCTTTTCCACTTACAGTAGCTGCGCATTTCTCACCCTAGGCTTATACTCGAGTCAATAAGTTTTCCCAGTTGTTTGTGGTAAAATTAGGTGCCTCGGCTTATATTCGGGTCGGCTTATACTCGAGTATATACGGTATTTTGATTTTGACTTGGTATCAGTCCGTGTACAGCAGAGCTCAGACTGGGAAAGGGAAAAGCAGCACAAGTTGCCAATCAGTTGTGCTCATGTACTAATAAAAAAAAATGCTGATAGGAGGATAGAGGAGTGTGACAGAGAGATGAGCTCATTGCTGCGCTGCTTTGCCTTTCAGTGTCCAATCGCAGGCCGTGGGGAGGGATAATACAAACAACAACAAAAGATCCCAGCACACTTACCAGCTAGCCTGAAAAAAAATAAAATGATCCCCTGTGAAATGCCGCGTACACACGATCGGAACTCTCGTCGGAAAAAACTCTGACGGTTTTTCCGACGGAATTCCGCTCAAGCTGTGTTGCCTACACACGGTCACACCAAATTCCGACGGTCAATAACACAGCGGCATACAACACGTTCGACTGCACTATAAAAGGGAAGCTTAATGCTTCCGAGCATGCGTCGAATTGTTTCCGAGCATGCGTCGGAATTTTGCGTGTCGGAATTGCATACACACGATCGGAAAATCCGATAGAAAGGTTTTCCGTCGGAAAAATTAAGAACAGGTTCTCAATTCAAAGTCCGTCGGAAATTCCGACAGAAAAAGACCGATGGGTGTACACACGGTTGGAAAATCCGATGACAAGCTCCCATCGGACCGTTTCCATCGGAAATTCCGACCGTGTGTACGCGGCATAACAGTTCATGCCAAAGACAGAGGGTTTCATTTTACACATTTGCAAATATACAGTGTCTTGAAAAAGTATTCACACCCCTTGAAATTTCCCCCATTTTGTCAGGTTACAACCAAAAACGTAAATGTATTTATTGGGATTTTATGTGATAGACCAACACAAAGTGGCACATAATTGTGAAGTGGAAGGAAAATGATAAATGGTTTTCAAAATTTTTACAAATAAATATGTGAAAAGTGTGGGGGGCATTTGTATGGCGCCCCCCGGAGTCAATACTTTGAAAAACCGCCTTTCACTACAATTACAGCTGCAGGTCCTTTGGGGGTGTCTCTACCAGCTTTGCACATCTAGAGAGGACATTTTTGCGGATTCTTCTTTGCAAAATATCTCAAGCTCTGTCAGATTGGATGGAGAGCGTCTGTGAACAGCAATTTTCAAGTCTTGCCACAGATTCTCAATTGGATTTAGGTCTGGACTGTGACTGGGCCATTCTAACACATGAATATGCTTTGATCTAAACCATTCCATTGTAGCTCTGGCTGTATGTTTTCCTGTCCATGTCCCCGCTGCAGTTGGAGATTTTGCAGTGTTGGCAGTTCTGCACATGCTCAGTTTTCAGTGAGTTTCTATGCTGACTATTGCCTTGATCACATCTGAGCAGCCCATGTGACTATAGAGTCACACATGTGGGCGTATGCACAGTGGTAAAGGACAGCCCACTCCCTCCCTCCCTCCTCCATGCCCACTAACACAATAGAGGGGGGATATTACATCTTGATTGATGTTGGCTTCACCTCCCTGTAATTCTAAGACACAGGCTAGAAGGGCGTGACACAGCATGTGACTGGCAGAGATCCGCATTCACCATGTAATAAAAAAGAATAATTTGATTTCAAATATATATTTGTATGACAATTTAAGACAGTTTATAGATTTTATTTATTTATTCTTATGCCCCGTACACACGGTCGGATTTTCAGGAGGAAAATGTCCTATCGGACCATGTTGTCGGAAATTCCGACCGTGTGTGGGCTCCATCTGACTTTTTCCGTCGGAAAGTTTGTTATCCTGCTCTCAAATTTCCGACAACAAAGTCCTATCGGACTTTTTCCGATCGTGTGTAGCAAATTCCGACGGACAAAGTGCCACGCATGCTCAGATCACATTACAAGACCAAAGCTATTGGCTACTAGCCTCTACGTAGTTCCATCGTACACAACGAACGTCACCACGTTCAGAATGATCGGATTTTACGACAACTTTGTCCGACCGTGTGTATGCAACACCAGTGTCGGATAAAAATCCGTCGGAAAAAATCAGACGGATTTTGTGGTCGGAATTTCCGACCGTGTGTACGGGGGGCATTACTCTGTATCCCAAAGGCTTATTTTTTATTTTATTTTTTTGAGCATGTGACCAACAGCAGAGGACTAGAAGCTCATCCTGACACTTTTTCCCATCTGACAGCTTAGGGAAAAGGGTACTTAGGATTTTTTACTATTTTTACTAACTTTTTATTATTATGTAGCACCCTTTAGTGTGTGCTAGGAGTTAGTACAGGTAGATTTGCTGGCTCCTGGTAAAAATATCTGGGTCATATCTGGGTCAGGGGTTTACTAAGGTTCAGGGCTGGGTGACTCATCCTGGCAGCTCTCTGGTGCCTCCCTATAGTCTAGAAAAGCCTTTCTCAACCTTTTCAACACAGAGTAACCCTGGAAATGATTCTCCGGTCTTGGGGAACCCCTGCTAAAAATGAAAAATCTACAACTCATCATACATTAGTGTGATGGTCAATGAGAAGAATGCTTCTTACACTTGTGGTTCTTGGGAAGAATTACCCCCTTACAGATAAATAATAAGATCAATGGTGTCCTTGAGAACTTACCTGAGAGGCAGAAATTGATCATTGCTCAGAGAACCCCTAGCAACCAACCTCTAGAGGAACCCAAGGGTTCCACGGTACCCTGGTTGAGAAACCCTGGTCTAGAAGGTTGGCGAATCTTCTAGAATTAGAGGGTGGAGGTTAGGAGGAGCTGCCTTTGAATATATATGGAGCCTCAGCCAATCCTCAGAGGCTGGCTGGCAGGGGGTAGAGTCCACTCCATAAATAGACATGGGCCATGCCAGCAGGGGCAGTCAGGTGGAAGATGGCGATACAGTGTGGAGAAGGCTGTCGGTGGCCCTCAGGGGTGCTCCCTAGTCTGGGGGGGGGGGGTGTCCTGCTTTGGGCTGGGGCTCAGGTGCTGGAAGGATCCTGCCATAATACAAGGGAGGAAGTATTTCCTGGAGGCAAGGGAGCAAGAGAGGACACAGTGAGTAGAGCAACACTGTGGGGACTAACAAAGGATGCAACATGTAGCCGGTCTCCCTTGAAAACAGCGGAGTGCTTAAGTCTTCAGCCTCTCCCTTGAGATCTCCTCAGTCAGACGGGTGAGCTGGTGAAGAGTCAGCCGGGTGGGCTGGTGTAGAGAGAGACAGCCAGAAGAGCTGGTGAAAGAGGCAGCCAGGTGGGTTGGCAGTGCCTGAAGAGGTGGTGCTGAGATCAGTGGCCACAGAGGAGACGTTACAAGTTGTTTCACTACAACTGTACCACACAAAAAAGCGCTGCGAGTTCCTGACTGTAATGGGCCATTGCTAATCTGACTGGGACACAGAGGTGCAGGGACACACTGGATGCCCAGCAAAAGCTCAATGGCAGCTGACTTTAGTTATAAATTGGGGCAACCACCCGCAGGGTTTTTTGGCTGGGCGGTGGGGTTGTGTGGCGGGGGTAAACTCACTTACTGGTTGCTGCCTGGCCTAGCAGTGCCCATAAATGCTGACAACTAAACTCACCTGCCTGACACACTGATCTACCTGACATACACTCACTGACCTACCTACCTGACATACACTGACCTACCTACCTGACATACACACACTGACCTACCTACCTGACATACATACACTGACCTACCTACCTGACATACATTGAGACTACCTACCTGACATACACTGACCTACCTGACACATACACTGACCTACCAACCTGACCTACATACACTGACCTACCTAACTGACATACATACACTGACCTACCTGACATATACCTACCTACCTGACATACATACACTGACCTACCTACCTGACATACACACACTGACCTACCTACCTGACATACACTGACCTACCTACCTGACCTACCTACCTGACATACATACACTGACCTACCTACCTGACATACACACACTGACCTACCTACACTGACATACACTGACCTACCTACCTACCAACCTGACACATACACACACCTAACTGACATACACTGACCTACCTGACATACATACATACACTGACCTACCTACCTGACATACATACACTGACCTACCTACCTGACACCTACACTGACCTACCTACCTGACATACACTGACCTACCTGACACACACACTGACCTACCAACCTGAAACATACACTGACATACATACCTACCTGACATACATACACTGACCTACCTACGTGACATATACTGACCTACCTACCTGACATACACTGACCTACCTGACACATACACTGACCTACCAACCTGACACATACACTGACCTACCTACCTGACATACACACACTGACCTACCTACCTGACATACACACACTGACCTACCTGACCAGGAGACATACTTCATGTGTCCTGCAGCAGTGGTGTGCGAGGCATCCACAGGAGAGGAGGAGATCTGCCCGCCCAAGCGCCGATCGATGCGGCGCGGAGCCGCATTGTAATTCCGTCTTCTGGAGCCTGCAGCGCCTATGATGGATGTTACACGTCCCGCGGTCCCGCCATTGGACCAGTGGTACGTCCATCATAGGCGCTGCAGGCTCCAGAAGGCAGGACCTGCTATGTGACTCGGCGGCACCTGCTATGTGACCTGCTATGTGACTCGGAATCAGATCGGTCCCCGCTCGGGGCTAATAATAGAACAGTGCCCACCCAAGACCCGGTGATTTTTGGGAACCCACTCTGGGCTTCAGCCACTGTCAGCCCCCCCCCCCCCCCCCCCCCCCGCCGACACCACTGCTTTACAGTAAGGTGCACATGGAAGGGGCTTAGCACATTACAGACAACAACAAATTTCCCGCCACACCAGCTAGCTTGGGACAAGGGAGGGACAAGACTTGTAAGTGTTACTGAACTGCAGCAGAGAAAATTCAGGTCACCTGCCCTTCCAGACAGGGCAGTGCAGTGTGGCAGAGCTGTGTTAATCTCAAGACTGGATGGACAGAAATACAAATCCTTTGACAGAAAAAATTGGTCCGTAATATATGATTTATCTGTGTGCCTGGTATTCAGCTTTAAGATGTGTGTGTGCACGCGCGTGTCTGTGAAGCCCACTATATATACAGTACGCATTCTCATTTTCTGGAAAATTCATTTTACGACATTAGAGCATATTTTACATTCCATTGTGCGTTGGCAGCCCAGAGCTAAAAGTAATTTTTTTTAAATTCCACCCCCATTGTCCCTCCTATTAAGCCCCGTCTTTCTCCTGTGAATGATTAGTTTCAGGAATGATATCTTTCTCAGGTAAGCCCACTAAACGCTCTGCCATTTTGTCTACTTATCGTTTCAGCTGTTTAAATCCATACTCCATGCGGCCATTATTATCAGTCAATAGAACCCAGTAGAGAAAGCCTTGGGGAGATATTAGCGCTCACAACACGGAATTCTAATAGAGCAAACTGCTGTATGTTACAGATGGTGCGAGGAGATGGAACATGTGTGCCTCTCTGCCTTGGGGAGGAAGGATAAAATTAGACGCTAGGCAATATTATGTCAAAGAGCCTCTTTACAGCGAAACTCCGGAACGCGGGACTTCACCAAACAAAATATTGTACCCATTCTTTATTCTCTGGGTAATGGAGGACACTTTATTTTATTGTACTGAGGGAGGAATGCATGGGGGAAAAAAGGAGGAAGGAAAGGAGGAAAAAACAGAAGCAGATTGAGGAATAAAGGAAAGGAAGGATGGAGGGGAAAAAGGGAAGGAAGGGAAAAAGGGAAGAAGGAAGGGAGGAGCGGGAAAGAAGGGAGGAGAGGGAAGGAGAGGAGGAGGAGGGAAGGAAGAGAGGAGAGTGAAGGAAGGGAGGCGAGGGAAGGAGAGGAGGTGAGGGAAGGAAGGGAGGAGAGGGAAGGAGAGGAGGTGAAGGAAGACAGGGAAGAGAGGGAAGGAGAAAAGAATAGGGAAGAAAGGGAGGAGAGGGAAGGAAGGGATGAGAGGGAAACAGAGGAGGTGAGGGAAGGAAGGGAGGATAGGGAAGGAAGGGAGGAGAGGGAAGGAGAGGAGAAGAGGGTAGGAGAGGAGGTGAGAGAAGGAGAGGGAAGGCAGGGAGAAGAGGGAAGGAGAGGAGGTGAGGGAAGGCAGAGAGGAGAAGGAAGGGATGAGAGAGAAGTAGAAGGGGTGAGGGGAGGAATGGAGGAGAGGGAAGGGGGAGGGGGAAGAAGAGGAGGAAAGGGAAGAAAGGGAGGAGAGGGAAGAAAGGGAGGAGAGGGAAGGAAAGGAGGAGAGGGAAAGGGAGAGGGAAGGAGAGGAGGAGAGGGAAGGAGAGGAGAAGAGGGAAGAAAAGAAGGAGCGGGGAGGAGAGCAGGAAAGGGAAGTAGAGGAGGCGAGGGAAGTAAGGGAGTAGAGGAGGAGAGGGGAGAGGAAAGGAAAGTAGGAGATGGAAGGAAAGCAAAGCAAAGGAGGAGAGGGAAGGATAGGAGGAAATGGAGGAGAGGGAAGGAAAGGAGGAGAGGGAAGGAAGGGAGGAGAGGGAAGGAAGGAGAGGGAGGGAGAGAAGGTGAGGGAAGGAAGGGAGGAGAGGGAAGGAGAGGAGGTGAGGGAAAGAGAAGAGGGAAGGAGAGGAGGAGAGGGAAGGAAGGGAGGAGAGGGAAGGAGAGGGGAGGAGAGGGGGAGAGGGAGGGAAGGGAGGAGCGGGAAGGAGAGGAGGTGAGGGAAGGAGAGGAGTAGAGGGCAGGAAGGCAGGAGAGGTAAGGAAGGGAGGGGAGGAAAGGAGAGAAGGAGAGGGAAGGAAGGGAGGAGAGGGAATGAAGGAGGAGAGACGGTGAGGGGAGGAGAGGGAAGGAAAGGAGGAGATGGAAAGAGATGAGGTGAGGGAAGGAGAGGAGGGGAGAGAAGGAAGAGAGTAGAGGGAAGGAGAGGAGGTGAGGGAAGGAAGAGAGGAGAGGGAAGGAGAGGAGGTGATGGAAGGCAGGGAGGGGAGGGAAGGAAAGGAGGAGAGGGAAGGAGAGGAGGATGGGGAAGGAAGGGAGGAGAGGGAAGGAATGGAGGAGAGGGAAGGAATGGAGGTGAGGGAAGGAGAGGGAAGGGAGGAGAGGAGGCGAGGGAAGGAAGGGAGGGAGGAGAGTAGGTGAGGGAAGGAGAGGAGGAGAGGGAAGGAAGTAAGGAGAGTGAAGGAAAGGAGGAGAGGGAAGAAGAGGAGGAGAGGGAAAGAGAGGAGGAGAGGGAAGGAAGGAAGGAGAGGAGGCGAGGGAAGGAAAGGAGGAGAGTGAAGGAAATGAGGAGAGGGAAAGAGAGGAGGAGAGAGAATGAGGGGAGGAGAGGGAAGGAAAGTAGAATAGGGAAGGAGCGGAGGGAAGGAGAGGAGGATTGGAAAGGAAGGGAGTAGAGGAGGCGAGAGAAGGAGAGGAGGAGAGGGAAGGAAAGGAGGAGAGGGAAGGAAAGGAGGAGAGGGAAAGAAAGGAAGAGAGGGAATGAGAGGAGGAAAAGGGAAGGAAGGGAGGAGGAGGGAAGGAAAAGAGGGAAGAAAGGGAGGAGAGGGAAGGAGATAAGGTGAGGTAGGAAGGGAGGAGAGGGAAGGAGAGGAGCAAAGGGAAGGCAGAGAGGAGATGGAAGGAAAAGAGGGAGAGGGAAGGATAGGAGGAAAGGGAAGGGAGGAAGGTATGGAGGAAGGAAGGAAGTTAGGGGTGGAAGGGGGGTGAAGAAAAAGGTTGGAAGGGGAAGAGGAAAGAAGGGAGGGAGGAATGAAAAGGAAGAAGAAATGGAAGCAGAGACAAAGGAAGGAAAGGAAGGTGGGAGGAAGGAATGAGGGAGAAGAAGGAATGAAAGCAAAGAACGAAGAAAGAAAGAAGGGTGGAAGGAAGAAGGAAAGGAAGGAACTGAAGTTACCATAAAGGGAAAGAGAATGGCTTATGCGAGGAAAAGGACAGTGAAAGTAGTGAAATAAAAGGGAGGGCAGATAAAAAGGAAGATAGGAAGATAGAATGGGAAGGAGGAAGCAGAATTCCCTAGGTATAATGGCCACTGGATCCATATAGGATGCAAGAAAAGAGGGATGAGAGGAGTGGAGGGGGGGGGTGGTGGAAGGATGGAAGAAAGGTAGAAATAAAAAAGGAGAAGAGGGATAAGGAAGAAAGAAAGATGGAAGGAAGTAGAAAAGGAAGTAACTGAAGGAAGGATAAAGGGAAGGAGAATGGAGGGAGGCAGGAAAATGGATGGGAAAATAGTGAAACAATTCAAGGGAGGGAGGAACTGAAGCAAGATAGGAACGGGGAGGATAAATCTGAATTTGGTAGGTACAATGGCCACTGGATCCATATAGGGAGGGAGGTACTTGGAAGCAAGGACAGAGTAGAAGAAGGGAAGGAGTTGGAGGAATGAGAGGAAGAAGGGTGTAACAGGAAGATAAGTAGGAGGGGAACATGGAAGGAAGGAGAAGAAGGAAAGGAAGGAACAAAGAATGGGGGGAGAAGGAAATGAAGGAAGGATAAAGGGAAGGAGAAAAAAAAGAGAGCAGATAAAAGGGAAAGGTAGAACGATAGAATGGGAAGGAAGAATCAGAACTTGATAGGTACAATGGCCACTGAATCCCTATAAAACTTTTTTTTTTTTTTAAAAAGCATCCCTCTCTAATATATGGCTTCATCCTGAAGAATACCTTGCGAATATTTTACTGGAATGTCTTAAAGCTGAATTTCAGGTCGATATAAAATAAATGATTGCAGTTCTGTATTCATTACTACATAATTCAATTTTTTTAAATACAAGCAGTGTAAATATCTGGGTTTAACCTGGTATCAGCCTCTTGCAGTCCCTGTACAGAAGAGCTCAGACTGGAGGAGAGAGAGAAGCATCACACTCCAATAGGTGGAGAAAGAAGTGTGACGGAGAGATGAGGTCATCATTTTACCGCTTCTTCTTCATTTCCCAGTCCCAGTTTGAAGTCACCGCTGGCAGGGGGGGGAAACAAATTGATTTGATCTGCTGAGAGAGCCGACTTAAATTGCTTCAGAGTGCCTGCAGCTAAAGAGATCAGTGAGGGGGTGTTTTAAAGCTCATTTATTGCTTGCTAAGAATATCTAAACACTTAAATGCCGAAAGCCACGCTGTAAAATTATAACGTCAATCTAATCAAATCACACTCCTTCTACAATGGGCTATGGACATTAGATCACCCCTCGCAAACTAGCCATGAAAAACAACTGCCTAAACTTTGACCACATGCCTAACCATGATTTAGCCACTCACCTACTCTTTAACTTCTAAATCCTTCACCCATCTTGTGCCAAAGATTTTACATTGCTGTGAAGGAAGTAAAAATAAAAAAATTTTCCCCCCAAAAATTTGTTATTGCAAGAAACCAATGGTGGACTAATTGGACCTCAAATTCCTAGATGGCTTCCAACAGGGGTCAAGTCCTGGGGAAAAAAGTGTGGGAACTCCCACCCAAGATCCACTCCTCCACCAAAAAAAATAAAAAATGATACGCTCATATGCACGAACGCTTCAAAAGTGGTATTTTTCATCCAATTTTCGTATTGTGTGTATGAAGCTTAACTGTTAGTACATAAACAAAAAACAATCCTCAATAAACATAAATACGGTAATTCTCTGAATAATCAGCATTCATTCAATTGTGCTTCCATGCAAATGTGAACATCATGTTCTGATCTTTATTGGGGAAAGTTATTTTGTATATAGAGTGTTTATGTGGTGAGTTTACACTTTTCATTGAACAGAGTTTGGATAACACAGGGTTAAATGGAAAGGTCATAAATGAACTGCACATTATCTGGACAGAATGCTTGGGGACATAGTGATGTGTTCCTGCTTAGGAGATGTATGTTAGATTGGGGGGGCTGCAAACTCTGCAGGGCTCCAACACACACTCGCTGCTATTCCAACCCTTCACATATTTCCACATAAACTTCCCTCCTGGCATTAAACTTTTCCAGGTATTGTGCTCAGCTTACCACCCCAAACTGATGTTCCTCCCTCAGCTCACCTCTCTCCCTGCATGTCCTGTGAGCAGAATAGCTGTGCTCCTCCTCTGGGTTCTCTCATCATATGGCACTGAAGATAGAGGAGGGGGGGGGGATTCAGCGGGACACACAAGTGTGCAGGAGACTGGGGGGGGGAGATGAGAAGACAGAAAATAAGGAGGGGCCGGCTGGGAGGAGCGCATCACGAGAGGTCTGACTAAATACAATATCTTAGCAGCAGGGACCTGATCTACCCGTCAGCTAGCTGTGATTGACAGGTAGATCGAAGCGGAAGCTGTCATGGGGCCCCCTACTGGCAATGCCTGAATGGTCAGGTGTGCGGCACTTACTATTGCGAGCTGTGTCGGCGGCTGCTGGTGAAGCACCTGCCACACAGCTACTTCAAAGTCTTGCAGGACACGGCTGATAACGGGAACTGAGTTCCTGTTGTGGAAAAATTATAGGGACTCCGTTCCCATGCGTTCCCGCAGGACTTGAGCCCTGGCTTCCAAGATTTGGCCTGATCTATATCTCAGTCATATTAATAAATAAACAATAATTTGTCAAAAATGTCCGATGTGTCCGCCATCATGTCGCAGTCACAATAAAAATGGCTGATCGCTGCCATTACTAGTATCCCCTATTTTGTAAACGCTATAACTTTTGCGCAAACCAATCAATAATCGCTAATTGCGATTTTTTACCAAAAATATGAAGAAGAATACAAAACTGAGGAAAAAAAATGTTTTTTTATATATTTTTTGGGGATATTTATTATAGCAAAAAGCAAAAAAAATATTGCATTGTTTTCAAAATTGTAGCTCTATTTTTGTTTATAGCGCAAAAAATAAAAACCGCAGGGGCGATCAAATACCACCAAAAGAAAGCTCTATTTGTGGGAAAAAAAGGACGCCAATTTTGTTTTGGAGCCACGTCGCACGACCGCGCAATTGTCAGTTAAAGCGACGCAGTGCCGAATCGCAAAAAGGGGCCTGGTCCTTTGGCTGCAAATTGGTCCGGGGCTGAAGTGGTTAAAGGGAGCCCACTCACCCGAGTTCAAATTTAAGTCTGCATGTGAAGGACAAGAAAAAGTGGAAAAACCTGGAGCCTTCCACCTGTTTGGCAGAGAATGGGTTAGTTCATCAGTCTGCTATAAAGCAGGTCTTCAGAGACGACAAGCCTTTGTTAGAAAAGGTCAGGGAGCCCTAATCTTCCTTAGTTATATTGGTGACATTTATATTTATTGAGTAGAGAGGGAGAAGGGAAAAAAAAAAAAAACGAAAGAAAGAAAAAAGGGTTCTAATAAAGGGTGTGTGAAGAATATGGATCAGATCATAAAGTTACATTTTAGATTAAAGTGACAGCTCCATCCCTCTCCGCCGCGCCTCTCGCCTCCCCTCACCGAGACATCATTAGATCCTCAGAAATCCATCGCCCTCGCCACATCCATACGTCTCACTCTACCGCCGACCATCTGCAGCAATAAGCAGAGCCCTGCTGGGTACTGGTGGAAGATCAGCTAGCGGCTAAGTTCATCTTTTGCAATAATTTCCTATCAAATATGCTGTGCGTTTTCCATTTTATTCATTTTGTAATGTGCGAGCCAAGCTACAGGCAAACAGCTAAATGCACAATCAGAATGCTTTCATGTGAGCTCTTCTACCTGGCAAAGGATTTATTATTCTGTTTAGTAAGTCTTGTGATCCAAGCACTACATGCCCGTGTACTTTGATGCAGTTTTGTTTTTTAGGCACGAGTAGTTAGCCCGGTGCCCAAAAGTGGTTAACCCATTGCCATCAGCGTCACACATACACCATATTACCAAAAGTATTGGGATGCCTGCCTTTACACGCTCATGAAATCAGGACTCTGTGCAGGCCAGTCAAGTTCCTCCACCCCAAACTCGCTCATCCATGTCGTTATGGACCTTGCTTTGTGCACTGGTCCAAATCATTTGGTGGGGGGGTTATGGTGTGGGGTTGTATTTCATGGGTTGGGCTTGGCCCCTTAGCTCCAGTGAAGGGAACTCTTAGGGTGTTAGCATACCAAGACATTTTGGACAATTTCATGCTCCCAACTGTGTGGGAACACTTTGGGGATGGCCCCTTCCTGTTCCAACTTGACTGCACACCAGTGCACAAAGCAAAGCATATCCTCTTTATACCAATGTTGCCAAAGAGTGAAATTAGAGGCCAATATCAGCAGAATTTAAGGAAACACAACATTTTGGAGAGATCACTTGACCAAGATATATTTTCTCAAGGCATGTGGGCAACACCACTTGGCATAGCATTTTTTGTGGGAACGACAAGCATATAAACTCTTCTATTGCGCTTTATCTTTCAATCTCAGAAAGGGTATTAATGTGGTTGTAACCCCTTCTATGTACCCAGTGAAGTTATTTTCCTCAGGTGATACACAGAGATAAAAACAAATCCTCCTACATAAGGTGTACCTGTTTATCTGCAGTCGTCTGTTCTCTACACTCATTTAAAGTCCAGAATTTATACAGCATTTTTGTGCTCCAGCAGGCAGGGGGCAGGGATCTGACATCACACACTGCACAGCATAGAGCAGGCAGCTGAGTGTAATCTGAGACCTGAGAAGCAGGAAAAGACAACCCTCCACCCAGACAAAAAAATTACTCATGCAGATAGCCGAGGAATGAGAGAGCAGACATAAATCACACTCAGTACTTTGGATACACACTACAGAACGATATGCCTTGCTCATTTTTCATTTCAGAGGTTTACAACTAGACGTGTGCACAACAAAAAAATGTGTTTATTTTCGTTTCGTTTTTTTCGTTTCCGTTGATTCGTAACGATTCGTAAATTCGTACGTCGTCGGTGTTCGTATTCGTAACGATTCGTATTTTCGTTAGAGTTATTTTTTCGTTGAATCGTTTTTCCGTTAGTTTAATTTTCGTTTATTCGAAATTCGGACGCATTCGTATTTATTCGTACTTTCGTAACATTCGTAGATTCGTAATCGGAGCATAATTCATAATGTTATGTAATGTGTACGCTATTATTACATTTTAAGAGACACGGAAAATTACGAATCGAAAAAAAAAGTTACGAATGTACGAATTTTTTCGTTCAATCCATTCGAAGCACGTTAAGCAGCGCCATTGTAAGAGACACGGAAAATTACGAATCGAAAAAAAAATAAAAAAAGTTACCATTGTACAAATTTTTTCGTTCAATCCATTCGAGGCACGTTAAGCAGCGCCATTGTAAGAGACACGGAAAATTACCAATTCAACAACAACAAAAAAAAGTTACGAGTGTACGAATTTTTTCGTTAATTTTGATTTTCGTTGTTCCTGTTTTCGTTTTTCGGATTTTCTTCTTTCGTAGATTCGTTGTTTCTAATTTGTTTTTTTCGGATTTTCGTTGTTTTCGGATTCGTTCGATTTGAACGATTCGTTATTCGTTAAAATTTTTAACGAATCGTTCGTTCATTCGTACGATAACGAATGAACGAAAATAACGAAAAAAAAACGAAAAAAACTTAAAAAAACGAAACGAATTGCACATGTCTATTTACAACCACTTTAATACTGATATTAGGCGTACGGTTCCACTTTAATACCATTCTCAGGCACTTGATGTCCGTTGCTGCCGAGGAATTTTCATTGTCATTCTGTCCGCAGTATAAGACTGCGAATTTGGCCTTTGTCTACAAATGTCTTATGACAGGCAGAACATCCTGTTTATGGATTTCTCTATGCAAATTTATTATGAAAAGTAGACAGATGAGCAGTCAGATTGCAGGTTCAAAGCCTTCACATAAATGATATAAATGTCACTTTAGCCACTTCTGCCAGGCTGTCCATCAACATGAAAAGTCATTCTCCGCCACTCGGGACTCTTGTTGCCGACAATTTTAAATTATAATTTTGTTATTGGTCATGTTTTTACACCGTGAAAATTTATTGTTGGAAAAGCAACGACTCGTATGTTAACATTTGGGATACAATTAGGATATTGCTGTTTCAGTATAATTATTGAGTCAACATCAACCAATCACTGAAATCTGCTCTCAGATTTATCACGTTAATGTAATTTCAAGGACATTTGAAGTATTTGAAATCTGAAGCTTTCATTAAAATAATCCCTGGTGATCCTGCCATGGAGGTCCTTTTTTCTGTCTCCTAGTTGTATCCATATGTTATCACCCTGTTACAAAGTTAGATAGTTAGCAGTGGCGGCTGGTGCTCCTCCCATCACCCCACACTAACCCCCCCCCCCCGCCTCCATCGCTCGAGCCCGCCACCGTACACCATTGACAACACCACCCCCCGGCTCGCCCTATCGCCCACCAGGCCCCCCGTCAGCTCCACACTTACCCCCGTGCTATGCCGGCGGCTCCCCCCACTCCCTTGTCTCCTCTGTGTCCTGTCTGTTGCTTCTCCTCCCAGCCAATCAGGTCTTTGGACTCCCGGCCAATGGGGTCTCAAGACCCGCTTCCTGATTGGCTGGGAGGAGAAACCGGAAGACATTAGTGAATATTAATTCGCTAATGTCATACAAAAGGGTGGGCTTAGGCAGGGCTGGTGCAAGGATTTTTGACACCCTAGGCAAATCATCATTTTGCAGCCCCCCCTTGGTTCCACCCCTGTCTCCACCCCCTTTTCCCTGCCCATGTATACCCCACCTTTTTAATGAAGTGCCCTCAAATGCAGCCTCACCAGCACACATCAAAGCAGCCTACCAGGGCCCATCAATGCAGCCTTCCAGCGCCCAACAATGCAGCCTACCAGTGCCCATCAATAAATGTTTGCTTGCTTCCATTCATTCAGGAGTCAGGACACAGACACAGTCCTCCGCCATCGCTGCGCCTCTGACACTATGTGTGAACAGAGCGGTGGATGCCTGCTGATGCTCAAACTTATGCCGCGTACACACGATCAGACTTTTCGACGGACTAGGTCCGACAGTCTTTCCGACGGACTTTGCAGCGTACCGACTTGCCCACACACAATCACTCCAAAAGTCTGACGGATTTGAAAGTGATGACCGGACCAGACTAGAATAAGGAAGTTCATAGCCAGTAGCCAATAGCTGCCCTAGCGTCAGTTTTTTCGGACTAGCACACAGACGACCGGATTTTTCGACCGGACTCGAGTCCGTCGGAAAGATTTGAAACATTTTTCATTTCTAGGTCCGTCTGACTTTTGGGAAAGAAAAGTCTGCTGGAACCCAAACACGATCTGATGGATTCCGGTCCGCCGGACCAAGTCTGCCGGAAAGTCCGATCGTGTGTACGCGGCATTAGTTGCTTGCTGCAGAGAGAAGAGAGTAGGGACACCAGTGGGTCTTAGGCGGCTGCCTACTTTGGCTAGTGGTAGCACCGGCCCTGGGCGTCCGGCGCCCCATATGTAGATTAGGGGGCCAAGCGTATGGATCAGGGGGGGGGGGGCGGTGCCCGTGTGTGCCTAATGGATGGGCCACCACTGATAGGTTAATAAAAAGACATTACTTTGTCTAGTTCAACCAATTAAAAAATACCCACAGTTGATCCAGAGAAAGGCAAAAAACAATAAAGCTTGGTCCAATTCGCTCCAGTGGGAAACAAAAATCCTTCCTTACCGCCCCCAGGGCAATCAGATATTCCCTGGATCAACTACCCCCGGCATTATTAGCTCTAAAAAGTAGAATTCAGATATATTTTGGTATATTTGTTATCCAGTTATATTTTGTGCATTTAGGAATGCATCCATCTCTTTTTTTATACAATCTACTGAGTTGGTCAGAACAAGCTCTTAAGGCAGTCTATTCCATTTTCACCACTCTTACTGCATCCTATGCATTAAGGTGAAAAAACTTCTGACACTGACCAGCGCACCCCCCCCCCCCCCCCCCCCCCCCCTGTTTTACTCACCTGAGCCTGTTCGTTCCCATGGCAGAGCCCGTTGTCTCCGCTCTTAATTAGATAGATTGATAGCAGCGCAGCCATTGGCTCCTGCTGCTGTCAATCATATCCAATGATGCAGGCGCCGGGGGTGGGGCCAAGTCCAGTATTCTGTGTCTATTGAAGCAAAAACCGGACTCGGGAGCGCGGTAAACCCCCAGGGAGAGCACTTCTCTAAGGGGGTTTCCTGATGCGGGGAGGATCTGATAGCGCTGCCGGGGGACCCCAGATGAGGTGGATCGGGGGCCACTCTGTGCAAAATGAATGGCACAGTAGAGGTAAGTATGACATGTTTCTTATTTAAAAAAAAAAAAAAACTTTAAATCTTTTTTCCTCCCCTGTGTCCTCTGTAATAATCTGAAAGTGAATAACTCAACACCAAGTTCACTATATGGATCACTTATGTATTTATATATGGCATAGGTGTGCACAGCCTATTGCATTAGGGTGTGCACCCCAAAGCTCAAACACACATGCATGTGCGTGTGTCTACATGTATATGGCTCGGTACATTAATCTCTCTGCTGGCACAGTGAAAGAGAAGTGCGTAAGTAAATGGGGTAAGAGGGATATCTTTCCCATCTCCCTGCTGGCACACAGAGCGATAATGCTAATATGCACTAGGTAATTAGGGTGTGACCAGACACACCCGGCACATGTGCGCACGCCTATGATATATGGTGATCATACCCCCCCCAACCCCCTCTTCTCAAGAGAGTATCAAGAGAGTATAAATTCAGTTCCTCTAATCTTTCCTCATAGCTGAGCTCCTCCATGCCTCTCATCAGTTTGGTTGCTTTTCTTTACATTTTCTCCAGTTCCCCAACATAATTTTTTGAGAACTGGAGCCCAAAACCGAACTGCATATTCCAGATGTGGTCTTACTAATGATTAGAGTTGGCCCGAAAACCACCCGCTTCGGTTCGTGACAGAACTCTCGAACATTGCAAAAGTTCGGACCCGAACCACGAACCCTATTAAAGTCCATGGGACCCAAACTTGAAAAAACAAAAGTGCCCATTTTGAAGGCTTATATGCACCTTATTGGCTATAAAATGGTTATGGTGGTCCGGAGACTGCCCTGGGGGGACATGTAGCAATGCAAAAAAAAGTTTTTGAAGGAGTAGTGATTTTAATGATGCTTGAAGTGAAACAATAAAAATGAAAAATTCCTTTAAATATAGTACCTGGGGGGGAGGGGCCCTTAGTCTGCCTGTAAAGTGGCGCATCTGTACCGTGTATAGAACATGCTGCAGCAAAACTAACATATATAAAGGCCTTTGGGTCCGGTATGGATTTTAAGGGGAACCCCCATCCCAAAATGTTTCTGAAAAACAGCATGGGGTCCCCCCATAATCCATATCAGAACCTGATCTGAGCATGCAGCCTGGCAGGTCAGGAAGGGGCGGGGGAGTGAGCTGCCCCTCCCTTTCTGAATCATACCAGACCACATGTCCTCAACATGGGAGGGGGGTGCTTTGCATGTTGATGGGGACAAGGGCCTCTTTTTGGTTTTGAGGGTCTGCGGGCAGGGGGCTTATCGGTATCTGGAAGCCCCCTTTAACAAAGGGGCCCCCAGATCCTGCCCCCCCCCACATTTGAATGAGTATGACGTACATTGTACCCCTACTCATTTACCAAAAATGTGTCAGAAAGAAATAGAAACACACACAGTTTTGGACAATTCCTTTAGTAAAGATAAAATATCAATGTTCCCTGATGTACATCCATCGTCGATCATGACTCCTGATGCCCTGCCGGACCTGAAAAAAAAAAAAAAAGTTCCACCAGTGATGAAGACTAACCGCCGTCTGCCTGCTCTGCCGTGTGACAGTTCTTAAATAAGTAAGGGGTGAGGCCTGCTCTATTGCATAAATGTGATAAAAACGCATATGCATTTTTGATGCGATTTTGCAGCGTTTCCAGTGCGTTTTTGCACCTGTGAAAAATTCAAAAACCACACCAAAAAGCAACTGCGTTTTGCTGCATTTTTGATGTGTTTTCCATTCATTTCAATGAATGGAAAACACATTATTTTACCACACCAAACATGCGCCAAAAATGCAGCAAACAGGTCTTTGAAAAACACAACGGACCCACAACTGACCACTTTGAAGGGTTCCATAGGATTTAGTGGTCATGAATTTTTCTTCTGCTTTTTTTTTTTACGCAAAAATGGAAGAAAAACCGATTAGTGTGAAAGCAGCTTAAGTGTTAAAAATTAGGAAACTCCAAAGGAAAGCAAATTATATTACAAGAGACAATTTCACAACTGCGTGATATCAAGAGCTTTATTATTCCTGTATAACATCAGACAATGGATATGTGATAATGAACATGTGGTCTTGAAATGCTTAGAAAGCAGAGATTATGTTGTATCTCAATGTACTTCTGCTGATCTCTTCTTTTAGAATCTCTTATAAGTAAGGAATTAATAAGGAAAACAATTATCTTCTGGAGTATGAAAATCCAATACTTTAGGGGTGTCAATTTCATTCCGGACCGCATCAGCATTATGGTTGCCTTCAAAGGGCAAGTTGTATCTGTAAGACTAGGTGTCCAGAGCACCCCACCCCCTTATATCAGATGTCAAGAGCAGGGCCGGGACAAGGGGTGGGCAGGAGGGGCGGCTGCCCCTGGCGCAATGGTTTATTGCAGGGGTGGGGGGCACCCTAACCCTAAGGGAAAGGGGGGCGCAGTTTGGCATCTTTGCCCTGGGCGCTGGATGACCTTGTCCCGGCACTGGTCAAGAGCCCCCCCCACCATCAGAAGACAAGAGTCCCCCACCTTCCCTTACATCACAGTGCATTATATTGTGCTGCTCTTGGGAAGAAGCTGGGGTGGAGCTGGGAAGCAGGATCTGGAAGAGGACCAGAGGAGGGCTGAAGTCAGCTGCCAGAGTCTGCTCTAGATGAGGGGGTGCTGTAGCTGCACAGAAAGGTGCAGGATCTGTAGGAGGAGTTCTGTGCTCCCCTCTGCTGCCGACTGCCGAGACAGGGGGAGCCTTTCCGCTCCCCCTGATGAATGAATGAAGAAGCATAGAATCTAGTGGAGGAGTTCTGTCCTCCTCTCTGCTGCCAGCTGCTCAGACAAGGAGGGGGGGGTGGCGGAGACAAGGGGAGTGTGGTAGCTGCAGGAAATAGCCTGGCGGTCCGCATTTGGCCCGTGGACCTTGTGTTTGACACATGTGCAATACATCATTTAGATCTTCATTCACAACATTGTTTTAATTGCTAAACTCTAGGTGCAGCGAGTCAGAAGACCTTATTAGGTCTGAAAACTCCACCTGAGTCATTTAGCTTTCTTGGGTGTCACTCTTAATTAGGCAAATAGGAAACCAAGCAGATGAATGTAGGGAGTTCAAGAAAGCTCAGATGCAATGGACAGAGCTGACTTCTTCGTGTAACATGTGCAGAAGAACTGGTCAAGACTAGGGATGAGCTCAGGCGCGTTTGCATGCTCCACGTGCAGAGCCCGCCAGGAAGTCGGCGCAGCGCTGCGCTAATCACAGGCAGTGAGACATTGCCCCGATGCGCGGCTGCAGAGATCGGCAATGTCTCACTGCCTGTGATTAGCGCAGCGGGCTCTGCACGGGGAGCATGCGAACACGCCTGAGCTCATCCCTAGTCAAGACATATTAGTGTTCAACGCAGTGTTGCCAACCGTCAGTATTTTTACTGGCAGCCAGTAAAAAATGGGCACTTTTCTCCTGCCAGTAAATGCCAATAAGAAGAAAAGGTTGCCAGTAAAAAATATGGCTGTGACACTTGGCTCGGAACTGCGCATGCGCAGCTATGGCCTGGAGCTGACCGAGACTACCCAAGTGCCTGCTACAGTGTGTTCTGGCAGTGCCGGTGGGGGGCGGGTCAGGTGGAGGCGGTGTCTAAGCGTGTTGTGTGATTTCATGGTGCAAGGGAGCGGAGAAGCCGGAGCCTCGTGTGCGGGTCTGCAGGACGGGATTACGGCTACTTACTATATTAGAAATAAAATAAGAAATATGCTTTTTTGCCTTAACCACTTCAGCCCCGGACCAATTGGCAGCCAAAGGACCAGGCCCCTTTTTGCGATTCGGCACTGCGTCGCTTTAACTGACAATTGCGCGGTCGTGCGACGTGGCTCCCAAACAAAATTGGCGTCCTTTTTTTTCCCACAAATAGAGCTTTCTTTTGGTGGTATTTGATTGCCCCTGCGGTTTTTATTTTTTGCGCTATAAACAAAAATAGAGCGACAATTTTGAAAACAATGCAATATTTTTTTGCTTTTTGCTATAATAAATATCCCCAAAAAATATATAAAAAAAATATTTTTTCCTCAGTTTAGGCCGATACGTATTCTTCTACATATTTTTGGTAAAAAAAAAAATCGCAATTAGCGATTATTGATTGGTTTGCGCAAAAGTTATAGCGTTTACAAAATAGAGGATAGTTTTATAGCATTTTTATTAATATTTTTTTTTTTACTAGTAATGGCGGCGATCAGCGATTTTTATTGTGACTGCGACATTATGGCGGACACATCGGACATTTTTGACACATTTTTGGGACCATTGTCATTTATACAGCAATCAATGCTATTTAAATGCATTGATTCCTGTATAAATGACAGTTGTAGTGAAAGAGTTAACCACTAGGGGGAGGGGTTATGGGCTGTGACGTGTGTGTGTTTTTTTACATTAGGGGGCGGGGCTGACATCTGACGTCATTGATCGGCTTTCCCGTTGACCGGGAACAGCCGATCAATGACAGGCAGAGTAGGAAGCGCGGGGAGAGGTTTGTTTACATAGACCTCTCCCCGTTCTTCAGCTCCGTGACCCGATCGCGGGACACCAGCGGCGATTGGGTCCGCTGGTCCCGCGGCCGGGGTCATGGAGCTCCTGACCGGGTCGCAAGTGCGCCGCTGGCGGCGCACGTGCGACCCACGGGCAGGCAATTAAAGGGCCACGTACAGGTACGTGATTTTGCCTGCCCGTCCCATTCTGCCGCAGTATATCTGCGTGAGGCGGTCGGGAAGCGGTTAATATCTACCCTAAATCACACTGCTAGTTGCATATTGTACTTATTTGTAGCCTAAATACTGGAATTTGCACTTAAAACTGTAATTTTGTAACTTTTGGAACTGCCAGTAAAAACGTGGCTGTGCCAGTAAATTTTGGGTGTCGTGTCAGTAAATTTCAATCTGGTAGGTTGGCAACACTGGTTCAACGCTATTTCCCTCAAAATGACTATGTAGTCAGAGACGGGCCAGTTATCACTAGCAGGTGAAAAGACATCCTTCCAGTGTGGGGTCCAGTATGGCGTCCTGCCATTGAGCATGAAGAGCGCTAACTTACGCATAAGAGCAATGTCATCATGACAACACTTCACCCAAGCAACCAGTCGGAAACATGGTGCCAGCTATCAGACTAAAAGGGTCTGGATAATAGGTGTGCACATTTCTATGGGCATAGAGGATGGACGAAACCTACTGTATATCATCGCTCACACGTACAAGCATGCACTGGCAGCAGCCAATTTAACACTTAGGCTACTTTCACACTGGAGCAGTGGGGGCGCTGGCGGTAAAGCAGCGCTATATTTAGCGCCGCTTTACTGGCGTTTTAGCAGCGCATTTCGGCCGCTAGCGGGGTGGTTTTACCCCCCCCCGCGCGAGCAGCCGAAAAAGGGTCAATACCGCCCGCAAACCGCCGCTGCAGCGGCGTTTTGCGGGCGGTTTCGGAGCGCTGCCCCATTGTTTCCAATGGGAACGGGCGCTATAGGAGCGGTAAATGTACCGCTCCTATAGCGAGCTAAAGATGCGGCTTGCAGGACATTTTCCAGCGTCCTGCAAGCGCACCGCTTCAGTGTGAAAGCCCTCGGGCTTTCACACTGAAGACACAGCAACAGCTGTTTCAGGTCGGTTTGCAGGCGCTATTTTTAGCGCAATAGCGCCTGCAAACCGCCCCAGTGTGAAAGGGGCCTTAAGGACCACACCTTTTCTGGTAGAAAAATTTTGATTTTTTTTTTGCTGGAGAATTACTTAGAAGCCCCCAGGCATTATATATTTATTTTTATTAGAGACCCTAGAGATGCATGCTGATATGAATTTTAGTTGGGGAAAGAGGGAAAAGGTCTACTTTAAGCTTATGCCATCATCATCCTATATTACTTTTCTTCTCTTACTGTTCGTAGTAAAGTTGGAAGCCCTTTTAGAGGAACCCAATGAGGTTTCTATTTATTCTGTGCCAATGGGGGATCACTCTCAGACATGAATTTCTAAAGACAGGGCAGGACCTGGTATGCAGGTAACATGGGCTCAAGGACGGTGACCCTGAGTTCTGGTAATGAATGACATGCTGGACTTCTCCAAGGGCTCCCAAGGGTGAAGTTTGCTCATTGCCACCCAGTTAACTGCAGTCTTTGGGGAACCCCATGCTAGAGAATCTCAGCATGCCATAAGGGATAGACATGTGCAATTTGCAATTTGTCGAAAACAACGAATATGAAAAACAACGAAAATACGAAATAATTAAATTAGAAACAACGAAACTACGAAAGAATGAAAATCCGAAAAACGAAAACAGAAACAACGAAAATACCGAACAAAGATTCAAAAATAACGAAAATCAAAATGAACAAAAAATCGAAATTAAGAATATTCGGGAAAAAAGGAAATCAAAACAACGAATGAATTCGAAAGAACGAATGTTAGTTCTGATTCTGAAATATTCCATCCAGAGTCCAGTGTTCTGACTTGTGAGAGAGAAATTCTTTGTTTCTTAAACATTTAAATAGCATACACATTACATAACATTATGAATTATGCTCCGATTACGAATCTACGAAAACAATGTTACGAAAGTACGAATAAATCAATCTAACGAAAGTACGAATGTAATTAAATCTACGAAAATACGAATTTCGAATCAACGAAAATTAGATTAACGGAAATACGAATCATTTCAAATCAACGAAAATATAGCTCTTCCGAAAATACGAATGCGTCCGAATACGAAATATAACGAAAATACGAATTTCGAATAAACGAAAATACGAATCAACGAAAAAATAACTCTTACGAAAATACGAACGAGTCTGAATACAAACACCAACGACTTACGAAATTATGAATCGTTACGAATCAACGGAAATGAACAGAAACGAAACAAAACTAAATTAATTTTTCTATTGTGCACATGTCTAATAAGGGAAGCACAAACCAAGCATTGAATGGGTTAACACTCCTGCATGTGCTCCCTCTACCCAACACGGGTATGCTTTAAGTGTTTCCATGCTAATTGATCCAGCTTAGTCATAACCTGTCACTGAGATACATGTCAATCAGCGTGCATCTCTTCCCCTTGAGCCACTGTCTATGACATCATGCTGTACATTCACATAAGAACTTGGCACAAGATATATCATATCCAGTGACTGGCAGAATGTGGTAATGACAATATGCAGAGTGACTCCGATCATCAACGCTTTATCTCATCTCTATATTAATGTTAGACGACACCGCAGAGCCCGTCTTATGCCGCGTACACATGAAGGGACTTTCCCGTGGGATTGTCCGCTGGACTCGAGTCCGCCGGACAGTCCGATCGTGTGTGGGCCTTCGACTGACTTTTTTTCCCAAAAGTCCGGCGGACTAGGTTTTAAGTTTTGTTTTAAAATTATCCGCTGGACTTGGCAGTCCGGCGGACAATATGGCCGTCTGTAGTATGGTCCGGCGGACCAAAAAGGACGCATGCTCAGTAGCAAGTATTTTTCTAGTATTTTTCATTTTCTAGTCCCGTCGTACGTGCTGTACGTCATCGCGTGAACCGCCGGACTTTTAGCGTGATCGTGTGTGGTGAAGTCCGTTCGCTTTCAAGTCCGGCGAAGCCCAGCTGGAAAGTCCGGCGGTTTGTCCGCTGGACTAGGTCCGGCGGACAAGGTCCCTTCGTGTGTACGCGGCATTAGGTGATCTCATCCCATGTGCCCCCGTTGTGTACAAAAGATTTTTCTCTTGTACTTGAACTCCTAAACCGGAATAAGTAAAATGTTGTATAGGTCAGTCAAGTGACCCAGAAATTATTTAGAAGGATAATTGTACTTTACAAAAAAAAAAAAAAATAGCACTTTTAAATTATATCAAGAGGTACCAAGAAACTGGAGCCCAGTGGAACATGCCAAATTGCACCCCCCCCCCCCATGCTTACCCCCTAAGCATAAATTCCCTCTCCTCCCAAATCCGCCCCCTGCTGAAATCCCCTTCCCAACACAAATCTATACCCCCCCCCCAAATCAAAACCTCTCGTTCCCATATACACCCAGTACAAATCTACCCCCACTGAAAAAAATTCCCCCCTCCTGGTACAAGTCTATTACCCCTCAAACATCCCCTCTGAGCACAAATCCTCTCTCCCCACTCCAAATCCACCCCCCTCCCCAGCACAATTTTTTTTTTCTTCCCCCATCCTAGCACATATCCCCCTCAAATTTCCCCTCCAAGTACAAATACCCCCAATCATCCCTTCTAGCACAAATCCCCCCCCCCCCAAAAAAAACCTCTTATAGCCAGCAGCACTGATCGAACGGCAAAAAGCCAACAGGGCGGTTGTACAGTAGTCTGTAGATCGACTTCTGTACAACCACCCTGCCAATACATAGTTACATAGTTAGGTTATAAAAAGACACAAGTCCATCTAGTTCAAAAAAATAAATAAATAAATACAATCCCATATACACAATCCTTCGCCCCACAGTTGATCCAGAGGAAGGCGAAAAACCCCAGCATAGCATGATCTAATTTGGTACAGCAGGGGAAAAAAATTCCTTCCTGATCCCCCGAGAGGCCCCTCATGAACCGGTTGAATTTCGATCCATGTATGGCCGACTTAAGCTGGTATAACCAATCCTTTGTTTACATTCAGTTTGTCTGCAGTTTGCACTGTAACAACAGAGACGACAACGAACTGGAAAAAATATCAGTCCCTGAAACAATAAATGGTGGTTTGTTTGTTAATTAGGGATCGGCATAGGTTAAGTTCTGGTTTTGATTTGAACCCATGTTTATCCAAACCAAGAAGTCAGCTGTCAGTGCCGGACCAAAAAGCAGCAGGCAAGGGATTCCCCGCCCCACAACTGCATGTACACAAATGGGCTTTTGAAATAATTTATTTATTATTTATTTATTATAGGATTTATATAGCGCCAACAGTTTACGCAGCGCTTTACAATATAAAAAGGGAGACAATACAGTTATAATACAATAAAATACAAGAGGATTAAGGGGGCCCTGTTTAGAAGAGCTTACAATCTAATAATCATAGACCTAATATGGCTGCATAGTAAATGTAAAATAATGCATTTGGGTGGCAAAAATATGAATGCAATCTATACACTGGGGGGAGAACCTCTGGGGGAATATAGGATGGAAAAGGACCTGGGGGGGTCCTAGTAGATGATAGGCTCAGCAATGGCATGCAATGCTAAGCTGCTGCCAACAAAGCAAACAGAATATTGGCATTAAAAAGGGGATCAACTCCAGAGATAAAACGATAATTCTCCCGCTCTACAAGACTCTGGTCCGGCCGCACCTGGAGTATGCTGCCCAGTTCTGGGCACCAGTCCTCAGGAAGGATGTACTGGAAATGGAGCGAGTACAAAGAAGGGAAACAAAGCTAATAAAGGGTCTGGAGGATATTAGTTATGAGGAAAGGTTGTGAGCACTGAACTTATTCTCTCTGGAGAAGAGACGCTTGAGAGAGGATATGATTTCAATCTATAAATACCGTACTGGTGATCCCACAATAGGGAGAAAACTTTTTCGCAGAAGGGAGTTAAACAAGACACGTGGCCACTCATTCAAATTTGAAGAAAAGAGGTTTAACCTTAAACTACGTAGAGGGTTCTTTACTGTAAGGATGTGGAATTCCCTTCCACAGGTGGTGGTCTCAGCGGGGGGGCATCGATAGTTTCAAATAAACTATTAGATAAGCACCTGAACAACCGCAACATACAGGGATATACAATATAATACTGACATATAATCACACACATAGGTTGGATATGATGGACTTGTGTCTTTTTTCAGCCTCACCTACTATGTAACTATGTAACATGTGGCCATATTAGGTCATTGATGTCACAAGCATCCCCTGCCCCTTTGTTTACATGCAGCTGTAGGATGGAGAATGTCCTGGTCACAGCTGATTGTCCCAGGAACAACAGCTGTCCTCCAGGTTTGGTCAAACCCAATTTTGGACCTAACCCAGGCTCATTACTGGTTACAATGGAAAAAGAGTTAAAGCGGTTCTGCACCCATTTCATTTAGTAAATCTCTTTGCCTTCCAAATCAGGCAAAGAGTACTAAATGAAATGTTTTGTTTTTTTTTCTTTTTTACTTACCTTGTAATTGAAGACTTCCGGTCTTCTCTCTCTGCGGCGGCGGGCGGGGTCTCTGCGTCGATCGTCGTCACGGCGCACTGTCTCCTGGGATCTGGTGTCATTGATCCCAGGAGTCAGTGCGGGCATCTTCCGAAATCTCGCGAGATTTCGGCCACATCTTCCGAAATCTCCCGAGATTTCGGCCACATCTGCCGAAATCTCGTGAGATGTCGGCAGATGTGCCGTTACTGCGCACGCGCGAGTAACGGCGGTGCATGCTGGGCCATCTAAAGTTCCTGTGGGTGTTTCACATGCCCACAGGCAAGATGGACCCCAGCACTAAAGAAGAAGACGAGGAACTTCATCGGACGAAAACCGGCGGCGATCGAGATGGAAGATGGAACAGGTGAGTCCCCTAATAAAGGTAAGCATACTTTATATTACATCCTAAAAAAAAAATTTTTTTTTACAGAGTGCAGAACCGCTTTAAAGAGGAAGTAAACCCTAATGGGTTTACTTCCTCTTTGTTTCCCTGCAAAGGTAAAGCATAAATGGACTACTATGCATCGCATCACATCGCATCGCATAGTAGCCCATTATGTGTCACTTACCCGACACAGGAGCCAGCGAAGTCACCGATGTCCCCTTGTGTACGGCGCCTCCATCTTCTTGGTGGCATATCACCCTTGAGAGCGGTTTTCGCCGTAGACAGCGTTGCCTGTCTTTTGTCAAATATCTCCTAAACCATGTAGGTTTAGGAGATATTTCTTTGACCTACAGGTAAGCCTTAATCTTGGCTTACCTGTAGGTCCAAGTGGTTTGTAAGGGTTTACAACCACTTTAAGCCAGGGGAACTATACCTTTTGGAGTCCCCTAAAGTGAACTTTTGTGAAAGGTACCTGGCTGGAGTTGCACTTTTGCTCACATTGGTTGTAGACTCGGAACTAAAAACAATAGTTACCGTATATACTCGAGTATAAGCCGAGTTTTTAAGCACATTTTTTTGTGCTGAAAATGCCCCCCTTGGCTTATACTCGAGTCAAGCACTTTTCTGCAGGATTTTTCCTTTTCAACCCGAATTTGGGGCCCCGTATCTCGGGGCGACTTGGTGCTAGGAACCCCAAATTTGGTGTGCCAAACCAGTGGACCTAGTAATACAACATATCCAAAGATGGAATTCCTAGCATTCCGGGATACAGGGCCCCAAATTCGGTTAGGAAAATGTCATTCTGTGCTGCAGAAAAGTGCTTGACATTTTCTGACCCGACTTTGGGGCCCCGTATCTCAGGGACACTTGGTGCTAGGAACCCCAAATTTGGTATTCAAACCCAGTGGAACTAGCACTTCAACATATCCAATGGGGTTCCTAGCACCAAGTGACTTCCAGATACAGGGCCCCAAATTTGGTCAACTGTGTCCATCTGCAGCAATGTCATTTCGGGACCCTTTGGGTCCAGAGACCCCAAATTTTGGCTACAGCTAGGGGGCATCTAGGACTTTCCCTTAACTTCCGAGTTTGAAGTTTGGGGGACCTATGGCTGCAAATGGGCACAGTGAGGCATGCAAATGGGCACAGTGAGGCTGCAAATGGGCATTGTTGACCCTCTTTTCCACTTACAGTAGCTGCGCATTTCTCACCCTAGGATTATAGTCGAGTGAATACGTTTTCCCAGTTGTTTGTGGTAAAATAAGGTGCCTCGGCTTATATTCGGGTCGGCTTATACTCGAGTATATACGGTACCATCCCCTGGTGGATATTCATTGAAAAGTTTTACAATAAGTTTGCGCGTGAACCCCCAGATTCATTTTACCGTGGAAAGTTCTTCTTCAGAAAGTGCTGACAACAAATAGTTGCACGCTTTTTTTCTTTATTTTCTAGAATAAAGCTGAAGAGCAATAAATATACGTCTGCCGCTGTCTCGCACCTCCCATTCCGTACGCTGGCTTATAAATAATTGATAATATTAGGATGCTATCTGAGATTCTTTTTAGAACAGGACATATGTGCTGTTAACACAGAATTTTAAGCAAGCTATTATCACAGAATATCAATGATTTCATTGTATGGCAGCAGAGAATGACACTGACATCAGTACATACTGCGAGAGCAAACGTCAAGCTTGGAGAAAGGGAAGGAACCAAAAAAAACACCACCGCTCTGCAGGTTTTACAGGAGGGACAAGTTGATGAATTGGGGGCATTAACGGATTCTTCAAAAGACCACTATCAATTCTGTGTCGTTACGAGCAATGGGACTGATTCATTTGACTGCCGAAAGGGTCCCTCCTGAGTTTCAATAATTTAACGACACTGGAGGGTAATTTGTAATGTGACATTATCTATGATTAGAGACCAAGCGTGCATCGGTTAGCGGTCAGAAAAATATGAGCCATGGAGATTTAATTTTTAGTTTTTTTTTCACAAATGTTTTATTTATGAAATTAAGTAAAATAACGTATTGTACATAGTTACATAGTAGGAGAGGTTGAAAAAAGACACAAGTCCATCAAGTCCAACCTATGTATGTGATTATATGTCAGTATTACATTGTATATCCCTGTACGTTGCGGCCTTGATTATGGTGTCCCCATTCCAGCGGACAATTTAGGCAATGAGTACTTATTTGAACTCCCTCTGGCTTGAAAAACAATGGGCGGGATCTAATTAAGTTTCTATCCTAGCCTAGGTGGAGGCGTTGCGGTGGAGGTGTCGGGGGTGGTCTCATTGCCCGGTACCATCATAAGCAAGGCTTGGAGAGAAAAGAAACCCATTTCCCCCCCCCTTTTTTTTTTTTGTCTATTTTATTTAATGTAATTTAATTCAATTTATCTAATGTAATTATTTTTTTATTATTTTTGTTGTTATTTTTGATTTATTGTGCCTTAAAAACAATGATGCTGCAGATATGGTTGTTAACCATTTGGTGTTGTAATATGGATTAAGTGACACCTGGCTGTTATTGTATCCAGGTATGCTTTTTTTTTTTTTTTCTTCTTCTCTCTCCAAGTCTTTGTTCCATCTGTTGGATTCGGATTCCTGACAGGCAATTTTTGGTTGACTACATCTCCACAGATCCCCCTTTTGGTCAACTTATGATATATGGTTTACATATTATCTAACCACCTTATGGGTGGACCTTTCCTAAGCAACTTAAAATTGAAAGGTAGGCACTCACTAAAAGATTAATACTTAAATAGTTGTCCTCCCTTGGAATTATTTCTATAAAGTAAATGACATATATCAGATGGTTTCTTTGGAAATAACCCTCATGCCTTTTTATGATGTACTACAGATATCACAATCTGCGGTTTTCTGGTTCTGAAGAAGCTTTAAGCGAAACGCGTCAACCAGTACTGACCAGCAAGTTTGATTTAACAACTTTACTTTTTGCGTCTGTATGCATATCTGGAACAGAAAAACCTTTTTAATGTTAGATATATTACATGTATATTATGTGTGAATAAAATTGATCTAGAATTAAACTTTCTTTGTATTAAGACATTAGTCTGTTCAGGTACCGTGATAGTCCGTCAGGTTGGCTAAACCCCCTCTTGTTCTTCTTTACCCTGTATGTTGCGGTCGTTCAGGTGCTTATCTAATAGTTTTTTGAAACTATCGATGCCCCCCGCTGAGACCACTGCCTGTGGAAGGGAATTCCACATCCTTGCCGCTCTTACAGTAAAGAACCCTCTACGTAGTTTAAGGTTAAACCTCTTTATGAGTGGCCAAGTGTCTTATTAAACTCCCTTCCGTGAAAACGTTTTCTCCCTATTGTGGGGTCACCAGTACGGTATTTGAATATTGAAATCATATCCCCTCTCAAGCGTCTCTTCTCCAGAGAGAATAAGTTCAGTGCTCGCAACCTTTCCTCATAACTAATATCCTCCAGACCCTTTATTAGCTTTGTTGCCCTTCTTTGTACTCCCTCCATTTCCAGTACATCCTTCCTGAGGACTGGTGCCCAGAACTGGATAGCATACTCCAGGTGCGGCCAGACCAGAGTCTTGGAGAACGGGAGAATTATTGTTTTATCTCTGGAGTTGAACCCCTTTTTAATGCCAATATTCTGTTTGCTTTGTTAGCAGCAGCTTGGCATTGCATGCCATTGCTGAGCCTGTCATCTACTTGGACCTCCAGGTCCTTTTCCATCCTAGATTCCCCCAGAGGTGAATAAATAGATTGAACAGGCAATGACAATAGTTAATACAATACTATAGCAGAAAGTCAATTGACAATGCATAAACCTTAACAAAGTAACTCCAGTCTTAAGTCCTGCAATAGGCCATAAGGTACTCAGGTCGAGGGCAATATTTGGGTTAGGCAACTTGGGTGGTCTAGTAGTATTGCCCAACTTAATTTCATTGAAACAGGCTGTAGTCAATTACCTTTGAGAGATGGGCTGGGTATGGAGAAGCCTAATGAAGTGTGGGGTAGATCTAGTTAGAAGGATTAGCTTGTGGTGGACAAGGTATGTGTGGGACACGGTGAGAGGGTCATATATAGTATAGACATGTGCACACTGAAATATTTTGTTTCGGAATTTCGTTTTCGGACGAAAAATAAATTAATTTAGTTACTCCCGAAATTTGTTTTTATTTATTTAGTTTCGTTAAAAAATGCATTTGTTCGAAAATACGAAATAATTAAGGTTGAATCTGTCATGGAAGGCTTATGGTGTCTGTCGATGGTTCTAAGAAGATTCGACAGAGCAGCTAAACTGTACGACGCCGCAATCGTACATTTCCGGTCGAATGTTCCGCTTACAAGCTATAGTAGAATTCTAATGTTGTATGACACTAGTAATAATTATATTTATTAATTATTATTACTAGTCAACAACATTAGAATTCTTCTATAGCCTATGGGCGGAGCATTTGACCATAAATGTCCGCTCGTGGTGACTGCTTCATCGAATCTTCATGTTGAATCTTTTCTCTCTATGTCGAATAATCTTGCACTAATATAGTAAGGTTAGGCACATTCAACCTTTTTTGCTATTGTCTCTATAATGTCAAATCTTTTCTCTCTATGTCGAATCTTTTCTCTCTATGTCGAATCTTTTCTCTCTATGTAGAATAATCTTGGACTAATAGAGCTAAAGTTAGGCACATTCGACCACAGGTTGGATGGACACAGATCGCTATTGTCAGCGTCATGTCGAATCTCCTATCTATATCGAACTGTTGCAACGAAAACTAAAATAAAGCATTTGTTTATGTTGGATCTTTCAGTTTTAAAATTCTGCACGTTCGTTATCATTTGTTGAAACGGTAACGAAAATACCCAAAATTCGGACGAAAATGCATTTGGACGAAAAAGAATGGACATGTCTAATATGGTATATGCAAAGTGTTTTTCAAAGAAAGCTTGGTAAGAATCAGAAAAATCTAATGGGTGGGGGATGAGAAAGAGGGGGGGAGGAGAAGGAGAAGAGGAGAAGAAGAGGGAGGGGAGAGAGGGAGGAGAAAAAAAAAGGGGGGGCAGAATTGTCCGTCTTGCTTTGTTTTTCGTGAATGTTTCACCATTAGGGGAGTGCAGTTTATGGACGGTCGCTTTTGCTTTTTTCGAGCGTAGTGCTTGTGCTAGAGGGTATGCACATTTATTACCAAATTCGTAAAAAAGTTTGTGATAGTGTGAATTGTTTTCTGAGGTTGCATCCTAGCTCATCTTGTAGGAGTATGCAGACTTCAGTTAGTTCCTGGTAGGATTGTTGGGCTAGGGTGCGCTTGTGTAATGTTTCAAGTGTTTTGAGTTTGGTAAATAATTCTTTAAGTCTAGCTTATTTTTACTTTTTAATCCTAGCTGCTAATGAAAAAAGTTTTCCTCTTACTACACATTTGTGTGCCTCCCATTGTGTCCCATTGTGTCAAGCTTGAGATGTCGGGTATGTTATTCTCTCTGAAGTAATTAACGAGACATTTACGTATCTCTGTTGTGCGGTTTTTGTCTGTCAAAATGGTGGGATCTATTCTCCAGATCTGTACATGTGGGATCTTGTCCGGGGAAAGTGAGTGTAACTGAGATAGGGTCATGGGTTCTGTCGTAGCCTTTTTTAGATAAGAGAGGTCTTGTTGTGTTAAGAAGAAATAGTCTAGGTGGGAGTGCGCGGTGCAGAAAAAAAGGTGAAGTCTTTATCTTTGGGGTGAATTGTAATTGGTGGTGAGATAACTCAACCAACATAGAACGGTTACCGGTTCGTCCGATTGGACTGGGTACCTCCGAAGCTAATTAATCACTGAGGAAATTTGAGGGGGTGGGGCAAGACATTTGCCCTATAAGGCAAGTATGAGGTGCCTGAGGATGTATCGAGGAGAGGATCCAGAGGAACATTGAAATCTCCTCCTAAGATTAGAATGCCCTCTGGAAAGTGGACAAATGTTGCATTATAGTACGAAAGAATGGGACTTGGGATGTGTTGGGGCTATAAATGTTAGCTAGTGTGATTAGTTTGTCTTTGAAGGTACCTTTTAGAAAGATGTACAGGGGGTCCCCGAGTTACGAACTCGTTAGGGACTGCCCGCCTGTTCTTAAGTCGGAAATGTTCGTAAGTCGGCCGCGTATGCGCAGACCGACAAATACGGACATTTCCGGACATTTCCGATGTTCCGTCTAATGCCGTTCTGCGCATGCGCGGCAAATTACGGACATTTCCGACGTTTGCCGGCATTTTCCGAGGCTCCGTATGGCCGCGCATGCGCAGAACGGCCGGAGGACGGCGAAAAATGGTGGAGGGTCCCCGCAGCGCCCCGTTCGTAAGTAGGGGATGTTCGTAGGTCGGGCGTTCGTAAGTCGGGGACCCCCTGTATCTCCCTTGGTCGTCGATGAGGGAGTCTGTGACATGGAAGGGTACATTTTTGGATAGGAGAATAGAAACCCCTTTAGATTTGGAAATTGGAGAAGTAGCATGGTAACTTTGAGGGAAGAAATGGTTGGTTCGTTTAAGGACAGCTTTAGAGCAACAATTTGTCTCTTGTAAGAAGACTATATCTGCTCGCATGCTCCGTATACTGGACAGGATTTGTGAGCGTTTCTCTGGTATGTTTAAGCCTTTTGCATTTAAAGAGATCGACTTGAGGGTAAGGTTTTTAGTCGTGGTTTTGGGTGAGGTCATGATGATTTGAGAATGGTATATCTTGGAAAGTTACGTGTTTGGGGAGGGAAGGAGGAGAGGCAAAAAAAAAAGGGGGAAAGAAAAGCTTTTTAAAAAGCGGGGCCAGGGAAGGTGGGGTATAGAGAGAGAGAGAAAAAGTAAAAGAGACAAAAGAGCCCTTTAGAGTTAGAGAGAGTGGGTGTGGGAAGTTGTGGGTTATGTAATTAAGTAGACCAGATGTGGGTGTGAACCTGCAGTCTCACCTGCGAAATGGTCCAGAAAGGGTCAGCTGGACCTTTCTGAGTCTGCTGTGGGTGAGGGTGGTTGGTTACGGTTCCTAGAAGGAGTCAATCTCATGGTCCTATGAGGTCGGATTGGTTTAGAGATGTGCTAAGAGTACATACAGGGGGGGATGTTAAAAGTATCAGCCCCCGTCTGATCTCCTCTCCTGATGGTTGGGTGCGTAGTAATGTGCACTGGGGATAGATAGTTTGTTTAGTATGAGGGATAGCCATTTCGGATAGTAGTTTGTGTAACTTAGTAGACACTGTGTACCTTGAGCATTTGAGAACAAGAAGTAGGCTATAAGCTCTATAACTCCCTAGGTATTACCAGAAAAAGTGGTTTACCTGACTAGTCTGGAAACAACATAAGACAGTATGCAACTTTTGAAATGATAAACTTTTAACTGTAAATTACACAAATTGTGTAACAACAACAACAGCAAGCAAAATGTGTTTAATTAGGTCAAATGGATCAGAGGGGGACGCATAGGGGCTATATGTAGGTAAATACCAGTGGGCATGGATCTAGCTATCCAGTAACTGTTATAGGACGGGAAAACATAATGTGCTTATATAGAAGATTGAATCAAAATTATCCATGTGGGAGTTTGACCTGGTTTTAGAACAGAATGTTGCAAGTGTCATCCTCGGATATCAGACCAGGGAACTAAAGCTATATCAGTATTAAGCTTCTGGTGAGAAGTGGTGTTGTCATCCACTTAACTGGCTTGGGTTAGAGACAGCTATATAGCAGTAGGTGGCAACACCACTTCTAGCAGGTTACTCGGAGATGGAAGAGGGATAATAGAAGAATGGTAGGGGGTGGTAGGGGGGACAAACAGAACATGTAATAAAAGTGCAGTAAATATGGCAAGGATAATTACTATTTATGAATATGTGCAGGGTTGTGACCCAGCAGGCTACCTGGACCCAACTTCTCACATCATGGGGCTTCATTCTTTCCACTGTTTGTTGCTAAAGAAGCAAGAATGTACACTAGAAAAAGAAAAACAGTTAGTAAAGTGTGTTCCTTTTGGTCATATGTAGATTGAAGTTCCATAGGTGTATTCAGCAACAATTCATTTTATGTATTTCCAGTGGCAATTATTGGAATTGTCTTTCTTTGAACCGGGGTGTAGTTGCCCGTAATGGGTGAAGCAGGCAGGCTTGCGGTGTAGGGGGTGAGAGGAGGGATGTTATGCCTCTTTTTGGATTTCCTTTAACAAGAATAGAGCTGTTATGTTACTGGTGGAAAGTCTAATGCCGCGTACACACAATCGGAATTCTCGTCGGAAAAAGCTCTGATGGTTTTCCTGACGGAATTCCGCTCAAACTGTCTTGCCTACACACGGTCACACCAAATTCCGACCGTCAAGAACGCAGTGACGTACAACACTACAATGTTCAATGCTTCCGAGCATGCGTCTAATTGTTTCCGAGCATGCGCAGGAATTTTTTGCGTCAGAATTGCTACAGACTATCGGAATTTCCGATAGAAACCTTTTCCGGCAGAAAAATTGAGAATATGCTCTAAATTTTTTGCTGTCGGAAATTCGGCCAGCAAAATTCCGATGGAGCCTACACATGGTAGCATTTTCCGATTAAAAGCTCTCGTCTTTTTCTGGACGGAATTCCGATCGTATTAGATTCAGTAGATGAGAAGCTTAATTTTAGTTCTTGAGGTTTAACCTCCCTGGCGGTATTCCCGAGTCTGGCTCGGGTTGAGTTTTTTCTACCAGGAGCGGTAACCCCGGGCTTGCGTTGCAGGATACAGGGGGAAGTTACTTACCTTATCCCCTGGATCCTGCAATGTCTCCCCGCTGTGTCCGCTCGCTTGATTCACACAGTGCCTGAATGTCGCTGATCTCCGTTCCCTGCGACGTTCCAACGCACGGGAGCGGAGATCGGCGCCAAATTCAAAAAAGTTTAAAAACACAACACACATACAGTACTGTAATCTTACAGATTACAGTACTGTATACAAAAAATACACATCCCCTTTGTCCCTATTGATCTGCCCAGTGCCCTGCATGTCATTTTATATAATAAAAAGATTTTTTTCTGCCTGGAAACTGGAGATTGTCCATAGCAACCAAAAAGTGTCCCTTTATGTCAAAAGTGGTTTTAGACCAGCTAGAAAACACCGATAAAAAATTAGAATCACAATTTATCATCAAACAATAAATTTAATGACAGCGACTATTCTGCAACTGAGCAAATTTCAGTGTTTTTGATTTGATTACATTATTGAATCATTTTTTATATATATTTTTATTATATTATAATTTATGATTTTGTGTTTCAAACTTTATCATACCCGGGATGTCTACTAGACTCTGGTTCGGACAGATTTAAGTGAGTTTTTCATAAGAATTGCAGCCTACAATATAAAAACGCCAAATTTCCATGCAAAATAATTGTACCGCTTTCAGCACTAAATTCCGGACAGAATCATACCGCCAGGGAGGTTAATTGGAGAGGGATCTCCCTCTGTGCACTGTTTGTGATGTTTACAGGCAACTTTTGTTCAAGGTGGTAGGGTGTGTTAGTCCTTTAACTTGTTTGAACTTCTAGACCGAGAGTTTTTTTTTTCCCCCATTTCCTTTTTTTTTTGTGCATCTCACCCCTTTACTTTGTTTCCCCCCTTTTTACTCACGTATTTGGAAGAGTTGTGGTGAGATCTGTGGAGTTGGATCTATAGGATGGCTCCATGGACCTTATAGGGATGTTGAAGGACTCTCATTGGAGAAAGGTCTTCTTCTGAATGCACTTTCTTGTTCCCAGCAGATCATGAGGATTTAATTGTGATGTCCCACAGTCATATACTGATTTTGGGAAAAAAAATTTGTTATAAAATCAGCACGCTCAATTTCTTTGAAAACATTTTTCGGCACACTGTACTCAAAAGGTTGCCTACCCCTGTGCTAAACTATGACCTTCTACAATAATAAAAATCATTTGCAAACAAAATACATTTTCCCCATTTTGTCATGTTACAACCAAAAACGTAAATGTATTTTATTGGGATTTAATGTGATAGACCAACACAAAGTGGCACATAACTGTGAAGTGGAAAGAAAATGATAAATGGTTTTTCAACATTTTTTACAAATAAATCTGTGAAAAAATGTGGCGTGCATTTGTATCCAGCCCCCTTGAGTCAATTCTTTGTAGTCTTTTTGGGGATGTGTCTACCAGCTTTGCACAATATCTCAAGCTCTGTCAGATTGGATGGAGAGTGTCTGTGAACAAACATTTTCAAGTGTTGCCACAGATTCTCAATTGAATTTATGTCTGAACTTGGCCATTCTAAAACATGAATATGCTTTGATCTAAACCATTCCATTGTAGCTCTGGCTGTATGTTTAGGGTCGTTGTCCTGCTGGAAGGTGCCCCAGTCTTAGGTCTTTTGCAGACTCTAACAGGTTTTCTTCTAAGATTGCCCTGTGTTTGGCTCCATCCATCTTCCATCAACTCTGACCAGCTTCCCTGCCCCTGCTGAAAAAAAGCATCCCTACAACATGATGTTGCCACCACCATGTTTCACGGTGGGGATGGTGTGTTCAGGGTGATGTGCAGTGTTAGTTTTCCACCACACATAGTGTTTTGCTTTCAGGCAAAAAAGTAAAATTTTGGTCTCATCTGACCAGAGCACCTTCTTCCACGTGTTTGCTGTGTCCCCCCACATGGCTTCTCGCAAACTGCAAAGGGGACTTCCTATGGCTTTCTTCTTGCCACTCTTCCATAAAGGGCAGATTTGTGGAGTGCATGACTAATGGTTGTCCTGTGGACAGATTCTCCAACCTGAGCTGTGGATCTCTGCAGCTCCTCCAGAGTTACCATGGACCTCTTGGCTGCTTCTCTGATGAATGCTCTGCTTTCCCGGCCTGTCAGTTTAGGTGGACGGCCATGTCCTGGTAGGTTTGCAGTTGTGCCATCTTTCCATTTTCAGATGATGGATTGAACGGAGCTCTGTGAGAAGTTCAAAGCTTGGGATAGTTTTCTATAACCTAACCCTGCTATAAACTTCTCCGCAACTTTATCCCTGACCTGTCTGGTGGATTCCTTAGCCTTCATGATGCCGTTTGTTCACTAAGGCCACGTACACACGATCGGAAATGCCGCCAGTAAAAGACCGATGTGAGCTTTTGGTCGGAAAATGTGACCGTGTGAATGCTCACAAAAGATTGAGAGCAGGTTCTCTATTTTTCCAACGAAAAAAGTTCCGATCGGAAATTCCGATCGTCTATACCAATTCCGATGCGCAAAATTCCTACGCATGCTCGGAGGGCATTGAACTTAATTTTCTCGGCTCGTCGTAGTGTTGTACGTCACCACGTTCTTGAAGGTTGAAAGTTCAGAGAACTTTTGTGTGATCGTGTGTATGCAAGCCAAGCTTGAGCGGAATTCCGTCGGAAAAACCATCCAAGGTTTTTCCGACGGAAAATCCGCTCGTGTGTACGGGGCATTAGAAACCTCTAATCAGGGCTTCATAGAACAGCTGTATTTATACTGAGATTAAATTACACACAGGTGGATTTTAGTTAGGGGTATCAGAGTAAAGGGGGCTGAATACAAATGCACACCACACTTTTCAGATATTTATTTGTAAAAAATTTGGAAAACCATTTATCATTTTCCTTCCACTTCACAATTATGTGCCACTTTGTGTTGGTCTATCACATAAAATCCCAATAAAATACATTTATATTTTTGGTTGTAACATGACAAACTGTAGAAAATGTCACGGGGTATGAATACTTTTTCAAGGCACTGTAGCTAAGATAATTGGAAATCAGGAAGAACTCCGGACAGCCGCACACCGGGAAAATTAAAATTCAAAAAGGTTTATTTAAAAGCAGGAATCACTTCAATCCAAAGAACGACAAAAAGGGGGTACAGAGCTGACGCGTTTCGCATGTCTAGTGATTACTCATAGCTGATAAACTCTCAAATGAATATCAAATATATATGGTTACAAAGTATGTATCACATGATTAAATGATAGAAAAAACTGTAGCTAAGCTACTGGGGGTTAAACGAAGAGAAAAACCATGACCCGCCAAGAGTTAGTGATCAGCAATGGAGGCAGAAAAAGACGATTTTGTGAAGCCATCATCAATGGGGTTAGTGTCTGCAACACGGTAATACCAACAGGATTTGCTTTCCTTTCCATTAGCGGTAATAGCAACATTAATGTGCTTTTTACAATATTCTCCTGCACGACCTCTCATAGCTGGCTATCATCTGCAGTGAGAAAATGCGTACTAAAAACCTCTTATTTTTCCTCTTCGCCTCTCTAAATATAAACTTAAAATAATCCTCCTTCCACTTTCAGGAACACCGCTAATGCTAACAACTTTAATGGTGGTATAAATAACAGCTTATAAGAGTGGCTGGATGTGTGTGGATGTCGTATCATTTTTTGCACTGGATTTTCTCTGTCTCTGCCTCAAAGTGGTAAGACGGAGGTAAGGCCTAACCAGGAAAAGTGCTGCTATTGTTTATGTACCAACTCCACTAACAGAGGAAGGAAGAAAAGGAGTAAGGGAGGAAGAAAGGGAGGAAGGAAGGAAAGGAAGGAAGGAGGAAGAGGGAGGAAGGGAGGAAGAAGGAAGGAAGGGAAATGAAAGAAAAGAAAGGATAAAAGAAGGGAAAAGAAAAGAAGAAAGAGCGCTACCACCGTAGCAGTCGCTGATTAGGAAAGGTTCTCTGTTCTTTGCATCAACCTTTTCCAAAATACATCAGCCCCTCTAACACACCAGGTTGAGTGTACAAACATACAATATCACAGGAAATCACTGAAGATAATACTAGTACCCAGTAGTAGCGCTATAACAAAGAAAAAAGTCACCAAACCAGGTAGGAAAGGCAAACCTAATAAATTGTCACCCAATGTGGTTGGTAACTAGGCAAGCATAAAACGCGTTATGGCAATAACACAATTTAGCATACAAAGTAATTAACAGTAAGGACTAGGCATAAGATGGCATTTGGTGTCCAGATCAGCATAAACAGTATCAAGGCCACCTTAAGTGCAGCAACGAGCAGTAGTAATGTTTCATCTATCGAGCACTGTCCAAAAGAAAAGGGAAGGGGCAGTGGAACAAAAGGGGGCTTGCAGAATAATTATTACAATAAGGGGAGTCCTTTGAGGTGTTCTTCTGCCGGCTATTGTTGGGGCTCTTTCAGAGCGTTAGTGCACTTAATGACAGTTCCATTTAAAGCGGTTGTATACCCCGCTTGCAAATTTTTACCTACAGGTAAGCCTATAATAAGGCTTACCTGTAGGCAAAATGAATATCTTACATGCAACCGCTGATGTCAGGTTCGGTATAATGCGAAATAGGGTTGGTATAGGTGCAAACTATGTTTGGAATAAGTGTGGTATAGGGTGCAGTATGGGTGCAGTATGGATTGGGTACATGCTCTGAGTGGCTCAGTCTCTGCTAGCAGTATCAGCTATGGGCTAATAGCTCTCTGTCAGGGCTGGGCTCAGCCCTTCCTTCTCTGAGCTGGCCGCTCAGCTGTTGGCTAATTGCCAGCTCTTATCTCTCCACAGTGACTCTCCTGTTAATGATATCCTGCTCATCAGTCCTGCCTACTTAAGCCATCCAGTCCAGATGATCTCTGCCTTCGCCTTGGTCACATCTCTAGAGACACTCTCCTGTGTTCCTGTTAAAGACTTGCTTGGCTGATATTCCTTCTGGCTCCAGATCCTGCTTGCTGTTCTACTACGCTGTTCTCTGGCTACCTGACGTTTTGGCTTGTCTGATTATCCGTTCTGGTCCCTGATCTGTGGCTATGTTTTGACTATGTTTACTCTGTTTACCTTTTTTTTATTATTATTAAACAAGTGTAATTTAACTGTACTTCTGTCTCAGTCTTTATGGTTTCTGACAGTAGGTGAAGGCAATGAATTCAGAAGATACAGTCAATCCACTTGATGGTAATATTTTTTCAGAAGGATGAAGGATGAGCAGGATCACCACATGGATTAGTCTGCCATGGTGTTACAAATGCTCCAGAGTTGTACTGCTCACCTGGAATCTAGCACTGTGGCTGCTCAGGTACAACCTGTGTTGCAGGCCATCCCTGCTGCTGCTCCAGTCTCTGTGCAGGCACCCGCCTTAAATATTACCTATTACCTATTGACTCCCGTAGGTTCCGTGGGCACATACAGTACCTGGTGCATTGGAAAGGGTACGGTCCCTGTCCTCCTCCGTAAATTCCATAGACATTTTCCCCTCAAGCCTGGTGGTCCTCCGAGGGAGAGGGGTCATTGAGGAGGGGGTACTGTCGGGGCTGGGCTCTGCCCTTCCTTCTCAAAGCTGGCCGCTCAGCTGTCGGCTAATTGCCAGCTCCTATCTCTCCCAAGTGACTCACCTGTTGATGATATCCTGCTCGTCAGTCCTGCCTACTTAAGCCCATCCAGTCCAGATGATCTCTGCCTTCCCCTTGGTCACATCTCTAGATGCTCTCCTGTGTTCCTGCTAAAGACTTGCTTGGCTGATATTCCTTCTGGCTCCAGATCCTGCTTGGTGTTCTACTACGCTCCTCTCTGGCTCCCTGACGTTTTGGCTTGTCTGACTATCCGTTCTGATTCCTGAACTTTGACTGTTGAATGTTTTGACTACATTTACTCTGTTTACCTTTTATTTATTATTATTAAACAAGTGTGATTTAACTGTACTTCTGTCTCAGTCTGATTCATGGTTTCTGACATCTCTCCCCAGTCCCTGGGTTGCTGCGGTTACCTCTCACTGTAGAAGGGGGCGGCACACCCTAGTCTCTCCCTGGTGTCTGATCAGAGGTTGGAGGCAGAGGGTGAGTGGATGCTCCAGTCACCCTGTGGCAGCGGTGCAGGTGCTGTAATATGGGCAGTGCTGTGCTGCTCCAGGTTGTCCTATGCGATGCATACTAACACATTATTTTACTTTTGCAGGTCAGAAAAAAAAATAACAGAGCTTTACTTCCTCTTTAACATGTAAAGTTAGTTGCAAAAGTTGATTTCAATCTTTTTAATTTCACATATTTTTATTACATTTTCATGAGTAACAAATAATGAGGTACAACTGCATATCAGCCTGCTTGACAACAAAGTATAACTGTAACAAAGTGTCAATTGTAACAGATCATATACGATTCAAAATGCTAATATTCAATTCCAAAACATAGATCATCGGTAACTTTTATAATGAAGAGGAGCACTAACAGTATTCAGATCCTCTAGGTGGAGATCTTTTCTCAGAGGCTCAAGTTCAGAGTGGGATAGTTAATCACCCCCCCCCCCCCCCCCCCCGCCCCAGAAGGCAGCCGTACATCACTCCCATGGGATCACACTGTGAGTGTGCAGTTCCCTCCCCGTGTCCTGGAGGTCAGTGCCCCCCACCCCCCTCCATACCCTAACAGTATATAGGGCCCGCTCTGGGGGATAGTTGCTCCTTTTTAAGCGTAAACTATAAAATTCTATATGTGTGGGAATTTGGAGAGAAGTAGGAGAGGGAGGCATCATAATGCCTCCGAGAGAGCAGAAGAGAGAAAGGATAGGGAAGAAAGAAAGGAGAGGGTGGAGTCAAGGAGGATCTAAGAGTCTGGTGAAATGCCCGGGCATAGGGAAATGCCAGAGTAGGTTGCCCAAGGTTCCCAGATGGCTTTAAACTTAGGTATTTTGTCTAAAAGCTTCACTACTATGTGTTCTTGTGACATGATCCAGGATATTTTCCTCTTTGCTGCCAGAGATGAGATAGAGGGCTTTTTTCAGTGTAATCTTGGCACCCAAGAGGATAAAGTAGACCAAGGTTTGCATATGCTTGTGTAGTGCGTCTACCCTACGGTTCAGCAGAGCAATAGTGGGGTCTTGAGGTATCGCCACTCCAGAAATTTTACTTAAGAGACGGAATACCTTGTTCCAGTAGGATCTTACTCGAGGGCATGACCACCAGGCATGGAAACATGGATCCTACCAGGCTGCAGTTTCTAAAGCATAAGGGAGAAGCATGTTTGTACATTACTGCCAGTCCAGCAGGAACATAGTACCATCCGGTGAGGAGTTTGACATTGGCTTCAATTAGTGATACATTGAGGGTACCTTTGTACGGGCGTTGTAGAGCCTGAAACCAGGCATTGCTGTCCCAAGAAATCTCCATGTCGTGCTCACATGCCTGGACGTATGAAGGTATGAAGGTTTGTCCTATCCGTAATGGCTAGCACACCATTGTTCATAGAGAGTAGACTTGGGGGGGGGGGCACCGTTTTATCTGACCAGATCGAGGTTAGGAAGTGCCTAACTTGGGTGAACCTGAACCTCTCCGAAGCGGGCATCTCCAGTTAGCTCATGCAGTAGCTCAGGGAGAGTGGGTCTGTAGAATTGAGAAAGTGTCCTATGCGGAATAAGCCTTTGTTCAGCCACCAACGAAAGGCCTGTATGTTCAAGCCGGGGGGGGGGGGGCAAGGTAGGGTTATTGAATAAATGAGCCAATGGGCGCATAGCGGAAGTCACCTTGTGATGTTTGTGTATGGTGTTCGCATAGGGCTATTGAGTGAGAAAGAGTGGGCGATAGGATGGGGGGGCCGTGCTTTCGGGTTACACCACAGCAGATAGTCGATTGTGTGTCGGGGGACTGCTACCCTTTCTATAGCTACCCAGTCAGGTTTGGGTCCTCTGGAATATACTGCTGATATTTGTGCCAACTGTGCTGCCTGATAGTACCACCAAATATTAGGGAGACCGAGACCCCTTTGCGTTTTCTTTGGGGCAACTGCGACCTTTCAGTCTTTTTAAATCATCAGTTATTATTAAAACAATCCCTGATGATCTCCTGCCAAAGAAGGTCCTTGTCCAGGTATTTCCTATTACAGGGTGGCCCCAATCTGTTCCCTGTCTTCCGATTGTGCTTTTGTGTTGCCACTCGGTCACATGGACCCCCCGGTGGAGACTTCAAGTGGCCATTGTTGATACATTGCATGGTGACGGTCCACCATTGTCACTATCAGGAAGTCAATTCAGATCAATGATGTGCGGCTGACCGTGGAGCAAATGCATGTAGGCAGGAAGTGTCTGAAAGAGGCTGGAGGAGATGGGCAGCAATTAGAATAGGGAAAATTATGAAAAAAAAAGGTGGACAAAAATAAATCTTTATCGTTTACAATGCTTTAGAAATGAAATATCCAGTTTGGGTTTTCTCGCCCCAGCGGCAGCACAAGCGCTTAAACCGTTCAGTTTTTATTACAGAACGAGACTGATTGATGACTTTTACCTCTGAACATCGGAGGGACAAGATGACTCACCTCGGGTCTTTTATTATATCAGTGCTGAGCTGGTTTAAAGTCAGTTTTAATTAGCTCCTTTGATGGTTGTGGCAACAACAGATTTCCACAAATTTGCGGCTGTCAGTTCTCGGTCCCAGCCCCTCTTCGTAGGTGGGTGTCTAATATAGCACGTAATTGCCTATAAAAACAGTGTTATTAATGTTGTTGTCATTCATTCATGGGAAGCTGTGTATTCATTTCAGAGAGTCGACATTCTGAGTTATTATAGTAACATCCACCCAAATTTTATGATGTGATTTTGCTGTTTCATATTTTCAGAACTATAGTTTTCAGGTCTACCTCTGTCTTTATCAGTGGTGGCTGGTGCTCAATTTTCTTGGCCAACCTAATACACCCCCCCCCCCCCCCCCGTCGCTTCGCTCGCCCATAGCCCCGTGTCATGACAAAATAGGCAACTCGGCAGAAAATTGAAACTACGTCACTTCCGCTTTCTAATTTCTCAAGTAATTGCTGATTTGGATGAATTGGTGTTTGGACACAACACCGGCTACCGAATACAGTCCGGTACAGGAAGATTTTGCTGTTTTCAGCGCACAGTGGTCTAACGAGGACAAAGTTGTCGCGGCCATTTTCTTGGCTGGTTTCGGAGCAGAGTTACAATCTCCGGACTCTATTCCGTTGCCTGTGTTGTGTCCAAACAGCAATTTGTGATAAATAAACAGCAATTTCGTCAAAATCTGCAATTCATGGTGGTTTAACCCCACTTCCATACCGGGCATTTTCACCCCCTTCCTGCCCAGACCAATTTTCCGTTTTCAGAGATGTCGCATTTTGAATGACAATTGCGCGGTCATGTAACACTGTACCCAAATAACATTTTTACAATTTTCCCCCCACGAATAGAGCTGTCTTTTGGTGGTATTTGATCAGCTCTGCGGTTTTTATTTATTGCGCTATAAACAAAAGAAGCGTGACAGGTTTGAAAAAAACACAATATTTTTTACCTTTTGCTACAATAAATATCTCAATTCCTTTTTTAAAAAAAACAATTTTTTCCTCAGTTTAGGCCGATATATTCTTCTACATATTTTTGACATACCGCCACTCTACACAAATTTTTTTTTGATTACTGTATTGTCCTGGAAATTTATAGATAGGCAACTCCTATCTTCATATTGATTAGTGGTTCCAAATTAATAATAACTACTGCAGTAGGGAACAGACACAAAAGATACACTCAGCATCTTTCCAAATAACCGTTCTCCTTTATTATGACGCAATTCAGGGGTTTTATACACATGATTACGTAGGTATCACATTAATATTACAATTGTTCATTTATGGTAACAAGGGGCGTATCATAGGCAGGCTTATTCTAATCAGGACTCAAAAGAATGTAAACATGTACTGAAAACATTATTAGTGCCGTGTGCACAGTGAGGGCAGTGTGCAATACATACAAAATAGAATACAATTATATACAGAACTTACAAATTTCCATTACAGTCTCCCCTCTTTTGATCAATATTTTGATCACTAACCATACCTGCTATCACCTTTAACCTGGAACCTCCACACACTTAGGTGGAGGTAGTCCTGGCCAAAGAGGCAAAAACTCCATTGTGGAGAAAATAATAGCTGAGCAGCTTTTTTCATTACAAAATGACTTTTCATTGTGAAAAACAAATGATTGATAAGACATATTTACAGAGTACTGGCTGTACACTCCTGTGGCCAGAATGGCCTTCTAGCTTAATGTTGGTATGCTGACTTATCAGCAATATGTAAACACAGACAATTCTACAAAAAATGGAAGAGGTACAAAAGACAAATATGACTTCAACATGGCTAAACTACTTTTCAAATATATATCCCTTACAATTAAAGTAATTGAATCAATAAAGTACCCTAGACTGTTATTGCAAGAGGGAAACAAATCAAACTCAGAGATTTCTTTTAATTTAGTCATTTTTGCAGTGTCTGGTGTGGATCCAGGTGACTTTTCCTTCAAGTTTTGCAAAACTGTACATGAAATAGATGCTGTATTGAGTCTCCAAACATTTCCTTATATATATAAATGTCTCTTAACAATCCACAAGTCACCTGGCTTTAGTTTTAGATCCTTCCAAACTTTTAGGATCTGGAATTGGGGAGAAAACACATAAATGAGTTTGTCAAAAACCTTAAAAGATCAGCAACATTCTCTGTGAGATCCGAATGGAGGACTTCAGCTGCTGAGACAAAATATAAGCAAGTGAGTAACACACTCCCAAACCAAATCCCATAGGGAGAGAGTCCATCATCCCCTTAGGGGCTTGATAAATTATAAGAAAACACTCAGGCAAAAGTTTCTTACTCTACTTTGTCCGCTACATTGTAGACAGTAGGGAGTGTAAAAATAAAACCTCAAAACTTCTAGTAAGGACTCTCCTATAAAAATGTTTTCCTCCGTTACTCTCTGTACTTACAAACTACTTCTGGTAACACTTTTTACTGTGGCCTTTGCAGTAGCATTGGCCACTGGACATCCAAAAAACATGTCCATACAGACAAAATGCATACTCATAAGATCCTGACTTGGGCATCTGGATATATCTTTTTGTAATCTCTGGAAGGGATGTTCAGCTTTTGGTAACACCTTTGGTAACAGGTAAAACAAGAAGTGGTATGTTATAAAAACAACTGTGGTGAACCCTGGCTCTATCCCACGCTCATTTACTAAGGCAGCCATAACTGCTTGTGACTGATGACACGGTCCATGTGTCAAGCTGGAGGGAAAAGAGTGGCTGGCAGACATAAATGATCACCTTTTCCAATGTCCTGTTTCATAAGAAGTTGCCCACTGTGGACCACTTGTTCTTCTCGTTCTGGGGTCCTTAAAGTTGAATTATTAATCCCAGCTATACTGGGCCAGAACTAGGGTGGAATCTGTGAGTTGCACAGACCCAGCAAGTGTCCAGGGCTGTAAATGCAGCATCCTTAGTCGGTCTGCTTCCATGTGTGAGTTTTAATGTCAGTATGGCTACCTCAGCAAGAACCGGGAAGGCTGAAAACAGCCGATCAAATTAACTTAGCATGCTTGATTGGTTTACCTGCCGAAGTAAAAAACAAACTTCTGGCCCTTCAAATGGAACCAAAAGCTCTCTAATTCTCTACTATCTATATAAATATATACTCTTTTTATAGCTCACAGGCTTTGCTAAAACATGGAGCTCTGCTTCTTGAGCTGGGGAAAAGGGATCCAATGACTCTATATACAGAGTATCCTTCTGGGTGATAAACTGCATACTCAGTATAAAACCGGGAAAAACTCTACAAAAAATATAAATATCTGGGTCTTCAGGGAGTGTGTCCTGCACTGGGCTCACAGCAGCTGATTCCTACGTCATCAATGTAACACATGTGGTCTCCCCCGTCTACAGCCTCCTCCAATAGGGGCAATAAAGGTGGCTGGATTAAAATGTACACATTTTTCATTGTTAGATTTGTACACAAACAAACAAAACAAACTCCTATTTTAAACCTTTCATTAGACAAACATTTAGTTGGCTGTATATTTGCTGCGCAAAATGTCGGACCATTAAAAATTTAATATTTGACCAAAATAATGTCTAACTTTGTCTAATAGCACCTTTGCATAAAGGTACAGCTCTGATATATCGGGGTGAACCCTTCATTACCGGGTCCAGCTTGCATAACTATATTACAATGGCTTGTTTTCTATCATGCTGTTTGTGTAAGAACTCCAGTTCAAGTTCATGTTTCAAAAAGACAACTTTTTCCTGGCAATATTATAATAAATGATAACAATACCCTGCGGTCATGCAGAGATGTCCATAAATCCAAAATATTCTTCTGCTTATACCCACTGCACTTACGAGGAAAAGGGGCACATCATATCACAATCCACACATTCTGCTTTGGATTCAAAAATAAAAATAAATAAAAACAAACAGAAAGCGCTCAGCCACATCAAAAACTATAAAACAACTGGCTGCAGGTGGGATCTATCCTAACAGGGTGTGTGGACTTGATGTGATGGATCTGTCATATTTAAATTTTATTTATTATTACTCTCACATCATGGACCGCACATCAATTTATTATCAGACTTTAAGATTTAATTTTTGTAGAAAAACTTCTTATGTATCCCATCCATCTTGGCTTGTTTTCTACATTATGGCAGCTGTATTCCAATTAACAACCTCATCTTAATCTTTTTTTCTTTCCACTCAATAAATGTAAAATTACAAAATTGTTATCTTAAACTAAACTAATACCATTTTTATAAATTCCCCATTAAACTGGATTTCATTTCCAACCAAAGGTTGTCTAAACCAGTTTCAATATATCTATATTATTAATAAAATTTTTAAACTCCAATTAGAAATTAATACTCAAATGATAATTTCAATATCACACCCTAATATATATATATCCACAGATAACGTTCCTTAAAGGGGGACATATTACTTAATTTTACTTAATTCCCTATTAAATGCACTGTTTCCACAAAGGATATTCAATTTGTGTAATACACGGTTAAATGTAACCTTCATTTTACCATGTTTGGAAAACAGATTCAAAAATAATTGTGATCACATTGTTTCTCATTAGATTCGTTAACCCGGCACATAAAGTTATAAATGTTTTGTCTAAAAACTGAAATTGGCATGGTGTCCTTCCAGCTTATCACCAACCTCTCATCCCAGCTACATTCTTTCAGGAGAGCACAAAGGAGGGGGTCACATCTGCTTACATGACACACACGAGTGATAGAACTAAAGGTTCCAGCATTCACACACATACAAATATCTCTCTAAAATCGCTTACATTTTTCCCATTTGTACACAACACATGCATATCATTCTCTCACATTCTTTTAACTCTTTTAAATACTTCCTTGCTAAATTTCTGCTTTCCTTATTTTGTTCTGATATCCTTTGCATCCAATGTATTGTAATACCATACTTCACATACTGTACCTTCTATGATCAGACGGGCAGCCATAGTGCTCATCCCATCTTCCCTCTCTGACAACATATAAAATATTCTGTTTTAACTCTCATGTCTCTATTTCTTGACTTTACTAGTTGTAGTGCCTGACCCCAAATTCATCCCACAACTTAACATGAAAATGTCCCTTTCTGTCTAGTGTTAATTGTCACCCTTCATCCATCCTGCTCACATAGATAGCTGTTTCTCTAGCTGTGTACTCTGCATGATTCTTAGTCCCTGTGGACTTCGGTGGTAACCCAGTTACCCATTGTGGATCCATGTCCACTTTAACCATTAATCTAGGGGCTCAGTATAGGCGGAACCGCACCTTCGGTTCATATATAGCGCTCCTCTTGCGCTGGGCATTTTTGAGGGTCTCTTACCCTTCATTCCCTTACTTAATTTAATGCCCATAATGACTGGCCAGTCTTCTCTACGTGTGCCTATACCCTCTTGCCTCTAAACTACTTTTTCTAGCAGATGTACTACATATACCTGTGAACAGCACTATTCTTCTCTTTCTTATCTATAACACTCCGATGGACAGTAGACAGTGACAACATAACATATTTAACCACCAATCAATACAGTTCGATTAAGGGGAGTAAGATAGGTACCCTTTGTCCCGAAAATGCCTTACCGATCAAGGAAGTCTGATAACTCAAATGTAAGCAAAAGGCTTACCTCAGCCGGCTGATTATCAGAAATTCCCGGATCGTCTCAAGCTCCTCGTTTCGGATACTCAGGGTCACCTTTTAACCCCTCCTGGCTGGCTCGCCACCTGTCCTGGAAATTTATAGATAGGCAACTCCTATCTTCATATTGATTAGTGGTTCCAAATTAATAATAACTACTGCAGTAGGGAACAGACACAAAAGATACACTCAGCATCTTTCCAAATAACCGTTCTCCTTTATTATGACGCAATTCAGGGGTTTTATACACATGATTACGTAGGTATCACATTAATATTACAATTGTTCATTTATGGTAACAAGGGGCGTATCATAGGCAGGCTTATTCTAATCAGGACTCAAAAGAATGTAAACATGTACTGAAAACATTATTAGTGCCGTGTGCACAGTGAGGGCAGTGTGCAATACATACAAAATAGAATACAATTATATACAGAACTTACAAATTTCCAGTACAGTATAAATGTCACTGGCAGGGAAGGGGTTAAACACTAGGGGGCGATCAAGGGGTTACATGTGTTAATCTATATACATTTAATCCAAGTCTGTTTTGGGAAGCTTTTCCTAAAAAAAAAACCTCTTTATATAATTGTAGGCAAATTTTCTATCTCTCCCCTTTGGTCACATTACGTCTCACTGGTCTGCCATTCATTGGAATCCATTGGAATTGATGTATTCATATGATTTGAACTTTATCCTTAAGCATCCTGTAGGCCCATTTCTTTTAATTTAATTAGGGCTGTTACTGATTAAAATTTTCGTGTTCGATTAATCAATTTTTTTTTTTTTAATTCAAGATCTAAGTAGTCAGACAGAGTTATAAGTACTGGATTTCACTATATAAACTGACTTAACTGTACGTTATAATTAATCGAAATTAGTCGATTAATTATAACGTACAGTTAAGTCAGTTTATATAGTGAAATCCAGTACTTATAACTCTGTCTGACTACTTAGATCTTGAATTTTAAAAGCAGCGGCAACCCTGGTCATCTCACAGGTTTTCAAATCTGACAGAAGTTTGCTGCTTTTAAAATTCAACATCTAAGCAGTCAGACGGAGTTCTAAGTCCTGTATTTCACTATAAAAAGTGACTTTACTGTTATAAATACGTCTAAAATGCAAAACTCTGGTGGGTGTAACAACATGAGTGCTTTTCCCCTTCTTAGTGTATCCTTACTGTGGACGAGTGTGGGGTGTAGCAAGATGGCGGCGACGGAATGTCACTTCCATGTCGTTACAGAGGCACTTGGGGAAGGCGGGAGGAGTCCGGTGACGTCGATGTCCGTGACATCACCGGATCTCCGACAGAACTCCCTGAAGACCCGGAAGCCATCAGAGAGGTGAGTACCAATCAAAAGAATTTTGATCGATCAAAAAAATCAACAATTAATCGAGGAATTAATCTTTAAATTCCCCAGCCCTAAATGTAATATTTATCAACAACGCATGTATAATAATATAGGAATTGAGAAGAATGTAATGCATTCAATTCATCACTTCGTAATTACTGTATGTCTTTTTCACTTATAGTATCAACTTCATGCAGCACTCTTAAGTCTCCTGAAGAAGCTCATTGGAGCGAAACATGTAAAAAAATGAAGTGGCTGCAGTGTTGTATGAATTGCATGTTGACATGACAAAGAATTTTTATCGATTAAAAATTTTTACAAATAAAATATGTTTAAATGTTATCTATTGTAATATGTGTAATATGTAGTATTGTGGCACCTTAAAAGTCCTGCATGTTTTTTTTTTTTTGTCTTCCTTTTGCATACAACTGGGATGTGGCGCAATGACAGTAGAAGACCCCTTTAGGCTCCTGACCACCAAGAACAGAAAGCTGAGACTATTGTAGGCACAGTATCACCACCGTTGAAATCTGGGAAAAAAGTAGCCTGATCTGATGAATCTCGATGTCTGCTGAGGCACGCAGATGGTAGGCCTGTAGGCAGGTGCCGTCTGTACTCCCCACTGTAGGTGGAACTCGACCGAAGTGGCAATGCAGAAGGGGAAGGAAGTTGTGAGGCAAGTGGCACCTCTATGACTTCCTGTGGTCAATAATGAAAGAAATGGCCGCATTCCGTACTCGATCAAAATAATTTTATTCAGAACAACCCAAGTGTTGACAGAAAGCTGGTAGATGCATTTCACACACTCCAAGTGCGCTTAATCATGATTAAGCGCACTTGGAGTGTGTGAAATTCATCTACCAGCTTTCTGTCAACACTTTGGGATGTTCTGAATAAAATAATTTTGATCGAATACTGAGTGCGGCCATTTCTTTCATTATTGACTACATGTGGAGGCGAGCTGAGGCGGGCACCTGTCCAGATCATCAGGCTTATGAATCTCACCTGGAGCAGTGAGTCTTCTTGTTTGGATGACTCCCTGTGGTCACCAGGGGAACAGCTGCTTGATTGGATGCTGGTGCTCCTTGTGACCTCCATTTTGGGTGAGGGCAGAGCCTGTTTAAGGCCCTGGCTCCCTGATTTGGTGCACATTGTGGGAGTGGTTAGTGTAGAGACAGGTTCCCCATCTGTCAGCCACAGTGCAGATCGGCAAGTTGAGGTCTCAGTGGAGTAGGGAAAGTGCAGGGACTGCACTACCTCAGCCTAGGAAGCCTCCTATTTGGGTGTGCACTGGCCAGGCCGCATTTCTGCTCCTTGCTGCAGAAGCTGCAAGATAATGTTTTTCTGCTCCGGTCTGTAAGTCGCTCCGGTCAGCTTTGCCTACTGTCATGTACCTTACAGCAGAGTCCGAAATGACGAGGGCGGCCTCTTGCACGGTCCCGATCCTAGCACCCCTGGAGGGGGAGACAGGAACTGCTAGGGCAGTGGAAGGGTGCAGGTGCCTGTAAGCATGGTAGGTAGCAGGTCAGGAACAAGCAGGAGTTGGAAACGAGCTGGCAGAGAAGTACACAGACGGCAGGCAGGCTCGTGGTCGGGGACAGGTAGAGGTCGGCAACAGGTCAGGCAGGGAAGTACAGAATCAGGAGACAAAGCCAAAGTCAGAGGTTCAAGCCGGGTCAGTGCAGGTAAACAAGGCAGACAAGGTTGCAGGGGTGATCCAAGAGAGTAGTCAGGAAGAGCCGGGTGTTCAAGATCAGGTGAAATCAGACAAGGCAACCGCAAGGTATCGAGGAACAAGCTGAGACAATCCAACTGATGCTAAGTGGCTGCTCGTTTAAATAGGGCGCCGTGATTCGCCGGCGTGCGCGCATGCGCACAAGAACGTGCACAGTGCGCATGTCCGTTCCACAAAAATGCAATCTATACATATGATGAGCCGATGCGCACATATGTTAGGAAAAGGTGTGCAAATGCGCATATTGGATCCGGGATTCATCTGCTTGGTGCAGAGGTTCCCTGACACCTACCCACTAGGCCTAATTGTCCATTGTGGAACTTAATACACTATTTAACCACCTGAGATCCGCGCTATAGCCGAATGACGGCTACAGCGCGGATCTGATATGCCGGGACGACGTCTATTGACGTCGTCCCGGCAACGAGCTGCCTGCGCGCTCTGTGATCCGCGAGTCTGTGAGACTCGCTGGATCACAGATCCGAGTAAGGGGTCGATCCCGACCTCTTACCACGTGATCAGCTGTCAGCCAATGACAGCTGATCATGTGATAATAACCAAGCCGGTAATCGGCTTTTTTCCCTGCTCGCGCTGACAGCGCGAGGAGAAAAAAAAAAAGCCGATCACCGGCGGCAGTGAGAGGGACATCAGTCCCTCTCACTGCAATATGCCCAGGGTCCATGGTGCCCACCTTTGGATAATAAAAGTGCCCACTAGCTCCACCTGTCAGTGCCAACAGTGCCATCTGTCAGTGCCCACAGTGCCATCTGTCAGTGCCCACAGTGCCAGTGCTACACATCAGTGTGACCTACCAGTGCTCATCAGTGTCCCCTACCAGTGCTCATCAGTGCCCCCTATCAGTGCCCATCAGTGCCACCTATCAGTGCCCATCAGTGCCACCTATCAGTGCCCATCAGTGCCATCTATCAGTGCCCATCAGTGCCATCTATCAGTGCCATCCATCAGTGCCATCGGTGCCACCCATCCGTGCCACCCATCCGTGCCATCTTTGCTGTGCCCATCAGTACCGACTCATCTGTCCCCACCAGTGCAGCCTATCAGTACCCACCAGTGCCGCCTCATCAGCGCATATCAATGAAGCAGAAAAATGACCTGTTTGCAAAATTTTATAACAAACTATTAAACATGATTTTATTTTATTTTTTAATTTTCCATCTTTTTTTATTTGTTTAGCAAAAAATAAAAACCCAACTGTGATTAAATACCACCAAAAGAAAGCTCTATTTGTGGGAAAAAAATGGTAAAAATTTCATTGGGTACAGTGTTGTATGACCGCGCAATTGTCATTCCAAATATGTCAGCGCCGAAAGTTGAAAATTGGTCTGGTCACGATGGGGGGTTTAACCACTTGCCGACCGGCGCACGACGATATACGTCGACAGAATGGCACGTACAGGCAGGAGGGCGTATATATACGTCCCTCCTTTAGCCTGTCCGTGCCATCGGGAGCGCGCCAGGAGCGGTGCGCTCCCGCGCCGGTCGGGACCCCCGTGAGTCCGGCCGCGGTCCCCGCGGACTCGATCGCTGCGGGGACTCCCGCGATCGTCTCACGGAGCGGCTGAACGGGGAGATGCCGAGATAAACAGCATCTCCCCGTTCTGCCTAGCAACTAGTGACGCCGATCTCTGCTCCCTGTGATTGGAGCAGAGATCAGCATTCACTAGCTGACAGCCACGCCCCCCACAGTAAAAAAAACACCCCTAGGCATACTTAACCCCTACACTGACACCTTGTGGTTAACCCCTAAACTGTCAGTGTCATTTATACAGAAATCAATGCATTTAAATGCATTAATTGCTGTAAAAATGACAATGGTCCCAAAAATGTGTCAAAAATGTCCGATGTGTCCGCCATAATGTCGCAGTCACAAAAAAAAAAAAATCGCAGATCTCCGCCATTAATAATAAAAAAAAAATTATTAAGAAAAATGCTATAAAACTATCCCCTATCTTGTAAACGCTATAACTTCTGCGCAAACCGATCAATAATCGCTTATTGCGATTTTTTTTACCAAAAATATGTAGAAGAATACGTATCGGCCTAAACTGAGGAAAAAAAATGTTTTTTTTATATATTTTTGGGGGATATTTATTATAGCAAAAAATAAAAAATAATGCATTTTTTTCAAAATTGTCGCTCTATTTTTTGTTTATAGCGCAAAAAATAAAAACCGCAGGGGCGATCAAATACCACCAAAAGAAAGCTCTATTTGTGGGAAAAAAAGGACGTCAATTTTGTTTGGGAGCCACGTCGCACAACCGCGCAATTGTCAGTTAAAGCGACGCAGTGCCGAATCGCAAAAAGGGGCCTGGTCCTTTGGCTGCAAATTGGTCCGGTCTGAAAGTGGTTAAGTGCACAGTAATCAGGTGGTTAAATTCACCACAGCCTCTGTGTATTCTCTGACATCAGCGCACCATGCTGCACCCTACTCACAGGCCAGTCATCTGAATTCAATCCAGTAGACATGAACAGTTAGGGTCCTTTCACACGGACGTACGGGCTCTGCTTTGCTCAGCGGGGGATCGCTTCGTCGATCGGAGCGACGGACTGTAGAGTCCGTTTTCATCCGATCTGCAAGACGGATGGAAAAATAGGGTTTCCATCCATCACACTTTAGCGGATCAGAGCGGGTCAGATGTCAGCGGACATGTCACCGCTGACATCCGTTGCTCCATAGACCTGTATGGAGCGTCCGTTCAGGTCCGCCTAAAAAACTGACAGGTCCGCCCATGTGAAAGGGGCTTTACAGAAATACTGAAATCATGCTGTCTGTCACCACCAGTCACCACCAGTCATTCCACAGTCAAAATCACCCATTCTGGTGTTTGATGTGAACATAACTGAAGCTTCTGACCTGTATCTGCATGATTTTGTGCATTGTATAGTTGATTGGATAATCAGATAATTGTATGAATAAGCAGGTCTACAGGTGTTCTAATAAAGTACAAAAAGAGTGTATACATTTCTGCCAATGTAGTCAGATACCAATCAATCATCAATTGCTCAGGAAAAAAAAATGAATAATAATGCTCAAAACCACTGCAAAAGGGAATACAAATGGTGTAAAAAGATACAACCTTGCAGGAATTGTAGCAAGCCTTAATCCTTCACAAAGTAATAATGTAACGCAGAGTTAAACCAGTTTATATCAATAAACATTCAGTTTGTACAAGATATTCTGTTGATGGCTTTCCAAAACCTTCACTTTTTGCTGGAGTTTAATATAGAAGAAACTACATACAGTATGTGATGAGATGCGTGCTGTTGCATTTAAAAGCGTTGTTTTTATCGAGTATTTTTATTCTGTGTGCTTTTTAAAGCACATTTGCAGATTCTGACAAATACAGATAAACGGAGCCGCAAGTAAAACACACAACAATGCACCGTTTATGCCCTTTCTAAACTTTAAAGCAGATCTTCCATGCCAAGTGGAAATTCGGCTTTTTTGCAAGCCTCCTGTACTGTAAACCTGAACACATATTAATTACACAGGTTCTGTGGCTGATTAAAGTGGAGTTCAACCCTAAAAAAAAAATGTACATTAAAAGACTTCTTTTAACCGAGAAAAAATTATTTGGAGGAAAAACATTTTTTATACTTACCAGAAAGGGCCTGTTGCTATGTGGTCCTGATAATCTGCCACTTTCTGGTCCGCGGAGCTCCTCGAGACTTCCTCCCTCGCTTGTGCTCTTGGGAAATGATGACACATCATTTTCCAGGAGTCTGTGGGCAGTACTGTGCTCGGTGCTACGGGCGCCGTTGAATCGCTCATGCGCAAGATCGAGAGGTGCATGCTGGTGCACTGGTCCAAATCATTTGGTGGAGGGGGGATTATGGTGTGGGGGAGGGGGGATTATGGTGTGGGATTGTTTTTCAGGGGTTGGGCTTGACCCCTTAGTTCCAGTGAAGGGAACTCTTCACGTCAGCATACCAAGACATTTTGGACAATTTCATGCTCCCAATTTTATGGGAACAGTTTGGGGATGGCCCCTTCCTGTTCCAACATGATTGCACACCAGTGCATAAAGCAAGGTCCATAAAGAAATGGATGAGCGAGTTTGGGGTGGAGGAACTCGACTCGCCTGCACAGTCCTGACCTCAACCTGACAGAACACCTTTGGGATGAATTAGAGAGAAGACTGCGAACCAGGTCTTCTCGTCCAACATTAGTGCCTGACCTCACAAATTTTTTCTGCAAAAATGGTCATACATTCCCATAGACACACTCCTAAACCTTGTGGACAGCCTTCCCAGAAGAGTTGAAGCTGTTATAGCTGCAAAGGGTGGGCCAACTTAATATTGAACCCTAAGAACGGGATACCATGAAAGTTCACGTGCGTGTAAAGGCAGGTGTCCTAATACTTTTGGTAATATAGTGTATAATTATATATATATATATATATATATATATATATATACATACACACACATACTGTATATATAGACTGTGGCAGAGCATTGCCCTGCCAGGGTCTTGAAGGAGGATGTGACCCAGAATTCTCAGCCGGACGGGTTGAGGGGCTCCAGGGAGCTTGTAACATGAAGAGGAAACTGACTTTTCAGTTTCCTCCTTTCTTAGAAAAGTCCACTTTGGGTAAGGTGACCAGATTTTTAAAATGAAATCCGGGGACATATTTTTTTTTTTTACTAGCAATGGCGGCAATCAGCGACTATCTGCCCATCGCCGCTTGACGCCCGCCTCACAGCCTGTCAAGTCTTATAATTCGGGCCCTGGGTACTACTGGGTGGGGAGCGGAGGAAGATCACTCCGCCAGGGAAGGCAAGGAGATAAGCAGGCAGGCAGCTGGCCGGGACTTGAGCCAAGGCAGAACATGCTAGAGGAGCTGGATGGGCATGCACCTGATCATCAGAAAGGGGCACAGATAATGGAAAGAAATACACCCCCTCTAAGCTAGTAGGAGCGACTGAGTGGGGGTGTGTAATTCAGAATTTTTTTTTTTATTCTGCACTGACTGTCTTTGAAATTGCCCCAGCCCCTGTTCAAATGCAATCCGGGGACAAAACCGGGGACAGACTTGGTCCAGGGACACAGTCCTCAATCCGGGGACTGTCCCCGGAAACCGGGGATGTCTGGTCACCCTAACTTTGGGATCTGGAGCCCGGGGATTTCTGAGAGATCCGGGTGGGATCTGGGTCCAGATTTTGTAAACAGCCAGCATACTGATTGGTCGGGTGTGTGCTTTTAGTAGTAACCTGACCATAGTTCTTGGCTCCACCCCGGCAGATAGGAAGTCTGGCCAGGAGTCAGGAGGCCTCCACGGTGGAGCCAGTGCGGCAAGAGGCTGTTAGCTGTGTGCACCAAGTTGGTTCGGTGAAACAGTCTGCAAGGAGACAGACAAGGGTTTGTAAGGCCAGAGCAGCAGTGCTGCAAGTGAGAGCCAACTAGGCTGAAAGTGGTTTTGTTGGCTGAAAAAGCAATGCTGAAAACCCCTGCGAGGGAAACCTATGTTTGTTTGCTGATATGGCTTTAATAAAAATGGGCAAACAAATCGTTTAAAAAGAAGAAACAGCGAGTGGCGGCGTCCTTAAAACTCTACATCTGACGCTAATCCTTTACACGACATATCCATCATTTAAATGTTTTCATACTTTATGGCCTACGACTAACACTTTTGTACACTCAACTTCAGGTACACCCATCATGCCAGAGGAACGGGGTAACTGGCTCACAAGTCTTTGCATATCCTCTTTTTGCTCTAACCTACACTCCTCTAACCAAATACATAGACCTAAGACAGATTACAAACAGCTGTGCTCCCTCTCGGAAACCCCCAGGCACCTACTATCCACCCTGTACAAGCTACAACACTCACTAATTCATGACCAACTCCCTCCTTACACAAAGAGGTGGGCCACAGACCTGGGAAGGGACCTCTCATTGAATAACTGGCAAAAGTCATTCCATTTTACGCACAAATCCTCCATCTCCTGCTATACACAGGAGAAGAATTTTAAACTCCTATCCAGATGGTACAGGGACCCCAGGTCACTCCATAGCATCTTCGCCTCCACTTCCCGCTTCATGCTGGAGATGTGGGGACACAGATGGAAGCTACCTCCACATTTGGTGGGAGTGCGGGGCCATACAGCCCTTATGGTCACAGGTTTTTGTCATATACAGTAGCCTTTACGATAGACCAACGACACCACGCCAGAGATCGCATTGCTGTCTATGCTACCGGGCTCAATACCCTCCCAAAAACGCTCCCTCCTCTGATTCTTCCTTGCAGCCGCCAGACAACTCATTCCCCTTTTCTGGAAAACCACCACTACCCCTCCCTTGGCCTTTTGGGTCTCCATGGTTAACGACATTATGAGAATGGAAGAGATGATAGCCTTGGATAATGATACATTTGATAAATTCACGGCTCTTTGGCTGACCTGGATTGATTATTCTACCTCTGATGCCTTAAAAGCCTTGATAACACCCCCAAACTGATTTTGACCTGATCTAGCCCCCTCTTACCCCAGGCATATACACCAGGATCTGCTCACCCCCTTTACCACCCCCCCCCCTCTCCCCTCCTTTCTTCTCTCTTTTCCCTCCAGCTCTTTCACTCCCTAACTGCTCTCTCTCTTCCTCCTTATGATTATTGTATTAAGGCCTCAGAACAGGCGACTTTACCCACATTAATCACCAGGTATTATCTCATGTTGCCTATACGAACCAATTTGTATTGTTTTGTATTATATACCATATTACTTACCTGATCTCCTACCATGACACGGAATGTTTTTTATGCACATTACTGTTCTGAATCTTTAAGTGTACAACATATGTTTTATTTCACCCTGTTAAAAATGTAATAAAAACATATTTGACTCTAAATGTTTTCATACTTTTATTTGAATTGACCTAAAAATTGATCAGCATCATTGGCCACAAATCACCTGTAGAAAATGACAAAGCAATAGATAAAATAATTATTTCACAACTTACCACCTTCTCCCAAACCCTTCAGCATATTACTAATTTTACAGAGGGTATTTCCTGAAGTCCTGTATGCTAATAGAGTTTGGGGGGGGGGCAAATATACGACGCGTTTCATGGGTCCAGATACTCCACTTCTTCATGTTCTGTAGCATAATCCAAAAACCTTTCACAGTATCCCATGCAAAGAAATGAAAGAACATATTAGTTACAGTGGTGTGAAAAAGTGTTTGCCCCCTTCCTCATTTCCTGTTCCTTTGCATGTTTGTCACACTTAAGTGTTTCGGAACATCAAACCAATTTAAACAATAGTCAAGGACAACACAAGTAAACACAAAATGCAATTTGTAAATGAAGGTGTTTATTATTAAAGGTGAAAAAAAATCCAAACCATCATGGCCCTGTGTGAAAAAGTGATTGCCCCATAAACCTAATAACTGGTTGGGGCCACCCTTAGCAGCAACAACTGCAACCAAGCGTTTGCGATAACGTGCAATGAGGCTTTTACAGCGTCCTGGAGGAATTTTGGCCCACTCATCTTTGCAGAATTGTCCTAATTCAGTTACATTAGAGGGTTTTCGAGCATGAACGGCCTTTTTAAGGTCATACCACAACATCTCAATAGGATTCAGGTCAGGACTTTGGCTAGGCCACTCCAAAGTCTTCATTTTGTTTTTCTTCAGCCATTCGGTGGTGGACTTGCTGGTGTGTTTAGGATCATTGTCCTGCTGCAGAACCCAAGTTCGTTTCAGCTTGAGTACACGAACAGATGGTCGGACATTCTCCTTCAGGATCTCTTGGTAGACAGCAGAATTCATAGTTCCTTTTATCACGGCAAGTCTTCCAGGTATTGAAGCAGCAAAACAGCCCCAGACCATCACACTACCACCACCATATTTTACTGTTGGTATAATGTTCTTTTTCTGAAATGCAGTGTTCCTTCTACGCCAGATATACTTGGACACACACCTTCCAAAGAGTTCCACTTTTGTCTCATCGGTCCACAGAATGTTGTCCCAAAAGTCTTGGGGATCATCAAGATGTGTTGTGGAGAAATTGAGACGAGCTTTGATGTTCTTTTTGCTCAGCAGTGTTTTTCTCCTTGGAACTCTGCCATGCAGGCCATTTTTGCCCAGTCTTTTCCTGATGGTGGAGGCATGAACGCTGACCTTAACTGAGGCAAGTGAGGCCTGCAGTTCCTTGGACATTGTTGTGGGGTCTTTTGTGACCTCTTGGATGAGTCGTCGCTGCGCTCTTGGGGTAATTTTGGGCGGCCGGCCACTCCTGGGAAGGTTCACCACTGTTCCATGTCTTCGCCATTTGTGGATAATGGCTCTCACTGTGGTTCGCTGGATTCCCAAAGCTTTGGAAATGGCTTTATAACCCTTTCCAGACGGATAGATCTCAATTACTTTCTTTCTCAATTGTTCCTGAATTTCTTTGGGTCTCGGCATGATGTGTAGCTTTTAAGGATCTTCTGGTGGACCTTACTGTGTCAAGCAGCTCCTATTTAAGTGATGCCTTGATTGTGAACAGGTGTGGCAATAATCAGGCCTGGGTGTGGCTAGAGAAATTGAACTCAGGTGTGGACAACCACAGTTATAGTATGTTTTAACAAGGGGGGCAATCACTTTTTCACACAGGGCCATGATGGTTTGGATTTTTTTTCACCTTTAATAATAAACACCTTCATTTACAAATTGCATTTTGTGTTTACTTGTGTTGTCCTTGACTATTGTTTAAATTGGTTTGATGTTCCGAAACACTTAAGTGTGACAAACATGCAAAGGAACAGGAAATGAGGAAGGGGGCAAACACTTTTTCACACCACTGTATACACGTATATGTAAGGGTGTACAATAGATAAAGCCGATCCACCCAACTTAGGAGAGCCTGGGGTTCAATAGAGGAACCTCATAGTTAAGGAACAACCAATTGCCAATAGATGTCATATAATGAGAGACACCTTCCCCTCTACAGGACAACGCAGAATTTACGATTACAGTTTGTAATTATTGTACACTATAGGAAATATTGCAGGATGGTCACAATAGGGATAATGACCGGCTAATTGTAATACATGTTGAAGAAAAGAGAATAGAAATGAGAGAAACACAAACAGACAGAAGTGAAGATTCCATCTGAGATCTCATTAAGTAGTGGATCTAACAAAAGATATATACAAAGGTTAGCTCTATATAAAGCCTCCTTCCCTGTACTGAATTATGTTCAATGTATTTCAAAGGAAACCCCCATATTACGTTTTAGTAAGAGAGTGCCTTTATGATGATTCAGTCACACCGCCAGTCAGTAACTGAATTGTCCCAGAGAATTGATTTTGCTTGGCAAAACAATAGATCAAAGATATCCCGTAATGTCTAGAGAAGTGGATTATTGTCCTCCTGACTCCAAAGTCCAGTAATGCACTTTCTGCCAGTCGTGGTATGAAAATCAAAAGGTTTCTCAGTCTAATGCCGCGTACACACGGTCGGATTTTCCGACGGAAAATGTCCTATCGGACAATGTTGTTGGAAATTCCGACCGTGTGTAGGCTCCATCGGACATTTTCCATCGGATTTTCCGACGGACAAAGTTTTATCTCCTGCTCTCAAATTTTCCGACAACAAAGTCCTATCTGACTTTTTCCGATCGTGTGTAGCGAATTCCGACGGACAAAGTGCCACGCATGCTCAGATCACATTACAAGACCAAAGCTATTGACTACTAGCCTCTACGTAGTCCCGTCGTAGGCAACAAACGTCACCCCGTTCAGAATGATCGGATTTTCCGACAACTTTCTCCGACCGTGTGTATGCAACACCAGTGTCGGACTAAATCCGATGGATTTTGTGGTCGGATTTTCCGACCGTGTGTACAGGGCATAAGGCAGAGGCGGTCAACTGAAAAATGAAAGGTGGCCTCAAGTGCGGACCCAACACCTCCAAAGGGCTTCACTCTAGCAGCCATTTTTGCACCTCAAAGCCCAAAAATTCTGATCCAATTTCCCCCTACTGACACTCTCAATGGGGCACTATTTCGCCTTTTAAAACCAATGATGGGGCACTGTTGTCAGGGCATTTTCTAAACCCACTACCCACAGTCCGGGCCCCCTAAATATTCTTAACAGACTGTATTGTTAAATTGTAAATAAGCAGCATGGGTACTTGCATTTGACTTGGTATCAGCCTCTTGCAGTCCCTGTACAGCAGAGCTGGAGTGTGCAAGGAAGAAGCAGCACAAAGAGCCAGTCAGTTCATGTGCTGATAAGAAGCATCCTGACAAAGCAGAGTGACAGGGAGGCGAGCTCATAACTGTGTTTCTGCTCTTCTCTTTTCACTGGCCAATCACTGAATGGAGAGTGTCCTTGACAACCTGGGCTCAGAGAATTTAGGTTGAATAATGCTGGCTGTTAGACTGAGGACATCTAGTGGCAGAAAAGATACTGTTGGGATGTAACATGCCAAGATGACGAGGGAGGCCTCTTGCACAGTTCCCATCCAACCACCCCTGGAATTTGAGACAGGGTTTGCAGGGTTGATGGAAATGCACAAATGCCAGGGTGCCGACACTATAAGCTGGAACTTGAGAGTGCTGGCATCAGGTGAGCAGGGGTACAGCTGGTAGTACACCGCGGATGTGGCAAGTTCAGTTGAAATGAAAAGAAGAGTAGAAACAGTTTGGGACTTTATATGAGGACATTAGAATGTACCTCCATCCCAGAGATTTGGATATAAGAGAAAAAAGGTTTGGGACTTTATGTGAAGCATGCAGCCAGGGAGGCAACACAACATAACAATACTAATGATGATGTCTGGTGGATAAACCATATTTTTGACCATATCATACCAGAATACATACAATTTAATAAGTAAAACAAGGAAACTTTAATTCCATAAAATAGTACATAGTAGAAAAGTAACATATTGGCATAGCTGCATAATATAATCACAGTGGTTATATAATGAAAACACCAGACTCATAGTTGCGTCCAAAAGAGCATATTATAGATGATGTATAACATTTTATGAGAGGCATCTGATATCTCGACGCATTTTGTGACTATGTTGCCAGTCTTCAGGAGCAGATGCAATGTAGATGTCTATAAAGGTATTAAGGTAAATATTAGATTGGGTATTATATAGAGAGAATAGTACAGGAACAAATCCCCCGCTTATACTTACAGACCAACCATGAGTCTGGGCACAGGCAAATAGGGGGGGGGGGGCTGGCGCTGGGGTGGTGACCCCCATGACACAGATGGAACAATCAGCAGAGAAGGTAGTCGAATACCTCATGGATAGGGGAGAGTAGTGTGAGCCACATATACAGGGCTGGTGCAAGGATTTTTGACGCACTTGGCAAACCTCATTTTGCCGCCCCCCCTGGCTCCACCCCTGACCCCATCCCCTTCTCCCTGCCCATGTATACCCCACCTTTTTAATGTAGTGCCCATCAAATGAAGCCCACCAGCGCCCATCAAATGCAGCCTTATTAGTGCCCATCAAATGCAGCCCCACCAGCGCCCATCAAATGCAGCCCCACCAGCGGCCATCAAATGCAGCCCCACCAGCGCCCATCAAATGCAGCCTCACCAGCGCCCAACAAATGCAGCCTCACCAGCGCCCATCAAATGCAGCCTCACCAGCGCCCATTAAATGCAGCCCCACCAACGCCCATCAAATGCAGCCCCACCAGCGCCCATCAAATGCAGCCCCACCAGCGCCCATCAAATGCAGCCCCACCAGCGCATATCAAATGCAGCCCCACCAGCGCCCATCAAATGCAGCCTCACCAGCGCCCATCAAATGAAGCCCCACCAGCGCCCATCAAATACAGCCCCACCAGCGCCCATCAAACGCAGCCTCACCAGCGCCCATTAAATGCAGCCCCACCAGTGCCCATCAAATGCAGCCCCACCAGCGCCCATCAAATGCAGTCTCACCAACGCCCATTAATTTGGGAGTCAGGACACAGACACAGTCCTCTGCAAACGGAGCGCCGGCTGCCTGGTGATGCTTGCTGCAGAGAGTAGGAACACCAGTGGCCGGGCGCCCTAGGCAGCAGTGCGCCCTAGGCGGCTGCCTAGTTTGCCTAGTGGTAGCACCGGCCCTGCACATATAGAAAGGCCATCTATAAAAAATATATATTGTGTATGTAATGTAATAAAACATATAAGTGTATATATTATGGTGGCTAATACTTTGATAGAGGTTATACTAACATGTGATCAAGTAGTGGTGGGTAAGTCCAGTGACAGGGCTTGGACAAAAAACTATTTAATAAATGGTGAAAAAAGTTGTATATTTACCTTAATACCTAATACCTTATAGACATCTAAATCGCATCTGCTCCTGAAGAGTGGCAACATATCCATGACACGCGTCAAACTATTAGGTGCCTCTCATATTATTTTTATACATCATCTATAATATGCTCTTTTGGACTCCACCAATTTGTATTATGTTGTTACTGTGGTGACACACTGCTATGAGTCTGGTGTTTTCATTATATAACCACTGTGATTATATTATGCTGCTATGCCATTATGTTACTTTGCTACTATGTACTATGTTATGGAATTAAAGTTTCCTTGTTTTACTTATAATATTGTATGTATTCTGGTATTATGCAAGATATATGGTCACGAATATGGTTTATCCACCAGACATCATCATTAGTGTTATTATGTTGTGTTGCCTCCCTGGCTGCATGCTTCACATAAAGTCCCAAACCTTTTTTCTCATATAGCCAAAAGTTCAGTTAAAAGCGGAGTCAGGTCCTAAGCCTGGTCTAGTAAAAGCCAAGCAGGAAGGCACCAAGTCATAGGCAGGATCAGAGTTGGAGGGAGGCATAGAGTGTATTATACTCCTAGGAAAATGTTTAACCTGGGTTGGCGGGAAAACGACCGTTGCCCTAGATGCGGCCTATCTGGAGATTTCATTCATATGCTTTGGAAGTGTCCGAAGCTGTTTAGATATTGGACAAAAATTATTGAGGTAATGAATGAAATTTTGAGGCTAAATCTAGAGGCAATGGCCAAAACCTGCCTCTTGGGTCTGTTGGAGAGGGAGATGGTTCCGAACAACATTATTGACTCCGTCTTAAGGGCATTATTCCAAGCCAGAAAGCTGATAGCTCAGCACTGGCAGTCGCAACTACCCCCGACATTAGAGGAATGGCTCAGAAATATGAACACAATAATAGGTAACGAGAGAGTATTTTTCACCAAGCAGGGTAACTACAGGAAATTCCTAATGGTATGGGGACCCTGGACGACAAGTTCCTTAGATTGAGAGCGATATATTATTCTAATTTTTATTGAGTTTTTATCTGGGTTTAATCCGAGTGGATAATAGGGGGTGCAAGACTTAATGGGGGGAATTTACTACCTGGTTCTACCAGAACTGCTCTTGTATATAACTCAGTATAGCCGGATGGTATTTATCTCCTGTTGTTCAATAAGATGTGATGTTAAATGTTGTTCTATGATGTAAATGTCTTCATTATAAAAAAAAAAAAAAAAAGGAATTCGTTGGGCAGAAGTCTGGTCAGTAGTCCAGGCCGAGGTCAGCAACTTAGATAGGCAGACAAGGGTACTCCAAAAGCCGTTCAGGTGGAAGCCAGGTCAATAACGGGATCAGAATAAGTATCAGGTTCAGGAACACAGGAGCAAAACTGAAGACAATTCAGCAAGGAGCTTGTGCCAGAATTCAGATTTGGCAGCAGTGGATGTGTGTGCAAGTCTGCGCGCTTGTACGTGTGCGCAACGTGCAGTTGTGCCAGTCTTGCTTCTATGCCCGCAAATATGTGCATGCTTTAAAGTACAGTAATCCACGGCACCAATTGTTCAGTTCTCAAAAAAATTGGATTCTGATTGGTTTCTGTACTTTGTTGCTCCTCAAACAAATGTTTTTGTCTTACGGAATAAGCCGTAAAAACTTTGGCTCACATAACAGCCTCCTCACAAGGACAGGCGTGTCAAGCCACAATACAAACGACATACTAATGAGAATCTGAATGTTTACTGGATGTGACAAGTTTCTTTGTGATGAAAAGTTATAAATCCCCGAACATATGTGCTCTGCAGTGAGCCCAATAAATCTTCTGCTTTCATCTCGTTTCCTCTGGAATCCAGACAAACACGGGGCACCAAACTCCAGAAACCATTTGGCTGCCAATAGGCTATGGAGGGTGAGCGGAGCCAATGGAAATTAGAGCTTAATTGGGCGTTAAAGGGTTGATAACGACCCGTGTGAAGGGTGTTGCTGCTGGCATCTCGGAGACCCCGGATCTTCCAGCTGTCACAGAAATGGATGTTCTCTGCCCAATTATAAATCAGTTAAATGCAAAATCCGGTCTGAACAGAAGATTTCACCTTTAAAGCAGAACACTAGGATAAGTAAATATTCTCTAAATACAAGAGTTTTCTCCTACTTCTCGGTGTGCGTTGTAGCACGCCGCACACGATTCCCGAAATGGTGTGGTTCCCGTGCGGGCTGCGATTCCAGAAATGGTGCAGTGACCTTTTCCCTTCGTTTCAGGAGGCAAGGCAGCCTATTCAAATGAACGGGCTGCTGTGCCCATGCAAAACATGGCTTGTAGAGACGCAGAGGTGTGAACCTAGGCTAATGCGGCGTACACACGGTCGGAATTTCCGATGGAAACAGTCCGATGGGAGCTTTTCATCGGATTTTCCGACCGTGTGTATGCCCAACGGTCTTTTTCTGTCGGAATTTCCGACGGACTTTGGATTGAGAACCTGTTCTCAATTTTTCCGACGGAAAACCTTTCTATCGGATTTTCCGATCGTGTGTATGCAATTCCGACACGCAAAATTTTGACGCATGCTCGGAAACAATTCGACGCATGCTCGGAAGCATTAAACTTCCCTTTTATAGTGCTGTCGAACGTGTTTTATGCCGCTGTGTTATTGACCGTCGGAATTTGGTGTGACCGTGTGTAGGCAACACAGCTTGAGCGGAATTCCGTCGGAAAACCCGTCAGAGTTTTTTCCGACGAGAATTCCGATCGTGTGTACGCGGCATAAGGGAAACATAATACACCTCCATCCCTAATTCAATACATATATACATGGGGTTCGCCCTGGGACTTTGAGTGAGGTGAATATGGTCAGTCAAAAAACATATCATAGGCTAAGGGAGGGTTTTCTGCCTAGGGGGCGCACGCATGGGCCACCGGTTGCCCGCTTCCGCTGTGATTAACGTGGTTGTAAACCCTCTGGGACCACTTTAACCTACAGGTAAGCCTAGTTAAGGTTAAGGAGATATTTTACAAAAAACGGGCACCGATGTCTACGGCGCATGCGCGCCTTAGACAACGCCGCAAGTGCACTGAGCATGCCATTAGCGAAGGATAACATGCTGTCACCGACGGCTCCCAGGCGCATGCGCCGGAGTGACGTCATCGCTGCTCCGGCCACTCACAGCGCCGGAGCAGTGATACCCGGAAGGAAGATGGACGCTTTGTGTAGAAGAGGACAGCGGTAACATCGCAGGCTCCTGTGTCAGGTAAGTGACACATAATGGGCTACTATGCGATGCATAGTAGCCTATTATGCTTTACCTTTGCAGGGAAACAAAGAGGAAGTAAACCCATCAGGGTTTATTTCCTCTTTAATCACAGCTAAAGCCAATCTGTGGGTGCCTGGCACTGGATGTCCACTGGCACCCACTGATTGTCGGTAAAACACACAGAACGGAGATAGGCTGCCTTGCCTACCTGCATTTCAGGAGGCAAGGCAGCCTATTCAGATGAATAGGCTGCCGTGCCTGTGCAAAACGTGGCTCTTAGAGCGACAGAGGTGTGAACCTAGGCTAAGGGAGGGTTTTAACTTTTTCCGGACTGCCCTATAGCACATTTACTGCTATATGGTGGCGCTCCTGTGCAGGATCGTGTATATATATACACGTGATCCTTCATTTTCACCTAGGGGGCACATGCATGGGCCGCCGGGTGCCCGATTCTGCTGTGATTAATCACAGCCGAAGCCGATCTGCGATGTCCACCAGCACCCGCCGATCTTTGGGAAGGCACACAGAATGGAGATCTGCCTATGTAAACAAGGCAGATCTCTGTTCTGACAGGGGGGAAGGGATGGATTTTGTGTCCCTGCAAACCAGGGAATAAAATCCATCTCTTCCCCTAGTAAAAGCATTACACTGTGTACACACGAACACTGGCTAGGCACACAGTTAACCCTTTGCTCGCCCTAGATGTTAAATCCCTTTCCCAGCCAGTGTCATTAGTACAGTATTTATGCACTGATCACTGTTTTAGTGTCACTGGTTCCCAAAAAGTGTCAAAAGTGTCAGTCGGTGTCAGAATGTCTGCCGCAATATATCGCAGTCCTGCTATAAGTCGCAGGTCGCCGCCATTACTAGTAAAAAAAAAAAAATAATAATTTCAGAATATATATATAACATAGTTTATAGACGACATAACTTTTGCGCAAAAAAATCAATATACGCTTATTGGGATTTTTTTTTACCAAAAATATGTAGCAGAATACATATTGGCCTAAATTTATGAAGAAATTCATTTTTTTTACACTTTTTTTATTGGATATGTTTAATAGCAGAATTTTTTTTTTGTTTATAACTGATAAATATATAATAAATATCCCAGTGGTGATCAAATACCAACAAAAGAAAGCTCTGTTTGTGGGGAAAAAAAATTCTCAAATGTTATTTGAGTACAGCATTGCGTGACCGCGCAAGTGTCAGTTAATGTAACGCAGTGCCCTATCGGAAAAAATAGCCTGATCATGAAGGGGGTAAATCTTCCATAGGTCAAGTGATTAACCCCCGTCAAGTTTTTTTTTTTTTTTTTTTTTTGCCATCTGTGTCACGTTTTGGGAGCTTTTTCCTTCACTTCCTGTCCCATAGCCAAAACAGGAAGTGAGTGGAAATCCTTTCTAAGTGAGGAAATCCCTGGTTATCATCAGAAGTAGTGTCTTTATTGGAAGATTTCCCTTCTATTCATGTTCCGGTGACAACCTAAAATTTAGGATTTTCTTTCACCAATGGTTAGCAGGAGAAATGTCTCTATCCAAAAAAAAAAAAAAAAGTTTGCCTTTAGTTATACTTTAACTGCCTCCCGCCCACCGTATAGAGAAATGAAGGTGGGCGAGATCCCCTCTCGTTCTGGGCCAACATCATATGACGTTGCCCAGTCTCACCATGATCACTCACGCTGCAGGGGCACGCAGCACGGCAATCGTGGGCATGATGTGTCCTTGATCTCGGTAAAGAGCCCTGATTATCAGTGCAGCCCCAACAGTGCCCGGCAGTGATGCCAATCTGTGCCCATCAGTGATGCCAATTTGTGCGGCCATTCTGTGCCCATCAGTGATGCCAGTCAGTTCTGACTTTTAGTGCCTATCAGTGCCACCCATCAGTGCCCATCAATGCCACCCATCAGTGCCGCCTATCCGTGCCACCTATCAGTGCCCATCAGTTCCGCAAATCAGTGCTCATCAGTGCTGCATATGAGTGCCCATCAGTGCTGCATATCAGTGCCGACTCATCAGTGCCGACTCATCAGTGCCTTTCAGTGCCGACTCATCAGTGCCCATCACTGTTGCCTCATCAGTGCCCATCAGTGCCACTTCATCAGCTCACATCAGTGAAGGAGAAAAATTACTTATTTACAAGTCTTTTTTCATTTTTTTGGCAAAAAAATAAAAATCGATTGATGATTAAATACTACCAAAAGAAAGCTCTATTTGTGTGAAAAAAAATATATAGAAAAACTAATTTGGGTACATTGTTGCATGACCGCGCAATTGTCATTTAAAGTGTGACAGGGCTGAAAGCTAAAAATTGACCTGGGCAGAAAGGGGGTAAAAGTGCCCTGTAGGTAAGTGGTTAAAGATGTGTTTTTTTTCACGTGGCTGAAAGATACAGCTTAGATAGGTGGGACGGCAGGATTTTGTTGAAATCCCAGGACGGTCCCGCAGAATACGGGACAGTTGGATGGTATGCTTTAAGGAGTATTTTGTGGGTACAAGGACTGTGGGATATGTGTGCAGTGTGCACTGTGAAGAGGCTTATGCCCCGTACACACGGTCGGATTTTCCGACGGAAAATGTCCTATCGGACCATGTTGTCGGAAATGCCGTGTGTAGGCTCCATCGGACTTTTTCCGTCGGATTTTCCGACGGACAAAGTTTTATCTCCTGCTCTCAAATTTTCCGACAACAAAGTCCTATCAGACTTTTTCCGATCGTGTGTAGCGAATTCCGACGGACAAAGTGCCACGCATGCTCAGATCACATTACAAGACCAAAGCTATTGGCTACTAGCCTCTACGTAGTCCCGTCGTACGCAACGAACGTCACCACGTTCAGAATGATCGGATTTTCCGACAACTTTGTCCGACCGTGTGTATGCAACACCAGTGTCGGACAAAATCCGTCGGAAAAAATCCGATGGATTTTGTGGTCGGAATTTCCGACTGTGTGTACGGGGCATTAGACTATATTTACCATGTTCCTTTAGGCCACGCCCATTTCAAGCGCAACTAAGCCACACCCACTTTTCATTGCATGTCTTCTGCTTTTCCAGGTTGTCCAAGTTTCTCAACTTCTGAGAAAGAGGGAGATATAGAAGAACTATAAAAAGGAGTGGCTGGGAGCCGTTTTGGACTGCAGTTTGGCATGCAGCGGATAGCGGGCATGCTGTCTTTCCTATATGCATCTTTGTATTTAATAAGAGATGGGTACAAAGATTCTTTGAGAGACAGTTTATGACAAACCAGATCTTGCTGCATTGTGCATTTGGAATAAGTCTCTCAGGTCAACCCCCAGCGGGTCTCCCCATAAGAAATGAAGCATATTGCAGAAGTTCCGCTTACAGTGACACTCGGAGTGTGTATACTGCCTGAAGGGAGGGACATCTGGCAAATGGGAGATAAAATGCGATAATTATAAATATCTATAATGATCCTCTGCTGGGTTTATTCAGAGCGCAGAGATGATTTAACATCTTCGCAAAAAAAAAACAGCAAACTCCTGACTCGGGGCATCAGAACTGACAGGATTTGCAATCAATGCTTGCATGTTATCGCATTTTACAATTAAATTAACATTGTGTTTCACACAAGCGCAGAGTTCCAAAGAGAATACTTTAATCGCGTTAAAAACTCCAAATCGTATTATGCCTGTGAAAGGGGAGGGCAGACAGACAGAGGGCAATCGAATGACCTTCAGGGATTCAGGTGAAGGAACATTGCTATAGATTTTCAGGCAACGGTTAAAGTGGGCCGAACATCAGATAGATTTTTTTCATGTTAACTGCAGCATGCAAAGAATTGTGTCATCGTAACACTACCAGGCAGGGCTGGCATTAGAAATCATGGGACCCAGTACAGCCTACCCCCCGGTACCCCCCATTAGTGGCTTTGCCCACTACCCCACAATCTGTTCCCCTAGCACATCCCACTACCCTGCACTCTGCACCCCCTGCATACTCCCCTTACCCCTTCTCTGCACCCCCGTATTCACCGTTATTCGTCACTTTACACCACCTACATCTCCCATTACTCTACCTGTAGTCCCATTACACCTCTGTACCACCTGCATCCCCCATTACTCTACCTGTAGTCTTATTACACTTCTGTACCACCTGCATCTCCCATTACTCTACCTGTAGTCTTATTACACTTCTGTACCACCTGCATCTCCCATTACTCTACCTGTAGTTTTATTACACCTCTGCATCACCTACATCAACCATTACTCTACCTGGATCCTCATTACACCTCTGTAGCACCTGCATCCCCCCAATACTCTACCTGTAGTCTTATTACACCTCTGTACCACCTGCATCTCCATTACTCTACCTGGAGCCTCATTACACCTCTGTAGCACCTGCATCTCCCATTACTCTACCTGTAGTCTTATTACACCTCTGCATCACCTACATCTCCCATTACTCTACCTGGAGCCTCATTACACCTCTGCACCACCTGCATCTCCCATTACTCTACCTGTAGTCCCATTACACCTCTGTACCACCTGCATCCCCCATTACTCTACCTGTAGCCTCTTCACACCTCTGCACCACCTGCATCTCCCATTACTCTACATGTAGCCTCATTACACCTCTGTATCACCTGCATCTCCCATTACTCTACCTGTAGCCTCTTCACACCTCTGCACCACCTGCATCTCCCATTACTCTATCTGTAGCCTCATTACACTTCTGTACCACCTGCATCTCCCATTACTCTACCTGTAGCCTCATTACACCTCTGCACCACCTGCATCTTCCCTTACTCTACCTGTAGACTCATTACACCGCTGTAGCACCTGCATCTCCCCTTACTCTACCTGTAGCCTCATTACACCTCTGTAGCACCTGCATCTCCCATTACTCTACCTGTAGCCTCTTCACCTTTGCACCACCTGCATCTCCCAGTACTCTACCTGTAGCCTCATTACACCTCTGCACCACCTGCATCTCACATTACTCTACCTGAAGCCTCTTCACACCTATGTACCACCTGCATCTCCCATTACTCTACATGTAGCCTCATTACACCTTTGTACCACCTGCATGCCCCATTACTCTACCTGTAGTCCCATTACACCTCTGTACCACCTGCATCTCCCATTACTATACATGTAGCCTCATTACACCTTTGTACCACCTGCATGCCCCATTACTCTACTTGTAGCCTCATTACACCTCTGCATCACCTGCATCTTCCCTTACTCTACTTGTAGCCTCATTACACCTCTGCATCACCTGCATCTCCCCTTACTCTACTTGTAGCCTCATTACACCTCTGCATCACCTGCATCTCCCCTTACTCTACCTGTAGCCTCATTACACCTCTGTAGCACCTGCATCCCCCATTACTCTACCTGTAGTCTCATTACATCTCTGTACCACCTGCATCTCCCATTACTATACATGTAGCCTCATTACACCTTTGTATCACCTGCATCTCCCCTTACTCTACTTGTAGCCTCATTACACCTCTGCATCACCTGCATCTCCCCTTACTCTACCTGTAGCCTCATTACACCTCTGTAGCACCTGCATCCCCCATTACTCTACCTGTAGTCTCATTACATCTCTGTACCACCTGCATCTCCCATTACTATACATGTAGCCTCATTACACCTTTGTACCACCTGCATGCCCCATTACTCTACTTGTAGCCTCATTACACCTCTGCATCACCTGCATCTTCCCTTACTCTACTTGTAGCCTCATTACACCTCTGCATCACCTGCATCTCCCCTTACTCTACTTGTAGCCTCATTACACCTCTGCATCACCTGCATCTCCCCTTACTCTACCTGTAGCCTCATTACACCTCTGTAGCACCTGCATCCCCCATTACTCTACCTGTAGTCTCATTACATCTCTGTACCACCTGCATCTCCCATTACTCTACCTGTAGCCTTATTACACTTCGGTACCACCTGCATCTCCCATTAATCTACCTGTAGTCTCGTTACACCTCTGCACCACCTGCATCTCCAATTACTCTACCTGTAGCCTTATCTCACCTCTTCACCACATGCATCTCTCATTACTCTACCTGTAGCCTCATTAAACCTCTGTAGACCCTGCATCTCCCATTAACCTACCTGTAGTCTCATTACACCTCTGTACCACCTGCATCTCCAATTACTCTACCTGTAGCCTCTTCACACCTATGTACCACCTGCATCTCCCATTACTCTACCTGTAGCCTCATTACACCTCTGCACCACCTGCATCTCCCATTACTGTACCTGTAGCCTCTTCACACCTATGTACCACCTGCATCTCCCAGCCATTACTCTACCTGTAGCCTCGTTACACCTCTGTACCACCTGCATCCCACATAGCCCCACATTCTGCAATCCCTGCTTCTCCCATTACTCTAAAATGCACAATTCTGTGACACACCATTAGACATAAATCTTGAATCCTATGGTCAGGCAAAGAGCTGACACAATCCGTATAACACCCCCAAACTAGAATACCACCAGCTCTGGCAGATCAAGTTGAATAAACAAATCTTCCAGCCTTACCATAAATCCAACCTGGCCCAGTGTTATTAAACCAATTAGCAGGATATCTCTTATACAAGCCTGCTAATGATCCTTGTAAAATTGCATTAAAACATCAAGTAGTAAGAAAAACAGCACATAGTAAAAGTCTGAAACCAGAGAGCTAATAACCATTGTAAAACAGTATTAAGTAGACACTTTTAATTAAGTGCGGCACCCTGATACATGGAGGAACCCTAACCCCAGTGTAGGACTGAGTGATTGGCGGTGAGCCTGAACTACCAACTGTCTTTGCAATACGTTTTGGCTGAAGAAAGCTCCTTGTGTTTACTTGTATTGGAGATACCAGTAAAGGGATTGTTTGCTTTCACCAACTGGCTGGCATTCCAGGCTACCTCATATCACAGTAGGTATGATTCCATTCCTTGTGTTTTTTGCTTTTTTGAATCACCTGTTGAATGATAACGATATAATTTTACCAAACAAATGCATTTAAAACTGCTAGGGTTTCCAATACCCAGGCTAGGAGTTCTCTTTATGTTTCTGCCCAGGATCTGCCACCGAGAAAAATGTTGTGCCTGTTTCCACCCAGTCCCCCCCCCCCCCCCCCCCCCCCCCCCCCCCATCCGGAGAAGGAAGCGAAATGACCACACAAATGTTAATATTTTAACGTTTTCAAGCTGTGCTTGACTCTGACCTCATAAATAGTGAGTGTTATGTTTATTTCTTTGCCCCCAGAGCGGGTCATTGTTTTTCTTTTACATGGTTTGGTTATTTGGCCAGCTTAGAGGCAAATAAATAGCAACGTTCTGCTCAGAGGGTTCCTTCACACTGTGGCCTCTCTAAAAGGTTTTCAGGCATTTGGCAGAGGCTCCTGACCCCTGACAATGCTAGGTCTGAATGTGTGTTCTGAGCCAAATAGCAAAGTGGCAAAAGCTGAACCAAAATGAATACATTTAGCTTAGACAATGAACCATACGTGTTCTGGGTCAAGTGACTTATTTACTTTTAAACAAGAAGCACTTGTGCTCAAAGAGGAAAGCGACTGCTGCCAAGCAGTCATCTGTGATAAAAATGGACAGTTCGCCCAAAATAAAAATAAAATGAATAAAATATAAATAAAAGAAGATAGGAAAAAAATGATATATACAGGGGGTCCCCAGGTTACAAACAAGACAGGGGACTGTAGGTTTGTTCTTAAGTTGAATCTGTTTGTAAGTCGGAACAGGTACATTTTTTAAGTGTAGCTCCAGCCAAAAAATACATTTTTAAGTTTTTTAGATAGCATAGGGAAGGGTTATCACCCTTGTAACATTTGTTTTGCTGTCTGTGCCCCTGTTCAGAAGATTTCACCTCACTTTCTGTCCCAATGACAATTGGATTTAGAAAATTTTGGGTTGTTAGGGAAACATGGACTGGTGATAAAGCATCAGTGGAGACACCTTTTTCCCATATGCACACGAGACGCAGATGCAAACTCTGCTGAACGCGTGTTTTAAAAAGCAGGAACCTGCGTTTAAAAACGCGCGTTTTGCTGTGTTTTCATGCCGCGTTTAGACGCGTTTAGACGCGTTTGCGTCTATAAGCATTTGTAAAGATAACATCATATAGACCCTCCCCAAGCTCAGAAAGCATGAATTATTAACTATATCTGCCAATTTGATCAGAGTGAGCAGCAGCAGCAAAGAGAGCAGTTGTACACTTGCATTTGCCTCTCTTTCTGTGTTTTTTTTTTAAAAATGGATCCCATATTGAATATATGTCAGGAAATGCTCCTGATGTTGCTCTTGATGCGGCAGCAATGTCGTCGCAAATTTACATGAGAGGTCCAGAATCAGAGCTCGTCGATATTGGACCCATCCGTTGATGGCACAGCGAATGTCCGTTGGATATTTCACAAACATGTATACATTTCACAAACATGTATGCATCAGTGAGTATATACGCTCTATGAACTATCTAAACTAATTACGACATTTTAAACAATTTTTTCTAGTATTTTTTATGGTTTACCATCATATTTCTGAGTTTTCTGCTCCAAAAAATTGGGTTCCTTTAAAAAGGCTTATAAACGCAAACGCGGATAAACGCAGGTGCCTGCGTTTAGCCGCGTTTAGCTGCGTTTTGCGTCTGAAAAGCAGAAAAGCAAAGTGTCTGAACGCATTTTTTTGCTTCTGGAAAAACGAGGTTAAACGCAACTGCATAAAAACTGGAAAAAACTAGACTGTGTACATGGACACATAGGATAACATTGCATGCGTTCAGGTGCAGTTGAAAAAAGTGTCCAACTGCCTCTGAACGCGCGTTTAACAGCGTCTCGTGTGCATGAGGCCTTACAGGAGTGAATTTCCCTTCCTAGGGGTGGATTTCCTCTCACTTCCTGTTGTCTCCCTCCGTTTGTAAGTAGGAGTCGTTTGTGAGTCGGATGTTTGTAAGTAAGGGACCCCCTGTATATATATATAAAACATCTGCTTATGTACATAGAGTGTTGTCAAACTTAAAGGCTAATTCTTCCTTAATCCCTCCCACTCACCCTGGTCCCATCCATTCACAATTTTTTTTTCCTGGTAGAGCAAAATTGGCCCATGACCATGCTTTACATTTTTTTGCCTTCTTCCAGATTAACTTTGGGCATAGGGTTCTGTTTTTGAAAGTTTTCAATGTATTATTGAGCTTCGACAATGAACCGTATGTGTTCTGGGTCAAGTGACTTATTTACTTATAAACAAGAAGCACTTGTGCTCAAAGAGGAATGTGACTTCTGCAAAGCAGCGATCTCTGTTAAAAACATTGTAAAGTTCACACAAAAAAATGAAGGAAAAAAGAAAGGAACAACAAAAAGAAATGAACCGTGACCACGCTTTATCTTTTTTGCCTTCCTCTAGCTTAACTGTGGGCATACGGTTCTTTTAATGGAGATTTTTTATGTATTTATTTCATTTTTTTTTTTATTCGATTACATTAGAATTAGATTGACATTTTATTTTCTATTTTTCAACCTAACCATGTAATCCCCCCGAACACCATTGTTTTACTTGTTTTGCCCTGTACACACGGTCGGACATTCCGACCACAAAATCCGTCAGATTTTTTCCGACGGATTTTGGCCCAAACTTGTCTTGCATACACACGGTCGCACAAAGTTGTCGGAAAATCCGATCATTCAGAATGAGGTGACGTACAACACGTACGACAGGACTTTAAAGAGGCCAGTAGCCAATAGCTTTCATCTCGTAATTTATCCTGAGCATGCGTGGCACTTTGTGCTTCAGAATTGTCTAAACACGATCAGAATTTAAACAATCGGATTTTAGATCCAGATCTCAAACTTTGTGCGTCGGAAATTGCGACGGAAAAAGTCCAATGGAGCCCACACACGATTGGAATTTCCGACAACACAATCCGATCGCACATTTTTCGTCGGAAAGTCCGACCGCGTGTACAGGGCATTAGAGTCTGCCATACAATCATGGCCTGTGATTGGCCCTAAATTTATTCTGCAGCAGTACAACAAACCTTAAACATACAGCCAATGTCATTAAGAACGATTTTCAGTGTAAAGAAGAACAAGGTGTCCTGGATGTAATGGTTTGGCCCCCACAGAGCCCTAATCTCAACATCATCAAGTCCATCTGGGATGACATGATTGGACAGAAGGATTTGAGGCAGCCGACATCCACAGAAGATCTGCGCTTAGTTCTCCAAGATGTTTGGAACTACCTACCTGCCAAGTTCCTTCAAAAATTGTGCAAGTCTACCTAGAAGAATTGATACTGTTTTGAAGGCAAAGGGTGGGCGCACCCACTATTGATGTCATTTTGATTTTTCTTCTGTTCACTCACTTTGCATTTTGTAAATTGATAAAAATAAACAATTCAAATATATATATATTTAAAGCATTTGTACTTTAACCACTTCAGCCCCGGACCAATTGGCAGCCAAAGGACCAGGCCCCTTTTTGCGATTCGGCACTGCGTCGTTTTAACTGACAATTGCGCGGTCGTGCGACGTGGCTCCCAAACAAAATTGGCGTCCTTTTTTTCCCACAAATAGAGCTTTCTTTTGGTGGTATTTGATCGCCCCTGCGGTTTTTATTTTTTGCGCTATAAACAAAAATAGAGCAACAATTTTGAAAAAAATGCAATATTTTTTTACTTTTTGCTATAATAAATATCCCCAAAAAATATATAAAAAAACATTTTTTTTCCTCAGTTTCGGCCGATACGTATTCTTCTACATATTTTTGGTAAAAAAAATCGCAATTAGCGATTATTGATTGGTTTGCGCAAAAGTTATAGCGTTTACAAAATAGGGGATAGTTTTATAGCATTTTTATTAATATTTTTTTTTTTACTAGTAATGGCGGCGATCAGCGATTTTTATTGTGACTGCGACATTATGGCGGACACATCGGACATTTTTGACACATTTTTGGGACATTTGTCATTTATATAGAAATCAGTGCTATTTAAATAGCACTGATTCCTATGTAAATGACAGTTGTAGTGAAGGGGTTAACCACTAGGGGGCGGGGAGGAGTCAGTGTGACGTGTTGTGTTTATTTTACTGTAGGGGGGCGTGGCTGTACGTATGACGTCATTGATCGGCGTTCCCGATGACAGGGAACCGCCGATCACTGACAGTCAGTGTAGGAAGCGCGGGGAGAGGTTTGTTTACACAAACCTCTCCCCGTTCTTCAGCTCCGTAACCCGATCGCGGGACACCAGCGGCGATCGGGTCCGCTGGTCCCGCGGCCGGGGTCACGGAGCTCCCGACCGGGTCGGGAGCGCGCCACTAGCGGCGCACGCGCGCGACCCACAGGCAGGCACATGCACGATCACGTACAGGTACGTGATTTTGCCTGCCCGTGCCATTTTGCCGACGTATATCGTCGTTAGGCGGTCGGGAAGCGGTTAAAACATTTCTTCACACATGCCTAAAATGTATATATATATATACACAGTATCTCACAAAAGTGAGTACACCCTTCACATTTTTGTAAATCTTTTCTTCTATCTTTTCATGTGAGAACACTGAAGAAATTACACTTTGAGTGTACAGCTTGTATAACAGTGTAAATTTGCTGTCCCCTCAAAATAACTCAACACACAGTCATTAATGTCTAAACCACTGGCAACAAAAGTCAGTGAAAATGTCCAAATTGGGCCCAATTAGCCATTTTCCCTCGCCGGTTTCATGTGACTCGTTAGTGTTACAAGGTCTCAGGTGTGATTGGGGAGCAGGTGTGTTATATTTGGTGTTATTGCTCTCACTCTCATACTGGTCACTGGATGTTCAACATGGCACCTCATGGCAAAGAACTCTCTGAGGATCTGAAAAAAACTATTGTTGCTCTACATAAAGATGGCCGAGGCTATAAGAAGATTGCCAAGACCCTGAAACTGAGCTGCAGCACGGTGGCCAAGACCATACAGCGGTTTAACAGGACAGGTTCAACTCAGAACAGGCCTCGCCATGGTCCACCAAGGAAATTGAGGTCACGTGTTCAGCGTCATATCCAAAGGTTGTCTTTGGGAAATAGACGTATGAGTGCTGCCAGCATTGCTGCAGAGGTTGAAGGGGTGGGGGGGTCAGCATGTCAGTGCTCAGACCATACACCGCACCTGCATCGAATTGGTCTGCATAGCTGTTGTCCCAGAAGGATTACTGGAACCTGTCCTGTGGTCTGATGAGACCAAGATAAACTTATTTGGTTCAGATGGTGTCAAGCGTGTGTGGGGGCAACCAGTTGAGGAGTACAAGTGTGTCTTGCCTACAGTCAAGCATGGTGGTGGGAGTGTCATGGTCTGGGGCTGCATGAGTGCTTATGGAACTGGGGAGCTACAGTTCATTGCGGGAACCATGAATGCCAACATGTACTGTGACATACTGGAGCAGAGCATGATCCCCTCCAGTGGCGGCCCATACATAAGGTCGTCCCCGTCCTGTAGTCACCAAAAATATATATATATATATATATATATTTTTAATGGCCCCTTTAAGAAAAAAAAACTAAGGGCACTGTGTTCGGGCGCCAAACACAGTGCACTCTGGGAAGCGCCACGTAAATGCAATCACGAGATTGCAGACGCTGTGCTTCATTGGTGGGGTTTAGAGCTGCTTTGCGGCGCAATCCATCATGCCGAGCAGCATCCGCCCGGCGCTCGGCCAGGTGCTTTGTTCTCAGTGTGAGAACAAAGTCACTTCCGGCGGGCTACAAAAAGATGGCCGCCGTGAGGACTAATCTCTTGTGTTCAGTGGAGAGGAGAGGTTCCTCCCCTATAAGCTGAACACACGGATAAAGCCAGGAACTAGCTACAGATGTGGCTTGAAGGAGTGCTGTAATTCCAGGGACAGATATGTGAGGAGGACCCTGCTGATAGGGACACAGACGTAAGGAGGGACTCCGCTGGGGACACAGATGTAAGGAAGGGCTCCTCTGGGGACACAGATGTATGGAGGGGCTCCACTGGGGACACATATGTAAAGACGGACTCCGCTAGGGACACAGATGTAAGGAGGGACTCCGCTGGGGACACAGATGTAAGGAGGGGCTCCGCTGAGGACACAGATGTAAGGAGGGACTCCACTGGGGACACAGATGTAAGGAGTGCTCCGCTGGGGACACAGATGTAAGGACGGACTCTGCTGGGGACACAGATGTAAGGAGGGGCTCCGCTGGGGACACAGATGTAAGGAGGGACTCCGCTGGGGACACAGATGTAAGGAGGGACTCCGCTGGGGACACAGATGTGAGGGGCTCCGTTGGGGACACAGATGTAAGGAGGGACTCTTCTGGGGACACAGATGTAAGGAGGGGCTCTTCTGGGGACACAGATGTATGGGGGCTCTGCTGGGGACACAGATGTAAGGAGTGGCTCCGCTGGGGACACAGATGTAAGGAGTGGCTCCGCTGGGGACACAGATGTAAGGAGGGGCTCCGCTAGGGACATAGATGTAAGGAGGGACTCCGCTGGGGACACAGATGTAAGGAGGGATTCCGCTGACGGGGAGACAGATGTAAGGAGGGACTCCGCTGACGGGGACACAGATGTACAGAGGGACTCCGCTGGGGCACCTGATGTAAGGAAGGACTCCGCTGGGGGCACCTGATGTAAGGAGGGACTCCGCTGGGGGCACCTGATGTAAGGAGGGACTCCGCTGGGGCACCTGATGTAAGGAGGGACTCCGCTGGGGGCACCTGATGTAAGGACGGACTCCGCTGGGGGCACCTGATGTAAGGACGGACTCCGCTGGGGGCACCTGATGGCATCTGGTGGCAGGCGACGTAGCAAGTGACACGCTAAGGGCTCCCACTGATTCTGCATTATGGAGAGTTGAATGATTTAATTTTATATTAAAATGTAATAATAGAAATAATGCTCTTCAATCATCCTGACACCATAACAACCATGCTGCCGGGATGATTGAAGTGTTAACACCAGGTGTTTGGAGTATCTTTACCTGCTGATTGTTAAACTTTCTAGAATACACATATTTCTATTGTTGTGTAGGATCTGGGCCTGCTGTCCCTCCCTCTCTCCCCTCCCTCTCCCTCCATCCCTCGTTCATCTCAGACACTAACCACACTACATTGGTGTTGCTGTTGCTGATCTAACAGACTGTTAGCTACTAAAGAGGGATCAATCAGAGCTGTACCGCATCTCCACCAAAATGTTAGGAATTTGTTTCATAGTAGAAATTGAAGAATCCTTAGTTCGTACAATACTTCAAGAAAAGTTATGTGGTAATATGTTGGCTTCAGAAAGGAGAAAGAGATATTAGATGTTATATTCAAAGTGTAGGTTCCTTCCCTCTCTTCCTCTCCTCTGTTCCTAACCAGCCATCCAACCTTCTAGGATTCTTATATGGTTTCATAATGTTATGTCAGCATTTCACAAGAGTAACACCCATTCTTGCATATATGCTTATATGGCTTCAGTCTATAGTTAAGTTGCATAACTCCACCCATTGTCCTGACATAGTAACTCAGAATAGAAGTACCTACACAGCAAAACCACTTCTCTCTGTCCTGTAACCTTCAGAAACTAACATTACAATTACATTATAACATTCATGTGTTTCATATATTTTTCAGAAACTTTTATCACTTAAAATAGTAATAACCTCAAAATCTCTAACACTCTCGAACCAAGGTTTTACTGTATATAAAAACAAGAATTTATTATATAACATTAAAACAGAGTGCCATCTGATTAAAACCACAAAGAAAGAGATAGGTGATAAATTTAGGCTAACTGTAAACAAGGATCCAAGCGTATGAAATCAACGTGTTTCGCTGTATTAGCTTCCTCAGGATTTACACTTGAAGATGGCAATTGAAACAAACAAAAAAAACTTGACACCAACTAAGAAAACATATATAAACAAAAAAAAACTAAAAATGTAATACATATTGATTCATCATATTACCAAGGACAACCAAAAAAAAAATGGGGAATGAGAAATCAAAGGGCATTCATACGGGGATCATGAAAAGCATCAGGGGGCCCAAAACCATTTACCCTGAGATGTATAGCTATAGAAAAACCCTTACCCATATAATTCATACTGGCATAAAATCTTGATGACCTGCGTCTTGGATGGACAAACAGGTCACACTGCAACACACCCAGAGGTTCAGTGCAGTGAGCTGCAATAAAATACAGGCATGCTGCATTTTATTGCAGCGCACAGGACTGGATCATATGGCACTGTACAGCATCAGAGCGCACTCTGTACAGTGCCATATGTACTGCTGTACAGTAACATGAACGAAAAGTTACTTTTATGCACTTCAAATAAAGATTGTGCAAAAATAGGAGCTTTGTGATGTGCTTAGATTGTACATTATTCCGCCCCTACTGCCGGCTCAGTAGCGGGCGGTATAAGAGGCTTGTAAGAGAATAAAATAGAATAGAAAATAAAGGAATAGAATAGAATAAAACTTAATAGAATAGAGTAAAACAGAACAGAATACAAAATAAAAGAACCAAATAAAACAGAATACAAAATAAAGTGATAGAATATTATTATTACTATTATTATTATTATACACGATTTATATAGTGCCAACAGTTTACGCAGTGCTTTACAATGTAGAGGGGGGACAGCACAATTACATAATATAATAAAAAATAGAATAAAATAGAAATATCTTATGAAATTTCTAATTTCAAATAGAACTCATTTGAATATGAATAGAAAAGAATAGAATAGAAAATAAAAGAATATAACCATTAACCAAAATTTCAATAAAATAAATTTGAATTAGAATAGAAAATAATAGATTAGAATAGAATAAAACAATAGAAATTCGAATTTCAAATAGAATCAATTTGATTTCAAATGGAATTCGATTTGAATGCACTTTGAATGGAATTCAAATGGAATTTGATTAGAATTCGTAAAATTCAAATCGATTTGAATAAACTAAACTAATTCTGAAAATTAATTAAACAAATACATAAATTTAACTAAACGAAGTTATGTAAATAATGAATCGAAATGAAACTAAACGAAACCAATGTCTAAATGGAATTTTTACTACTACTTTAATTAAATTATTAAGAAAAATGACCTAAAATAACTAAAAAAAGACATTCCAGCAAATATGAAACAGTGTTATCAAAAGGTACATCTGCACTGTGAAGATTTTGCCTAGACTGCATTAGACTGTCAATTCTTTGACCCAGGAGATCATTATTTGGAACACACAGAACAGCCATTGACTTGCTGTAAATGTGGAGCTTAAGGTCAGCAAAATGTCCAGCTACTAACTACTGTATAAAGAGCAGGGATTACCTCCTGCTGACCCAGTATGATAGAAACAGGCAACATTCACAAAGGCTCATCAGTACTACCATGAATAGAGAAGACCAGAGCTGGAGATAACCAACAGATCCCGACCAACCTCACCTTACATGAAAATCGCATCACTGCTAGAGCCAAATACTGGGTCAGAGATTAATGGATGATGACCCCTGAAGAAGAAAAGACTGGCATTCCAGAAATACTTTATTGGCTATTTTTCTTATTATAAGCCAAACCAGCAATATGGAGATATATACTGTATATGTGACAGGTCAACCTACCCACAGCACAGTGACAGAGCTTCTTCTAACTGCTCTGCTGGAGGACTCTGCTCCTTCCTCTATCTAACTCTCCTCTCCTGAAATACTCTGCATGCTGGAGGGCTCTGCTCCTTACCCTATAACTCTCCTCTCCTGAAATACTCTGCTCTGCTTGAGGACTCTGAACCTTCCTCTTTAACTCTCCTCTCCTGAAATACTCTGCTCTTCTGGAGGACTCTGCTCCTTCCTATAACTCTCCTCTCCTGAAATACTCTGCTCTGCTGGAGGCCTCTCCTCCTTCCTCTATAACTCTCCTCTCCTGAAATACTATGCTCTGCTGGAGGACTCTGCTCCTTCCTCTATAACTCTCCTCTCCTGAAATACTCTGCACTGCTGGAGGACTCTGCTCCTTTCTCTATAGAATAGCCCTAAACCATAAAATCATAAATAATTATCAGTTATATAGATTTCAATTCAATATAAAGTCCACCAGTGCGCAAATAATACAGTCCATAAACATGTGTGATGGCCTCTCCCGACGCTGTCAAAAAGTTGTGCTGTATCCACCACCAGTTAGAAGAAATCACTTGTTACCAGATTGCCGTTCCCTACGCGTTTCATCATAGATGACGTCGTTCAGTGCCACTGGACGACGTCATTTCTGATGAAACGCGTAGGTCGGAGCGACGCACTGACGTCACCTCGTGTCTACTATTCGTTTCCCGGAAGGACAAGTTTGTCTCCTCTCCTGAAATACTCTGCTCTGCTTGAGGACTCAGAACCTTCCTCTTTAACTCTCCTCTCCTGAAATACTCTGCTCTTCTGGAGGACTCTGCTGCTTCCTCTATAACTCTCCTCTCCTGAAATACTCTGCACTGCTGGAGGGCTCTGCTCCTTCCTCTAACTCTCCTCTCCTGAAATACTCTGCTCTGCTGGAGGACTCTGCTCCTTCCTCTATAACTCTCCTCTCCTGAAATACTCTGCTCTGCTGGAGGACTCTGAACCTTCCTCTATAACTCTCCTCTCCTGAAATACTCTGCTCTTATGAAGGGCTATTCTGCATACCTTGGGTGTAATGAGTGGTTATTTGAGTTATGCCGCGTACACACAATCGGAAATTCGGCCAGCAAAAGACCGATGAGAGCTTTTGGTCGGAAAAATGCGACCGTGTGTATGCTCCATCAGACTTTTGCTGGCTAAATTCCAGCCAGCAAAAGATTGAGAGCATGTTCTCAATTTTTAGGCCGGAGTTTGGGCCTATCCCGGGGACAACTGGCTGCTAGGCTGTCTGAGGGCCTATCCAGAAGCAAGAGAGCAGCGCAGGGTTGGGACTTTGGCTTGCAGTCTTCAACCAGAAGTGACGGTTCTGCCGACCAGAGAACCTGTCGCGGTCTGAGGTAGAGGGTAAACTGTCGCCACTAAGGGACCATCCACCTTATTACCGGGGACCACAGTGAGTAACTGAAGCAAGTACCGGAGCAGAATTCTTACCAGCCGGGGACGGTGAAGAATCAGGAAACTTCAGCAAGTGTCAAGTCAGGGACCCAACCAGCAGAGGTGACGCTTGCAGAGCAGCCTTGTGTGTCAAGCCAGGGACCGAACCGGCCAGTGGGGTGAAGCTTGAGAAGTATCTGGAGTGCCAAGCTAGGGACCCAGCAGAGAGGCAGGGGTGACGCTTGAGGAAGATACCACCGTGAAGATTGGAGGAGCTCAAGGGATTCAGTGTCAGTGAATCATCTATTCTAGTGAGAGATCGGGAGCTCAGTGGGCTGAAGAACTACAAGAAGTGATTGTAGTGGAAGTGAAGGAACTGTTACACCTTGTGTTAGAAACTGTTAAAGACTGTTGCCATAGGAGACATCATTCCTACACATGCAGATGTGTTGTCTTGCTGGATGCCTTTACCTGCACGGCTGTCCTCCTGTAGAAGTCTCGGAGTCAACCAATTAAAGTTGCACCTGCTTAAGGGTGTCCTGGCCCTAACCCTCTCTCCCAAAGTTCGGTTTAAGAGAAATAAAATCTCTTTGCATTCAAGATGTGTTTGGCGCCCATGAATCCAACTTGCATTACACCCACTATGCCTCACAACCCACTCTGTACGGAAGGATGTCAGCAGGTCTTGGCCCTGAAGGTTCTCATTAGACTAGAGGAGGCCTGGGACTTTGCTACACAATGATTTATCTTATAGGATTACATGATGTTTCTTCACATATCACATACAATAACTATATTTTGTTTTATGCAGTATCACATCTAACGGCGAAAAAAACATCCCCTGAGGAAGCTGTAACAGGCGAAACATGTCGGAATAAGTCGCTCCATATTATTGTAGAGTGACTACTTTTTCCATCTGCTGTTTAGATGTGTAATTATATCTGCGTATCCTATGTACAGCCAATGTTCTTAAATTTTTTGTCTATGTAATAAACTCTGTTTATTTTTTTATATATATTTTGGAGTACTGTAATTCAATATTTCTGTCTGGCACCCTAAAAATCCCACCCAAAAAAACTCCCTTTGTTTACTCGTTTCTTCACATATCTTTATTTTTATTTTATTTTGTGTGCCTTTGCTGCATGTGTGTCCCTGACATCATCAAGAAAAGCGTGTAGGGTGCACTGAGATCATTCCCGAGTGAAGATTCCTATTAGATCCTTTGACAATCCTCGAGACATCCTGTTTACCTGTCTTGTGACCTGCGAGGTCCTCGGCTGTTCTGATTATTGAGCCCTCTGTGCCCCCGGCTTTCCATTTATTGCCCGGTTGTCACCTGCCTTGACCCCTTTGCCTGTGTACCTAAGCGTGAGATTAATCGCCTGCCCATCTTGGGGCCTAAAAGCTTTCCAATTCCTTCCAATCCGCTTTACCTGTTGCAAAGATTTCTGATTGCTGTGACTGCGTCCTTTCCGTCAAAAATGACACATAAAATCAAAGAACAATTTTGAGCAGCCGCGTCTAATGGCACACAAATGCATCTCACCTGTCACTGAACCGATCATTGTCTTGTAATAACATTTTTATGACCCTCATTCGGCAGGTACTAGATTCACTGCAGATATCACAGCCCTCAGTAATAATGCAACACACATATTTAACTGCTATGGATGTTATTACATTTTAAAGGAAATACGATTGTAACGGCACTTATCCTGACAGCCCCCTTTTTTTTTTTTGGGGGGGGTTGCAAGGAGCATGCGGTTGTAAATTAAAAGAAGCTCTCAGTACTCAATCTCTTGCACATGCTGTGGGAAATATGGGCATTCAATGGGAATCATGTTTGTTTTTTGCACATAAAAGGCTTGCACGTGTTTGTAAAGCATGCACTGATCATGGCGACTCTTATGCCGCGTACACAAGGTCGGAATTTCCGATGGAAACAGTCCGATGGGAGCTTTTCATCGGATTTTCCGACCGTGTGTTTGCCCATCGGTCTTTTTCTGTCGGAATTTCCGACGGACTTTGGATTAAGAACCTGTTCATTTTTTTTTCGACGGAAAACCTTTCTATCGGATTTTCCGATCGTGTGTATGCAATTCCGACATGCAAAATTCAGACGCATGCTCGGAAACAGTTCAACGCCTGCCCAGTAGCATTAAACTTCCCTTTTATGGTGCAGTCGAACGTTTTTTAAGGCGTGGTGTTATTGACCATCGGAATTTGGTGTGACCGTGTGTAGGCAAGAAAGTTTGAGCGAAATTCCATCGGAATTCCGATGGGAAAACCATCAGAGCTTTTTCCGACGAGAATTCCGACCGTGTGTACGCGGCATTAGTCTTCATGCACGTGGCTGTACAAAGGCCATACAGCATCCAGAGACTGCGTAATGACATTCCCGGGACCCACTGCCACTGCATACAGTCGCATTATACATGCATTAGAAGAGGCGGCTGTGCATTGAGCAGGGGCATATATAAGGAGGGTTATAGGGGGGTCCAACCTCCCCCCCAGAGTTTCCGCAGGGTGGTAGCTAGCTCTGATATTCGCTGGGGGTGTACTAGGGGAGAGATCTGTACTGGGGGATCTGTACTGGGGGGGGTAAGACCTGTACTGTGGGTGAGACCTGTCCTGGAGGGGATCTGTACTGGGGAAAGATCGGTACAAGGGGGTATGTACTGGGGGGGGGGGGACCTGTACTGTGGGAGAGATCTGTCCTGGAGCGGATCTGTACTGGGGAGAGATCTGTACTGGGGGGGATATGTACTGTGGGAGAGATCTGTCCTGGGGGGGATCTGTACTGGGGAGAGATCTGTACTGGGGGGGATATGTACTGTGGGAGAGATCTGTCCTGGAGGGGATCTGTACTGGGGGGGATCTGTTTTGGAGGAAGGGATCTTTACTAGTGGGAGGATCGGAGATCTGTACGGGGGGGAATTTTGGCTTTTACCCCCAGAGGAGATATGAGATTTTGCCAGCCCTCTTAGCTTTCCTACTGGTGATTTGCCCTGTAGCTGCACCCAGACACTCACCAACCCACCAATAAAAACAGATAGACTTTCAAATTTGTTGCATTTTTATTTGCTCAGTTTTTCAGTGAGATAAAGTTGGGGCTATTTAAGAGCATTGGTGCGCTTAACGATAGTCCCAGTGAACCTGCATGCAGTATAGGTACATTATAGGTACGGCATAGTCTCGAAATAGGTGCAAGGTAGATGTGGTTCAGAAGCGGTAAAGGTTTGGTATAATGTGGTATAGGGTTGGTATAGGTCAGTGATGGCGAACCTTGGCACCCCAGATGTTTTGGAACTACATTTCCCATGATGCTCATGCTACAGGAGATGATCAGAGAATGTGCGGACATGATACAGGAGATGGTCAGAGAGTGTGCGGACATGATACAGAAGATGATCAGAGAGTGTGTGGACATGCTACAGGAGATGATCAGAGAGTGTGCGGACATGATACAGGAGATGATCAGAGAGTGTGCGGACATGATACAGGAGATGGTCAAAGAGTGTTCGGACATGCTACAGGAGATGATCAGAGAGTGTGCGGACATGATACAGGAGATGGTCAAAGAGTGTTCGGACATGATACAGGAGATGGTCAGAGAGTGTTTGGACATGATACAGGAGATGGTCAGAGAGTGTTTGGACATGATACAGGAGATGGTCAGAGAGTGTTCGGGCATGATACAGGATATGGTCAGAGAGTGTGCAGACATGGTACAAGAGACTGCAGACCTACTACAAGAGACGGGGTCAGAGATTGTGGACATGATAGAGATGGTCAGAGACCAAGGACACAGCTGACAGTACAGAGCAATGAGGAGGACTTGTGTACATGTACAGATGGGGGTGATGATTACCTTCAGTCCTGTCATGTCCCAGTCAGTCCCTGGACTCCTCCACTCACTGCCCCGCTGCTTCATTCCATGTGAGTGGGTCCCCCAAATGTGAGTGGAGAAATGTACACACACCAGCCTATGTATCTGGTTGTATGAGGGTTATTGCTGCAGTGCGATCCGCAGCCAGCAGTCCCTACACGTAGGAGTCAGGCTCTAATAAAGCGGCAGTCATTCTCTGAGGTGGGTGTAGTAGAGGAATCCTCAGCAGACTGCCTCCATTATCAGAGCTAGCCAGGGATATCGCCGCACAACACTTACTGCTCCGTTTTCCAGTATAAGGACCCTCATCAATTCTCAGCAGCTCCGCTGTTTCCGGTGCAGTCCTGGTACTTCCTGGTGACCAAAGCAATGTACACACACAGCCTGACTCCATGCTTAACGCAGACCTCAACGTGATAGTGGACCTGCTTCCTGCCCACTCTGATCCGCTAATGACCCATTACCGCAAGGGTCCACCCTATCAGGGGGCTCATTGATTTGCAAGATTAGACTCCCTCTACTAAGCCTTCTGGTAGCCCCGTCGCAGGGCGCCCGTCCGCCCCTCTCTGCTGCTTATAGGACGAGCCCAAATGACCAAGCAGAAGCTGCATCGGTCCGGGACAAAGACAATTTCCCGTGATTCTTCCCAGGACACGGGGAAATCAGGACTGTTGGCAACTATGCTAAGCTCTCATGCTACAAACTGGAAGAGCTTTATCCAGTCCAGTCTGGTAAAAAACTGTTCCTCCTCAATGTCTTATGGGAACTGTATTGTAAAGGTCCATAAGTCCCATTCTGTGATTGATGTATCAGACTACAATTCCCATGATCCTCAGCTTTCTGCATAGAAGTCTTTAGGCTTTCTTAGCTATAGTTTTTCCTCTGCTGACTGGAGGGGGCACAACATTCAGCATAATAGCAGAAAGTGAAAGTAAACTAATGGGAAATGTCTCCTTCTCCATGTTTTTGTAGTCTAGCACCTGGCTATATGTATTTAATTAGAATTTATTAGACCATTCAAATATTAAGGACAGCTCAACTTGTCCGTGGACGCATTGGCATAACATCAAGGAACTGCCAACAACGACAGTAGGATCCAATGTGGGTCCTTTATAAGTTACACTTAATTAATGATATATAGCATACCTCCCAACTTTTTAAGATGGGAATGAGGGACACCTATCAGCAAAAGTATGCAGGCAGTGGACACACCCCCTGCCACGCCCCCAAAAACAAGATTGGTTAAACCCACAAGTGCTTTTTTACCATTACTATTACTTTATATTGGCTTTTGGAATTTACAAAGCCAGCCATTTAGAAATCTGTTGAAAGATTTAGCACTGGAAAACACTTTTTGATAGATAAAAAGTGCATTTTATATAACTCTATATAGATCAGACCAAAATGAGGGACAAATGAGGGGGAAAGAGGGACAGAGGGACATTGATCCAAATCAGGGACAGTCCCTCGAAATCAGGGACAGTTGGGAGCTATGAACATGTGACTCCTTTGGTGCACTGATGTCTGCTTGACTTGGCATCAGACCGTAGAGACATACAGAGCGCTCCTCACCATTTTCAGTTGGACATCAAGTTTGGATATTATACATAAGCATTGTAACTGGATGAAACTCAGGTGCGGAAACAATAGGTTGTTACGGCCATTTTGTTTTTCATAGAAACAGACTTTATAGTTTGCATATGTATGGGCTGCCTGTACATTAGTGGACAGATGAAAACTCTACTCTCTCAGGTCGGTTCTGTTTTGCTTTCAGCAATGCACCCTGGACTCTTTTACCTGCCCAAGTTCTTTAACCACTTTCAGACCCGGACCAATTTGCAGCCAAAGGACCAGGCCCCTTTTTGCGATTCGGCACTGCGTCGCTTTAACTGACAATTGCGCGGTCGTGCGACGTGGCTCCCAAACAAAACTGACGTCCTTTTTTTCCCACAAATAGAGCTTTCTTTTGGTGTATTTGATTGCCCCTGCGGTTTTTATTTTTTGCGCTATAAAAAAAAAGTGCGACAATTTTGAAAAAAAAAGCATTCTTTTTTATTTTTTGCTATAATAAATATCCCCCAAAAATATATAAAAAAACATTTTTTTCCTCAGTTTAGGCCGATACGTATTCTTCTACATATTTTTGGTAAAAAAAAATCGCAATAAGCGATTATTGATTGGTTTGCGCAGAAGTTATAGCGTTTACAAGATAGGGGATAGTTTTATAGCATTTTTATTAATAATTTTTTTTTTTTAGTAGTAATGGCGGCGATCAGCAATTTTTTTGTGTGACTGCGACATTATGGCGGACACATCGGACATTTTTGACACATTTTTGGGACCATTGTCATTTATACAGCAATCAATGCTATTTAAATGCATTGATTCCTGTATAAATGACACTGGCAGTGAAGCGGTTAACCAGGGGGTGGCAGTGTAGGGGTTAAGTATGCCTAGGGGTGTGTTTCTTACTGTGGGGGGGCGTGGCTGTCAGCTAGTGAATGCTGATCTCTGCTCCAATCACAGGGAGCAGAGATCGGCGTCACTAGTTGCTAGGCAGAACGGGGAGATGCTGTTTATTTCCGCATCTCCCCGTTCAGCCTTCCCGTGAGACGATCGCGGGTGTCCCCGCGGCGATCGAGTCTGCGGGACCCGCGACCGGCCTCATGGGGGGTCCCGACCGGCGCGGGAGCGTGCCGCTCCCGGCGCCCTCCTGATGGCACGGCGGCATTTTAAAAGGGACTTGTATATACGCCCTTATGCCTGTCCGTGCCATTCTGCCGACGTACATCGTCGTGCGCCGGTCGGGAAGCGGTTAATAGTGACAAAATAGCTTGAGGCTCATCTACTGCAGAACTTGAAATTTGCTTAGCTTCTTTATCAATCCTCTGTTATTCAGTAGGGGAGCTGAGCAGGTTGAAATGTCTGTGCCTGCCGTCATCTTAGTCTTCGCAGGCAACGCTAGATCTGACACAACACTTGGCCCTTACTTAGTGCCCCCAGGCTCTTCTGTAGCCTTGGAGAACTTTTTGCCAGAAGAGGGACCTTGGGATTAGGTCTCATCACAGCAGAAAAAAGGCTAGCTGCTCACTCAGTCCTTTTTAACAAAGTGTAACCTGCAAGTAATTTACTTATGCACCTCCTGAAAACTTCTGTTTGGGTACAAGAAGCCGACAGCGTGCAGAAGTATCCTCCCAGTCATCCACCAAACTGTGGCAGCTCCAGATTAAAACATTTTTTTATATAGTTCGGTAACCATTAATACACCATTACATGGATTTTTGGATTTTTGATAATGCAAGCAACATAAGTACCTGGACTTGGCTTGATATCAGCTTCTTGCAGTCCCCTGTACAACAAAGCTCAGACTAGGGGAAGGAGAAACAACACAAGAAGCAAATCAGGTGTGCTGCAGTGCATATGCAGAGGTTTGCCATTATTTTTAAGGTGCTCATTCACTCTGTGTGATGCCTTGAAAAAGTTCACAACTGTATTTTCATCCATCAACATGCATTATAGGGGCTTTTGATGGAAATGCACGACAAAAGCAGACAATTTTTTTTTGGAGGGGGGGGGGGGGGTGCTGTGCTGGGAGTATAATGGGAGGAGCTAATTTGCCATGCATTGACTGCTGAAAAATTATGACAATTTATCGATGGACTTGAAGAATTTTTGATGGTTCTTAAGCACACCCAAGCACCCATGGCACCATGCCTGGCCCAAAGCAATTAAAAAATGCAGGGTAATGCAGAATGCAGACGCCAGCTGTGAATTAAGCTGTCAGGACCAGGTTTACCTGCTGGTGGCACTGGGCGGAGGATTGTAGTTCCAGTGTCCACCAGCAGGTGTCTCCCGGTAGCCAGCAGTTTATACTAATCAGTTTCCACCTAATGCTGGTTGCTGGGAAGGTATTTAGTCTCTCCTCTGCTAGTACACTTGGAGTCAGTATTTTGCTTTGCTTGCTACCAGGTACTGTTTGCCGTTTATCCTGCTTATGATCTTTCTCTTGCCCTGCATCTTGTACCCTGCTGCCTCATTTCTGCTCCCCTTGTACCTTATCCAAGTCCTGGTTCCCCCTTCTCATATGTTCCCTGCATCATCAGTCTACCCTGTTTATCCATATTCCCCATTTTTGTACATATTGTGTATAGTTAGTTTTGTAGTTCATGTTACTTAGTTAGGCATTTTGGACATATGGTTGTTGTTCTCTTGTATCTTCATATTTGCTTGTTTCCTGTTTGCTGGTGTTTGGATGTCTTTTGTTTTTCTATTAATATGTTTACTTCACTGTATATAGTCGCAGTTCCTAAGTGTAGCCACGCAGATTTGGTCATCTCTGCTGCAGATTGACCCCAGCCTAAAGGCAAACAAAGCCCATAACAATTTTTGTTTTAAGAGAAATTAGCTGTAGACGTGTTAAATCCTTTTTGGAGTTCTGCTTGTTTTTGTTTCTTCCCAGTAAGATGGAAGGTGTTGCCAGAGAAAGACCAGTCTGGCCATTTGACTCCTGGGTACTAACGTTGCAGACTCTGGTGTAAAAGGGAGCTCTGATGTAAGGGAGTTTCTGCTCACCAAAGCCCCCATTTACATCAGACTTCCCAGAATTTCCTCTCAAATCAGGGTTCCCCCTTTACATCAGAGCCCACAGAGCACCCCTTATACAGTATCTGAGTTTCCCCTTACTTTAGTGTACTCGCTCGCTCAGAGGCCGGAGAGAGAAGAGAGGGAAGGAAAGACTTTAGTCACACAGTGTATGGTGAGCTCACTCACCCGAGGATGGAGAAAGCTTAGACTTCCCAGCATTCCCCCTAAATCAGGATTCCCAAAGCCCCCTTTACATCAGAGCCCACAGAGCACCCCTTATACAGTATCTGAGTTTCCCCTTACTTTAGTGTACTCGCTCGCTCAGAGGCCGGAGAGAGAAGAGAGGGAAGGAAAGACTTTAGTCACACAGTGTATGGTGAGCTCACTCACCCGAGGATGGAGAAAGCTTAGACTTCCCAGCATTCCCCCTAAATCAGGGTTCCCAAAGCCCCCCTTTCATCAGAGCCCACAGAGCACCTCTTACACATGAGTTGCCCTTACTTTAGTGTGCTCACTTGCCCAGAGGCAGGAGAGCGAAGAGAGGGAGGGGGAAAACGTAAGTCACAGACAGTGGATGGTGAGCTTGGTCACCTCAGGCACAGAGGGGTAGTGGTGGGAGAAGGAGGAGCAGATTGAGCCCTCTCTCCTCTTCCATCCGACCACCGGAGAGGTGAGTATAATCCCTCTTCTTTTGCATGGACCCTTTGGATTTACTTGTAGGCTTGACAGGGTCTCTTTAAAAGTGATGTACCACTGGAAAAACAATAAATATTCCAATTACTAAGTAATTAATAAGCCACCTTCATAATAAGAACTAAGTTCCTCTCACCATAGAAAATCCATAACAAGGTGCTGACAGAAGATCCTTTTCTAATAAAAAATTAAAACCGATGTTAGGTTACGGCCCAGAATTCATAAACAGACCCCTTGTACGGGGGCCCATCGTGGCGGTTGTGCAAAGACGCAGCTAAATGCCTTTGAAAAATGTTCATTAATATGTTAATTAAAATTATACATCACACATTTAAATAGCAATTATAAATTACAAGACTCTTGGACGTTGATTGTCAAAGGCTGCCTGGAGATGTATCTCCCTGTAGCAGATATCTCGTCTTCGGTACGCAATGCCTCGTATTGTCGAAGTCTAGCTGGAATGTTATCACAGGCTGAAACACCGGATTATCTGGCATTCCGCCAGCACCAGAGTGCACTAATGGGGTGCTGCAACTTTGTGCCGCTGAGATGACAAATGCTCATGAATACTCTGAACTTTGGTCCGGTTCATCGTGACTTCCTAATTGCTGAGGATGATGGGAGTGGCTGCAAATTGTTTCCAAGCTTAGCGATGAAGAAAGAGGAGTTTTACAAACCAGCAAAAACATTTTTTGTTTAACCGCTTCAATAGCGGACACTTTTACCTCCTTTCTGCCCAGGCCAATCTTTAGCTTTCGGCGCTGTCACACTTTGAATGACAATTGCGCGGTCAGGCAACACTGTAGCCATACATCATTTTTTTCACACAGATAGAGCTTTCTTTCTGTGGTATTTAATCACCATCCAATGCCAAGCTGCTGCTAACAAAGCAAACAGGATATTGGCATGCATTAACTGCTTTAATACAGGGCTTTTAAACACCCTTCCTTACCAGAGCACTTTTTGCGATTCGGCACTGCGTCGCTTTAACTAACAATTGCGCGGTTGTGCGACGTTACACCCAAACAAAATTGACGTCCTTTTTTTCCCACAAATAGAGCTTTCTTTTGGTGGTATTTGATCACCTCTGCGGTTTTTATTTTTTGCGCTATAAACAAAAGAAGAGCGACAATTTTGAAAAAAAACACAATATTTTTGACTTTTTGCTATAATAAATATTCCATTTTTTTAAAAAAAAACTATTTTTTTCCTCAGTTTAGGCCGATACGTATTCTTCTACATATTTTTGGTAAAAAAAAATCGCAATAAGCGTATATTGATCGGTTTGCGCAAAAGTTATAGCGTCTACAAAATAGGGGATAGATTTATTGAATTTTTTTTATATTTTTTTTACTAGTAATGGCGGCGATCTGCGATTTTTTTTCGTGACTGCGACATTGCGGCGGACACTTCGGACACTTTTGACACATTTTTGGAACCATTCACATTTACACAGCGATCGTTGCTATAAAATTGCAATGATTACTGTGTAAATGTGACTGGCAGGGAAGGGGTTAACACTAGGGGGCGCTGCAGGGGTTAATGTGTTCCCTAATAGGAGTGATTCTAACTGTGGGGGGAGGGGACTCAAGGGGAGGAGACCGATCATGTGTTCCTCCGTACTGGGAACACATGATCGGTCTCCTCTGCACTGACAGGACGTGGAGCTGTGTGTTTACACACACAGCTCCACGGTCCCGCACGGTCCCGTTGTTTTAACGGGCAATCGCGGGTGCCCGGCGGACATCGCGGCCGCCGGGCACCCGCACCGGGTCCCGAGCGATGCCGCGCGCCCCCCAGGCGGCCGGGAATCCGAGGACGTCATATGACGCCCACCCAGGATGGTAGATCCACCTTGTGGGTGTCATATGAGCATGAGGCGGTATTGAAGTGGTTAAAAAAGGGATTAACTCCAGGAATAAAGCGAGAATTCTCCCGCTCTACAAGACTCTGGTCCGGCCGCACCTGGAGTATGCTGTCCAGTTCTGGGCTCCAGTCCTCAGGAAGGATGTACTGGAAATGGAGCGAGTACAAAGAAGGGCAACAAAGCTAATAAAGGGTCTGGAGGATATTAGTTCTGAGGAAAGGTTGAGAGAACTTATTCTCTCTGGAGAAGAGACGCTTGAGAGGGGATATGATTTCAATGTACAAATACCATACTGGTAACCCCACAATAGGGATAAAACTTTTTTGCGGAAGGGAGTTTAATAAGACACGTGGCCACTCACTAAAAATAGAAGAAAAGAGGTTTAACCTTAAACTGCGTAGAGGGTTCTACCACCTGAGACCCAGGCCAATTCTGACATTTCTCTCCTACATGTAAAATTCCAAATTTTTTTGCTAGAAAATTACATAGAACCCCCAAACATTATATATGTTTTTTTAGCAAAGACCCTAAAGAATACAATGGCGGTCGTTGCAACTTTTTATCTCGCACGGTATTTGCGCAGCAATTTTTCGAACGCGTTTTTTTCAGAAAAAAAACAGTTTCCTGCTTTAAAAAAAAACAAAACAGTAAAGTTAGCCCAATTTTTTTGCATATTGTGAAAGATGAAGATACGCCGAGTAAATAGATACCCAACATGTCACGCTTCAAAATTGCATGCGCTTGTGAATGGCGCCAAACTTTGGTATTTAAAAATCCCCATAGTCGACGCTTTAACATTTTTTACTGGTTACATATTTTGAGTTAGAGGAGGTCTAGGGCTAGAATTATTGCTCTCGGTCTAACGTTCGCGGCGATACCTCACATGTGTGGTTTGAACACCGTTTTCATATGTGGGCGGGACTTACGTATGCGTTCGCTTCTGCGTACGAGCTCGCGGGGACAGGGCGCTTTAAATTTTTTTTTTTTTTCTTTTTATTGTTCATTTTATTTTATTTTTTTAGTTCAACAACTTTAAAAAAAAAAAAAAAAATATTTGATTACTTTTATTCCTATTACAAGCATCCCTTGTAATAGGAATATGACACGATCGGACCTATTTCCAGTGAGATATGGGGTCAATAAGACACATCTCACCTCTAGGCTGGGAAGCCTAAAATAAAAAAAAAAAAAAAAACGATCACCGCTTCCCAGCGGAGGCAGCGCCGTTTTTTGAATGCAGAGGCCGGGCGTGACGTCATAACATCGCGCCCGGCCTCCGAACGATCATAGAGACTCCGGCGACCATCTGGTCCGCCGGAAATCTCTATGTGCATCATCCGGTGCCGGCGGATCCCGAGTCCGACTCACCGATGGAAGCGGTGAGTCGGTAGAAGCACCGGAGGGCGGCGGGAGGGGGGGGGGCCGTAAGAACGATCAAGCGGCTGAACAGCCGCTATGATCGTTCTTATGGTGCAGGGAATCGCCGGCTGAAACCGGCAATATCTGAATGATGTAGCTACAGGCATCATTCAGATCAGCAAGGATGTGGAATTCCCTTCCACATGCGGTGGTCTCAGCGGGGAGCATCGATCGTTTCAAAAAAACTATTAGACACCTGAATGACCACAACATACAGGGATATACAATGTAATACTGACATATAATCACACACATAGGTTGAACTTGATGGACTTGTGTCTTTTTTAAACCTCACCTACTATGTATCTATGTAACCAGTTTTTTTTTATTTTTGCTAAAAGAAAGAAAAAAAGACACACATTTTTGTGGTCTTGTCCTCGTTTGGTGGAATTCTGATCTAGGGTCTACGGCCTCCTCTCAACACTTTTTCATGTACCCTTCCACATAGACGCCCGGCATGCACTTTTCCACTGCCCCCTCCCAGGCCTCCATACCAACAAAAGCTGGCCACCTACCTCTTCATTGAGACAAAGCATGCCATTGCCAGAGCTTGGAGGAAGCCTTCGGTTGGTTTTGCAGAGGTGAAAAGCATTCTGACTACCCTTGTGCTGCATGAAGAGATGACCAGTGTACTTCATGACTCTCAAGCTAAATTCCCCAAAGTGTGGAACCCATGGTGGTCCTTTGCTCTCCCGCCATACCCCCAACAAGCTTGGGTATTCTGGACCATTCTAGTATACCATCCATCCCGCAGGCTCCACTCTCTCTTCTTGTCTAAAGCCCCATACACACGCGCGGATTATCCGAGGACCAGGTCCGTCAGACCATGTCCGTCATACTTTGTCTGATGTTGGTTTCGCGTACACACGGTCGGACAAAGTTGTCGGAAAATCCGATCATTCTGAACGTGGTGACGTTTGTTGCCTACGACGGGACTACGTAGAGGCTAGTAGCCAATAGCTTTGGTCTTGTAATGTGATCTGAGCATGCGTAGCACTTTGTCCGGTCGGAATTCGCTACACACGATCGGATTTGGTGTGATCGGACTTTGTTGTCAAAAAATCTATCCAGCAGGAGATAGGACTTTGTCCGTCAGACAATCTGATGGAAACTGTCCGATGGTGCCTACACACGGTCTGATTTTCCGACAACATTGTCCGATAGGACAGAATCCATCGGAAAATCCTACCGTGTGTATGGGGCTTAAGCCTACATCTCCTTTCCATTCTCGTCTTGACTGTTTCTCTTTCTCTCCTCCTGCCTAGATCTACATCTATTTTATTCCCTCTTTATCCTACTTGTCTCTCACTTTTTCTCCTTTTTTTTTTTTTCTTTCCCTCTCCCCTCCACCAAGGGATGACAATCCCACCCCTTTTCTCTCACCATGTCTTGGGCCTCGAGTCCAGCTACTCATTACCACTTCCAACACTTGTATCGGATGCTTCTACTATTCGCTTTAAAAACTTTGAAAAAGTGTTCTGATTGTAGTTACGTGTGTGTAATGTAATGTTTTTTTCCCATGTGCTGGACTATTTTGCCTTTCTTTTTTTCAGGCCTGTACTTTGGCATTGTTTGGCACTTAATAAAAACTATTGTACCAGAACAAAAGAAACATATTTTTCTTTGTTTCTGTTTAAACATTTTACAAATAATCTTTCTTCATAAATTTAGGCCAAACTCTATTCTGCTACATTTCTTTAATTTCAAAATAACCCAAATCAGTGTATATTATTTAGTCTGTAGGAAAGTAATAGAGTCCACAAAGTATGGGATATACAGTTGTGCTCATAAGTTTACATACCCTGGCAGAATTTATGATTTCTTGGCCATTTTTCAGAGAATGAATGATAAAACTAAAACTTTTCTTTCACTCATGGTTAGTGTTTGGCTGAAGCCATTTATTATCAATCAACTGTGTTTACTCTTTTAAATCATAATCACAACAAAAACTACCCAAATGACCCTGATCAACAGTTCACATACCCCAGTTCTTAATACCATGTTGAAGTCTTGAAACTTGAAGTCTTTTGTGGTATTTGTGGATGAGGCTCTTTATCTTCTTAGGTGGTAAAGCTGCCCATTCCTCTTGGCACAGCCTCCAGTTCCTGTAAATTCTTGGTCTGTCTTGCATGAACTGCACGTTTGAGATCTCCCCAGAGGGGCTCAATGATATTGAGGTCAGGAGACTGAGATGGCCACTCCAGAACCTTCACTTTTTTCTGCTGTAGCCAATGACAGGTGGACTTGGCCTTGTGTTTTGGATCATTGTCATGTTGGAATGTCCGAGTACGTCCCATGCGCAGCTTCCTGGCTGATGAATGAAAATGTTCCCTCAGTATTTTTTGATAACATACTGCATTCATCTTGCCATCAATTTTGACCAAAATTTCCTGTGCCTTTTGTAGCTCACACATCCCTAAAACATCAGCGACCCACCTCCATGTTTCACAGTAGGAATGGTGGACCTTTCATCATAGGCCTTGTTGACTCCTCTCCAAATGTAGCGTTTATGGCTGTGGCCAAAAAGCTCAATTTTGGTCTCATCATTCCAAATGACTTTGTGCCAGAAGGTTTGAGGTTTGTCTCTGTGCTGTTTGGCATATTGTAAGCGGGATACTTTGTGGCATTTGCGTAGTAATGGCTTTCTTCTGGCGACTCAACCATGCAGCCCATCTTTCTTCAAGTGCCTCCTTATTGTGCATCTTGAAACAGCCACACCACAAGTTTTTAGAGAGTGCTGTATTTCACCTGAAGATATTTGTGTTTTTTTTTTTGCATCCCGAACAATTTTTCTGGCAGTTGTGGCTGAAATTTTTGTTGGTCTACCTGACCGTGGTTTGGTTTCAACAGAACCCCTCATTTTCCACTTCTTGATTAGAGTTTGAACACTGCTGATTGTCATTCTCAATTCCTCGGATATCTTTTTATATCCCTTTCCTGTTTTATACAGTTCAACTACCTTTTCCCGCAGATCCTTTGACAATTCTTTTGCTTTCCCCATGACTCAGAATCCAGAAACCTCAGTGCAGCACTGGATGAAAGATGCAAGGGTCTGCCAGGAGTCCAGAAACTAATTTTATACACACACACTAATTACACGCAAACAGATCACAGGTGAGGATTGTTACTTTTCATAACGATTCAAACCCCCTTGTGTCAACTTGTGCCCTTGTTATCGGGCCAAAACCAGAGTATGTAAACTTTTGATCAGGGACATTTGGGTAATTTCTGTTGTCATTATGATTTAAAAAGAGTAAACACAGTTGATTTATAATAAATGGCTTCAGCCAAACACTAACCATGAGTGAAAGAAAAGATTTTTTGTTATCATTCATATTCTCAGAAAAATGGCCAAGAAATCATAAATTCTATCAGGGTATGTAAACTTATGAGCACCACTGTATATCCCATACTTTGTGGACTCTATAACTTTCCTACAGACTAAATAATATACAATGAACTTATGAGCACCATCTAAATATCGATCAATCCTGATGTACAGACTGCTTATCTAATTTCTTGAGGCCTGACAATGCCAGAACAGTACAAATATCCCCAAAATGACCCATTTTTGGAACGTAGACAGTCCAAGTTACTTGTTAAGAGGCATGGTGAGTTTTTTTAAGTTGTAACTTTTTGTCCCAATTTTTTGGAAAATTAGGAAATCATTTTTTTTATTAATTTTATCACAATTTTTTTAATTATTTACATACTATCATCAGTTAAGTACAGTGTCATCATATAACTGGTGTGGTGGTTATCAGGGACACTGCCTGGTGACAGTATGTAAAAAAAAAAAAATAATAATAATATTTTTTTTTCAAATTTTTTTTAACAATTTTTTTTTACATACAGTGAGTGACAGAGCAATACAATGTTACCATAGTAATAGGGTACTACTCTGGGAAAATGAAAAGGATTTTACAGTTATAAGCAAACAGTTTTTCTGAATGAAAACTATTCTTTAAGTATTTACTAATGTGATTATCTGTGATTGGTCACACAGCTAATGTTTTATTTAAAAATGTCACTTCACAATAGTACGCAATGAAAGGCATGAATCAAAGCCTCAAATGACATCCTCCCAGGATCTCTCCGTGCTCCGGTGTGATCTTTCACGGGCTCTGTCCACCGGACACAGCCGATGACAGATCACTGTAATGGCCCGCTGCCATGTGATCGCTGTGGCCAATCACAGCAGATCACATAACAATTGTACACAATGAAAGGCTTTGATTCATGTGTATTATTGTGATGAGCTCTGTGATTGTTCACAGTGATCACATGGTACAGACAGGGCCAATCACAGCCCATCTGTACCACGTGATTAGCTGTGGCCAGTCACAGCTAATCACAATAGTAAATACTGTATGAATAGTTTTCATTCAGAAAAAAATGGTTGCTTATAACTGTAGAATTCATAGTTCTAAGCAATCATAGTGAGTAAAAAAAAATCCTGATCACCTCCCCAGAGTAGTACAGTATTACTATGGTAACATTGTATTGCTCTGGTCACTGTATGTAAAAAGGATTTAGAGCCAACGATTGGTGCAGGGCTAAGCCAAGTTTTTAACACCCTCCAGCTAAATTTAGGCTTTACAAAACTTCAATAAAAACAGCATAATGTGAAGAAATAAAAGTCTTTAAAAAGTAGATAAACATTTTTTTGGAGGGGTCCCCATGTCTCTAATAGTGCCAACCCATGTAACAATGTTAAAGTTTAATATAAGGATCAATTCTACAAAGGAATCCTGTCTATTGGCTGATTGATTTAATCAACAAGTGATCATTACCTTTACAGACAAATGATTTATCCTGGTGGAAAATCCAGTCAAATCTGGAGCACATCAACCTTTTCTTTGTTGTTCAGAAGGGTCGTTTTTTGAGCTAAAGAACATTTCAAACAATCACATTTATAATCAATTGATTGTTCTTTTATCATATGTATGATGACCGGGGCTGACAGTCAGCTCGGGATAGAAATTCTAATGTTTGAATATCTCAGAAATGGGTTAAAACATTTCATAATAATAGTTACTGATCCCCTATGATAGCAATAGGCAGTGACAGGTACTCTTTTTTTTTGAAAAAATTGGGTCTATTAGACCCTAGAACTGTTGCACAATGAGGGGATCTCTACCATTCCTTCACTGGGAGTAATCTTTTTTTTTTTCATGCAGCCTCTTGGCTGAACGAAAAAAAGAGATTGATTGGTGGGTGTGCCCACCATGGTGCCCCCATGCTTCGGCATATATGCTCTTTTTTTTAACTGTGGTGGTGAAATCACCTCCTACAGCGTTGGAGTCGCGGCTTTATGTATCGTGGGAGCAAACGCTGTTGCTGTCAAGATAAATAAATCCGCGTTGCAACTGAATGGCGCACCTGAAAACAAAAAAATGCTTAACACTAATACTGTTGAAGCTGAAGTTTAACCACTTCAGCCCCGGAACAATTTGCAGCCAAAGGACCAGGCCCCTTTTTGCGATTTGGCACTGCGTCGCTTTAACTGACAATTGCGCGGTTGTGCGACGTGGCTCCCAAACAAAATTGGCGTCCTTTTTTTTCCCACAAATAGAGCTTTCTTTTGGTGGTATTTGATCGCCCCTGTGGTTTTTATTTTTTTGCGTTATAAACAAAAATAGAGCGACAATTTTGAAAAAAATTCAATATTTTTTACTTTTTGCTATAATAAATATCCCCAAAAAATATATATAAAAAAAAAACTTTTTTTTCCTCAGTTTAGGCCGATACGTATTCTTCTACATATTTTTGGTAAAAAAAATCGCAATTAGCAATTGTTGATTTGTTTGCGCAAATGTTATAGCATTTACAAAATAGGGGATAGTTTTATAGCATTTGTATTAATATTTTTTTTTTCTATGGCGGTGATCAGCGACTTTTATTGTGACTGCTACATTATGGCGGACACATCGGACATTTTTGACACATTTTTGGGACCATTGTCATTTATATAGAAATCAGTGCTATTTAAATGCACTGATTCCTATGTAAATGACAGTGGCAGTGAAGGAGTTAACCACTAGGGGGCGGGGAGGAGTTAGTGTGACGTGTTGTGTGTTTTTTTACAGTAGGGGGGCGTGGCTGTACGTCTGACGTCATTGATCGGCTTTCCCGATGACAGGGAACAGCCGATCAATGACAGGCAGTGTAGGAAGCGCAGGGAGAGGTTTGTTTACACAGACCTCTCCCCGTTCTTCAGCTCTGTGACCCGATCGCGGGACACCAGCGGCGATCGGGTCCGCTGGTCCCACGGCCGTGGTCACGGAGCTCCCGACCGGGTCGCACGCGCGACCCCACGGCTAGGCAATTAAAGGGGACGTATATATAGTGCCTTTGCCTAGCCATGCCATTCTGTAGACGTATATCTACAGGATGCGGTCGGGAAGCAGTTAATCTGCTTGTATTTTGCCTTCCCCTGGTTTCTCCCTCCCCCCCTCATCAAAATGATAATGACATGTTAAAATAAAACATTTCAGTTTTTATTACATAAATGATTATGTGATGCCACATAATTATTATTGTGTATATTATTATGATTATTATGACATTATTAGTAGTAGTATTGCCATCACTGGGTCTTTGTGCATCTCTATGCAATTCAGGCGGGTCATGGCTGGTGGGAGAGGCTGGCTAGATGCTGTACATAGTTTCCTGAAAACATCACAGCACCCTGCTTCAGTGCTCCTCTAGGTAGCCCTCAGTCCTGGACCTGTCACGGTCCATGCTGTCATGGCCATGCCATGAGCTCATTGGTTCCTTTCCGATATCCACTAAACACGCTTCAGTAAGGGAGAAACAAAGCTCACAATACCACAGGACAGCTGGACACCCTCCTCCACCTTCCACCAGGCACTCTTCAGCAAGCTCTCCAGACCCAAATTCCCAGACTAGCACCCTTAAAGCAACCCCCCCCCCCCCAGCTATGCTACAGCTATAACCTCGATGAAGATCCAGTTGCGTTCCAGAGAACTGCCCTTAGGGACAGAGCCCCTTAAGGCTAGGGGCCCGTCTTGCAGGACTGGACCCAGGACAAAAACCAAAACTCCTGCTCCAGGCCTCAGACTATTTATGGGCTCTCCAGCCACCAACTGTGCACACCTCCCCAGGGGTTGGCTGGGTCTCCATAAATATTTAGACTGCCCTCCTGCCTTTCCTCCCACTGGGATTCTAGGACCCTCTAGAATGTTGGAGGAAATAATCAGATTAGCAGCCTGTGAAACACAGAGAAGGATAAAGCAACCAACAACTGCTCCACTGTCTACTGAGCCATGTACTGTCCCTGCCCAGTTATAATTAGTACCAGTAGCCTCTTGCATTTTTATTTGGCAATGTACTTCTATTTGTGTCACAGTTCCTGCCAAAACCATTGAAGAATGTAGAAAATATATTCTTTAAAAAAAAAAAAACGAATTTAATCTTCAGGATATATACACACCTGTTACGCGGCTTGAGTATTATAAGCCTAATTTCCAATCTAAATGGGAATCAGATATAACGGCCTTGCTCGACAATGAGCACACATTATTAGGAAAATAATGGACACTTTTGCAGCAAATACTCGATGGCAGGACTTCTGCTGCAAATTGGATTCAAGATGCTACAAAACTCCAGGCCTATTAAATCAAAGGAAGCCAACAAAACAGCCCTGCCTGCTGCAGATGTAACAGACAAATCTAAAAAGATAGATCTATGTGTGGTATTGATATATAGATGTAGCAGCCTTCTTAGTAGGTTCTTAGGCTGATAGGTACATTTAGTTCTTTTTGGCTCCTCTGTAATTATTGGAACAGTTACTGATTTCTCTGGGCTGTTCTAGACCTCACAGGCTGCAAGTTTGATTGCTTCCCCCTGCATTCTGAAGGCTTCCAGAACATAGAGGACTGGGAAAGGCAAATGGGCAGCTTGAATATTTATTGTGCGGCACCCAATCCCTGGGTGTGCCCAGTAGGTGGCTGGGGGTCACATTAACAGTCTGTGGTTTGAAGCAGTCCTGTAGACATGTGCACAACAGAAAAATTTGTTTATTTTCGTTTTGTTTCTTTCGTTTCCGTTGATTCGTAACGATTCGTAAATTCGTAAGTCGTCGGTGTTCGTATTCGTAACGATTCGTAAATTCGTAAGTCTTCGGTGTTCGTTTTCGTAACGATTCGTTTTTTCGTAAGAGTTATTTTTTCGTTGATTCGTTTTTCCGTTTAATTTTCGTTTATTCGTTTATTCGAAATTCGGACGCATTCGTATTTATTCGTACTTTCGTAACATTCGTAGATTCGTAATCGGAGAATAATTCATAATTTTATGTAATGTGTATGCTATTATTACATTTTAAAGTGGTGGGACACCCTGAAAACAAAAACTTGAAAAAAATGTTAGTAACAATTTAAAATGAAAAAAAAAAAAAATTTTTTTTTTTTTACTTATCGGAAATGGCTGTTGCTAGGCAGATCGTCCTAATCTGCCTCCTCCAGCGCCGCGGCGATCTTCTCTCCTTCCGTCTTCTAGTGAATGGGGCGCGGTGTGTTATGGGAACTGTGTCCCACAACACACCGCGTTCCCCATTCACAAATAAGACTCGCGCAAGCGCAGTAGGCCGCGCGCCGACTCGCGCATGCGCAGTAGGAAACGGGAAGAAGTTTCCCTTACTGAGGATGGCGGCGCTGGATCCGGTTCACCGAGGGACATCTCGGCCTCCACGAACGACATCGCGGGCGCCCTGGGAGGGTAAGTGTACTTATTAACTTTTTTTAGCTGCTGACTTTAAAAAAAAATTTTTTTCAGCTGAAACACCGCTTTAAGAGACACGGAAAATTACAAATCCATTCGAAGCACGTTAAGCACGCCATTGTAAGAGACACGGAAAATTACGAATCCAAAAAAAAAAAAAAAAAAAAAGTTACGACTGTACAAATTTTTTCGTTCAATCTATTCGAGGCACGTTAAGCAGTGCCATTGTAAGGGACACGGAAAATTACCAATTCAAAAAAAAAAAAGTTACGAATGTACGAATTTTTTTGTTCACTTTGATTTTCGTTGTTCCTGTTTTACGTTTTTCGGATTTTCTTCTTTCGTAGATTCGTTGTTTCTAATTTAGTTTTTTCGGATTTTCGTTGTTTTCGGATTCGTTCGATTCGAATGATTCGTTACAATTTTTAGCGAATCGTTCGTTCATTCGTACGATAACGAATGAATGAATATAACGAAAATAAAACGAAAAACGAAAAAAAACGAAACGAATTGCACATGTCTACAGTCCTGTTCTTGTCCTGCTGGAGAAGTTCTCAGCCTCCGGAGCTGTCCTTTTTGAGGCAGCTCTGCTGGAGCCTGCTGATGTTCATCAAGGTCCGAGCTTTAGCAGAGCTGTGGATCTATTTCTTATACTCCTGGAGCTAAGGATTTGGTTTGGAGGACCCACTGAAGAGTGTCTGTACCAGTTAATCCAGGGGCCCCTACATGAATATATTTATATATTTACGCAGGTGCATGCACCATGTAGGCAACACTCTAAAGCCCCGTACACACGAGCGGATTTTCCATCGGAAAAATCTTGAATGGGTTTTCCAACGGAATTCCGCTCAAGCTTGGCTTGCATACACACGGTCACACAAAAGTTCGCTGAACTTTCGACCGTCAAAAACGCGGTGACGTACAACACTACGACGAGCCGAGAAAATTAAGTTCAATGCTTCCGAGCATGCGTCAAATTGTTTCCCAGTATGCGTAGGAATTTTGCGCGTCGGAATTGCTACAGACGATCGGAATTTTCAGAACGGAACTTTTTCCGACCAAAAAATTGAGAACCTGCTCTCAAACTTTTGCTGGCGGAAATTCGGCCAGCAAAAGTCCGATGGAGGATACACACGGTCGCATTTTTCAACCAAAAGCTCTCATCGGTCTTTTGCTGTCCGAATTTCCAATCGTGTGTACGCGGCATAACACTTAGGCCTGGTTCACACCTATGCATTTTTTTTTTGTGCGTTTTCATTTTTGCAGAAACACACTACAGTCCATTTAACATGGTTTACTATGGTTCATGTTCACATCTATGCATTTTATGGAAAGGGCCAGGGACTTTTTTTCTGTTTTTTGGTTCCATAGACTTCAATGGATCAAAAACATGTATTAAAAAAAAACGCAAAATGCACCTGGACTATGCAAACTGCAACCTGCATAGGTGTGAACCAGGCCTAAAGACCAATTACAATAGGAGGGAGGGTCTCCGCCAGCAAAAAAGCATCTACTGAACAATTCCCCCTTTAACTCATCGATACTTTTTATTTGAAAATAGTTACCTAAGCACCCCAGAGTCTTTAGTCATGTGACAGACTAGGTTCAATCCAATGTGGACGTGTCCCATTGGATGTAAGCACAGTCCATCAAAAGGTTCTCAAAACGTCCGTCGGGCTTTAAAGTGTTACTAAACCCACAACAGTAAAATCAGTCTGTATATGCAGTAAAGCATGCTTGTTATACTCACTGTGAAACCTAAGGGGTTAATCCTCTGCATTGTGTAAAAAGAATGTTTGATCCTGTCTCCTGTGATCTTTGCCTTCTTCAACTGTCCCCAATGTATTTCCTGATAGTACAGAGCTATGGGACAAGCTGCACATGCTCAGTTTGGTGTTTGTTGCTAGAGAGTTCCTTTTTTTCCTTGGGAGAGTGCATGTGATCAGCACAGGGCCAATCAGGACTGTCCAGACAGAGGGTTGGGGGTCCTGCATCCTCATAAGACAGTCAGAGGAGAATGAAAGCTCCTCCTACAAGCTTTAACCAAACACTGATAGAAGTCACAAGACTGCTATACACTGCTGAGGAGAAAAGGTATTTAGCAGTTTATATTTACTAAAATAATTGCATTTCCATGCTCTGTGTACTGTGGGAGACCAGATATAATGAATGCAGAGTCCTGGGTTTAGTAACACTTTAAGTGACCGAATCATGACATCGTGAGAAGGGGCAAAAAGACCAGGGTGCATATTTACTATGCCATGGCACTAAGCCCCACCAACGTGTGGACCCTCACATACGTGCCACCACAGATTTGCAGGGACAGTACCACATCTCAGACCTCTGTTGCTATGATGCTGTGTCCCGGCATCTCAGCATCCCCCTTATTTGAGTTTTCTGAGCACAATAACTGAAAAAAGGTATTAAAGTGGAACTAAACCTCCACTAATGGAACAAATACCTCCGCTCCAGCATGCATCTCTTCCCCAGCTTTTTCTGGGTCTTTGGCTGTCTGTATTGGCCAGCGTGGGGTGGCATAACGTTTGCCTTAATTTTTTTTTTCTTTAACACAGATGTGGCTGATTGATTTTCTAAAGACCTTCTTTCTTTCCCTTGCTTCAGTGATTGATCCGCTTTTAGGGTAGCTTCTTAGCCTTGCAGGTTCCTATAGAGCCACCCCAAAGTGCATGCTCCCAGCCAGAAACAAAGCTGAATGGACGAACACCAATACAGACACACAGCCCATGCAAGCCACTCCCTCCTCAATGCTAATTGGCCGCTGTTGCTCTGTCGCTTGCAACCATGAGACTCAGACAAGATGTTTGGGGAATCTGCGTTGATGGACCTGGTGTCTGCCATAATAGGAGCAACTGTTACTGTTGGCTACGTATTCTGGGCATTAAGTAGTGAGGAATGCTTACCAGACAGCTTGGCATGCAGTCATTCAAATAGGAACCTTTAATTCTACTTTATGTTAGGACTAGAATATAGTTTAACTCAGCGGTCTCCAAACTTTTCAGTATGCGGGCCACATAATATATTTTAGAATTGTTCTTGGGGCCAAAAAAAAAAACTGTTTTTATAAACAAGCACCCCCTTACATCTATGAGTGCCCATCAGAGTTCCCCCTTACATCTATGAGTGCCCATCAGAGATCCCGTTTACAACCAGGAGTGTCCATCAGAGTTCACCCTTTCACCCATTAGTGTCCATCAGAGTTGCCCCTTACATCCATAAGTGCCCAGCAGAGTTCCCCCATTCATTCATATGTGGCCAGCAGAGTAACTCCTTACATTCATGTATGCCAAAAAGAGTCCCACTTTAAAACCATGAGTGCCCAGTAGAGCCCCCTTTCCCCCTTTGCATCAATGCGTACCCATCAGAGTCCCTCATTACATCCATGAGTGCCCATCAGATTCCCCCCTTACATCCATGAATTCCCATCAGTCTGCCCTTACATCCATGAGTGCCCAGCAGAGACACTCCTTACAGTCATGTGTGCCTATCGGTCCCCCCTTACATCCATGAGTTCCCACCAGTCCCCCCTTACATCCATGGGTACCTATCAGTCCCCTCTTATATCCAAGGGTGCCCAGCATAGTTCTCTCATATATCCATATGTGGCCAGCAATATCCCCTCTAAAGCCCCATACACACGGTCGGATTTTCGGACAATGTTGTTGGAAATTCCGACCGTGTGTAGGCTCCATCGGATATTTTCCATCGGATTTTCCGACGGACAAAGTTTTATCTCCTGCTCTCAAATTTTCAAACGACAAAGTCCTATCGGACTTTTTCCGATCGTGTGTAGCGAATTCCGACAGACAAAGTGCCACGCATGCTCAGATCACATTACAAGACCAAAGCTATTGGCTACTAGCCTCTACGTAGTCCCGTTGTAGGCAACAAACGTCACCACGTTCAGAATGATCGGATTTTCCGACAACTTTGTCCGACCGTGTGTATGCAACACCAGTGTCGGACTAAATCCGTCGGAAAAAATCTGATGGATTTTGTGGTCGGATTTTCCGACCGTGTGTACGGCGCATTACACCCATGTGTACCTAGCATAGTCCCCCTCAGAATCTGCACTGAGCACAGGGGGGAGATGGTCATGGCTAGCTGGCTAGCAGTGCATGCTTTGGTCTCCATTTTACAATACACAGACTGGTGCATCCACTGTCATTCCGCAATGGGCAGTTGCTATGGGCCACATAACACCTTGTAGTGTGCAGGATGTGGCCCGTGAGCTATAGTTTGGAGATCCCTGGTTTAACTTGAAGTAAAAAAAACTAAAATATTCTGATATTCAGTTATATTTACAGATTCAAACAGGTCCGCCATTTCGGTCTAGATGCAAATTATCATTTAGAACAGAACTTAAATTCAAGCCCTGAAGGCAAAACCTAATTGTTGCCCGTTCCTGACAATTCTGTTAGCCAGCCGAAGAATTTTAACTTAATGAATGAAATGCATTACAAATGGTTTTGCTAGTTCATTAACAAACTTCTTGGCTTTGATCAATAATTTCAATCTTCTGAGCATTAATTAACATGAACAATAGGATCCCCTGAGTGGTCAGAAAGAAGATTCACTGATCAGTAAAATTGCTCCAAGATTGGAGATCAGTCAACATAATACCAGGCTAGAGTTTACAAATCAACTCATTGCCTAGAAGATTAGGAATCGGAAGAATATGCAATCACTGATAAGTCAATAAAGGAATCAACGAATTCAGCATTGCATGAAATTGCTGTAGATATGCTACAAGCTTCCTTACAAAGAACTGGCCACAATTACCACCATAGCAAGCAAGGATAAAAGAGCAGTTATGCATATGATTAATTACATTTCTAAGTACAAAGGGATTAATAACCGATAAAAATAGTGCAACCACAAGAATCAATATTCCTCGGAATTACAACGTCACAAGGCAAACTGACTCTCTAATGTGATACAGTACCTTCTATTCATTATAGCCTAGAAAATATTGTGTGTTTTTCATTACACTGCAACCTCCAATATTGAATTATCCAAATTACAAAAATATTTTACTTCTGGTCTTCCCTTTGCCTTTCTGAATAGGCTGTTGCGGAACTACACGTCCCAATGAGGCATTGTAAAACTCATGACATTCACAGACATGACTAGGCATGATGGGAATTGTAGTTCCTGAACAAATGGAGGGCCGTAGTTTAGAGACTCCTGCTCTAGAGGTTACCAGGCGTTCCTTGAGCTGTGGTTGATTGACTACCTGTTTGAGGGTACTTGCATGATTCTTGGGCCAATGCCGGCGCCGTTCATCTTCGGAGACTTTTCGAGTCTCCTTGTCCTCCGTACTGCGCAAGCGCTGCGCCCTGCGCAGTACGGACGGACACTATCCTATGGGGGACAGTTTTTGGCAGAACACCGGAAGTGGGAAAGGATACTGTTCCCCACTCCCCCCCCCCCCGAAAGGGGCCAATTGTGACACCGGAGCGGAGGAGGAATCCGATGAGCTGAAGTTCCACTTTAGGGTGGAGCTCCGCTTTAAGTGGGTAAATACATTTTTATTAGGGTTATAGAGTAATATTGCCATAATATAAAATACTGGATGGCCATTATTATTGCTACCACAACTCTACTACAACTTTTCTTTTCTTTTTAATGAATGCTGGACCCCCCACCCCCTCCCTCGGTTACTGCGCCTCGGACCAGCCGGTTCCGAGACTCAGGAACAGAAGGATCCTTTGCCCCACCCAGACCAAGTGGGGTCTGTGGGGCTAGTCAGAATAACCATGTTGCGGGACGGCAAACGCTCCCGAGCCCGGGACCCCTCGTGGGGCTACCCCGGTCCAGATCCAGGAACAGGCAGCTATGGCTGAACACTTGACGTCAGCACCTTAACCACTTTCAGACCGGACCAATTTGCAGCCAAAGGACCAGGCCCCTTTTTGCGATACGGCACTGCGTCGCTTTAACTGACAATTGCGCGGTCGTGCGACGTGGCTCCCAAACAAAATTGGCGTCCTTTTTTTTCCACAAATAGAGCTTTCTTTTGGTGGTATTTGATCGCCCCTGCGGTTTTTATTTTTTGCGCTATAAAAAAAATAGAGCGACAATTTTGAAAAAAAATGCATTATTTTTTACTTTTTGCTATAATAAATATCCCCAAAAAATATATAAAAAAAAACTTTTTTTTTTTCCTCATTTAGGCCGATACGTATTCTTCTAAATATTTTTGGTAAAAAAAAACGCAATAAGCGATTATTGATCGGTTTGCGCAGAAGTTATAGCGTTTACAAGATAGGGGATAGTTTTATAGCATTTTTATTAATAATTTTTTTCTTATTAGTAATGGCGGCGATCTGCGATTTTTTTTGTGACTGCGACATTATGGCGGACACATCGGACATTTTTGACACATTTTTGGGACCATTGTCATTTATACAGCAATCAATGCTATTTAAATGCATTGATTCCTGTATAAATGACACTGGCAGTGAAGGGGTTAACCACAAGGGGGCAGTGTAAGGGTTAAGTATGCCTAGGGGTGTGTTTCTTACTGTGGGGGGGCGTGACTGTCAGCTAGTGAATGCTGATCTCTGCTCCGATCACAGGGAGCAGAGATCGGCGTCACTAGTTGCTATGCAGAACGGGGAGATGCTGTTTATCACGGCATCTCCCCGTTCAGCCTTCCCGTGAGACGATCGCGGGTGTCCCAGCGGCGATCGAGCCCGCGGGGACCGCGACCGGACTCACGGGGGTCCCGACCAGCGCGGGAGCGCGCCGCTCCCGGCGCGCTCCCGATGGCACGGACAGGCTAAAGGAGGGACTTATATATACGCCCTCCTGCCTGTACGTGCCATTCTGCCGACGTATATCGTCGTGCGCCGGTCTGCAAGTGGTTAAGTACCCTTTCCCAGACTCCACAGCGGGGCCAGACCCACCCACTGATTGGCTCCGGGGAATGCTGATACTCAAAACGTCCAACCAGGCCTGGTTCTAGACCTGTCATGTGTACCTAACTGTACCCATGACCAGGCAGAACCCTAGCAAAGCCCAGCCAAACTGATGCCAAAGTTAACCTACACAATTAACCCTTAGAACCCCATTACTGTTCTGAAGAAAAAAATTAAATTTCACACAGCGGACACCTTGTTAAAAGTGTCGCCGCTACATATATATATATATATATAAAAATATTATATTAAATATAATATAATATATATAACTTATATAGGTGCCCAAGATCTGAGATGCTGAAAATCTACTGAGGACAGCGGCTCGCTGGAAAATAAGGGTTAAACATTAATTCCCTACACTCATGCCCCCCTCTTCCCATACAACCTCTACCCGCAGCTCTGCTCCCTAGTAATGTACTGACTATGCTGACAGCTAAATTAAATGGAGATATTTTATAGGGCGGGAGTAGAAAGGTTGCTGGTGGGCTCCATCAAAATTTTGCTACGGGGCCCCATGATCTGCAGTTATGCCCCCGATTCTTTTAATCAGAATAGAGTGCAACTTCAAGAGTTTTGTAAATGGAGTGGAGAGAGCTCCCCGAGCGGCGGATTGTCAGGTGTTTGCCCTCCCTCCTTCGTCACCACCGCAGGGATCTATCCCTCTCAGCAAGAAAGATTCTCAGAAAAAAAAAATTAATTCCCACCGATTCCTATCAGTCATCTCCGCTGTGCTCCATCTCTGTTCAGTCAATGTACTGCCGGTGATTGAAGTGAGGGCAGCAGAAGGCAAACCCAACGCAGATAACGAAATTTGTATTCCAAGATAAAGACGTACATCTGCCAGCAATATAGATAGATAAATAATCATTAATTAGCTTAATGGACTCGCTTCTGCCAGGTTTGCAGGACGCAATGTATGATCTACTGTGCCAGCAGGGAAATGTGTCTGCTGTATGGGAAATAATGATGGAGAACTGTAACCCAACCCCCCCCCCCCCCCAGGGAACTTAGATAGGGGAATAGCAACTTCATTAGATTGAGGCCCTCTTCTGCAATCCGCTATTGGTCAGTGGGGGCTATGCAAGTCAATGAGGAGGTGCAGAGAAGAGAGGAGCGACTATTACAAATTCACTGACACTTTGAATGACAATTGCGTGGTCATGCAACACTGTACCCATATTGCATTTTTATCATTTATTTTCCACACAAATAGAGCTTTCTTTTGGTGGAACACCACCAAAAGAAAGCTCTATTTTGTGAAAAAAAAAAATTGTTTCATAGTTAGTTATAACATTTTTCAACCGGGTAATTTTTCTCCTTCACTGATGTGCGCTGATGAGGCTGCACTGATGGGCACTGATAGGCTGCACTGATGGGCACTGATAGGCACTCATGAGGCGGCACTGATGGCACTGATAGGTAGCACTGATGGGCACTGATCAGGAGGCACTGAGAGATGACACAGATAGGTTGCACTGATGGGCACTGAAAGGCGGCACTGAAGGGCACTGAGAGGTGGCACTGATAGGCGGCACTGATGGGCACTGATAGGTGGCACTGATGACGAGGCACTGATGGGCACTAATCAGGAGGCACTGAGAGATGACACTGATAGGTGGCACTGATGGGCACTGAGAGGTGGCACTGATAGGTGGCCCTGATGGGCACTGATAGGTGGCACTGATAGGCAGCACTGATGGGTGACACCGATGACGAGGCACTGATTTGCACTGATCAGGAGGCACTGAGAGATGACACTGATAGGTGGCACTGATGGCCACTGATAGGCGGCATTGAATGGCACTGAGAGGTGGCACTGATAGGCAGCACTAATGGGCACTGATAAGCAGAACTGATGGGTGGCACTGATGACTAGGCACTGATTGGCAGCACTGATGGGCACTGATGACTAGGCACTGATGGGCACTAAAAAACAAAACTTAATACTTGCGCCAAAGAATAATATAAAAACACATAACACCATGCAATAGTTAATAAACAAGGACTGCTGCTGCTACCTAAAAAAGGTTAAAAAACCTTGAATATGATGTACTAAAAGATAAGGCTGCGCTAGCAGATGTGAATCACCACTAGGGGTGTGAGTGAGGCAAACAAAACAATGAAAAAGGCAACTTATAGTGACAAAATTGCTATTACACGTGTCTCACCACTGGAGGTGGTGCAAATATAGCGACTGTGATTACTATTATACCACTGTGAGTATAAGTGAGAAAAAACTTTGCTTTACAAAACAAACTGTAAAAACAACAATAATGGTAGGTTATAAGTCAGTATTGCAACTTATAGTGACAAAATTGCTGGTACACATGTCTCACCACTGGGGGTGGTGCATATATTACCACTGTGATTACTATTATACCGCTGTGAGTATAAGTGAAAAACCTTACTTTACAAAACAAACAGTGTCAACAACAATAATAATAGATTAAAAGTCAATATTGCAGGTTGGGATAAATTGCAGGTGATCCTGAAGGGATGGTCCCCTTAAGAACCCTACTCACCAGAACAATGTGACCCACGGCTTTGCAGTCCTAGGGTCTAAGTAGGCTATAATGAAGTGGTGAGATGGGTAATATCAGGAATCCGAAAAATACTTCAAATGATCCAATGGAGACTCCGGTTGAATATGAGTGCCGTAAAGGAAAGAAAAAACAAGCATGTGTGGTATCGCCGTGCTAAACCTCTAAGTGCAAAACAATAGTGACTCACTACTGAGCAGACTTGGATCAGCGAGTTCCGGGTGCGCTGTTGGCGTGCGCTCCAAACGGAACAGGAAGCAGGCGTCACTGGCTTACTGGCCGGAAATTGCGTACTATGCATACTAGCTCATTATGCCTTTGCCTTGCAGGGTGTCTTTTTTTTTTTTTTTTTTTTAAGAGGCTTTACTTTCTCTTTAAGGCTTACCTGTAGGTCCAATAAATATCTCCTAAACCTACACCGTTTAGGAGATATTTAGAAAAAAACAGGCACCGCTGTCCGGCGCATGCGTAGACATCGGCGCGCAGGCGCACTGAGCATGCCGGAGATCGTGGCGATATGTCGCTTTTGGCGGCTCCCGTGCGCATGCGCGGGAGTGACGTCACCGTGACTCCAGCGAATGACAGCGCTGGAGCAGTGAGGCCCGGACGTCACTCCGGGATTGATGGCGGTGGAGGAGGTCGTGGATGAGGGTCGCTTCGGGGGCTTCGTTCTCAGGTAAGTTATTCATAATGAGCTAGTATGCTATACATACTAGCTCATTATGCCTTTGTTTTGCAGGTTCCGTTTTTTTTTTTTTAAAGGAGGCTTTACTTCCTCTTTAAACCCTCAGTGTTTTTTTAGCCTAACACATTGGGCACAATAAAATAAACATTCCCCAGTAAACTATTTCTTACATTTCTTTTTTTTAACAATATTTTTAATTAAATTATATCAGAAAATTTACAAAGCAGTGGTGAAGTAAAAGAAACTATACAAAAGAAGAGAGGCAGGGGAAATGACTCTTCCCCCAGCTTTAAATATTGTCTATGCATTTCTTACCCCAACGGTTTCTGTCTACAACTTTAAAAGCTGCTGGCTCCTGCTCTCTCAGTGCTGCTTCCCTGAACTTCCAGTCTTTACAAGAAAGAGTTAACAGTGGACAGTGCAGTCTCCAGTCAGTCTGTTAGCTTGGAAAGGGGACGGGGGAGGAAGACGAAGGAACAGGGAAGTGTCTGTGAAGGCAGTACGGGGTGAATTTCCCTGTACTACCCGTCACTTTTTGAAAACAGCGCGACCGTGCGGGGCTCCGCCCATAGGGACGCGTCATTCATACACAGAGCTCTGTGTGTGAATAAACTACAAGTCCCAACATCCTGTGCAGCTGTCGGCTTGTAGTTTTCAATGAACTCAGGGCCGCTGATAGAAATCATGTGGCCCCGTACAGCCTACCTGACGGGGTCCCCTTCAGCCCCACCCCTGGTCCCTCCTTCAGCCCCACCCTTGGCCCCTCCCCAGACCCGCCTTGAAACAAAGTGCAAGTTTGTGTTCAAGTGATATTTCTGGGAGGGATGCTGATTGGAGAATTATTATATATATATATTATTTATTCTGTATGCATTCTTCTCTGTCAGATTGCCTGGGCCCCCCCCTGCTGGCCCGGGCCCGGTACAACAGGGTCAGTTGTACTGGCTTATCAGCGGCCCTGGACGAACTACCAGGGTGATGTTGAGTGCTGTGGAAGTTCATTGATTCTTCCCGTCAGAATGGATCGGCTTCCTCCTACGAGGTACGAAGAAGCAGATACACTGACAGGTCTGCAGGAGATCTGCGTGGCATGAGTGATCTGCTGGTCTCTGTTGCCATGCTTTACAGGCTCCTGCAACAAAAATTATAAATGCATATTTTCTTTACCTACAAAAAAAATGCATTATTTTTACAGTGAACTTATCCTTTAAAGGTGAACTCCAGTGATGATACATTTTTCATAAATATATTGGGCCAGCTTGGCACAATGGAAGTATGCATCTGTAATACCTGATCAGCCACTGTGGAGATTGTAAATCTCTGTAGTAGTCCAAAATGCTTAAAGGGGTTTTAAACCTTTGTGTTTTTTCCCCTTAATGCATCCTATGGATGCCCAATGCTGGACTCGGGAGCGTGCCCGCAAGGTAACCCCCTCAGGGAAGCGCTTCCCCGAGGGGGTTTTCTGTTGTGGGGAGGAGCCAAGAGAGCTGCCGGGGATCCCAGAAGACGAGGTTCAAGGCCAATAGTAACAACAGGGGATCCCTCACTAGGCACTGCCACCATTCAAAACACACATTGCATTTTTCTGCCTTTTTGTCAATTCATGCAAAGTGTCCCCTGAGTGGAGGAGATGAAGAGGAGGGGTGGAGCCATCACAATCTCCACCTTGTCCAATCAGCGAATGCCTTTTATTCACTGAGAAAAATTACAAGGCATTCTGTGATTGGTGGCAGTGCAGAGCCAGTGACCCCTGTGGGTACTATGGATAAGGGCTACTACAGTGATTTACAGCTTCTAAGAAGGCTGATGAGGTGTCATATATACATAATTCCACTGTGCCAAGCTGGCCAAATGAAAGCATGCAAAATATATCATCTCTGGAGTTCAGCTTTAAAGATTCCCAGGTAAATCCTATCACTGCAATGTAATGTCCCACACACCTGAATACAGCACTACCCTCATCTATTATAAATGATAACAAAAGATGGCCAATAGAGTTGTAATGTGTTGCTTTCATACTGTTTTTTGTAATCATAAGAATGCACTGCCCAATATTAGACAGCTGTTATATATAACCATTAAAAACCATTTAAGATGGAAACTGTTTTTAATGATTATATATAACAGCTGTCTGATATTGGGCAGTGCATTCCCATGATTACGGAAAACAGTTTGATAGCAACACAATTAAACTCTGTTGGGTCCGTAAAATGGCTCTATCAGCTGCATAAAATGGTGTGTTCATGACATATGCCAACATAGCAATAAGTATATAGCAGCTAATTGTTCAGAAATGGTAGTTGCAACATGGTAGTATGGCATATAGGGGGTAAAAACAGGTGGTGAGGAGGCAAGTGGCAAAGAGAGGGGAGCAAAGCAAGTGTGAACGAGCCCTAAGGCCCCTTTCATATGGGATAGACTCTGCCAGGAGGCCTTATACCGCGTACGCACGTTCGGACTTTGTCAGCCGGACCTAGTCCGGCGGATTGTCCGCCGGACCTGGTCCGGCGGGACTTTCCCACACACGCCCGGACTTCCGAGCGTGTGACTTGCCCACACACGCCCGGACTTCTCCGGCGGACAATCCGCTGGACAAAGTCCGCGGGACTTTTGAAAATGAACGGACTTGCCCACACTTGACTTGAGTCCAGCGGATAATCCCGCGGGATAGTCCCTTCGTGTGTACGCGGCATTAGGGTACCAAAGTTTGTCACCATTTCGCGGGTGCATGCAGTTTTAAGGCTTGACATGTTGGGTATCGATTTACTCGGTGCAGACACATGTTTTATGTTTTCACAAAAAATTGTGTAATATATTGTGTTTGTGTGCACTAAAATTAACTTTGGTGTATTTTTTGACTGAAATTTTTGCTTGATAAACCAACACGCTAATATCGTGTGATGAAAAAAATGACCACCAATATATTGTCCAGGATCTTGGCTTTCAGAAACGATGGAATGTTTGGAGGGTTTAAAGGGTTAGTTCACCTTTACGAAAAAAAAAAAAAACTGCCTACAGTATGTAGGTAAGAGATGTCTGTAGATAAATACAAGCTGTGCAGCTCTGATTGAAGTTGAATAATGTCCTTACTATAGGTGGAGGCCATTTATGTACCCCCTGAAGTCTGACTGGAATACTCCCTGGATGTTGTTAAGATGTTGCTAAGAGAGGCCTAGTCGTTATTGTTCACCCCCATCATCACAGGAGTGAGTTGTCAAAAGCTGAGCTCAGAGATACTGCATCAGGGGAGAGAAAAAGCATGTGAGGGGGTTTGAATCAGAGAAAGAACTCACTCCTGTGACGGTGGGTGTGAGCAACTAGGCCTCACTTAGCAACGTCCTAGGAGTATTTCAGTCAAGCTTCATGAGGTACATAAATGGCCTACACCTATAGCACAATTTGAGTTTAACCACCTCAATACCGGGCACTTACACCCCATTCCTGCCCAGGCCATTTTTCAGCTTTCAGCGCTGTCACACTTTGCATGACAATTGCGCGGTCATGCTACACTGTAACCATGTGAATTTTTTTTATCATTTTCTTCACACAAATAGAACTTTCTTTTGGTGGTATTTAACTACTTCCCACCTGGCCACTGTACATATACGGCCGGGTGGGAGCCGTCTACTTCTGATAGGACGTTCCGGAACGTCCCTCAGAAGTAGCGGGATCGCGCGTGCAGCGGCGTGATCCCGATGCGCTTGTGTCACCCGGACACAGCGCATCTCGGATCGGCAGGAGGGCTCTGTGATTGGGCCTCCTGATCACATGACGGCCGTGTCGAATCACAGCCGTCATGTGATGTAAGCAAACAGCCGGTTGCTAGGCAATCGGCTCTCCTCTCCTCACACGGAAGTCGTCGGTGAGGAGAGGAGAGCGGATCGCTGCAGCCGGCTGGTGATCAGTGAGTATGAGCTGTTTTTTTTACAGCTTTTTACTCACTGATCACCAGTGTAGTGTCCCCACAGTGTAAACACACATGTCCCCACACATGTCCCCAAAACACACATGTCCCCAAAACACACATGTCCCCAAATAATAAAAACACATGTCCCCAAATAAAAACACATGTCCCCAAATAATAAAAACACATGTCCCTCACATATGTCCCAGTAAAATAACACGTGCCAATGATTATCTGCACACATATGTCCGTGATCACCTGCACACATCTGTACATGATCATTTGTGTACATATGTCCGTGATCACGCGAACCAATTATTATACACTTAACGAAATTTTTTTTTACAAAAAACATGTAGCAGAATACATTTTGGCTTAAATTTATGACAAAATTTGATTTTATTGGATTTCTTTTAAAAACGAAAGGAGAAAATATTGTTTTTTTTCAAAATTTCTGCTATGTTTTCGCTTATATAGCAAAAAATAAAAAACGGAGTCGCGAATAAATACCACCAAACTAAAGCTCTATTTGTGCGAACAAAATGATAAAAAATGAATTTGGTTACAGCATTGCATGACCGCGCAATTGTCACTGAAAGTGCGAGAGCGCTGAAAGCTGAAAATTGGTCTGGGAAGGAAGGGGGCGAAAGTGCCCAGTATTGTAGTGGTTAATCACTGCTGGGTTTTTTATTTTTTCCTAAAAAAAAAAAAATTTTGAAAAAAATTAAGTTTTTCTTTGTTTCTGTTAGTAAATTCTGTAAATAAGTAGTTTAGCATAGCATACTAGCTCATTATGTATTACTTGCCTTACATCGAAGCCCCTGCAGCCGTCCTCAACCCCCCCTCCGGCCACGGACATCTCTCCCGGAGCTTATTTCCGGGTATCGCGGCTCCGGCGCAGTGATTGGCGGTAGCGGGAGCCGGCGGTAACGGCATATCTAACTGAAGCAAAGGCACAACGAGCCATTGCTTCAGTGCGCATGTGCCGATCACTTCGACACATGCAGACACAGGGGATATCTCCTAAACAGTGCAGGTTTAGGAGATATCCAGGGTAGCTACAGGTAAACCTTAATATAGGCTTACCTGTAGCATAAACTTATAAAAATGGGTTTACAACCACTTTAAAGAAGTTGTTTTGCAAGCCATGCTGAGGTCGCGCTGTGCGGGGCGGCTTCAGAGTTCGGACGACTTTGAATCCACCCCTGTGTGAACCGGCACTTATACGCAATGTTAAGGCTTGACATCTTGGGTATTTATTTACTTGCCGCAACTACTTTTTCTGTTTTCCCCCAAAAATTGGGTAATATATTGTGTTTGTGGGCGCTAAAATCAACTTTGCGCTAATATCATGTGTCAAAAAAAAAAAGTTGGAACATCCTTCATTTTATTCTCCAGGATTTTGACTTTCAGAAATGATATACATATATACTGTATATACTATATACGGGGAGGGCTTAAGTAATCTTACGGCCTAAAAACTGCCAAAAAAAACTCCTTTGTTTCGCTGGAACGGCAAAATTTCACCAAAATCTCAGAAATCTTGGTGAAATACAACCTCCAGCAGTCACTAATGATGATATGAATAACAAGAGGTCAGGAAAAGGGGTAATATAACCGTCTATAAGGGGGGTATTTATAGGTTTTATTTTCACTTTTTATTTTCCACCCTTCACAAAATTCCGTCCTAAAAAAAATGTTCTCCTCAGCCACAGGTGAGCGCGCTCCCGAGCTCCCCCCCTCACGACGAGTGGCGGCGCGCGCCTTTCCCGCCTCACACTCTCACACACACACCGAAGCGGCAGAGGCGCGCGCGCTCCCCCTTCCTCAGCTCTCTGCTCTCCTCCGCGTGCCCGCGCCTCCCTCCGTGAGGTGAAGTGAGGAGGACGAGGACGCGCTGCGGAGCGGCACAGGCAAGCTCGAAGGGAGCGCGCGGCGCGGGCACGGCGAGCAGCCCAGGAGTAGAAGAGAGAGAGAGAAGCTGCAGCCGGAGAGGAGAGGAGCTGGGAAGAGATAATAAAAAAAAAAAAGAAAAGACACAAAAAAATAAAGAGGGAGAGGAGCTGAGCCCCGGACATGTCCTCCTGTGGTGAGTGCACCCCCATTTATATACCCCCATTATGTGGAAGGACCCCCCCCTCACATTCTGCCCTGAGGGGGGTAATTACTGTGATGGAATGGGTGTATGATTTTACTATGTGTCACTAAGAGAAATTTAATTGCCCCCCCCTTTCACAATTGCCCCCTGACATACCTTGACCCTGTAGGAATGCCCCCCCCCCCCCCCCCATCTTTGAGTTGCGTCCTCCCTGTTATCCTGCTTTGCCCTGTTTGCATTAAATTACAATTTTGCTGCCCATCCCTCTCACCTGCGGGGCCCCAACCTGCTCACCTGCGGGGCCCCAACCTGCTCACCTGCGGGGCCCCAACCTGCTCACCTGCGGGGCCCCAACCTGCTCACCTGCGGGGGCCACCAACCTGCTCACCTGCGGGGCCCCATCCTTACCTGCGGGGGCCACCAACCTGCTCACCTGCGGCGGCCGCTCACCTGCGGGGCCCCAACCTGCTCACCTGCGGGGCCCCAACCTGCTCACCTGCGGGGGCCACCAACCTGCTCACCTGCGGGGCCCCAACCTACTCACCTGCGGGGGCCACCAACGTGCTCACCTGCGGCGGCCACCAACGTGCTCACCTGCGGCGGCCACCAACGTGCTCACCTGCGGCGGCCACCAACGTGCTCACCTGCGGCGGCCACCAACCTGCTCACTTGCGGCGGCCACCAACCTGCTTTTGTATGTGGGGTCTGCCCTGCATACACCTGCTGGTCACAGACTTCATCCCCCCCCCCCCCCCCCCTGACCCGACTGCTCCTCCTGTACCCCACCAACTAGATAGTTAGTGCCCATATCGAGCCACAGCTCATCAATCTTCATTCCATCTCAAACATACATTTCCCCGTTATTGGGTGCCAAGGAAGTGCCAGCTTCACCGATGGAGCCAAGGAAGTTCCAGCTTCACCTATCAGTCCAGGGAAATGCCAGCTTTACCCATAACGCCAAGGAAATGCCAGCTTCACCCATAGAGCCAAGGAAGTGCCAACTTCACCTATCAATCCAGGGAAGTTCCAGCTTCACCCATAGAGCCAAGGAAGTGCCAGCTTCATCCGTAGAGCCAAGGAAGTTCCAGCTTCACCCATGGAGCCAAGAAACTTCCAGCTTCACCTATGTAGCCAAGGAAGTTCTAGCTTCACCCATGGAGCCAAGAAAGTTCCAGTTTCACCCATGGAGTCAAGAAAGTTCCAGCTTCACCCATGGAGCCAAGAAAGTTCCAGCTTCACCCATGGAGCCAAGAAAGTGCCAGCTTCATCCGTAGAGCCAAGGAAGTTCCAGCTTCACCCGTGGAGCCAAGAAACTTCCAGCTTCACCTATGTAGCCAAGGAAGTTCTAGCTTCACCCATGGAGCCAAGAAAGTTCCAGCTTCACCCATGGAGCCAAGAAAGTTCCAGCTTCACCCATGGAGCCAAGAAAGTTCCAGCTTCACCCATGGAGCCAAGAAAGTTCCAGCTTCACCCATGGAGCCAAGAAAGTTCCAGCTTCACCCATGGAGCCAAGGAAGTTCCAGCTTCACCCATGGAGCCAAGGAAGTTCCAGCTTCACCCATGGAGCCAAGGAAGTTCCAGCTTAACCCATGGAGCCAAGGAAGTTCCAGCTTCACCCATGGAGCCAAGGAAGTTCCAGCTTCACCCATGGAGCCAAGGAAGTTCCAGCTTCACCCATGGAGCCAAGGAAGTTCCAGCTTCACCCATGGAGCCAAGGAAGTTCCAGCTTCACCCATGGAGCCAAGGAAGTTCCAGCTTTATCCATCAAACTAAGGATGTGCCAGCTTCAACCATCAAGTCAAGGAAGTGCAAACTTCACCCAATGAACAATTTTCAGCTTTACCAATAAAGCCAAGCAAGTGCCAGTTTTACTAATGGTGTCAGTGAAGTGCCGGATTCACCCATGGAACCAAGAAAGTGCCACCTTCACTGATCAAACCATGGAAGCGCCAGCTTTACCAATAGAGCCAAGGAACTGCCAGCTTCCCCCATGGTGCCAAGAAAGTGCCAGCGTCACCCATTGTGCCAAAGAAGATCCATCTTCACCCATGGTATCAAGAAAGTTCTAGCTTCATCCATGGAGCCAATGAAGTGCTGGCTTCAGCTACTGAGCCAAGAAGGTGACAGCTTTACCCATGGTACCAAGGAAATGGCAGCTTCACTCATGGTGACAACACCTTTGGGATTGTATTGAAATTATGTCTGTCTCTACCCTGCATTATAAAACTCAGCAAACACCTATTTATCCCCCCCCCTTCCCATGAGTGCCAAGGAAGTGCCAGCTTCACCCATTGTGCCAAAGAAGATCCAACTTCATCCATGGTATAAAGAAAGTGCTAGCTTCATCCATGGAGCCAATGAAGTGCTGGCTTTAGCTACTGAGCCAATAAGGTGACAGCTTTACCCATAGTACCAAGGAAGTGGCAGCTTCACTCAAACACCTTTGGGATTGCATTGAAATTATGTCTGTCTCTACCCTGCATTACAAAACTCAGCAAACACCTATTTGCACCCCCTTCCCATGAGTGCCAAGGAAGTGTCAGCTTCCCCCATGGTGCCAAGGAAGTGCCAGCTTCCCCCATGGTGCCAAGGAAGTGCCAGCTTCCCCCATGGTGCCAAGGAAGTGCCAGCTTCCCCCATGGTGCCAAGGAAGTGCCAGCTTCGCCCATGGTGCCAAGGAAGTGCCAGCTTCCCCCATGGTGCCAAGGAAGCTCCATCTTCACCCATTGTGCAAAAGAAGTTCCAACTCCACCCATGGTGTCAAAGTGCTGGCTTCAGCCACAGCGCCAAGAAGGTGCCAGCATTGCCCATGGTACCAAGGATGTGGCAGCTTCACCCAATGTGCCAAGGACGTGCCAGCTTCCCCCATGGTGCCAAGGAAGCTCCATCTTCACCCATTGTGCAAAAGAAGTTCCAACTCCACTTATGGTGTCAAGAAAGTGCTGACTTCAGCCACAGCGCCAAGAAGGTGCCAGCTTTGCCCATGGTACCAAGGAAGTGCCAGCTTCACCCAATGTACCAAGGAAGTGCCAGCTTTACCCATGGTGCCAACAGCATTGGGATTGCATTAAAATAATGTCTGTCTCTGCCCTGTATGAAAAACCAGCAAGCACCTATGTGCACCCCCTCTCAAATTAGTGCCAAGGAAGTGCCAACTTCCCCCATGGTGCCAAGGAAATGCCAGCTTTGCCCATGGTGCCAACACCTTTGAGTTTTCTTCACATCCATCCCCACTCTGCATGCCCACATGAGCAAACCCAGAACGTCTCATGTACCCTCTGGAAACTGTGCCAACACCTCTAGGAATCGCCTACCATTACTTCGAATGCCTGTCTCTTTACCCTGCATGACAAAACCCAGCATAGCACCTCAACTGCCCTATCAAAACTGTGCCAGCGAGACCATACTGGTAGGAAGGGTAAACCGATATGCCCTCATCTACATATGCATGATGCCCCCCTCCTTTCCCAAGCCTCCTTTTTACTTTGCAACATTTTTTTTTTTTGTGTGTGTGTATATACTTTGTTTCATTATGTTTATTGCTATTATTTTTCATCTCCGCTCGCAGAGTTCTGCTCTCCTCCTTTTTTTTTTTTCCCCGCAGCCCGTGGGTTAATCTCTCTCATTCAGCAGCAGCGAGCTTCATACATATCGCAGACACCCCGATCAAATTTGTTTTAAAATTTTCTCCTCGTCTCAGCGGTGGACCTTTTTCTGACGGATGTCAAGCCGCGCTTCCACCTCCCCTCCTTTTCATCAAACCCATCATTGTTTATAAAAAAGAAAAAAAAAACGTTGCCGCGCATAATTGTGTTTCGGTTGCTTCCCTTGTAAAAAAAAAAAAATAGGATAAAAGGGGGAAATGAGAAAAATAAAATCTCCCTACGAGGGTCGTTATCTTTTCACGTAAAAGGTTGCAACCCTTATTAGCCTTAGTGCCTTTTTATTCTCTGGGTAGTCATTATACCTGACAACGTATAATTTTGTTTGTTCGGCAATTATTTGTGCCTGTGCGACCGACACAAACCCCCCCCCCCCCTCTCCACCTTCACTTCATTGATTATTCCGATCGATGCACCCTCATTAATTGCAATGATCCCTAATGCACGATGTGAAGACCCTGCGATTTGGCGGGTGGGCGGGCAGGCAGGCAGGGACGGCGCTCTGCCTCGGCATCCGTCTTTCGCTGTGGAAGTTGAAACTGGAGCTCTTGCCTGTTGAGGAGCTAAGCTGGTATCTAGTGAATCATCCCCCGTAGTGGTGAAGCTACAGAAGAGTAGAGTTGTCTATGAAGAGAGATATTTTCATCCCCCCCCTTCCCCATTTCTCCTTTTAACTGTTTTAAATCTGGAAAGAATCGGAGCACCTGGATGCATTTTGCATGCATAATTTAGCCGCCTGACACCAGTAGAGTCGTAATAAATTGGATTTAGGCTCTTTGCATTTTTTTTTTTTTTTAATTGGTCAGTCCTGCCCCTTCTTGCATGGGTTATACTGGGCATGAGGGGTTAACCCCCCCCCCCCCCCCTCCTCCGCTCAGACTGCAGGGAGATGCTGGCTCCCCTTCGGTTTAGGAGGGAAGGACTTGAATGAATATATTGCAATATTATTCATAGCTGGGTAATTCCTGCCTTCTCGGTGATGGTGAAGCGAATAGACGAGGGCTTTGCTGCAGTTGTGTTTTCGTTAATGATGAGGTCTTCATTGCCTGGTGCTTTTTATGGAGTTTTTTATTTTTTATTTTTTTTAGAGCTTCTCACTGCAAGCCTGGTTTTTGTCGCCGGGGGTGGAGGATGCCAGGGTGCAACATTTTTTTTTATCTGAAACCTCTTCTGCTGTAGAGGCAACATTTTTAAAGGGCAGCTCCACCCTAAGCTGATGTCTTTTAGTTTTCCAAAGGTTTGCGGAAAGTTAAGCCACGTTGCAGTTTATTATTGCTCTCTGGGATTGCTGCGCTTGAGATATATACCCGCTGGAATTTCCAACTTCTGAGGTCCTTGCAGGGCTAGTGGGGTGTCGCCTTCACACGGCGTATTCTGCGTTTTTGTAGGGTAGGCAGATCATTGGTGGATCTAGATCAGTGGTCTCCAAACTGCGGGCCAAGGCCTGGATGTGGCCCTCTGCTTGCCTTTTTCTGGACCTTGGGGCACTATTCCTCCCACTGATACAAGACACTATTCTGCCACCTGACACCAACAATGGGGCACCATTTCTCCCCCCAATACCAAATGAGGCACTATTTCTTCCATTGACACAATAATGGGGCACTATTGCTCTCACTGACACCAATAATGAGGCACCATTCCTCCCCACTGACACCAATAATGAGGCACCATTCCTCCCCACTGACCCCAATAATGAGGCACCATTCCTTCCCACTGACACCAATAATGGGGCACCTTTACTCCCACTGACCCCAATAATGAGGCACCTTTACTTCCCACTGACCCCAATAATGAGGCACCATTCCTTCCCACTGACCCCAATAATGAGGCACCATTCCTTCCCACTGACCCCAATAATGAGGCACCATTCCTTCCCACTGACCCCAATAATGAGGCACCATTCCTTCCCACTGACCCCAATAATGAGGCACCATTCCTTCCCACTGACACCAATGATGGAGCACTATTCCTCCCACTGACACCAATGATGGAGCACTATTCCTCCCACTGACACCAATAATGGGGCACTATTCCTCCCACTGACACCAATGATGGAGCACTATTCCTCCCACTGACACCAATGATGGAGCACTATTCCTCCCACTGACACCAATGATGGAGCACTATTCCTCCCACTGACACCAATGATGGGGCACTCTTCCTCCCACTGACACCAATAATGGGGCACTATTCCTCCCACTGATGCCAGGAAAATTTCCACCCGCGCTGGCCATAGTCCGACCCTCCTAGAGTCTAAAGGACAATAAACCGGCCCTTTGTTTAGAATGTTTGGAGACCCCTGATCTAGATGGAAGAGTTGCGACATCTTTGTTACAGCCTGCTAGGAGGGAGGAGGGGGGGGGGGGGGGAGCTCAGCAAGCATTCTGAACCTTAGACCTGTCAGAAGTTGGCAGGTGATTCAATGCACTGGTGACCACCCAAAGGGAAGAGTGGATTGTGGGTGGAGTTAGCCCACAAAAAGGGATTGTACTTTTGTTGACGTTTGCTTTCTATAACCTGAAGTTTGTATCGTATTCTTAGGCTCGGCCATACATTATATAATTTTCTTGTACAATTTTTCCTTTTAGATTTAACAAAACCACATAACATGTCACAAATTAAAGCTGCGCGATTCTGGCCAAAACGAGAATCACAATTTTTTTGCGTAGAATAAAGATCACAATTCTCGCGGCGTAACATAATTTTTCACATTATACAAAAATTGGGCTAACTTTACTGTTTTTTTTTTTATTGTTTTAATTCATTAAAGTGCATTTTTTTCCCATTAAAAATTGCGTTTAAAAGACCGCTGCGCAAATACAGTGTGACATAAAATATTGCAACAACCACCATTTTATTATCTAGGGTCTCTGCTAAAAAAATATATATATAATGTTAGGGCAGTCTAAGTGATTTTCTAGCAAAAAAAAGAATGATTTTAACTTGAAACCAACAAGTGTCACAAAAAGATTTAGCCTTTAACCACTTCACTACCCGCCCATAGTCATATGACGTCCACAGATGGGATCTCCCATCCTGGGTGGGCGTCATATGACGTTCTCGGCTGTCTAGGGCGCGTTTGCGCGCCGCGCAGGACCCGGTGCGCATTTCGCGGCCGCCGGGCACCCGCGATTGCCCGTTAACCGAGTAGGATCGTGGATCTGTGTATGTAAACACACAGATCCACGTCAGGTGAGAGGAGACCGATGGTGTGTTCCCCGTACAGAGGAACACCGATCGCTCTCCTCCCCTTGTGAGTCCCCTCCCCCTACAGTTAGAATCACTCCCCCTAGGAAACATATTAACCCCTCGATCACCCCCTAGTGGTTAACCCCTTCCCTGCCAGTCACAATTTGTATAGCACCGATCGCTGTATAAATGTGAATGGTCCCAAAAATGTGTCAAAAGTGTCCGATATGTCCGCCGCAATATTGCAGTCATGAAAAAAATTTTAAGTCACGACGCCATTACTAGTAAAAATAAATAAATAAATAAAAATGCCGTAAATCTATCCCCTATTTTGTAGACCAGTGTTCCTCAACTCCAGTCCTCAAGGTGCCCCAACAGGTCATGTTTTTAGGATTTCCCTCAGATGAAACGGCTGTGGTAATTACTAAGGCAGTGAAACTGATCAAATCGCCTGCGCAAAATAATGGAAAGGCCTGAAAACCTGACCTGTTGGGGGCGCCTTGAGGACTGGAGTTGAGAAACACTGTTGTAGACGTTATAACTTTTGCGCAAACAAATCAATATATGCTTATTGCGATATTTTTTTTTTTTTTTTTTTTTTTTTTTTTTTTTTTTTTTACCAAAAATATGTAGAAGAATAAGTATCGACCTAAACTGAGGAAAAAATTATTTTTTTTTTTTTTAAAAAATTGGGATATTTATTATAGCAAGAAGTAAAAAATATTGTGTTTTTTTTCAAAATTGTCGCTCTTCTTCTTTTGTTTATAGCGCAAAAAATGTAAATTGCAGAGGTGATCAAATATCAGCCCCTAACCTGTCCACCTTTAGGAGATCACTGAAAACTCATTTATTCAGGGAAGCCGATCCACACCCACCTAACAACTGTCCCCGAGCCCCCCCATCAAATCATTCTCTGCAGCTATTACCTTTTGTCCCTTTAGAATGTAAGCTCTACGAGCCAGGCCCTCCTGTACCTTTTGTATTGAACTGTACGGTAATTGTGTTGTCCCCCCTATACATTGTAAAGCGCTGCGTAAACTGTTGATGCTATATAAATCGTGTATAATAGTAATAATAATAAAAAAATACCACCAAAAGAAATCTCTATTTGTGTGGGGAAAAAAACATAAAAATGTAATTTGGGTACAGTGTTGCATGACCGCGCAATTGTCATTCAAAGTATGTCAGCGCTGAAAGCTGAAAATTGGTCTGGGCAGGAGGGGGGTGGGGGGTTTAAATGACCAGTAAGCAAGAGGTTAAAGCGGAGCTGCACCCGCACCAAAAATATTAAAAGTCAGCAGCTACAAATACTGCAGCTGCTGACTTTTTTAATAAATGGACACTTACCCGTTCCGGGTTCCAGCGGTGTCGGCAGAATGTGACGAGTGAGCGCACGTCTCTCGCTGCCCCGCCACCATCCTCTGTCAGGGAATCAGGACTCGCGCATGCGCAGTAGGGAACCGGGCAGTGAAGACGTTGCGTCTTCACTGCCCGGTTCCCTACTGCGCATGCGCGAGTCACGATGCGCTTCTCTATTGGTCCCCGCTGTGTCCTGGGAACTGTGTTTCCCAAGACACAACGGGGCATCCTCGGATAACCCAATTGTGGCACCGGAGGGGGGGAGGAATCCGATAAGCGGAAGTTCCACTTTAGGGTGGATCTCCGCTTTAAACTATAATTTCTAGTTGTTAGACTATTGCAGGTTATACATTTTCTATCTCGGGTGCTTTAGGCCCCTTTCACACTGACGCGTTTTTCAGGCGCCACAGCGCTAAAAATAGCGCCTGTAAAGCCCCTGAAAAATCCGGCCCCATTCACTCCAGTGTGAAAACCGGACGGTAAAAAAAGTCCTGCTAGCAGCATCTTTGGAGCGGTGAAGGAGCCGTGTATTCACCACTCCTACCCATTGAAATCAATGGGGCAGCGCGACTATACCGCCACCAAAGTGCTGCTGCAGCGGCGCCTTGCGTGTGGTTTTAACCCTTTTTCGGATGCTAGCGGGGGTTAACACCGCTCCGCTAGCGGAGAATACCGCTGCTAAAACGACGGTAAAGCAGCCCTAAATTTAGCGCTGCTTTACCGCCGACGCCCCCACCGCCCAGTGTGAAAGGGGCCTTTATTGAATAGTTCTAATGTTTTTTTTTTCTATGTACTTTCTTGGAAATGTTTTGCACTGTTCTGAATATTTTTAAGTGGCTCTTTAGGTAAACATTACAAGCCTGCTAGAATATATTCTTAACATATCACAGTATAGAGCAGCAGTGTCATTTTTCAGAAATACCCCCACCTTTTATCATTAAAGACCCTGAGTTCTAGTCAGTGACTTTGCCTGGGCTGAGATGATGTCATCAGTCTGCTGCAGGCCCGAGGAGGCATTTCCTCAGTCTCCCCTCAGCGATCAGACTGCAACATTTGTAACTATGTAGTAAGTCACGAGGTGAGAGGGTGCAGCAGGAGTTTGGGCCCTGTCAGATGTTTGTGAACACAGCCAAGAACTGCACAGACCCCAGGATTTACACGACTGTGTCATTTTTTTAAACTTTTTTTTTTTTATAAATTTCTTAGATTTTTTTTTTTTTTTTGGATTCCTTTGACTGTCATCTTCATTTTTTTTTTTTTTTTTTTTGTTTACTTTATACATTTGTTTGATTTTTTTTTTTTTTTTTTTTTTATTTTGATTTGATTTCTTTGACTTTGACTTTTTATTTATTTTTTTTTTTTTGATTCCTTTGACTGTCATCTTTTTTTTTTTTTTTTACTTTTTTATTTATACATTTCTTTGATTTTTTTTTTTATTTTATTTAGATTTGATTTCTTTGACTTTTTATTTTGATTTGATTTCTTTGACTGTGTCATCTTTGATCCAACATCTCAATCCAGGAAACCTGGAATGATGCCTGAACAAAGATGGTGCCATCCTAGAAAGAGAATCAGATGCAGGCATCGCCGGGGGGGGGGGGGGGGGGGGGTGGGGGGGGGGGAGTACTGTGATGCCTGTGAGAGGTAATAAATACCTGGAAGTATTGCACTGACACATTTACTTAGCATGCATTTACTTAATAAAATATATCTAATGATACTTCTACTGCAAGTGATGAGGAGATAACAGCAAATACAAAACAATCATCTGTGACACGACTATATTCTTCTGTCTCTTGGATAAAAAAAAATGATTTTTTTAAATCTCCTTTCTGAAACCGTGCTTTCAGGCTTAGCAATTTTTTTTTTTTTCTCTCTCCTGCTTTGTGTCAACCTCTATGCTGTGTCGAGGCCTTTAGCTCATTAGCGTCAGGCTGCTGTTTAACAGCATTCTAAAGCAGTTTAATGTGACATGTACCTCTTGTTGAGGCTGAGAGGATGCAGAGGGGTTTGTGAGCCTCAGGTAAAATGCAGCTTAAACACAAGGAATCGCTAAAGGTAGAAGGCATATACTGCCTCATAATTCAGTGTCATGAGCTTATTAAAGTCCATTGTTGGGAATTTTTGGAACAAACCAGAAGTTATTTTTCTCCCTTGTGTATATAAGAGGGTGGTGCACTTTTGAAAGGTACGCTCCAGTCAATTAAATAGAAAATTAGAGCTTGAGCTGCATAGTTGGGATTATATTCAGCCTGTTCAAGAGATTTTTGCATCTAGACCAGACATCTCAACCAAGTTTTTGTGGAGGGGTAGGGTTCCTTCAGAGTTTTCTAGGAGTTCCGTTCTTTGAGGAGTGTCGGATCAGAGGCGGCTCTCTAATTAGGCAAATTAGGCGGTCGCATAAGGCCTCGCACTCGCAGGGGCCTCGCAGCTGCCTAATTTGCCTAAGAGCCACCCCGGAGGCTGTCCCACAGGGCACCCATGGATGAGACAAAGCCGCTCCTGTCACTCTCTGGCTCCTGTCACATTTGTAAAGACACGGACACACGTGGGCATGGATTATCCTCCCCCTCTCTCAGCTCTTTCTGGCGCTCCCACTCAGTGTGTTCCAACGCTGTCTGCAAAAATCTTACAAGGGAAGAGGTGGAGCTGCAGCTTACAAGTGCTGAGATGGGAGTGAATGCTCAGTGCTCATTGCCCGAGATCGGAGACCCCCCCCCCCCTGCACATACCATCCACCCCTATTCACTCTGTGCCCCCCTGCACATACCACCCACCTCTAATCACTCTGTGCCCCCCTCCTGTGCATACCACCCATCCCTATTCACTCCATGCCCATCTCCTGCGCATACCACCCATCTCTATTCACTCCGTGCCCATCTCCGCGCATACCACCCACCCCTATTCACTCTGTTCCCCCTCTCCTGCGCATACCACCCATCCCTATTTACTCCGTGCCCATCTCCTGCACATACCACCCATCCCTATTCACTCCGTGCCCATCTCCGCGCATACCACCCATCCCTATTCACTCCGTGCCCATCTCCTGCGCATACCACCCACCCCTATTCACTCCGTGCCCCCCTCCCGCGCATACCACTCACCCCTATTCACTCTGTGCAGCCCTCCTCCTCATACCACCCACACCTATTCACTCTGTGCCCATCTCCTGCACATACCACCCATCCCTATTCACTCCGTGCCCATCTCCGCGCATACCACCCACCCCTATTCACTCTGTTCCCCCTCTCCTGCACATACCACCCATCCCTATTCACTCCGTGCCCATCTCCGCGCATACAACCCATCCCTATTCACTCCGTGCCCATCTCCTGCGCATACCACCCACCCCTATTCACTCCGTGCCCCCCTCCTGCACATACCACTCACCCCTATTCACTCTGTGCACCCCTCCTCCTCATACCACCCACACCTATTCACTCTGTGCCCATCTCCTGCACATACCACCCATCCCTATTCACTTCGTGCCCATCTCCTGCAAATACTGCCCACCCCTATTCACCCTGTGTCCCCCCCTCCTGCACATACCACCCACCACCCCTATTCACCTTGAGGCGGAGAATCTCACTACTGCTGCTGCTTGTATGGGTGGGATGTATACTGCGCCAATCCTTGCTGACCCTCCTTTCCTATTTATCCCATGTGATTGGCGCAGTACACATCCCACCCAAACTAGTGGCAGCAGTAATAAGATGCTCGGGTTCTTCCTCAACCCCTGCAAAGGGTGTGAGTGGGGCCTCATGTCTAAATTTTGCCTAATGCCTCGCAAAGCCTAGAGTCGCCTCTGTGTCAGATTGACCCTCAACCCGATGGTGCCCGCATAGTTCCAGGGCCATTGTCACTTAACAGTTAGCGGCGTAAGAACAATGATATTTTTAGCTCACTGCAAGGGGCATTCTTTCTACTGATCCCACTGACCTATAAATCTATCCCCTATTTTGTAGATGCTCTAACTTTTGCGCAAGCCAATCAAAAATATCCCCATTTTTTTTTTTTTAACCACTTCAGCCCCGGACCAATTTGCAGCCAAAGGACCAGGCCCCTTTTTGCGATTCGGCACTGCGACGCTTTAACTGACAATTGCGCGGTCGTGCGACGTTGCACCCAAACAAAATTGACGTCCTTTTTTTCCCCACAAATAGAGCTTCCTTTTGCTGGTATTTGATCACCTCTGCGGTTTTAATTTTTTGCGCTATAAACAAAAAAAAATGCGTACAATTTTGAAAACATAATATTTTGTACTTTTTGTTATAATAAATATCCCAATTTTTTTTTTAAAAGCTAACTTTTTCTCAGTTTAGGCCGATATGTATTCTTCTACATATATTTTTGTTAAAAAAAAAATAAAATCAAAAAAAAATAAACGCAATAAGCGTATAATACGCTTATTGCAATTAATTTTTTTTTGATTTTTTTTTTTTTAACAAAAATATGTAGAAGAATACATATCGGCCTAAACTGAGAAAAAGTTAGCTTTTTTTTAAAAAAAAATGGGGATATTTATTATAACAAAAAGTACAAAATATTATTCAAAATAGTTTTCAAAATTGTCGCTCTTTTTTTTTTTTTTTTATAGCGCAAAAAAATTTAAACCGCAGAGGTGATCAGATACCAGCAAAAGGAAGCTCTATTTGTGGGAAAAAATGGACGTCAATTTTGTTTTGGGTACAACGTCACATGACCGCGCAATTGTCAGTTAAAGCGACGCAGTGCCGAATCGCAAAAAGGGGCGTGGTCCTTTGGCTGCAAATTGGTCCGGGGCTTAAGTGGTTAAAAATATATATATATATATATATATATATATATATATATATATATATATATATATATATATATATATATATATATATATATATATTATAATATATTTATTAAAGCAAAAAGTACAAAGTATTATGTTTTCAAAATTGTCGCTATTTATTTGTTCATAGCGCAAAAAATAAAAACCGCAGAGTTGATCAAATACCACCAAAAGAAAGCTCTATTTGTGGGGAAAAAAAGGAGATGCATTTAGTTTGGGTACAACGTCGCACGACCGCGCAATCGTCAGTTAAAGCGACGCAGTGCCGAATCGCAAAAAAATTGCCTGGTCATTGAGCAGCCAAAACTTCCAGGGGCTGAAGTGGTTAAAGTAGCGCAGTGCTGAGCAGCAAAAAAATGGTCTGATCATGAAGGGGGTAAAACCTTCTGGAGGTCAAGTGATTAATATGTGTTAAACAAAAAATGCAGCATGCAGTAATTTTTATACATATCTTAGTATGTGATATTTGGAAAGAAAGTCACTTTGCCTTAATTAGAAATGAGCGTTTCTGGTGATTTTTACATATGTATCTACAAAGGAGTGAATGAAAACGGTTTTACATAAGCCAGCTGGCAGCTCATTTCCAGTGGCCCTTTAAGCCGTGCCACTGGTAATAATTGCATCTTTCAAACTGTCTCCAATTGTCCTTAATTGAGCAGGAGACATTCAGAATTATTGATCATATTTGAAATAGCAGCTGTGTGTTTGGTTCTGTGACCTATAGATCGTTGGATGTGAGGCTTACAGAAGAATTAATAATTATTTCAGTCTCTACTGGAACTTCTCTGTTTGGGAGAATTAAATGGCATAAGTCATTTGTGAGATTTCAGGTCTCCCAGGGAACACCGGGCTGAACGGGTACATGAACGGTTACAAAGACATTCCCAATGGCAATTTAGAAGCTTTGTTGTAAGTACGGGTACTCTTTAATCACCTTAAAGCGTAACTTTACCCATAACAACTTGATAAAAAAATTATGTTCTTTAACCACTTCCCTTCCGTAGGCCGTCATATGACGGCCTTGACTTCCCCGGGGTATATCTGAATGATGGGTGTAGCTACAGACATCATTCAGATATTGCCGTTTTCAGCCGGCGATTCCCTGCACCATAAGAACGATCATAGCGGCTGTTCCGCCGCTTGATCGTTCTTACGGGCGGCGGGAGGGGACGTCCCCCCCCTCCCACTGCCCTCCGGTGCTTCTACCGACTCACCGCTTCCATCGGTGAGTCAGACACAGGATCCGCCGGCCCCCGGATGATGACCATAGAGATTTCCGGCGGACCAGATGGTCGCCGGAGTCTCTATGATCGTTCGGAAGGCCGGGCGCGATGTTATGACCTCACGCCCGGCCTCTGCATTCAAATAACGGCGCCGCCTCAGCTGGGAAGCGGTGATCATATTTTTTATTTTTGGCTTCCCAGCCTAGAGGTGAGATGTGGGGTCTTATTGACCCCCCATATCTCACTGTAAATAGGTCCGATCGTGTCATATTCCTATTACAAGGGATGTTTACATTCCTTGTAATAGGAATAAAAGTAATCATTTTTTTTTTTTAAAGTGTCAAACTAAAAAACTAAAAGTAAAATTAACAATAATAAAACATTTTTTTTTTTTTTAAAGCGCCCTGTCCCCGTGAGCTCGTACGCAGAAGTGAACGCATACGTAAGCCCCGCCCACATATGAAAACGGTGTTCAAACCACACATGTGAGATATCGCCGCGAAAGTTAGAGCGAGAGCAATAATTCTAGCCCTAGACCTCCTCTGTAACTCAAAACATGTAACCAGTAAAAATTTTTAAAGAATTTCTTCAGTGTTGTCACATGAAAAGATAGAAGAAAATATTTACAAAATTTGAGGGGTGTACTCACTTTTGTGAGATAGTCAGTCTCTCTCTCTCTCTCTCTCTCTCTCTCTCTCTCTCTCTCTCTCTCTCTCTCTCTCTCTCTCTCTCTCTCTCTCTCTCTCTCTCTCTCTCTCTCTCTCTCTCTCTCTCTCTAACAATCCAGTGCAGTTTTGGACCCTTTCCACATACTTTCTAATTAATTTACAAGGGGCGACTGGGGAGGTGGATAAAATTATACTCCCTGTCACTTCCTGTGGGCAGTACTGGGTGTGATGATGGATGTCTTCCAGCCAGGAAGTGAGGCGGGGCTCTATCTGACTTGCTCTGGCTTCTAATGCACATTCTGAGAAGCTCACAGTGTGCAGTGAAATCAGAGTAAGCCATTTCAGTCCGGGAGAGGAGCCGCTACAACTGTGCAAGACTGAAAGGAAGGCTGGAGGTCAGATTTCTTGCATATTGATGGATATCCCCTTGAAGGGAAAGGAGATAACTTTGTTAACCACATTTTGTGATTGCAGTGCCCCCCCCCCCCCTTAGTCTCATCAATGCCCAGATTATCTTCTAGTCCGGAGCCCCTTTTATCCAGCTGTTAAGGGACCGTTGCTTGTCAGGTTGCAGAATAAGTTCCTTTTTCCTTTCCTGCCTCCTCAGCCGCTCGTGTACCTTTCATGCAATTCCTGATTTCTCTCACGGCAGGTCATTTAGAGAAAGTCACTGTGAAAAATCTCTTCTGCCGAGTACGGGATAATAAAACCCGATGAAATCAGATGAAGCTTTTATTCCAGGCTGATAATGTCACCGTTGTGATGCTTGGCGATGGGGGAAGGGAGGGCGATTGGAGACCAATGATGTTATGGTACAGGTAGACAATTTTCAAGTGATGCTTATTGCACTTCAGAGGAGAGGTTATGTACCGGGCTGGTTGTGTACTGTACAAAATAAAGTGCAACTCCATTTTTGAGGAAGGGTATGGTGATAAATAAAGCATAAATAATCCAATTTTTTGATTATTTTTTTCAAATATTTTTTTTCTGTTGCTAATAGATATTCACGCTCGCCAAATTCTTCACTGGTGTGTAACCCATGTGACTTTACCTCCATTTTTCTTTTGTCTGGTACAGGCAGGTGAAGTCACAGCTCCTGAGCCTAAGGCCCCTTTCACACTGGGGCGTTTTGCGGGTGCTACAGCGATAAAAATAGCGCCTGAAAAAAGCAGGTCCTTTCACTCCAGTGTGAAATCTGGAAGGGCGCTAGCAGAACGGTAAAAGTCCTGCTAGCAGCATCTTAGGAGCGGTGAAGGAGCCGTGTATTCACCGCTCCTAAACAGCTCCTACCCATTGAAATCAATGGGGCAGCGCGGCTATACCGCCGGCGGTTTTAACCCTTTTTCGGCTGCTAGCGGGGGTTAAAACCGCTCCGCTAGCGGCAGAATACTGCCACTAAAACAACGGTAAAGCAGTGATAAATATTACAAAAACAATGACCTCTGTGCTATTGAACGCATTAAGACTTCTTGCCAACATCAATACCTAACCCAACACTTAAAATAAATTCACAAAAGCGCGGTGGTTGTCGTAGCTGCAAGGAGGGGTAGACTCCAATGTCCAACAAGCTCATATAGGTGTGACGGTCAGGTGACCACAGCCATTTGTCCATATACTGTATTTTAAGTTGTTATTGAAACATTTAATCTGCCAGTAATTTTTGCTTGCTTATTCAGGTTGGTAATTGTACATTTCCTCTCTGCTGGCTGTATGTGTGTTGGATAGGGACAGTTAGGCCTGTTTCACAGTGGGGCGGTGGGGGCGTCGGCAGTAGAACGCTGCTATTTTTAGCTGCGATTTACCGCCAATTTTGCGGTTCTATTCGCTTTTACCCACTAGTGGCCGAGAAAGGGTTAAAACCACCGCAAAGCGCTGCTGCAGCACCGCTAGACATGTGCACAACAAAAAAAATTTGTTTATTTTCGTTTTTTTCGTTTCCGTTGATTCGTAACGATTCGTAAGTCGTCAGTGTTCGTATTCGTACATTCGTAAAAGTTATTTTTTCGTTGATTCGTTTTTTCGTTAGTTTAATTTACGTTTATTCGAAATTCGGACGCATTCGTATTTATTCGTAACATTCGTAGTGTAGTGGATATTTCGCCACACTCTTGCGCTAATAAGCGCCTTTCAATCTTATGATATAATGCACCCTCTGATCGTATGCCTCCCTGGATCCCCAGCTCCCAAAAACAGACATTACCAGCAGCTTCACGTCATCCTCTCATCATCAGCATCCAAACCTCACCAGCCAAGCATTCCATCTAAACCCCTCATTCAAACTTCACCAGCCAAGCATTCCATCTATCACCACCTCAGTCTGGCTGCTTTCCATCTTAGCCCCTGGTTTCCCATTGCCCAGTAAACAGCCATCAACAGCAAGTATTCTTACATGTTCATCTCAGCCTCGGTCAGCATCATTGCCCTCTCCCAGCTCAGTGAACTCCTTTATTTAGAAAACATTCCAAGCCACACCCTCAGGGGTTTGCCTCCAACAGCTAAACCCCTCCCACAAAGGATGTGGCCTCATCTCATTCACACAGGATGTGAATGACCATATAAGGAAATACAATACAATGGTATTACAATACAGGGACAATTGTTTTCCTTCAAAATAACCAATCACAGATGTATACATTCAGTAAAAGGGTAGGGCACTCACAAAAGGAATTGCACATGATTAAATCAGACACATGGAGACAGATGACAATCTATAAAAACATATATCCTAGAATAAAATGTCCACATACATTTTATACAATATAATTTCCACAACAGTAGATTCGTAATCGGAGCATAATTCATAATTTTATGTAATGTATATGCTATTATTACATTTTAAGAGACACGGAAAATTACGAATCGGAAAAAAAAGTTACGAATGTACGAATTTTTTTGTTCAATCCATTCGAAGCACGTTAAGCAGCGCCATTGTAAGGGACACGGAAAATTACCAATTCAACAAAAAAAAAAAAAAAAAAGTTTCAAATGTACGAATTTTTTCGTTCATTTTCGTTGTTCCTGTTTTCGTTTTTCGGATTTTCTTCATTCGTACATTTGTTGTTTCTAATTTGGCTTTTTTCGGATTTTCGTTGTTTTTCGGATTCGTTCGATTCGAACGATTCGTAAAACGAACGAAAATAACGAAGAAAAAAATCAACGAATTGCACATGTCTATACACCGCTCCAAAGATGCTGCTAGCAGGACTTCTTTTAGCGTCCTGCCAGCGCACCGCTCCAGTGTGAAATCCCTCTGGGATTTGTACATTGGAGACACAGCAGCGGCTCTTTCAGGGCGCTTTGCAAGCGCTATTTTTAGCGCTGTAGCACCTGCAAAGCACCCTCAGCATGAAAGGGGGTCTTAGCTTCCTTGCTGCAGGACTTCTGCAGTGAGAGAGGACAATGAAGCACAATCACTACTCAGTAGCAGTATTAAACAGGAAGCAGCACCTGCCTATGTAATAGACAAAGGTGCCTGCCCATTTGTGATTTTTATATTCACTGCCCATGTTTTTGTTTAATTTATTTTTGCACATTGAAAAGATTGTTTACAATACATTGATTATGTAAACCTACTTTTCTGAGAACATTCAATTATTAATGGCTCAGTTTAACCCCCGTTGTTATGGTAATCTGCTACAGAGTTCTTCTGAATAGGCACATTGAGTTTGGAGTTTCATACTTCATAATAAAAAACCTGCTTTGAGCCCAGTGGTGGCAGTGTTACTCTCTGTTCAGGAGGCTTTGTGAACCTGCTTCTCTGTGAACTGTTCAGAGAGACCGCGTATCCCCGCCGTCCTTTCACTCTCCACTGTGGCTAAAGACAACTCCTGGCCACATATCACACATCCATACAGATATATTGCTGTTTTACCTGCCTTTAGGATTTGTAAAGTGGCGCACATGATTCAGTCTGGTCTGTGTGCTATATGGCTGAAGGGAAATTAGGTGGTTTCACACCAGCAACTTATTGCTCCAACCTCCGTTGCCTGTTGGAGAAAAGAGCAGAGTCCTTGAGCATCGCAGAGTATTTCAGGAGAGGAGTGTTAGAGGAAGAAGACGCCCTCACCAGTGCAGATTTTTTGTAGGAGAGTTAGAATGCAAAAGTGCAGAGTATTTCAGGAGTTGAGGTTAAGGCCCCTTTCACACTGGGGTGTTTTTCAGGCGTTACATCGCTAAAAATAGTGCCTGTGAAAGTGTGAAAGCCGGAGCGGTGCGCTAGCAGGGCGGTCAAAAAAGTCCTGCTAGCAGCATCTTTGGAGCGGTGAAGGAGCGGTGTATTCACCGCTCCTACCCATTGAAATCAATGGGACAGCGCGGTGCGGTGCTTTGCGGGCGGTTTTAACCCTTTTTTCGGCCGTTAGCGGGGGTTAAAACCGCACCACTGGCAGCCGAAAACCGCTGCTAAAAAGACAGTAAAGCAGCACTAAATATAGGGCTGCTTTACCGCCGACGCCGCTCCCGCCCCAGTGTGAAAGGCGCCTAAGAGAAGTTGGGGTTGGTGAGTGGATGGCTATGCTTGTTCTCCATGGTCCCACTGTAAAAGCAGTATCTATATTGTGGCCCAGAGGGCCCGGTGTGTCCCTTCGCTTGCCTCAATCTGGCCCTTGGGGCAATTTTGTTGCCACTGACACCAACAATGGGGCACTCTTTCCCCCACTGACACCAACAATGGGGCACTCTTTCCCCCACTGACACCAACAATGGGGCACTCTTTCCCCCACTGACACCAACAATGGGGCACTCTTTCCCCCACTGACACCAACAATGGGGCACTCTTTCCCCCACTGACACCAACAATGGGGCACTCTTTCCCCCACTGACACCAACAATGGGGCACTCTTTCCCCCACTGACACCAACGATGGGGCACTATTCTTCCCCCCTAATACCAAAGATGCATTGTTTGTACATTATACCTTCCTTTGTGGTGTGCTGGAAACAGAGCAGAAAAATGTCAGCGCTTCTGCTAATTGCCTGCTACTGCGTGTTCCAGCACGTCACTCTGCTTAATTTGAGTAATCTGCTCCGTATTCTTGAGAAGAGGACTATTTTAACACAAACATTAGCATCAGGACTAAAATGAAAAGGAACCAAGAATCTTTAGCAGCGTCCCTGTGGAGGCAGGTGTAACGTACAGATTATACCCACCTTCTCAAACACTGCCATTTGAATTTTTTTGTAATTATCCTTAAAGCGGAGTTCCAGGCTTTTTATGTTTATTAAAAGTCAGCAGCTACAAAAAGTGTAGTTGCTGAATTTTAATAAACAGACACTTACCTATTCCACGGTCCAGCGATGCGGCCGAACGGGGTGTCGCTTCTCTCCCCCTTCTCTCCGCCGGTGCCTCCATTGCCACTCTGGGCACCCGGCCATGACAGCTTTCGGCTTCCCGGCCGGGCACGCACGGCGCATGTGTGAGTCGCGCTGCGCTCCCGAAGGTGGACAGGCGATCTCCTGCTACCTGTCACGTGTCCCAGGAGATCGCCTACAGGGAGGGGCCACCTAAGGCGAAAGGAGGAGTTGCCTTGGCGGTCTCTGGGCGGAAGGAGGAAGTGGGACAGGAAGTCCCCCTCCTAATGAAGCCCCCACCCCCCCCCCCCCCCCCCCCCCCCAAAAAAAAAATTGCATGCCAAATGTGGCATGTAAGGGGGCGAGGAGTGCCTAAAGTTCCATTTTTGGGTGGAACTCTGCTTTAAAATACAACTAAAGGCCTTAGTATGACAATCTAAATAAGTATCAAATCCAGTTTCTATGCAATACACACGAATCATAAAGTAAAAAAATAAAAAATGTCCTTTTACCTCCCCTGACTGAGTCAAATTCTTCATTTGGGTCTCACACACTTCCCCCTCCCAGACACTGCAGCTCACAGTGGGAGGGTTTCAGCAGCACAGCTCTGTGACAACTCTGCTCTGACTTCAGGAGCAGTGTAGCATCATTGCCACACCATTACAGAAAGCTGCATGAGCAAGAATTCACTGGCGGGATCAACAGGTATTTGTGACTTTCCAGGCTAAGAGAAAACTGTAAATACACATGTACTTATAATTAAAGATAAATTCCAGGTATGAATATTTTTACATAGTTACATCTATGGTCCAGCTTGAACCAATGAAACAATGCATATACAATACCTGTGGGATCCTTGTGGAAGCTGGAAGTCACTGTAGTTGCCAATGCTACTACACCGCTACTACAGTGATCTCCACTATCTTCCAGGTCCTGTGCTGAGTGACTACCCTGCTGCTTTTTGAACACAGGAGGTTACCACATGCTCCATTCAGAGACTTCTATGTATTTTCCCAATAAATTCAAAGTGTTCTCTGATTGGATGAGGTGGAGATTGTGACATCATATGCTGCCTCCTTGCCTTGTCCAAAGTGCCCCCTGAATGGCGCCCGTGCTGGGAGGGTGACCTCCTGTGTCCACAATGCAGCAGGGCACCCGCTCGGCATACGACCTGGAAGCTAATGGCATTCACTGGAATAGCGGTACCTACTACAGTGATTTCCAGCTTCCAGGGGGATCAGCCAGGTATAGTATTCGGAACAAACTGGACCAATGTAACTTTGTAAAAATATCTAGAGGTGCACCAAATGGAAATTTTGGTGCCGAAACGGAAAATGCACTTGGCCGAAAACCAAAACCGAAAATTTAAATTTTTTTTTAAAAATATGTATATTTTTTTATATACAGTGCCTTGATTGAGTATTCATACCCCTTGAAATCTCCCACATTTTCTCATGTTACAACCAAAAACGTAAATGTATTTTATTGGGATTTTATGTGATGGACCAACACAAAGTGGCACATAATTGTGAAGTGGTAGGAAAATGATAAATGGTTTTTAATTTATTTTTACAAATGCATATGTGAAAAGTGTGGGGGGGGGGATTTGTATTCAGCTCCCTTTACTCTGCTACCCCTAACTTAAAATCTAGTGGAACCAATTGCCTTCAGAAGTCACCTAATTAGTGAATAGAGTCCACCTGTGTGTGATTTAATCTCAGTATAAATAGCTGTTCTGCGAAGCCCTCAGAGGTTTGTTAGAGAACCTTAGTGATTAAACAGCACCATGAAGGCCAAGGAACACACCAGACAAAACTATAATTCTCCCACTCTACAAGACTCTGGTCCGGCCGCATCTTGAGTATGCCATTCAGTTCTGGACACTAGTCCTCAGGAAGGATGTGCTGTAACCGGAGAGAGTCCAGAGAAGGGCAACTAAACGAATTAAAGGAATAGAGGACCTCAGCTATGGGGAAAGACTACAAGCATTGAACTTATTCTCTCTGGAGAAGAGACGCTTGAGAGGGCATATGATATCAATGTACAAATACCGTACTGGCGACCCCACAATAGGGAAAAAAATATTTAGGGAAAAGGACTTTAAAAAGACACGTGGCCATTCACTAAATTTGGAAGAGAAGCGGTTTAAACATAAACTGCGTAGAGGATTCTTTACTGTCAGAGCAGTAAGAATGGAATTCTTCTCCACAAGCGGTGGTATCTGCAGGGAGCTTTGATAGTTTCAAAAAACTATTAGCTGGGCACCTTAACGAGCACAAAATACAGGGGTATACGATGTACTATTGACATAAACACACACACATCATAGGTTGAAGTGGATGGACTAATGTCTTTTTTCAACCTTAGTAACTATGTAACAGGTCAGGGATAAAGTTGTGGAGAAGTGTAAAGCAGGGTTAGGCTATAAAAAAATCTCCCAAGATTTGAACATCTCACGGAGTTCTGTTCAATCCATCATCCGAAAATGGAAAGAGTATGGCACAACTGCAAACCTACCAAGACATGGCCGTCCATCTAAACTGACCGGGCCGGGCAAGGAGAGCATTCATCAGAGAAGCAGCCAAGAGGCCCATGGTAACTCTGGAGGAGCTGCAGGTGGGAAAATCTGTCCACAGGACAACTATTAGTCGTGTTCTCCACAAATCTGCCCTTTATGGAAGAGTGACAAGAAGAAAGACATTGGAGAAAGAAAGTCATAAGAAGTCCAGTTTGCAGTTTGTGAGAAGCCATGTGGGGGACACAGCAAACATGTGGAAGAAGGTGATCTGGTCAGATGAGACCAAAATTTTACTTTTTGGCCTAAAAGCAAAACGCTATGTGTGGCGGAAACTAACACTGCACATCACCCTGAACACACCATCCCCACCGTGAAACATGGTGGTGGCAGCTTCATGTTGTGGGGATGCTTTTCTTTAGCAGGGGCAGGGAAGATGGTTTAGAGTTGATGGGAAGATGGATGGAGCCAAATACAAGACAATCTAAGGCCCCTTTCACAAGTGTGGACCGTATGTCCGTTTTTCATCCATCCGTTTTCGGATGAAATACGGACATACATGTACCCCTATGGGATAGCGGGTGTCAGCGGATGAGCATCCGCTGACACCCGATATCGTCCGTCTCCGCTATGGTCCGATTCTGCAGACGGAGGAAAACCCTATTTTTCTATCCGTCTACAGAGCGGATCGGATGAACACGGACAGGCGGTCCGTGTTAATCCGATCCCCCATAGGGGAGAGCGGAGATCTGACAGGGCGGTCCCTGCACAGTGTGCAGGGACCGCCCTGTAATCCGCCGGCTCAGCGGGGATCAGCGGAGCAATCCCCGCTGAGCAGCGGATGTTCACGGGGCGGATCATTACGGATCCCCGTGTGAAAGGACCCTTAGAAGAAAACCTGTAATGCCGTGTACACACGACCGGAATTTCCGATTTGGAAACAGTCCGATGGGAGCTTTTCATCGGATTTTCCATCCGTGTGTATGCCCATCAGTCTTTTTCTGTCGGCATTTTCAACAGACTTTGAGAGCCTGTTCTTAATTTTGCAAAACCTTTCTATCGGATTTTCAGATCGTGTGTATGCAATTCCGACACGCAAAATTCCGACGCATGCTCAGAAACAATAAACTTCCCTTTTATAGTGCCGTCGAATGCCTTGTATGTCGTGGTGTTATTGACCGTCGGAATTTGGTGTGACTGTGTGTAGGCAAGACAGCTTGAGCGAAATTCCAACGGGAAAACAATCGGAGCTTTTTCCAACGAGAATTCTGATCGTGTGTACGCGACATTAGAGTCTGCAAAAGACTTGAGACTGGGGAGGAGGTTCACCTTCCAGCAGGACAACGGCCCTAAACATACAGCCAGAACTACAATGGAATGGTTTAGATCAGTGGTCTCCAAACTGTGGCCCGGGGGCAGGATGTGGCCCTTTGCTTGCCTTTATCTGGCCCTTGGGGCACTAATTCCCGTACTGACACCATTAATGATGCACTGTTCTTTTTATTGATCTCACTAATTGGGCGCTATTCCTCCGATTAAAACCAATGATGGGGCACTGATGCAGGGGCATTTTGTACTCCTACTGACCACAATAAGGCCCCCTAAAGCCTAAAGGACAGTAAACTGGCCCTTTTGCTTAGAAAGTTTGGAGACCCCTGGTTTAGATCAAAGCATATTCATGTGTTAGAATGGCCCAGTCAAAGTCCAGACCTAAATCCAATTGAAAATCTGTGGCAAGACTTCAATATTGCTGTTCAGACACTCTCCATCCAATCAAAACGGAGCTTGAGCTATTTTACAAAGAAGAATGGGCAAAAATGTCCCTCTCTAGATGTGCAAAGCTGGTAGAGACATCCCCAAAAAGACTTGCAGCTGTAATTGCAGAGAAAAGCGGTTCTACAAAGTATTGACTCATGGGCCACGTCCTGGTAGGTTTCCAGTTGTGCCATACTCTTTCCATTTTCTGATGATGGAAGCTTGGGATATTTTTTTCTCTACAACTTGACCTGTCTGGTGTGTTCCTTGGCCTTCATGATGCTGTTTGTTCACTAAGGTTCTCTAACAATCCTCTGAGGGCTTCACAGAACAGCTGTAGTTATACTGAGAATAAATTACACACAGGTGAACTCTATTTACTAATTAGGTGACTTCTGAAGGCAATTGGTTCCACTAGATTTTAGTTAGGGGTATCAGAGTAAAGGGGGCTGAATACAAATGCCCCCCCCCCCACACTTTAAACCTATTTATTTGTAAAATATTTTGAAAACCTTTTATCATTTTCCTTCCACGTCACAACTATGAGCCACTTTGTGTTGGTCTATCACACAAAATCCCAATAAACTACATTTACATTTTTGATTGTAACATGACAAAATTTGGAAAATTTCAAGGGGTATGAATACTTTTTCAAGGTAATGTATAATTGTATTCTATTCAAATTTTTAATTACTATCATGAATTTAAATGAATATGAACTTATTGTTGGCCATTATCGGCACCTTTAGCAGAAGAAAATTCTATGTTTGTCTTTACACTGGTCCGTTGAGCTTCCGTTGTGGTGTTAAAAATCCCACTTGCTGCATCTTTGGCCTGTTAAAACAAAAACGCACCTCCCCATTGAAATGCATTGAAAGCCCAGCAAGAACGCATCAATAACGCACCCGTGTTACATATTTTATGCGGTTTTTGAGTCCTATAACCTATGAAAAAAAAAACATAAACACAGTAAAATCGCAAAATTGCACAAAATCTCATAAGTTTTGGCACCTTTCTCTCTTATCCGCAAAATGCCGATAACACCAACATATCAGACGCCAACATTTTGGGTTTATCTCCAAAAATATCCATATCTGGAGTTCATCTTTAACCGGGTTCCCGAACGGCGCAAAACGATGTACGTCGGCAGAATGGCATGGACAGGCATAAGGGCGTACAGGTACATCCCTTTAAAAATGCTGCCGTGCCATCGCGCGCGGTGGTCGGGACCCCCTTGAGTCCAGTCGCAGGTCCCACGGACTCGATCACCGCGGGGATACCCGCGTCCGTCTCACGGGAAGGCTGTATGGGGAGATGCGGAAGTAAACAGCATCTCCCCGTTCTGCCTAGCAACTAGTGACACTGATCTCTGCTCCCTGTGATTGGAGCAGAGATCAGTGTTCACTAAAACACAGCCACGCCCCCCACAGTTAGTAACACGCCCCTAGCAACACTTAACCCCTACACTGCCACCCCCTGGTTAACCCCTTCACTGCCAGTGTCATTTACACAGGAATCAGTGCATTTAAATAGCACTGACTGCTGTATAAATGACAATGGTCCCAAAAATGTCCGATGTGTCCGCCATAATGTTGCAGTCACAATAAAAATCTCTGATCGCCGCCATTACTAGTAAAAAAAAAAAATTATTAATAAAAATGCTATAAAACTATCCCCTATTTTGTAAACGCTATAACTTTTGCGCAAACCAATCAATATACGCTTATTGCGATTTTCTTTTACCAAAAATATGTAGAAGAATACGTATCGGCCTAAACTGAGGAAAAAAAATTTTTTTTATATATATTTTTTGGGGGATATTTATTATAGCAAAAAGTAAAAAATAATGCGTTTTTTTTCAAAATTGTCGCTCTTTTTTTGTTTATAGCGCAAAAAAAAAAAAAAAAACGCAGAGGTGATCAAATACCACCAAAAGAAAGCTCTATTTGTGGGAAAAAAAGGACGGCAATTTTGTTTGGGAGCCACGCCGCACGACCGCGCAATTGTCAGTTAAAACGACGCAGTGCCGAATTGCAAAAAGCGGTCTGGTCTTAAGCCAACAAAATGGTCCGGTCTGAAAGTGGTTAAATGCTACAGAGCCTATTCGTTTTTTAATGGAAGGCCATAGTTCTACTGTAAGGCCGGATTCACACTGGGGCGGTGCGGGGCGGCGACGGTAAAGCAGCGCTATATTTAGCGCTGCTTTACCGTGGTTTTAACCCCTGCTAGCGGCCGAGAAAGATGGTAAAATCCCCCGAAAAGCGCCACTGCGCTTTGCTGGCGGTATCCCCGTGGTGTCCCATTGATTTCAATGGGTAGGAGCGGTATAGGAGCGGTGAATACACGGCTCCTTCACCGCTCCAAATATGTTGCTAGCAGGACTTTTTTTACCGTCCTGCTAGCGCACCGCTCCAGTTTGAAAGCCCTCCGAGTAAAAGGACCCAATTTTTTTTTTCAGGAGCTATACAGGCGCTATTTTTAGCGCTGTAGCTCCTGAAAAACGCCCCAGTGTGAAAGCACCCCAAGGGGGGGAAAAAAAGCCAGAACAAGAATTTATTACCTCAACAAATTCTATCATATAACTAAATATTTTCCTAACTTATGTTTTTCTTTCCTTCATAATAATGGCACAGGAGCCTCGCTTTTACCTCGCAGACTTGTATTGGTTCCATCTAAGAACCGTTCTGGATTGGTTTATTACCGCATGTCTTTCCAGTGCGACAATCTGCTCCCCCCAGTTTTCTGCAGGTTAAATTATTATTTTTTCCTCTCTTAACATGACTTTAAAAACAGTATTTTACCACTAGGAAAATAGCGAGCAGTTTTTCCTTTCATCCTAATTACATATTCCACTGTCAAATCACCCAGCAGTTTTCAATTCCCCAGAAATATTGATGTAGAATTGTTTATTTGTAGTGGTTCTTAAATGTGGCTGTCATTGTGAATTTTCTGCAGAAATGTCTTATAACTCAGACAAAGTCACTGCAAGTTTGCAGCCAGCAGACATTTTTAACTCTTGCACTTGTGTGTAAAGGGCAACTGCAATTCTAAGTGCGCTTTCATTTTTTGAATTTGTATATATTTCGGTATAAATTTTAGCTCAGGCTCACAGATAGATAGATATACAGTTGTGCTCATAAGTTTACACACCCTGGCAGAATTTATGATTTCTTGGCCATTTTTTAGAGAATATGAATAACACAAAAAACTTTTCTTTCACTCATGGTTAGTGTTTGGCTGAAGCCATTTATTATCAATCAACTGTGTTTTTTACGCTTTTTAAATCATAATGGCAACAGAAACTACTCAAATGACCCTGATCAAGAGTTTACATACCCCAGTTCTTAATACCGTGTATTGTAAGGTGACCAGATTTTTAAAATTAAATCCGGGGACATATTTTTTTTTTTTTTACTAGCAATGGCGGCAATCAGCGACTCTCTGCCCATCGCCGCTTGCCGCCCGCCTCACAGCCTGCCAAGTCTTACTCTTTGGGCCCCGGGTACTACTGGGTGGGGAGCGGAGGAAGATCACTTCGCCAGGGAAGGCAAGGAGATAAGCAGGCAGTCGGCTGGCCGTGACTTGAGCCAGGGTAGAAGAACATGCGAGTGGAGCTGGATGGGCATGCACCTGAAACTGAAGAAATATTCCCTCCGCTCCGACCAGCACAAGATCATCAGAAAGGGGCACAGATAATGGGAAGAAATACACCCCCTCTAAGCTAGTAGGAGCGACGGAGTGGGGGTGTGTAATTCCGAATTTTATTTTTTTAAATTCTGCACTGACTGTCTTTTGAAATTGCCCCAGCCCCTGTTCAAATACAATCCGGGGACAAAACCGGGGACAGACTTGGTCCAGGGACAGAGTCCTCAATCCGGGGACTGTCCCCGGAAACCGAGGATGTCTGGTCACCCTAGTGTATTGCCCCCTTTAACATCAATGACAGCTTGAAGTCTTTTGTGATATTTGTGGATGAGGCTCTTTATCTTCTCAGATGGTAAAGCTGCCCATTCCTCTTGGCAAAAAGCCTCCAGTTCCTGTAAATTCTTGGGCTGTCTTGCATAAATGGCACGTTTTGAGATCTCCCCAGATATTGAGGTCAGGAGACTGAGATGGCCACTCCAGAACCTTCACTTTATTCTGCTGGAGCCAATGACAGGTCGACTTGGCCTTGTGTTTTGGATCATTGTCATGTTGGAAGGTCCAAGTACGTCCCATGCGCAGCTTCCTGGCTGATGAATGCAAATGTTCCTCCAGTTATTTTTTGATAACATACTGCATTCATCTTGCCAACAATTTTGACCAAATTTCCTGTGCCTTTGTAGCTCACACATCCGCAGAACATCAGCGATCCACCTCCGTGTTTCACAGTAGGAATGGTGGACCTTTCATCATAGGCCTTGTTGACTCCTCTCCAAATGTAGTCTTTATGGTTGTGGCCAAAAAGCTCAATTTTGGTCTCATCACTCCAAATGACTTTGTATCAGAAGGTTTGAGTCTTGTCTCTGTGCTGTCTGGCGTATTGTAAGAGGGATACTTTGGCATTTGTGTAGTGATGACTTTCTTCTGGCAACTTGACCATGCAGCCCATCTTTCTTCAAGTGCCTCCTTATTGTGCATCTTGAAACAGCCACACCACTTGTTTTCAGAGAGTCCTGTATTTCACCTGAAGATATTTGTGGGGTTTTCTTTGCATCCTCAACAATTTTCCTGGCAGTTGTGGCCGAAATTTTAGTTGGTCTACCTGACTGTGGTTTGGTTTCAACAGAATAGCTAATTTTCCACTTCTTGATTAGAGTTTGAACACTGCTGATTGGCATTCTCAATTCCTCTGATATCTTTTTATATCCCTTTCCTGTTTTATACAGTTCAACTACCTTTTCCCACAGATCCTTCGACAATTCTTTTGCTTTCCCCATGACTCAGAATCCAGAAACATCAGTGCAGCAGTAGATGAAAGATGCAAGGGTCTGTCAGGAGTCATTGACCTTTTATACACGCACACTAATTACAAGCAAACAGATCACAGGTGAGGATTGTTTTTGTGTTATCATTCATATTCTCTGAAAAATGGCCAAGAAATCATAAATTGTGCCAGGGTATGTAAACTTATGAGCACAATTGTATGTGTTTTAACAACTTCAATACCAGACACTTAGACACCTTCCTGCCCAGACCAATTTTCAGCTTTCAGCGCTGTCACACTTTGAATGACAATAGCGCGGTCATACAACGCTGTACCAAAAAAAAAAAAAATGTTTTTTATCATTTTGTTCCCACAAATGGAGCTTTTTTATTTTTTGCGCAACAAATAAAAAAAGACCAAAAATTTTGAAAAAAAAAAATAATTTTTTTCTTTTTGTTTCTGTTAATTTTTTTGTAAATAAGTACGTTTTCTTCTTCAATGACGGGCACTGATAAGGTGGCACTGATGGGCTCCTATGAGGTGGCAACAATGAGGTGGCACTGATGATGGGCACTGATAGGCGGCACTGGGCACTGATAGGTGGCACTGGTATGCGGCACTGATGGGCACTCATAGGCAGCACTGATGGGTACTTATGGGTGGCACTGATGGGTGGCACGGGTGGGCACTGATAGGTGGGCACTGCTGGACACTGATGGGTGGCACTGATGACACTGGTGGCATTGCTGGGCATCACTGATTTACACATTTTTTACATGATGGTGCCAGTCAGTGCCCATTTGTGGGCACTGATTGGCACAGACTGACACACCGCTCCACCGATCGCCGCGATGCGCGCCCCCACGGGCGTGTGGCGGCTGTTATCTTGAAGGACGTCATATGACGCCCAGTCAGGATAACTGAACCACCGCCTGGCCATCATTTTGCTATAGGCAGGGCGGGAAGTGGTTAATTATGTTTAAGGCAGAATTCCCCTTACCCTCTCACCCTTCCTGAACCTCTCTCTCAGATCTACTGTATTTTCAACCCCTACCTGCCCAGCCCCAGCAGGAAGGACTACCCAATCACATGATCACTGTAATTTGCTGTCATAGCGGTCACATGACCAGAAGCTGGTCCCGCCATCTCCTGATTATAGTTAGAGAACAAAAGCGGTCTATAACAGCTTGGTCACTGTACTTGGGAGGGCATAGTGAGCATGCTTTCAGCACAGAAACCTTGGACGCCCATTGGACGCATATGTGCAATGTGTGGGCATTAGAGCCCCCCATCCCCTTTGTCACTGCACATATGCATTACATGGGCAGCAAGAGGTTAACCGGTTCAGGTCCACCCCATAGCAGGGCGGCACCTGTGCACCGGATCACGTATGTAGAAAAATGCATCATCTGATTATTTTTTTTATTCTTCCACATGTTAGTGATATGTGGACCCCATAAATAGTGCCCCCCCCCCCCCCCTATAAACATGATCTTTTTCAGTGAAAGCGTCATTTGGTGTGATTTCCTATCTGATTTGCATATAAGTAATTTTGTCTCCTTGGCATCCAAATTTCTATTTTCAGCTTGTGTAGAGGAGATCTGTACCTTTGGAAAAACTCAGTGTAATTGTTGTGCGTGTTTTAAAAATTCCTTGAAGCAAACAATTATAAACCTCTGCTTCATTTACACTCTCCGCACCTCGTTGTAGCGATCGCGGTTCGCGCTCTTTGCCTCGGGATGTTATCGCACGTGTTCCGCTGGTGTGTAGCGCAACAAATACAAAACGGGGGAACTTTCTTCCTGCTGTTGCCCATAATTCAAGAAGTCTAAAAAATAATGAGCAGTTAGCATGCAACACTTAACAGCTCATTCATTCAAATGTGTTTTAGAAAAAAAAAAGTGCACATATTTATTTTTATTTATGTGCCGTCATCCGGTGATTTGTAGTACACTGATAAGTTTATATCATTTTTTAAGCGTTTCTTTGTGGTGCATTGCGTATTTTTTTTTTTTTTTTTCCTGCCATGTCTCTTTTTTTCTGGATTGAGGTTTTTATTCAAAGGTCATAAATACACAGACAAGGCGGTGGTTTTACATATTTTGTTTTGTGCTAATGCAGTCACACTGCAACAGTATTTTTCTTATTTTTTTGTTAATTTAGTTTGGCATACACCAGCAAGGTTAAAGTGGAACTAAACTCTCTCAATCAACATTGACTATTTTTAATCCTTATGCTGCTGGCCTTAGTAAATACATAGAAAAGTATATTGTATTTACTTGTTTTAAACTTTCTTTTACATTTCCAGTGGCGGAATTACCGGGGTCGCACCAGTCGCATTTGCGACTGGGCCCTCGGGTTCCGCCACTGTAGGGGGGCCCGCCGCTGCCCGAGAGATATTACAGTGCACTCACACGGTCATTTACGGGGAGTCCGCTCCGCCCATCTTTTCCGGCCGATCCGCCCATCTTTTCCGGCCGCTCCGCCCATCTTTTCCGGCCGCTCCGCCCATCCTCCCCGTTTGCACTATGCACACTGCACAGGCTCCGCCTATCCTCTCCACCCATCCTCTCATCCCACACTCAGGGGCACAGTCCCCGCCCACTTCGCCCATCCTCTCTGCGGCTCCGCCCGCTCCGGCCATACTCTGCACTCACAGGCACAGTCCCCGCCCATCTTCTCCAGCTCCGCCTGCACTCACAGGCCCCGCCCATCCCCTCTGTTCACCCAAGCAAGACCCAGAAAGGAGGGGGATTCGGAACCAAGTGATCTGCAAGTAAGTGGCACCCATCCCTTAATATCAACACTGCCACTGATCCCCACACCACCACTACTGCACTGATACCCCCCCCACACCACCACTACTGCACTGATACCCCCCCCCCACACCACCACTACTGCACTGATACCCCCCCACACACCACTACTACTGCACTGATACCCCCCCCCACACCACTACTACTGCACTGATACCCCCCACACCACTACTACTGCACTGATACCCCCCCCCCCACCACTACTACTGCACTGATACCCCCCACACCACTACTACTGCACTGATACCCCCCCCCCCCCACACCACTACTACTGCACTGATACCCCCCCACACCACTACTACTGCACTGATACCCCCCACACCACCACTACTGCACTGATACCCCCCCCACACCACCACTACTGCACTGATACCCCCCCCACACCACCACTACTGCACTGATACCCCCCCCCCACACACACCACTACTACTGCACTGATACCCCCCCACACCACTACTACTGCACTGATACCCCCCACACCACTACTACTGCACTGATACCCCCCCACACCACTACTACTGCACTGATACCCCCCACACCACTACTACTGCACTGATACCCCCCACACCACTACTACTGCACTGATACCCCCCACACCACCACTACTGCACTGATACCCCCCACACCACCACTACCGCACTGATCCCCCCCCACACCACTACTACTGCACTGATATCCCCCCCCACACCACCACTACTGCACTGAAACCCCCCACACCACCACTACTGCACTGATACCCCCCACACCACCACCACTACTGCACTGATCCCCACACCACCACTACTGCACTGATACCCACCCCCCCCCCCACACCACCACTACTGCACTGATACCCCCCACACCACCACTACTGCACTGATCCCCACACCACCACTACTGCACTGATACCCACCCCCCCACACACAACCACTACTGCACTGATACCCCCCCACACCACCACTACTGCACTGATACCCTCCCACACCACCACTACTGCCACTGATTCCCCCCTCCCCCCACACCAATACCACAACCACTGCTGCCACTGATCCACCCCATCATGACCACTACTGCCACTGATCCTATCCTTGCCAATGATACCATTCTCCTCCCCACCACTCATCCCATCCCACCCCCCCCCCCCCAAAACGGCCTCCCTCACCACGGATCCCATCCTCCCACCACCGCTGCCACTCATTTCATCCAATGCCCTCCACCGCTGCCACTCATCCCATCCAATCCCCCCTTCCACTACGACTCATCCTATCCAATCCAGCCTTCCACTACCACTCATCTCATCCCACCCTCCTCCAACCATCACCCTTGCCACTGATCCCATTCCCCCCCCACCACCTTTGCCACTCATCCCATTCAATCCCCCCTACCACTAATCCCACCCCCCAACCACAACCCTTGCAGCTGATCCCATCCCCCCCTCACTGCTGCCAATGATCCCATCCCTCCTCCACCATCGCTGCCACTGTTCCCATCCCCACCCAACCACCACTGATCCCATTCTCCCCACAGCTACCACTCATCCCATCTCTCCCTCACCGCTGCCACTCATCCCACCCGCCACCACCGATGCCACTGATCCTATCCCTCCCCAACCACCACTGATCCCACCCCCCACCAACACCGCTGCCACTCATCCCAGGGGCGTAACTACAGGGGTCACAATTGCAATAGCACACGTTGCCCCTGAACACCTGGCTGGGGGGGGGGGGGCATTTGGAGGGACAAATACCCTCCATTTTATTTCTGCAGCCACTAAAAGTCTGCTTCTCCTCATCTCCCTCTGATAGGCATTCAGTGGCTGCAGGAGGAACATGGAGGGGATTTGTTCCCCCTGCTATCCAGGTCCTGCTGCCCCTGGGATCAGTGGGCAGGGCCCTGGCCGGGGGTCAGGAGGGCCCTCCATAGTTTCTTGCACCAGGGCCCTGAAGGTTCTAGTTACGCCACTGTACATTTCAGTTGCTTCCTAGTTTCTGGCCTAGGCCAAAATTATATCATACACCCCAGGAGTCTTCATGGGAGAAGTGGCTTTCTCAGCTAAGCACACTATCCTGCCTGCATGATGGAAGCTAAAGGCAGATGGATTCCAGGAATTAAATACTGCATAAATCATTTGCCGTTACTCAAGATGGCCGCAGCCAGAAATCGTAGAGGGATATTTTTCAAATCATTTAACAACAAAATAAAGCATGGATACATGAATGGATGGGTGGGTTTGCTTTGATTATAAAAAATGAAATAGCGTTCTCAGTTTGTGGTGCTCAGATACAGTTTAGTTCCACTTTATGGGACACCTGTTATCCCAAATTCATAATTAACCACTTTCAGACCGGACCATTTTGCTGGCTTAAGACCAGACCACTTTTTGCGATTCGGTACTGCGTCGCTTTAACTGACAATTGCGCGGTCGTGCGGCGTGGCTCCTAAACAAAATTGACGTCCTTTTTTTTCCCACAAATAGAGCTTTCTTTTGTGGTATTTGATCACCTCTGCGGTTTTAATTTTTTGCTCAATAAACAAAAAAAGAGCGACAATTTTGAAAAAAAACACATTATTTTTAACTTTTTGCTATAAGAAATATCCCCCAAAAATATATAAAAAAAAAAAACGTTTTTTTTCCTCAGTTTAGGCCGATACGTATTCTTCTACATATTTTTGGTAAAAAAAAAAAAAATCGCAAAAAGGAATTATTGATTGGTTTGCGCAGAAGTTATAGCATTTACAAAATAGGGGACAGTTTTATAGCACTTTTATTAATAAATTTTTTTTTTTTTACTAGTAATGGCGACGATCAGCGATTTTTTTTTTATTTTTTTTATTTTTTTTTTTTATTGTGACTGGGACATTATGGCGGACACATCGGACATTTTTGACACATTTTTGGGACCATTGTCATTTATACAGCAATCAGTGCTATTTAAATGCACTGATTCCTGTGTAAATGACACTGGCAGTGAAGGGGTTAACCACTAGGTGGCAGTGTAGGGGTTAAGTGTTTCTAGGGGCGTGTAACTAACTTGTGGGGGGGCGTGGCTGTGATTTAGTGAACACTGATCTCTGCTCCAATCACAGGGAGCAGAGATCAGTGTCACTAGTTGCTAGGCAGAACGGGGAGATGCTGTTTACTTCCGCATCTCAGCCAATGACAGCTGATCATGTGATATCAACAGAGTCAGTAATAGGCTATTTTGTCAGCGCGAGGAGAGAAAAAAACGTCGATCACCGGCGATAGTGAGAGGGACATTAGTCTCGATCACTGCGATGTCCCCCGGCTCCACAGTGCCCGCCTGTGCCCCCTACAAGTGCTGCCCACCAGCTACTCCTGTCAGTGCCCACAGTACCACCTGTCAGTGCCCACAATAAGTACCTTTACAGTGCTGCACATCAGTGCCAGCTATCAGTGCCACCCATCAGTGCCATCTATCAGTGCCCATCCGTGCCACCCATCAGTGCCATCTTAGCTGTGCCAATCAGTACCAACTTATCTGTCCCCATCAGTGCCACCTTATCTGTGCCCACCAATGCCGCCTCATCAGCGCATATCAATGAAGCAGAAAAATTACCTGTTTGCAAAATTTTATAACAAACTATTAAACATGATATTTTTTTTTCCATCTTTTTTTGTTTGTTTAGCAAAAAATAAAAACCCATCTGTGATTAAATACTACCAAAAGAAAGCTCTATTTGTGGGAAAAAAATGATAAAAATTTAATTTGGGTACAGTGTTGTATGACCGCGCAATTGTCATTCAAAGTGCGTCAGCGCCGAAAGCTGAAAATTGGTCTGGGCAGGAGGCGGGATTAAGTGCCCAGTAAGCAAGTGGTTAAAATAGAACATTAAACATAGAAACAAATGATTCAGTAATTGCAACAGCTTAAAAAAGCGATTAAAATTATTGAATCAATGCAGCGCTCCTGTCAACGTATATTACATTAACACTCATGTGCATAATAAAATACACACACATCAAAAGCAAAATAGTGCTGTTAATTACAGAGGTTAAAAAAGGTTGTAAAGATGTGAAGAAGACATATAGTCCGTGATAAATCTAATAGGTGGATCTGTAGCTAAAACAATCGGCGAGTGCACCTATCACCGCCATCTTCCACGCTGTGCTCCACACGTCCCCTTTGGGGTTTACATTCACCAAATAGAGGAAATCAACGGGCCTTACTCCATCAGAAACATCCAGCCTCCACCTCAACTTGAATCTCAAAGGATCAGGTTAATCACAGCACATGAGGGAAAGAACAAACTCCACATAGAGCAGATCCGTTTTGATTCTTTTATTTTGCGTATAAAAACACTTAAAATTCTTCCAACGCTCAGCAGTACTGGTTCCAAAGTAATCGCATAGCTTGATGTTAATGCCGAAAATTAGAAATCAGGAGGATCAAAGAGAAATGCCTGTACTGCGGGAGTACACTCAGTCTGCTCACCGCTCTGCACTCTCTCCTTCCGGTTCTCTCAGCTGTATCTTTGGAACGCACCGTACGCTACGTCTCTTCAGGTCGCCGTAAGATCACTCCCTGACCGGTTTCGTCACTCGGACTTTGTCAAAGGGCGTGGTCTCACGACGCAGCGTCCCGGATTATATAGCAGACTAATTCTACTTTTTTTAACAATTTCCAACCTCTGCAGTCACTGTCTGACGGTGCACAACAGAGACTGCTGGTATGACTTAACATCAAGCTGCGGATCATTACAATCTACAACAGTCATCATAAATTAAAAATAATAACAATAAAGTAGTCTCCCAGAGAAACTAGTATATAAAATTAATAGTACTAATGATTAACTGGGGTATCCATTCAGATAATGACCAACCTATATAACATTTAAATCCTGTGGGAGATTGATGCAGTGAAATCACACTGTTAATAATTACAATTAAATTAAAAATTTAAATAAATAAAATTACAATAACAATGATAATATGACATCAAGACATTCCCAAAATGACCAAATGCGAATATCTTTACCCCACTATTAATAAGGGGACAATTAAATACTTAAACACTGTATAAAAAAAAAAAAAAAAGTTTATATATATATATATATATATATATATATATATATATATATATATATATATATATATATATATATATATATATACAAAAAAAATGTAATTAAATTTATCTTTGTATCCAAATCACAGACAATACAATCACCAAGTGCATGGTAAAAAGCACATATCCAAGCATTCTTATGAATGGATAGCTACCCTAATTTTTCAAATGTGTGTGTGTGTGTGTGTGTGTGTGTGTGTGTGTGTGTGTGTGTGTGTATATATATATATATATATATATATATATATATATATATATAAACAATTCTTTAATAATGCGTGTATATACAATTTTAATATGTATAAATGTACTCAATACTTGTCAACTAACCAAACGTTGGGTATTTCAAATAGGCACTCATAATCTCAGTATCGTAAAGCCTATAAATAAAACACTCCCTAATATTAAAAATCACTTATAAAACTATTTAAATCTAGATCTATAGTTAACCCTTTAGGCGCAAGGCTGTCCGTCAAATAGATCCATTGGGTTTCTCTCTTATGCCGCGTACACACAGTGGGAATTTCCCGATGGAAACTTTGAATTGAGGACCTGTTCTTAATTTTTCAGACGGAAAACCTTTCTATCGGATTTTTTGATTGCGTGTATGCAATTTCCGACACGCAATATTCCGACACATGCTCGGAAACAATTTGACGCATGCTCAGAAGAATTAAACTTCCCTTTTTATAGTGCCGTCGAACGTGTTGTATGTTGCGGTGTTATTGACCATCGGAATTTGGCGTGACGGTGTGTAGGCAAGACAGTTTGAGCGAAATTCCGTCAGAGCTTTTTCCGACGAGAATTCCAACCGTGTGTGCGCGGCATTAGAGAGAGAATCATGTGATCATCTCTCATTGCCAGCTCTCCCTCCTCACACAGAGACAGCGTGTGAGGAGGGAGAGCTTCCGTATTAGTGCCATCTGTCATCAGTGTCACGTATTAGTGCCATCTGTCATCAGTGTCACGTATTAGTGCCATCTGTCATCAGTGTCACGTATTAGTGCCATCTGTCATAAGTGCCACGTGTTAGCGCCATCTGTCATCAGTGCCACGTATTAGTGGCATATTACATCAGTGTCACGTGTCATTGTCCTGGTGCTCCAGGGCCTTCAAAAGTGTAATAGGTAGTCAACAAATTAGATGTGTAATTTATGCTCCTAGAACACGTAATGGTGCTCCCTGTATGTTGGGCCTCTCTATGTGGCCAGGCTGTGAAAAAGTCTCACACATGTGGTATCGTAATACTCAGGAGGAGTAGCAGAATGTATTTTGGGGTGTCATTTGTGGTATACACATGCCATGTGAGAGAAATAACCTATTACAATGACAATTTTGTGAAAAAAAAAATTAATTATGCAAAGAATTGTGGGAAAAAATGACAACATCAAAAACCTCACCATGCCTCTTACTAAATACCTCAGAATGTCTTCGTTCAAAAAAGTACATGGGGTGCATGTGTATACCACAAATGATACCCCAAAATACATTCTGCTACTCCATTCAGCATTTGGGGGGAATTTGTACTTTCCTGACTTGTTCGGGTTGCAAGAAATGAGATCGGCCGTCGGTACATCAGATGTGATCAATTTTTTATGATTTGCACCAGAGCTTGTAGACTCTCTAACTTAAACAAAGACCAAATAATATCCACTAATTTGGGATATTTTTACCAAAGATATGTAGCAGTATAAATTGTGGCCAAAATTTATGAAGAAAAATTAATAATTTGCAAAATGTTGTCACAGAAACAAATTTTTTATTTTTTTTGTAAAAATTTTCGGTATTTTTGCATTTATAGCGGGGAAAAAAAAAAAACCCAGAGGTGATCAAATAGCACCAAAAGAAAGCTCTATTTGTATGAAAAAAAGGACAAAAAAAAAAAAAGGAAAAAAAGGACAAAAAATGTATTTAGGTACAGTATTACATGACTAATTTTCATTCAAAGTGTGAGAGCCCCGAAAGCTGAAAATTGGAGGGGGGGAGGGGGGGGGGTTTAAGTGCCCAGTTGTCAAGTGGTTAATGCATTTCCTCTATTTTGTGCTTTGCCTGGGATCTTGCCACTCTGTCACTGAACAGACCCAGGCAATAAAGACTAAATGCAGAGAGGATTATTCCACTGACCTGACGGCGGAGCTGTTCTGATTTCAGCAGGTGAGGTGCTGGACAGTTCCTGCAGCCTCTGAGCCCGGCTGAGTATTGAAGTCACTGTAGTTTGTAAATAAGCTTCAAAGCCACACAGTCACCTAATCTTGTAATGTCATCATATACTTTTTTTTAAATTAAATGTCAGCGCTCAGCAGTGATGGCGAAATCTCACAGTTTATTGGAGGAACTAAAAAAAAAAAATTATAAAGTATAACTCCGGAAATAAAATAAAAAACATAAACTGTCTCTCTAGTCATCTATCATCAATCTATCATTTAATTCTGCACTGCAAAACTTAAAAGTGATTGTAAAGTCTTGTGTTTTTTTTTTCTATTAAAACAACATGTTATACTTACCTGCTCTATGCAGTTGGTTTTGCACAGGGCAGCCCGGATCCTCCTCTTCTCAGGTCCCTGGCTGGAGATCCTGGCCCCTCCCTCCTGCCGAGTGCCCTCACAGCAAGCTGAGCCACAGATCTGTGTATCCATTCAGATACCGAGCCGCAGTTTGGCCCCACCCCCCTCTCTCTCTTCAGTGACTAACTGAGTTTGATTGACAGCAAAGGGAGCCAATGGCACTGCTGCTGTGTCTCAGCCAATCATGAGGGAGAGTCTCGGATTGGCTGAGGCACACGTGGACATGGCTGGATTGAGAGGGGGCACAGGAAAGTATTAGGGGGTTTGGGGGAGGCTGCTGCACACGGAAGGCTTTTTATCTTAATGCATTAAGATCCCGACCAGCCGCCGCAGTTATACTGCGGTAGGTTAGTTCCCCTGTGTGAACCGTCGTAGCTATACGTCGGCTTGCTTTCAGACCACTAGGGGGCACGCGCGCGCCCACGGCATGCCACCGGAGCCAATGCGCATGGCCGGCGGTCGTGATGACCGCCAGGGCACCCGCGATCGCTAGAGACAGAACGGAGATCTGTCAATGGAAACAGACAGATCTTCGTGCTGTCAGGGGAGAGGAGACTGATCTATTGTTCATACAAAGTATGAACAACGTTTGGTCTCCTCACCCAGGCAGTCCCATCCCCCCACAGTTATAATAACTCCCTAGGACACACAGTTAACCCCTTGATCGCCCCCTACTGTTAACCCCTTCCCTGTCATTGTCATTTATACAGCAATTAGTGCATTTTTATAGCACTGATCGCTGTATAAATGTCAATGGTCCCAAAAAAAGTGTCCGATCAGTCACCAGATTCTGTGTGCACCAGTTTTAGTAAATCCCACCCGGTGCACTTTGGTGATCTCCCCCATGTTGTAAGGGTAGCTCTCCACCTCTCTAGGGTTGCCCACCCCAGTTCTAATACTTTCCTACTGCTATTCAAATCTAAAATAAATGTTTTGCCGTTAGTTACACTGTAACACTAGACAAATTTGAAATGCTTTGTAAAATGCATCTGCATTCACTGTATATGAAGGTTGATATTCTTCATAGATCTCCAAGGAGACTAATAAAAAAGCACAGTTGGCGTGAAAGAACTTCTATATATAGGGATATTGGTTAAAGGGGCTGTAAACCTTCGAAACCTCCTGTAACGCTGCACCCCCCCCCCCTCCCACGAGCCCCTCTATCTCATCTAAAGGCTGGTGTCTCGGGTCCTGATTGGATGGATTGATAGCAGTGCAGCCATTGGCTTTTGCTGCTGTCAATCAAATCCAATGATTTGAAAAAAAAAAAAATTGGCGTCCTTTTTTTCCTACAAATGGAGCTTTCTTTTGGTGGTATTTGATCGCCCCTGCAGTTTTTTTATTTTTTGCGCTATAAACAAAAATAGAGCGACAGTTTTGAAAAAAAATATTTTTTACTTTTTGCTATAATAAATATCCCCAACAAATATATAAAAAAAAACATTTTTTTTCCTCAGTTTAGGCCGATACGCATTCTTCTACATATTTTTGGTAAGAAAAATCGCAATTAGCGATTATTGATTGGTTTGCGCAAAAGTTATAGCGTTTACAAAATAGGGGATAGTTTTATAGCATTTTTATTAATATTTTTTTTTCACTAGTAATGGCGGCGATCAGCGATTGTTATTGTTACTGCGACATTATGGCGGACACATCGGACATTTTTGACACATTTTTGGGAACATTCACATTTATACAGCAATCAGTGCTATTTAAATGCATTGATTCCTGTGTAAATGACACTGGCAGTGAAGGGGTTAACCACTAGGGGGCGGGGAGGGGTTATGGTCTGTGACGTGTGTGTGTGTTTTTTTTTTTTTACATTAGGGGGGCGTGGCTGTACGTCTGACGTCACTGACCGGCTTTCCTGATGACCGGGAACAGCCGATCAATGACAGGCAGTGTAGGAAGCGCGGGGAGAGGTTTGTTTACACAGACCTCTCCCCGTTCTTCAGCTCTGTGACCGATCGCGGGACACCAGTGGCGATCGGGTCCGCTGGTCCCGCGGCCGCGGAGCTCCTGACGGCTAGGCAATTAAAGGGGACGTACCTGTACGTGCTTTTGCCTAGCCGTGCCATTCGGCCGGCGTATATGTGCAGGAGGCGGTCGGGAAGCGGTTAATGTATAGTTCTGTAGGATAACCCAACTAGTTCTTACTGCAAACCTGTCCTTATATCTAAGAAGCCAAACCGCTGAAAATTAAAATATGAATTGCGAGTCTCTTGAAGTCAGTAAACACGAAAAACAGCTCATGTTTTGGAGGGTTGGTCGGAATGCCACATCGGTGTTGGAAAGTAGCTTGTAGAAAATGGACGGTGACCGTGTTTTTTTTTTTATTTTCTAAATGTGTATTTTGAACAGCCTCCAACGAAAATTAAGCTAACTGCCTTGCCAACATGTACTTAGGAAGTCTAAATAAACAAGCTATACTTTTCTCTTTCTAAATGATACATTCCCTTCAACTCGTGTTAGATAATATCGTGGTTTGATGGATATACCCCTAAGTGTCACTTTGCAGGAGGAAATTACATTGTAATTGCTAGCGTAATTCATTTACATAGCATCTCAGAGCTCTCTCGTCTTTATGCCTTTGTCTATGGGGACCGCGCTTTCTGGTGCCCTACAGTAATTTGAGAAAAGTACCTGGAAACAGACAAAAATTATGCTTTCTGTGCTTAATACGATTGCTAAACAACTGAACCTTGCTAAATAAACATGGTGGACAAAATAAAACCTGTATGGATTATATATAGGTAAGGCAGGTGATTATGGAGTGCATAAAATTACATATTTAGATGTTTATTAGCGATGCACCGATACTGGTATCAGTGCCGACGCGAAGCATTTTGGTATTCGGTACTCACCCAAATGCTCCTGATACCAAAATCGATACTTTGAGGGGGAAATTTGTAGCGGTATAAAATAGGGCTGTGGAAATTAACGATTAATTGCTCGATTAATCGTTAATTGAGGATTGAGCTCTGCGTTCTCGCCCATAGGAAAGGCCACGGCTTCGGCCTAGCCCTAGAGCAGGGGCCATCTTGGTCCACCCGGCGGCGGCCTAGTAGCGGCACGCTGACATCATCACCCGCCTGCTTGAGCTGTCTACTCTGTGGACGGGTCTGCCTGCTGTCTATTCCGGACAGAGCAGACAATCGGAGATGTGGCTATTACGGTATGGGGGCAGATGTGGACATTACACTATGGGGTAGATGTCCTAAGCAGTTTTGTGCAGACAATTTTTTGTGCAAAAGACTGTTCAGTTCTTCAGGGTATATTGTCAATAAAATGTGATCATGTCTGCTTCCAGAAAATGTAAACACTCTGGTATGTCAGCGTGACTGGCTAAAGTGATGCCTACTTGCCTACTATAAAGTTACTGACAGTCAATATACTAGATACGTTTTTTATAATTAAAGTGGTTGTATACCCTAAAATTCAACTTGCACCTACAGGTAAGCCTAGATTAAGGCTTACCTGTAGGTACAAGAAATATCTCCTAAACCTGCACGGTTTAGGAGATATTTGAAAAGAACGTTTTACAACGTTGTCTACGGCACATGCGCGCCGTAGACAACGGTGCATTTACAGGGTTAATCCCCATTCACAACTGCGGCTCACCGCAGTTGAAGTGTCCCGCGCGCATGCGCGGAGCGACGCCCTCGCCGCTGTGGCCAATCACAGCGCCGCAGCGGCGCTGTGATTGGCCGGAGCGGCGATACCCGGAAGGGTATCTGTTTAGATATGGATGCGGCCGGAGGGGGAGAAGAACACGGCGTCGGGGGGCCCCGATCTAAGGTAAGTGATGCATAATGAGCTAGTATGCTAGTCATACTAGCTCATTATGACTTTGTCTTGCAGGTAGTTAACAAAAAAAATATTTTTTTTAATGGGTATACAACCGCTTTAAAGTTAAACTAACTTTCTAAGTTTTCTTAAAGTTTAATAAAAAAAAATTGTAAAAACTATGCGTTATAATCGAAATTTGTCGATTTATCGATTAAAAAAAAAATCGATTAATCGAACATTTTTATCAGTAACAGCCCTAGTAGAAAATGAATGGGTGAAAATCTCACTGCAAAAGATTAGCTTTCAATTTAAACAGGAATGCGGTTCAATTCCTGTCCGTATCGCATGCGATTCCCCCCACCGCTCGTGTGTGTAGAAAGGAAAAGCGCCATCTAGTGGGCAGTTTAAAAAAATTTTTTTTAGCTCACAGTACATATCTGGCCACATGCTAATTAATCTACATAAGTGTCCCAGTCTGCCAATGATAGCAAATCAGGGCCGCAGGAGGTGCTCTAAGAGCTGGAGGAGAAGTTTCAGGGTATAGGGCAGAAGTGATGTCAGCTTGGGGGCGGACCGCCTCTGCAGCTCCTCCAGCCCTGTGAGAACCTCCAGCGGCCCTGATTTGCTATCATCGGCAGGCCGGGACACAATGTAAATTATTGGCCAGATATGTACTGTGAGTTCTAACATTTTTTTAAACTGCCCACTAGATGGCGCTTTTTTTTCTCTTTCTATACACACGAACACACAGGAGCGGTGGGAGAAATGACATTCGATTCGGACAGGAATCGCACCACATTTCTGTTCAAATTGCCTGTGATTCTTTGTAGTGTGATTTGCAGCAAATGATTTTGTATTGATGGAAATTTCACAGCAAACTATCGGTACTCGCTATCGGCGAGGCGCTGAGAGCCTGAGCCGGGCCTCTCCTGCCCCCTCCTGCCCCCTCCACAGCCCAGCACTGACTGACAACACCAGCTCTCTGCTCAGGGAGCTCTGAGAACCGAGCGATCATCAGTGTTTGAATGCTTGGTTCTCAGCCTTAGCGCTAGCAGGGGACAGATGCAGCATCCACCTAGGTAAGTATGATTCTAAAATAAAAAAATATTCCCATACTTCTCTTTAAAGTGGAGTTCCACCCACTTTTACAACTCTTCAGCATCCCTCACTAAACTGTGCACTGTAAACAAATTGGATATTTTTTTTTTCAGCACAGACTGTATATCTGCTGTATTCATTTTTCACTTCCTCCTCCCTGGCCGCGGCCCATCGCATCATTTCCTGTTTGCAATGCCTCCTGGGAAGGGGCAGCAACTTCCTCTCAAACTACCGTTGCTATGGAAACCTGACCTGAAACCTATTACACTGCTTATGCTGCACTGAGCAGGTACGAGATCTGCAAGGATGAGATCCAGGAAGAAATACAGTCTGGCTTTAGATGCCCACACTTAAGATGGCCACGGCCTGCTGCAAGTTTATAAAATAACAAACTACTGCTAAAGACTAACAAAACAGACCTTAGTTTACAGACTAACTTTATTAGAATACATTAAGCTTGTGTATTATAGGGGTATTTTTATTTAAAAAGTATAATTTCGGCCGGAACACCGCTTTAAGGAAGACCTGCCTGTGGAAGCTGTGCCCAGGAAAAGGAGGCATACTGACGTATCCATGTCTTGTCCTGCACTGTTTTGCTGCGTCGGGGCAGCCATATTGGAAGAGCTTTCTTCAAGGATTTATTTTATACATTAAAGTGACACTAAAGCTTTCTTTTTTATGTTTTCTTTTAAATAACAAACATGTCATACTTACCTCCACTGTGCAGCTCGTTTTGCACAGAGTGGCATTAGCACTAAATGTTATAGCTACAGTCATTATAAATAATTACAGTACCTGCAGAGGCACAGAGGAAAAGTAAAAGCCCCTGCAGACTTCTGCACAGGGGTGGATTCATTTAGAGGCCATTCATTCCTATCCTCCTCACGTGTTGCCGTGCAATGCTTGATTCAGCAATGCACATTGCGTTACCTGTGCCCATTCCCGTGGGTCCCTAACACACGTCCATGCACCAAAAAAATGTAAATGACTCAGTGGACCTGTTTTTTTTAAAACTGTAGAGTGCAAAATCTGGTGCAGCTCTGCGTAGAAACCAGGTTCCAGTTTTTTGTTTGTCAAAGCCGCCGCAGTTGCACTGCGGCAACATGGCTCGGCTGCGCGAATCGCCGTCATGTTACGTCGGTTACCCTTTTGTCCACTAGGGGCAGCCACGGAGCCAATGCGTGTGCCCAGCGGTCGCGATCACCGCCAGGCTCCTGCGATCGCGCCGGAGGAAAACAGGGAGAACCGGGATCTGTGTGTGTAAACACACAGTTTCCGGTTCTCTGAGGGGAGAAGTGACAGATCGTCTGTTCATACAGAGTATGAACAGAGAACTAGCTCTTCCCCTACACAGTCCACTCCTCCCCTTCAGTTAGAACACACACTAGGGAACACATTAACCCTTTGATCACCCCCTAGTGTTAACCCCTTCCCTGCCAGTGACATTTTTACAGTAATCAATGCATTTTTATAGCACTGATCGCTGTATAAATGCCAATGATCCCAAAAATTGTCCAACATAACGTTGCAGTCCCGATAAAAATCGCAGATCACCACCATTACTATTAAAAAAAAATTAATAATAAAAATGCCATACAACTATCACCTATTTTGTAGACGCTATAACTTTTGCGCAAACCATTTACTATACGCTTTTTGTGATTTTTTTTTTTTTTTTTTTACCAAAAATACGTAGAAGAATACATATCGGCCTAAACTGAAGAGAAATTTTTTTTTATATATATTTTTTTGGGGGATATTTATTATAGCAAAAAAGTAAAAAATAGTTTTTTTTTTTTCAAAATTGGCGCTCTTTTTTTTTTGTTTATAGCGCAAAAAAACAAAAACCACAGAGGTAATCAAATACCACCAAAAGAAGGCTCTATTTGTGGGGAAAAAAAGGACGGCAATTTTGTTTGGGTGCAACGTCGCACGACCGCACAATTATCAGTTAAAGCGACGCAGTGCCGAATCGCAAAAAGTGCTCTGGTCAGGAAGGGGGTAAAATCTTCCGGGGCTGAATCGGTTAATTGAACAATCTGAAATTAGAAGCTGATTGGCTACCATGCACAGCTGCACCAGATTTTGCACTCTCCAGTATTAGTAAATCAATTCCACAGTAAGAGCCGGTTCACACCAGGGCGACTCTGGATCCGACTTCAGGTCGCCCCGAGACGCCCCAAGTTCAATGGAAGTCGCCTGCAAGTCGGATCCCTGTTCATTTTGACCATCTCCTTCAGGCAAGTTCACATGAAGTACAAAGGAATTTAACCCGGTTAGCCTTGATGTTACCTCGGAGTTGCCTTGCCGTTGCCTTGAAGTTGCCTCGAAGTTGCCTGGCAAAGTCGTGCCGACTTTGTGGTCGCTGTAGTGTGAACTGGCACTTATGGTGTGTCCTGAGTTAGGGGCTCATAAGGAATTATTGATAACAACCCTCATGGATAGGCAGAATCCGGCCTAAAAGTGTGTCTCTAATTTAAAAGTTTTTTAACTATAAGTGGAGTAGAGAATGGTTGGGGTGATTTTTGCCTTTTCTTGCTGCTACAGAATCACAACAGAAAGTGAGAGGAAATCTCCCTCTCGGTTGACCAAGGCCCCTTTCACTCGGGCTGTCCAATCAGGTCAACCTGTCAGTTTTTCAGGTGGACCTTCCAGTCTCTTCTATGAACACATGCTGACATCCGCTGACATCCAAATCCGGTCCTGTCCACCAAAAACAGACGGATGGTGCTCCTATTCTTCATCCTTCTGGCCGATCGGATCTGATGGAAACTGAGAGGCATTTTGTTTCCATCCGATTGCTCCATAGAGGAGAGCGGGACTGTGTCCATGTCCACTCTGCATAGTGGAGCGGAGACCTGACAGCTGCCTGCTCAGCCCACCTTTTTAGACCCCTTTCACACTGGGGTGTTTTTCAGGTGCTTTAGCGTTAAAATAAGCGCCTGAAAGAAGCCGCAACTGCAATCCCAATGTGAAAGCCCGATTGCTTTCACACTGAAGCGCTGCGCTGGCAGGGCGTCAAAAGTCCTGCAAACAGCTTCTTTGCAGCGCTTTTGGAGCGGTGAATACACCGCTCCTAAAGCGCCCCTTCCCATTGAAGTCAATGGGAAGCGCCTGAAAAATGCCTGAAAAGCGCTTGTGGCAGCAGCGCTTTTAACCCTTTTTTGGCCATCAGCAGGGGTTAAAGACGCCCCAGTAGCGCTCGAAAAACGCTGGTAAAGCGCCGCTAGTTTAAGCGGAGCTTTACGAGCGTTTTTCGGGCGCTGGCAGTGTGAAAGGGCTCTTAAAGCACTTTGGTTTTCACATTGGAATTGCAGGTGAGGCTTCTTTCAAGCGTTTTACAGGCGCTTTTTTTAACGCTAAAGAGCCTGAAAAAGCCCCAGTGTGAAAGGGGCCTTAGTGCCCATCAAATGCAGCCCATCAGTGCCCATCAAATACAGCCTCACTAGCACCCATCAATGCAGCCTCACCAGCGCCCATCAAATGCAGCCTCACCAGTGCCCATTGAATGCAGCCTACCACTGCCTATAAATGTTTTCTCGCTTCCATTCATTCGGGAGTCGGGACAATGACAAAGTTCTCCGCCGCTGCTGCGCCTCTGACACTATGTGCGACTTGGTTGCTTGCTGCAGAGAGAAGAGAGTAGAAACACCAGTGGCCGTGCACCCTAGTCGAATGCCTAGCTTGCCTAATGGTAGCTCCGGCCCTGCCCGTGTGAAAGGGGCCATTTTGTTTTTGTTTTTTTGTTTTTTTTTGTTTTTTTGCTGACCAGCTGATGAGTGTGCTGGGGAAATGTAGTGTTCTGTGAATTTCCCTGCTCACCTCTACTTTTCTTTTTGCTATTCAAACTATAAAGAAAAACTTTTATATTTGAACATATGCACAGACCAATCAATGGCACATAAATTAACATATGTCATTGTTTAACCACTTGACCACTGGGCAGTTAAACCCCCTTCCTAACCAGACCAATTTTCAGCTTTCGGTGCTCTCACACTTTGAATGACAATTACTCCGTCATGCAACACTGTACCCAAATGAATTTTTTGTCCTTTTTTCACACAAATAGAGCTTTCTTTTGGTGGTATTTAATCACCGCTGGGTTTTTATTTTTTGCGCTATAAATCAAAAAATACTGAAAGTTCGGTAAAAAAAAAAAAAAAAAAAAAAATTCTTTGTTTCTATTAAAAATGATTGCAGAGTATTGGCAGAGTATTGGCAGAGTATTGGCAGAGTATTGGCACAGTGGTGGCAGAGCATTGCACAGTGGTGGCAGAGCATTGCACAGTGGTGGCAGAGCATTGACCAGCGCTGTGGGCACTACACATCCAGCCCACAGCGCTGGTCCCGTCTCTCCCCCTCTCCGCTTCTTACCACGGAGCGATCACGTGGTAAACGGCCGCTATCAGCGGCTGTTTACCGTGATCCGTGATGCGCCGGGTCACGGATGTTCCCGAGTGTTCCCGGGAGCAAGTTTCTGGGAGGACGTCCACTCAGGGAAACCCGACTGCGCTGTAGACGTCTTTCGACTATAGCGCGGTCGGCATGTGGTTAATTTATAAATATCAAAAAAGGGAGAACATTCATATTTTCCCCTATTTAAAAACGAAAGACATGTTTACAGTCTCATAGCTACTTGCCAAAACATCACAGATTATTTTGCATAAGATAGCTTTCATCCAACACGTTTCTTGGAACAAAATCCACTTTTGCAAGGATGAGCAGTTCAAATAACAGAGATAATCTTATGCAACGGATCATAAAAACTCTAATTGCACATCTCTAAATATTGGCAAAATATCTGATCATTGGCTTAAAGTGGTTCTAAAGCCCAAATTTTTTATTTTTTTTTCCCTTTTTATGTATTCCCTGCATTAGACCCCTTTCACATGGAGCCACCTAGGGCATCAGCGGTATCAGCTCCCTGTAGGAAAGACCGGTCACTGCTGCTCTCTCTCTCTCTGTGTGGGATGACTGGTCTGGTCTCCACCCCCTCCTGTAGTTTTCTCCCTGTGGTGGGTGGAGCTGCTTGGCACCTCCCATAGCACTGCTCTCTGCACAAGCTATGTATAGCACAGTGATGATGTCACTGCTAATTTTACAAAGTAGTGTCTGAGTTTGAAAAGACATTTGGTGCACACAAAATGGGTTTATAGCATACAGCTTTGGAGGAATATGTTTTTGTGCCTGGAGTTCAGCTTTAAATGTTAACATTATTTTATCTGAGAAATAAAAGACCAGTCAAAAGATGGCATGACAGCACTGGGAAATGCTGAATGTGCATGGTGCCCTCTCTTCTGCTGATATCTTGTGTTATTAATCACCCCAGCGGATATAAACTGCAAGCACGGTCCGCTGTATTTCATAGTTGGAGCCTGTCTGGAGAGAAAGTGCCATAGCCTTGGGCATTGCATCTCCTATGAGCCAAACAAACAGGAATACACTAGCTGAGAGCTGTTAATCAAGAGCAAGCTTGGATATTTCCGGGACGCTGCTCGATGCTCATTTCCAAATCTTGGGCAAGATTTATGAAAAGTGTTTCACTGTTAGTGCTGCTCAAAATGGGCCTCCGTCCAGAGCTGGACTAATCACCAGCAGCCAGTATATCTAGAAAATTATTGTGGAGTCCAACTTTTTACAGGGTTTGTTCTTTCCTGCGAAACCCCGCATTGCTTTGATTGAAGTGTTATTTTTTTATCCCCAACCCCGGCAATACAGGGTCAGTTCACACATTCATCACTGTATGGAAGGTGGTGAAAAGTTAGAGGAACTTTTTTTTATTTTATTTTTTTTAAAACACAGCAGCTACAAATACTGTGGTTGCTGACTTTTAAAAATCAGGTACTTACCACCAGTGATGTAATAAACTGAGTTACATAACGCAGTTACTTTAGAGGGTAACGAGTATCTAACCGATTACTTTTCCCCTCATGGTAACTCAGTTCCCATTACTTGGGCGGAGTTACCCCAATTACATCTATCGCCACTAGATGGCAGTAGTGTAATTCCGGTGTCCTGCCAAAAAAGTTCGCCCGCTGGATAAGGACCCCCCTGTACTGCGCAGGCACAGCGCTTGCGCAGTACGAAGGACTACGGAGCTTACGAAAATTGATGAACCTAAACAGCTCTGAGTGAACTTTACACCGCGCAGGCGCAGTTAACATGTAATTGTACGAGGCGATGCCGCACGCTCCTGATGCTTGTGCTACTCTGCAAGGGGCGTCTATCGTGTAACTAAGGGGCGGGTCTAGTATTACTGTAACCAAGGGGCGCATTATTGTTATATATTGAGCTCTGCCCATTCATTTAACATTCGCCCTCTTCTGTAGCCATCCGCCCCTTACACGATATAATAATAGACCCGCCCCTTACACGATATAATAATAGACCCGCCCCTTGCTTACACGCTATAACAGATCTGCCCCTTGGTTAGAGTAATAATAGAGCAGCCCCTTGGTTACACGATATATAACAATAATAATAAATGCGCCCCTTGCTTACGGTAATACTAGACCCGCCCCTTAGTTACACGTATAGAATATTAAAAAAAAAGTCAGTTACTTTGCTGAGTAACTAATTACTTTTCCAATGTAGTAACTGAGTTACTAACGCAATTACTTTTTGGAATAAGTAATTTGTAACTTAACAAATTACTTTTTTAAATTAAGATGACCAACACTGCTTACCGCTGTGTTCCTGAAGCCAGTTCTTCCCCAACACCACCATCTTAAGCCTCGGGCACGCGGGAAATGTTCGATGACAGGCTGTTGTCGGTAAATCCGACCGTGTGTACGCTCCATTAGACAATTGTTGTCTGACTTTCCGCCAACAAATGTTGGCTAGCAGGTTTTCAAATTTTCTGCGGAAAAATGTTGGATCGCAGGTTTTCACATTTTCCCCAGACAAATGTCTGTTGTTTGGATTTTCCGAGCGTGTGTACACAAGTCAGTCGGACAAAAGTCCAAAGTACAAACACGCATGCTCGGAAGCAAGGACGAGCCAGAAGCGGTCGGTCTTGTAAACTAGCGTTCGTAATGGAGAATTAATATTTGTGATGCGGCAAATTATGAAATCTCCAATTCTCTTCTTCTTTAATGGGATAATAATAAAGCTGCTTTGCTGGTGATACTGATGGAGTTATTGCAAACTAATTTTCAAAGGCTTTTTTTTTCTAGTGATATCAAGAATGATATTATTATGCTTTTTTTTTATTTTATTTTTTATTTGGGCAAGTTACCACTATGTTATCCCGTAGTTTTTAAGATCAAAGATACAACTATGTTGGTGTCCCTTGTCAATTTTACATTGTATTTTTTTTAAATGTATCTGCCGACTCCCAAACTGTCATTTGAAGTAAAGCACACAGCCAAGTATTATTCTACACAATTTTTTTATTGTGCATTAAACAAATAAAAAAAAAAAAATTAGACATGATATCTGCCTATAGAACTTACCGGAAAGTGCATTCTATGCTTCCAAAAATATAGAAAATATACCAAATCAAATCATTATTATTCAACCAAAAAAATTATGTCAAAGCAATAACTCCAAGGCCAATAAATAAATTGTTATCTCCTCCGATTCTGCAACATGTCTGGTTGACGAACGGCCGTTCAGAAACTAACTGAAAAGCGCAAAATGAAAAGTGCGAAATGAAAAGCGCGAATCAACACTCACCAAACTTCTACTAACACGAAATTGGCAGAAGGAGCCCAAAGGGTGGCGCTAAAGAGCTGAAAAACCACATAGTACGTCACTATTTAACTGAGTTAAAATAAATGGAGTTACTTAACGCAGTTACTTTAGAGGGTAACGAGTAATCTAACTGATTACTTTCCCCTCATGGTAACTCAGTTCCCATTACTTGGGCGGCGTTACCGCAATTACATCTATCGCCACTAGATGGCAGTAGTGTAATTCCGGTGTCCTGCAGAAAAAGTTCCCCCGCCGGATAAGGACCCCCCTGTACTGTGCAGCGCTTGCGCAGTACAAAGGACTACGGAGCTTACAAAAATTGCCAAATTTAAACAGCTCTGAGTGAACTCTACACCGCGCAGGTGCAGTTAACATGTAATTGTACGAGGCGATGCCGCACGCTCCTGATGCTCGTGCTACTCTGCAAGGGGCGTCTATCGTGTAACTAATGGGCGGGTCTTGTATTACTGTAACCAAGGGGCGCATTTATTATTATTGTTATATATGGAGCTCTGCCCATTAATTTAACACTCGCCCTCTTCTGTAGACATCCGCCCCTTACACGATATAATAGACCCACCCCTTGCTTACACGCTATAACAGATCTGCCCCTTGGTTAGAGTAATAATAGAGCAGCCCCTTGGTTACACCATATATAACAATAATAATAAATGCGCCCCTTGCTTACAGTAATACTAGACACGCCCCTTAGTTACACGTATAGAATATTAAAAAAAAAAGTCAGTTACTTTGCTGTGTAACTAAGTACTTTTCCAATGTAGTAACTGAGTTACTAAGGCAATTACTTTTTGGGAGAAGTAATTTGTAATTTAACTAATTACTTTTTTTAACCGCTTCCCGGCCGCCTCACGCAGTTATACTGCGGCAGAATGGCACGGGCAGGCAAAATCACGTACAGGTACGTGGCCCTTTAATTGCCTGCCCGTGGGTCGCGCGTACGCCGCCAGCGGCGCGCTCGTGACCCGGTCGGGAGCTCCGTGACCCCGGCCGCGGGACCAGCGGACCCGATCGGCGCTGGTGTCCCGCGATCGGGTCACAGAGCTGAAGAACGGGGAGAGGTCTGTGTAAACAAACCTCTCCCCGCGCTTCCTACTCTGCCTGTCATTGATCGGCTGTTCCCGGTCATCGGGAAAGCCGATCAATGACGTCAGACGTCAGCCCCGCCCCCTAATGTAAAAAAAAAACACACACGTCACAGCCCATAACCCCTCCCCGCCCCCTAGTTGTTAACTCTTTCACTGCATGTGTCATTTATACAGGAATCAATGCATTTAAATAGCATTGATTGCTGTATAAATGACAATGGTCCCAAAAATGTGTCAAAAATGTCCGATGCGTACGCCATAATGTCGCAGTCACAATAAAAATCGCTGATCGCCATTACTAGTAAAAAAAAAAAATTAATAAAAATGCTATAAAACTATCCCCTATTTTGTAAACACTATAACTTTTGCGCAAACCAATAATCGCTAATTGCGTTTTTTTTTGTTTTTTTTTACCAAAAATATGTAGAAGAATACGTATCGGCCTAAACTGAGGAAAAAAAATGTTTTTTAATATATTTTTTGGGGATATTTATTATAGCAAAAAATATTGCATTGTTTTCAAAATTGACGCTCTATTTTTGTTTATAGCGCAAAAAATAAAAACCGCAGGGGCGATCAAATACCACCAAAAGAAAGCTCTATTTGTGAGAAAAAAAGGACGCCGATTTTGTTTGGGAGCCACGTCGCACAACCGCGCAATTGTCAGTTAAAACGACGCAGTGCCGAATCGCAAAAAGGGGCCTGGTCCTTTGGGCTGCCAATTGGTCCGGGGCTGAAGTGGTTAAAGTAAGATGACCAACACTGAATATGAGAACCTGTTGGTTGCAGAAATCTGAAAAGCTGCATCTGCAATCTTTGAAGGAGAAAATATTTGGACTGTCGACTTCATCCTTGATTTACTGATCAAAACCAAGCATGTGAGTCTGAAGATTAAATTTCCGTGGCTGTAAACTTGACACGGGACATTGACCCACTAAATTGTAAAGTAGGGATGCCAGCCCCGGATCTTGCACCTTCAGAACCAAGGCAGCTCCCATATATCTTCCTTTTACAGGCTGCTTTAGAAAGGAGCAAAAAAAATTAAAAAAATAATAATGCTGTATAATAATTGAGATACATGCGTTGTAGTTTTGGCTACATAGAACCTGGAACACACATTACAAATTACCTGTTTGGTCTTTGGTCCATATTTATTGCCTTACCGGGTGGTGGGAACAGATCCACACATGCAGATTAGATTACTGTGTATTAGTTGTTAGAAGATGAAAAGATGTGGTAAAACCCCCCACACTGGTTGACAACAAACATTCTGCCTTTCTCTGCGCATCCGAATTGCGCAGCAGTCTTCTCGCCTCTTCTTCTCCATACCCTCTCGATCCACGCTGCTAGCTCAATGGGTAGTATAGAAAGCAATTTCCTCATCTGCATGATGGATTGTGCTAGAAATATGACTTTTTATCTGCACTTAGAGATGAAATGACCCGCTACCCTGCACACACTGACACAGTGCCTGCGTTTGGATCTGCGGGAAATTCACATCCACCGCAATTGCGGAACTTTAAGAAGCTTTATTGGAATATTAACAATGATAACTGTGCACAAGGAGTGCAAACAACAGGGGAAGGCCCATTTTCCCTAAATCTGCATAGTTTTTTTTTTTTGGCAGAATTTCAAAAAAAGTCTGAAAAGTAGCACAGAGACAACAACCATAAAAATACTGTTTTTTTTCTTTCCAATGTTTTTTTTATTGGTTTTAACATATAAAATGTACAATAAACATTTTGAAAATGCAAAATATGGATACATGTCTTGGCCAACACGGTCTACAAAACATCAAGAGAACATTATGCCAACCACAGTGTCACTTTGTTTAATATTCCTAGGGTGACCAGATAATTTCAACCAAGTTTGGCTAAACACACCCCATCTGTGATTGGGCTTTATTACGAAAAACATGGCTTAAAAACAAACGGAAACCTAAATAAAATAAATATCTGTTTAGGCACTTATTGCCCCTGGGATTGCCCCAACTATACGTATTATCGTATGGGAGAGAAGAGGGTAGACGAGAGTCCCACCAGCCACCCCTCATGGGGTCACACTGTGGGTGGAGGGACCTCAGCCACTCCCCCCCCCCCCCGGTTGCTGTGACGGATCACTGGCTGTCCTCACACTGGTTGCTACCCAGTGGTGTACATTATATCACCACTCTAATAGATTACTCAGACACTCGCCTGTACTGCCTGATATTCATCAGGGTACACTACCATTACTGCTCTCCACCCAGTGCATGCCATGACCATCCAGACACTTTTTTGATCCAATTCTTTCCTTACCATCCACCAACTGCTGTCTCTTACCCTTTTTTGGGTCCCCAAGTTGCCACGTGCCGCCCTTGGGTCATCTCTGCAGGCATCACGGGGGAACTCCCAGACGCCCTTTGTTGGTGACCATTTTTCGGCGGGGATCCCTATATGTGATTTTTTTAGGGGATGGACCTCTAAATCCCGGGACGGCCGCAGGGGTCACAAGCAGCATTAATACCCTCGTGTTCATCACACCAAGGGTTTGCTCCATTTTTTCCCCCTCGTTTTAACCAAATTCGGATGCCTCATGTGATATCAAGACACAGGATAGGATTTATTTATACATATATGTGCTGATCCCTATGTCCCTGAAGAAGAGTTAAAACTCGAAACGCGTCGGGTAAATCGCATACAATTGTATCTGTGTCTTATGCTTATGTTTTGTGTATCCTGTTCATTTCTTTTTTATGTACACTTGTTTTTGCATACCCACGTGGATTTGTTTCCCACACAACCTACCTTTTCTTCAAATAAAAACATTTTGAATAACATATCTTCATACTTAAGCAGTTGCCCTTTCCCTTTAAAAAGTCCCCCAAGAGGAATATACCCTGTATATACCCCCCCCCCCCCCCCCGTTAGGTGACCCTGAGGCCTTCTACCCCTTTACAGGTCTTTCATATAGGGTTCCAGGGGAGAAAACTTACGGAGAAGGAGAAAGAAGGGTAAAGAGAAGAAAAGAAGAAGGAAAAATAAGGAGAGGGGGAGGGGGAGAGAGAGTGCACCCCTGTTGTTCCCTACTCAGTTATACCAATGGCTCATAAACCGAAAATCCTGTTTTTAATGTCTGCTTGTGCTCAGACTATGAGCACTAAAGAAGAACTGTCGTTACAATTTTTTTATATATTATTTAGGACCCCCATGGGATAAACTATATTTGGGACTTCGTAGATAGGTGCTTACAAGGTCATGAAGTTGGACCTGCACCCCTCTTCTCTCCATGCGGCAAATCCAACAACAACTTGGAAAGAGATGATTCCATAGTAACTGCAGCTTGTCTTGGCACAGAACACTTTCCCTAGAAATTACACCTGTGAACCCCCCCCCCCCCCAACAATTACCTGCGGTAAACAGTTGTGCACACACTTTGTGTGCATCCAGCAGCGATCGCCGCAGGACAATAATAGCTGCGGCAGCTGGTGACCTGTAATTATAGTGAATGGGCTTGGTGGTCGCAACTAGCCACTCGCAGCAGCAGATTCCTGTTCGCACCGGGCCAAATGTGAATGTAGCCTTATCCGCCTTATCTGCATATAGTGTGAAGTAATTCACATATAGGCGGAACTCCGCGTTAATGCATTTTCTGCTTTTACAACCACTTAAAAAATATTTTAATCCATCTTCCAATATGTTGTTTTTTTTTTTGTTTTTTTTGTGTAAGGACGAATTCAGGTATGGATATTTTATACATAGTTACATTGGTCCAGCTTGGACCAGCTATGTATATACCATACCTGGCCAATCCCCCCTGGAAGCTGGTAATCACTAAAGTAGACATCACTACTCCAGTGATCTCCACTTGCTTCTGGGTCCTGTGTTGAGTGGCCGCCCTGCTGCATTGTAAACACAGGAGGTTGGCTGCTCAGCATGTGCCATTCAGAGAATGATTTCCATGCTCTGAATGAATGCATCTCCAAAGAGATGCTGGTAGGTTATTTGGCTTCTGTCCAAAAAATTGGCCTTAGTATATGAATGTGAGTTCGGGAATTTGGATTGTGGGCTCCTTGAGGGTAGGGACCGATGTGAGTGGTTGATGTATGTGTGGAGTGCTGCGTAAATTGACGGCACTATATGGGTACCTTTTAAATAAATAATAATAGATGAGCATCTTAACCACTTGCTTACTGGGCACTTAAACCCCCCTCCTATCCAGACCAATTTTCAGCTTTCAGCGCTGATACACTTTGAATGACAATTGCGCGGTCATACAGTACTGTACCCAAATTACATTTTTATCATTTTTTTTACCCCAAATAGAGCTTTCTTTTGGTGGTATTTGATCACCTGTGCGATTTTTATTTTATTTATTTATTTTTTTATTTATTTTTTTTATTTTTTTTTATTTAAAAAAAAAAATAATAATATATATTTATTTTATTTTGTTATAAAATTTAAAACGGGTAATGTTTGTCTGTCATTGATGTACGCTGATGAGGTGGCAGTGATGGGCACTGATGGGTGGCAGTAATGGGCACTGATCGGTTACACTTCTAGGTGGCACTGGTGGGCATTGATAGGTGGCACTGGTGGGCATTGATAGATGGCACTTGTGGGCACTGTTAAAAAAAAAAAAAAAAAAAAGATCACTGAGCTTTTGTTTTGATCATGTGATCAGCTGTCAATGGCTGACAGCTGATCACATGGTAAGGGACCGGCCCCTTACTCGGATCGGTGATCACCCGAGTCTCATTGACTCAGTGATCACAGCGTGCCCTGCATATGACGGCCTCCTGGGAATTCAGGTCCGCGATGTGGCCGCCATTCGGCCATAGCACGGATGTCACGTGGTTAATGAGACACAATGTACAGGGATGGGGACAATTGTGGGCACGCACCCACACTCACTCAGGTTGAACTGGATGGACTGGCGTCTTTATTCAACCTTACTAAATATGTAACTATGTAAAATAGTTCTCTGATTGGACAAGGTGGTGAGGTGGGCGGTGATATGAAATTCAGCTTTAGGAGCTTGGGGAACATTTCAGTTTGTCCTTCCTTCCTTCTCTTTTTCTTTTTTTTTTTTGCTTTGCCTTTTCTATTTATCCTTTTTATTTTCTACTTTTAATTTCATTCCTTCTCTCCATGTCTCTGTCTCTTAAATGCATTTTTTTTTTTTTAAATCTAACATGGGTACATACAGTATAATTAATAAATGCAAATGACATGTAGAGCTGTGTTTATAGCTGTCTATAAAACATGTCAGATTAGGAAAAAATGGCATGTGATTGGTAGTTGTGGATTGTTTCACTTTCACTGCCTTGTTGACTATCTTTCACCATTGTTGCAAGCTATGAAGTTTGTTTTTAAAGCGGAGCTTCACCCTAAAGTGGCTCATCGGATTCCTGCCCCCCTCCGGTGCCACAATTGGCATCTTTCAGGGGGGAGGGGGCGTGTAGATACCTGTATAATACAGGCATCTGCACCCACTTCCGGGCATAGCTAGCCGCAGAATAAGCCGCAGAAGATGCCCGCCCCCGCCCCGTTGTGTTCTGGGAAACACACAGTTCCCTGAACACAACGGGGACCAGTGAAGATGCGCAGTAGGGAACCGGGCAGTGAAGCCGCAGCGCTTCACTTCCTGATTCCCTGACTGAGGATGGCGGCGGGGGCAGCCGAGAGACGAGCGATTGCTCGTCTTCTTCTGCCGATATCGCGAGCACCCTGGGACAGGTAAGTGTCCATTTATTAAAAGTCAGCAGCTGCAGTATTTGTAGCTGCTGGCTTTTAATACAATTTTTTAAGGTGGAGCTCCGCTTTAAAGAGGAAGTAATCCTTGATGGGTTTTACCTCCCTTTTTTTTTTTTCCCCCCTGCAAAGCAAAAGCATAATGGGCTAGTATGCGATATGTTGCACTTACCTGCAAACGAAGCCCGCTGTCCCCACCGGTGGCCACATCCATCTTCACCCCTCTTCCTTCTGGGGGCCATGGGCTCTGTGACTGGCCAGAGTCACGTGACGTCACTCCCGTGCAAGTGTGCGTGAGCTGCCGGTCACGGCACGAGCCCCTTAGAAACGGCCCTTCCTTCAGTGCGCATGCGTCAATGACGTCGGTGCGAGAGTATATGGTAAATATTTCCTAAACTGTACAGGTTTAGGAGATATTTTCAGCACCTACAGGTAATCCTTATTATAATCTTGCCTGTAGGCAAAAGTGGTGTAACTAGGTTTACAACCACTTTAAGAAAAGTAAAATCATTAGGTAGGTACTTGTCATCCTGACATGAGCATTCTTTTGGATGAGCAAAAAACAAAACAGCCATCACAAAACGCAATCACCCCAATAACGTAAAAACAACTAGAAAACATAGGTGTGCACACAGAGTGTGCCAGGTGTGCCTGGGCACACCCTAATCACCTTGTGTGGTGCAGATTCTCCCTATTTAAACCCCTGATGTTTCACCAAAGCCCCCCCCTTCTTAACCGCTTCCCGACCGCCTCACGCAGATATACTGCGGCAGACGGGCAGGCAAAATTACGTACCTGTACTTGGCCCTTTAATTGCCTGCCCGTGGGTCGCGCGCGCCAGCGGCGCACTCGCGGCCTGGTCGGGAGCTCCGTGATCCCGGCCGCGGGACCAGTGGACCCGATCGCCGCTGGTGTCCCGCGATCGGGTCACAGAGCTGAAGAACGGGGAGAGGTCTGTGTAAACAAACCTCTCCCCGCGCTTCCTACACTGCCTGTCACTGATCGGCTGTTCCCGGTCATCGGAAAAAGCCGATCAATGACGTCAGACGTCAGCCCCGCCCCCTAATGTAAAAAAACACACACGTCACAGCCCATAACCCCTCCCCTCCCCCTAGTGGTTAACTCTTTCACTACCACTGTCATTTATACAGGAATCAATGCATTTAAATAGCATTGATTGCTGTATAAATGACAATGGTCCCAAAAATGTGTCAAAAATGTCCGATGTGTCCGCCATAATGTCGCAGTCACAATAAAAATCGCTGATCGCCGCCATTACTAGTAAAAAAAAAAATATTAATAAAAATGCTATAAAACTATCCCCTATTTTGTAAACGCTATAACTTTTGCGCAAACCAATCAATAATCGCTAATTTTACCAAAAATATGTAGAAGAATACGTATCGGCCTAAACTGAGGAAAAAAAATGTTTTTTTATATATTTTTTGGGGATATTTATTATAGCAAAAAGCTAAAAATACTGCATTGTTTTCAAAATTGTCGCTCTATTTTTGTTTATAGCGCAAAAAATAAAAACCGCAGAGGCGATCAAATACCACCAAAAGAAAGCTCTATTTGTGGAAAAAGAAGGACGCCTATTTTGTTTGGGAGCCACGTCGCACGACCGCGCAATTGTCAGTTAAAGCGACGCAGTGCCGAATCGCAAAAAGGGGCCTGGTCCTTTGGCTGCCAATTGGTCCGGGGCTGAAGTGGTTAAAAATGTGTGTTTGAGCTTTGAGGCGAGCACCCTAATGCAATAAATAGGCTGTGCACACATATGCCAAAAAGTATAGCGTGTTGATATAAGGGAAAGATTGCTAGTATACTAAGATTTTTTTGTGCAATATAATTTTTTTCTTGCACCTCCCTTTTGCCGCATCAGCAATTTCTAGTTTGGAAAGCGGTTAATTGTTAAATAGACAGTTTATTAGCTAAAATTGCAGACTGGGATTGCTTTTGCAAATTTAAGCTTCTTGTTCAAATAAATGAACATGACAGATTCCTGAAATTTAGAACCCGAGATTGTTGTGACTTCAGAACTTCAGCGCTGGGGCTTAGTAGCAATAAAAAAAGCAACTTGGCAGAGATAGTGGAATAATCTTTATTAAACATAAGCCGCACCATCTTTCCAGAAGACGGGCTCCAAGCAGTGAGAATTTTTTATTTTTAAGGCTGGCTGAAAATGATGGCCAATAAATTAGAACTGACCTTTTTCATTGCTTGAACTGTTATTCATTTGAACAAAAACTTTGTTTTTAACCACCTCAGCTCCGGAAAGGTTTTACCCCCTTCATGACCAAGGCATTTTTTGCTATCCAGCACTACTCTACTTCAACTGGCAATTGAGTGGTCATGCATTTTTTTTTTTAGACATTTCTTTTGGTGGTATTTGATAGATTTTGATAGAAAAAAAGACTGAATAAAAAAAAAAAAATATATATATATATTCTTCATAAATATAGACAAAAACATATTCTTTGGTAAAGAAAAAAAAAATCCTAATAAAGTATATAATAATTGGTTTATGTGAAAGTTATAGCGTCTACAAACTATGTTATACCGTATATACTCGAGTATAAGCCAAGTTTTTTTTTTTTAGCACATTTTTTTTTGTGCTGAAAGTGCCCCACTCGGCTTATACTTGAGTCAAGCACTTTTCTGCAGCAGAGAATGACATTTTCCGACCCGACTTTGGGGCCTCGTATATCGGGGCCACTTGGTGCTAGGAACCCCAAATGTGGTGTGCAAACCCAGTGGAACTAGCACTACAACAGATCCACATTTGGCTACCACTAAGTGGCCCCTGAGATACGGGCCCCAAAGTCGGTCAAGTGTGTCCATCTGCAGCAATGTCATTTCGGGACCCTTTGAGTCCAGAGCCCCCAGCTAGGGAGCATCTAGGAACCTTGGCTGCAGCTAGGGAGCATCTAGGAACCCTTAACTACCAAGTTTGAAGTTTGGGGGACCTATGGCTGCAAATGCGCATTGTTGACCCTCTTTTCCACTTACAGTAGCTGCGCATTTCTCACCCTAGGCTTATACTCGAGTCAATACGTTTTCCCAGTTTTTTGTGGTAAAATTAGGTGGGTCGGCTTATACTCGAGTATATACGGTATATTTAAAAATGTATCAATTCTGATGTACTGACGACAATCTCATTTCTTGAGGCTCTTAAAGCGGAGTTCCACAGATTTTTGTGTTTATTAAAAGTCACTTTTAAAAGACGCTTTTTGTAGCTGCTGACTTTTAATAAACACACACTCTCACCTGTCCCACAGTCCAGCGATGCAGCCGCCTGAGCCCTCGCTTCTATCTCTCGCCTCTCCCCGGCGCCAGCATTGCAAATGTGGGCACCTGGCTGTGACAGCTTGTGGCTACACATCCGGGTGTGCACTGCGCATGCGTGAGTCGCTCGGCGCCTCCCTGTTGGTCGGACATGTCCCAGAAGATTGCAAGGAGGGAGAGGAGAGCTGTCAAAACTAGGTACCTGCTCCCCACCCCCAAAAATGACATGCCAAATGTGGCATATTTAGGGGACGAGGAGTGCTTAAAATGGAACTTCCCCTTTTAGGTGGAGCTCCGCTTTAAAATGCCAGGACAGTCTAAATACCTCCCCAAATGACCCAACATCTTTGGATCTTGTAACATCTTTGCTGTTACAATGATGATTGCTCATGAATGTTTTGTACAGTCATGAATGGGTTACATTCATAACAGCTGTGATTACAATTGATCTGTGATTGGCTACAGCTAATCACATGGTGCAGGGTACTGTACCATGTGATAGCTGTGGGCCAATCACAGCATAGGAAACAGTTGTTATGGATGAATTAATTCATAACAGCTTTGCTGACATTGTGATAATGTGATTGTATAGCGATCAAAGCTTAATTGAACATGCTGAAGTGAGAAGCTAATTGGCTACCATGCACAGCTGCACCAGATTTTGCACTCACTGGTTTTAGTAAATTAATCCCATAAAATCAGTACTTCTTGGAGCAAACGTGGTGGTGTGTATATAGGCCCACACACACGATCTGACTTTTTGACAACAAACATGCAAATTAGCTGTTTTAAGGCAACATCTGACCGTGTGTGCGCTCCATCGGACAAACTTTTTCGTTTTTCATCGGACTTTTGTTGGCTGGGCGAACGGACAAACTTTTTGGCAACAAAAGTCTGATGGAACAAAGTCTGATCGTGTGTACACAAAACCATCGGACAAACAAGCATGCTCAGAACCAATGCAAAAGAACAGACAACAATACAGAAGTTGACCAAATGGTGGCGCCGGAGTAATTGGACGTCCTCTTTTGAAGTGTCGTCAGTACGTTGAAACTTCACTACGTTCATGTTTGTTGCCTAAAAAGTCAGATCGTGTGTATGCAATACAAGTTTACGGGCAACGCCCTTTGTACAAAAATCCACAGGAAATCGTGTGTATGAGGCTTAAGGCTGTTTAGGTCATCATATTTTTTACACCCTGTGTGCTGAAGTGTACACAGTCCTTTCCGAACACTAGTCCCCATAAAAGATTGATTTGTACTAGGCCTAATTGTAATGGTGATAATAATCACATATCGAAATCACTTTTTGTTTTTAGCACTCCTCCACTTGGGGTGATGCAGAATAACTCCCTAAGTCAGGGGTAGGCAACCTTCTGAGCACAGTGGGCCAAAAAATGTGCCGATTTTATAACAAAAAAAAATGTCAACTTCACACTCTCAATCAGGAAAAGGAATTTTTATAAAGTAAATGCTGTAAACTACTTTAGTAGTGAGAAATTAACATCCTGCACTCTCGCACCTCAGATGAGCCCCAATTCATGCACCTTCACACCTCAGATCACTGTCACCCCTGTACCACCAATGCACCCCCTTTCTCACCTGCCCCACCACTGTACATCTGCCCCACCACTGTAACACACTGTACATCTGCCCCACCACTGTACCACCCTGCTCTTCTGTCCCACCACTGTAGCCCCTGCTCATTTGCCCCACCAATGTTCCCCCTTTCTAATCTGCCCCACCACTGTACCTCCATGAACATCTGCTCCACCACTGAACCATCTTCTCATCTGTCCTAACACTGAACTTATCTGCTCATCTGCCCCACCACAAGCAGAGATGAGACACATCTACCTGTACTGGCACACTCATCCTGCTGATCCACCTCTCGCATCCAGCCCACGTGCTTGTATGTCATGTATGTGATGTATGTGATGTCACATACCAGCATATGGAACGGATGAGTTCAGGTCAGGGGCATTTTCTCAAAGCAGTGGGCCTGTGTGCAGGATCATAAGTTGGGCCACGGCAGCTGAGAAAATGTGGTTGGGTGTGATTTTCATTGAGCTGAATACTGGCTGTGGCTTAAAGGGTCAAAGAGTGCCGGGATTCAGTAGTAAGTGACACAAAGGTTCAGGAAGAATTTCAACAAAGTTCCCAAAACCTCAACAGTAATTCCACAAACTGTCACCGGATTGGGGTTTTCTCAATCACAGTGAAATCCCTTCCTTCTTTCTGAGATTGGTCGTGGCAACCAAGCGAGTCATCTCCCTCCAGATGGTGGATGGGGCTAGTAGGACTGTGATTGGCTTTAGCAGTGGCCAAGACAGTCCTCCTCCTGGAAACAGGGACCGCCCCCCTTAGCAGAACTACACCCAATCTACAACTACACCCAATCTCTTCCCCATCACAGAAGCTGACGATCGCAGCTACAGCAAAGTTTGAGAACCAAACAATGTTTCCCATCTTTTACAATGAGTGGGGGCACAGTGCCTCCCACTCAGTGCAGGTGTGGCATGGGGAACTCTGAGATTGGAGTTCATTAGTGTCTCACTGACACTTCCCTGCGCTGCTCTGCTGTTGGGGAGGGAGTCAAGTGCCAGCAAAAGAGGCTTTGTGTGCCGGGGGTTGCCTACCCCTGCCCTAAGTAGTGTGACAGGCCTATCGTTTTCATCTGAGGGACTGGTTCTTGGTGTGTGATGGGGGGGAAAAATAAGTTGGGCGCTGAACTCGGTTCTAGAAGAGAAGGTTTAGGGGTTACATGGTATCCCAAAAAAAGTAAACAAATAGGACAGGTATGCAGCAGGCCCCTTAATAGCATACCCTGGCCAGGTATCCTAACGGATCTTTTACTATTAAGTTGCAATGGATTTCCTGGTATTGAATCTGGTTCTTGACCCTGTGATAGCAGTCAAAGATGCATTCATCTGTGAGCAATGAACCCTTCCTGCAATATCCAGCAGCAGCATCAATCTAGCTCCTCTGCAGCACTCTTCAACAAGAAGATTTTCTTACAGATGCCCCTTCCAGGCAGCCATGATTTTGCCTAACTCACTTCAGTTATACATTTTAGAAGGGCAGCCATGTTCCTCCAGCAGATGAGACAAGATTCAAATAAAGAACACTTTAGGTGGACATCCTCTCCAGGCTGAAGCCCAGGAAGTGAAAAAGACTCTGGAAAGGTTCTCCAGACATTTTATCTTTTCCCCAAGCCATACCCCTGAACAAAGACCTCAGGGATTGGTTGAGTCAGGGAAATATTTACACCCCACTCCCACACTAACTACTGGAACCTACTTAACAGGCAGAAGCAATCAACACACTGAGCTCTTAGGAGAACCAGTACAGTTCAAAAAAAATTAAACAGGGATCAGAATCTTTACAGCCTAGCTGCAAACTCACTAAATTCTATTAAGTTCAATACAGTTTTATATTATTAGTTTTGTTATTGGCCACATTTTCTCTTGAGCATATCAAAACCAGCAGTAGTAGCTTTTCTGCCCATCGTGAATCATCTCCGATACTAATTTTGGGGATTATTATTGCTTTCACTGATGCCAATGTTGGGAGTTATTACTGTGTTCACTGACAGCAATGTTTGGGGTTGTTATTGTGTCTACTGACCCCAATGTTAGAAGTTATTATTGTGTCCACTGAGCAATGCTTGGGGTTATTGTGTCCACTGACACCAATGTTGGGAGTTATTATTGTGTCCACTGACACCAATGTTGAGGGTTATTATTGCATTCTCTGACAGCAATGTTGGGGGTTATTATTGTGTCCACTGACACCAATGTTGGGAGTTATTATTGTGTCCACTGACACCAATGTTGGGAGTTATTATTGTGTTCACTGACAGCAATGTTGGGAGTTATTATTGTGTCCACTGACAGCAATGTTTGGGGTTATTATTATGTCTACTGATACCAATGTTAGAGGTTATTATTGTGTCCACTGATATTGTAACCCCAGTGTTAGAGGTTATTATTGTGTCCACTGACACCAATGTTGAGGGTTATTATTGCATTCTCTGACACTCTGACAGCAATGTTGGGGGTTATTATTGTGTCCACTGGCACCAATGTTGGGGGTTAATATTGCATTCACTGACACTCTGACAGCAATGTTGGGGGTTATTATTGTGTCCACTGATGCCAATGTTAGAGGTTATTATTGTGTCCACTGACACCAATGTTGGAGTTTATTATTGTGTCCACTGACAGCAATGTTTTGGGTTATTATTGTGTCCACTGACATTCTGACACCAATGTTGAGGGTTATTATTGTGTCCACTGACAATGTTGGGGGTTATTATTGTGTCCACTGACAGCAATGTTGGGGGTTATTATTGTGTCCACTGACAGCAATGTTTGGGGTTATTATTATGTCAACTGAACAAATGTTAGCGGTTATTATTGTGTCCACTGACAACAATGTTGGGGGTTATTATTGTGTCCACTGACAGCAATGTTGGAGGTTATTATTATGTCAACTGAACAAATGTTAGCGGTTATTATTGTGTCCACTGACAATGTTGGGGTAACCCCCAACATTGTCAGTGGACACAATAATAACCGCTAACATTTGTTCAGTTGACATAATAATAACCCCCAACATTGCTGTCAGTGGACACAATAATTGTGTCCACTGACACCAGTGTTGGAAATTATTATTGTGCCAACTTACACCAATGTTGGGGGTTATTATTGCATCCACTGAACCAATGTTAGAGGTTATTATTGTGCCCACTTACACCAATGTTATTGTGTCCACTGACAATGTTGGGGGTTATTATTGTGTCCACTGACAGCAATGTTGGGGGTTATTATTGTGTCCACTTACACCAATGTTGGGGGTTATTATTGCATCTAGTGACACCAATGTTGGGGGTTATTATTGCGTCCACGGACACAAATGTTGGGGGTCAATATTGTATCCACTGACACCAATGCTGGGTGTTATCGTACACCTCCTTTTTCAGTGTGTACTGCAATACATTGCAAAAAATGCAGCAGGACCAAAATTTTGTTGAGGTGCCAAAATGCACTGTTAATGTGCGGCCCTCTGGAAGTGCCGGGGGCTGCACTTGAGGCCCTCTATAATTCTCCAGTTGACCACCACTGCCTATACAGTATTCTACTAGAAGAAGGGAACTGACCTCGCCACCCATAACATCATGATAGTATTCTTACCCTGCTGTATCTAAATCTGCACCCTTATTGCAGAGATTCTCCTCAGGAATATGCGGTACCCTCCACCAGCAGGACTCAACACACTGTTTTGAACCTGTCCTGTTATAAACCAGCATCCCTTGGCTGTGAGTCTGCAGAACAGCCAGTGTGGGTGGAAGCGACGCTCTATAATTATTCGTATTTTTACAACTCTTTCAGGTTTTGAACCTGCTAAAACAATTAATGGCTCCTTTTATATTTGGAGATGTAATCAGCTGTCAGTAGAAGAGAGATATCTACTCCAAGTACTTACTTACCCCAATTACAAAACTGTTTTAGAGGCCATTTCTCTTTAATTATGAGCCGACCCATTATCGCTGGCAGCCAGGCTTGGAAAAAATTAGGATAATTCTGGAATATATTCTGCCTGCTGTAGTGACTGTGTGATTCATTCAGTGAACAAAGTAACTCCTCTGTTTTGCTGGTCTTTTGAACTTCTATCTTGACGGTCTTCTCCCTTCTCATGATTTTTTTTTTTTTTTTTTTATTGCTGTAAACCGTTTGATGTTTTCAAGTCTACAAAATTAGTTTTGCAGAGGATGGATTGTTACTCTGCTTTAGTTTGATGGAACTAGTTTGTCTGTCTGCATGGGAGTTGTTCCATATTTTTCCACTGGTTCTGCCCAGTAGAGTTTGGCACCCTTTTGACACTGGTGTAATGTGAATAGGGTAGAAAAAAACTCACGTTAAAAAAATTATATATATATATATATATATATATATATATATATATATATATATATATATATATATATATATATATATATATATATATATATATATATATATATATATATATATATCTCAGTGCTCGACGAATACCGGGCGCCAGGTCGCATTGGCGACTAGAATTAGCGACCTGGCGCCTGGGGCAGCACAGCTGGGGGGTATCCTGTCTCCATAGTGCACCCCCCCGCCGCGCGCGCGATCGCGAAGGGCCGCGCCGGCCGGTAATTGAGGCCCCGGCTTTGCGGCCTTGTGCAGTCCTATGGTACCTTGTAGAATCTGGCGCCCTCTTGTGGTGGCCGTTGGTATGACACCCAGCAATGCTAATGGAGATTTTTGTTTTGTTTTCACTGCCTGCCTATCTCCTTCACTTAGAACCCCCAAACATTATATATATTTATTTTTCTAACACCCTAGAGAATAAAATGGCGGTCGTTGCAATACTTTCTGTCACACCGTATTTGCACAGCAGACTTACAAGCGCACTTTTTTGGGAAAAATACTTTTTTTAATTAAAAAATAACACAACAGTAAAGTTTGCCCAATTTTTTTTATATTGTGAAAGACAATGTTACGGCGAGTAAATTGTTACCAAACATGTCTCGCTTCAAAATTTTGCCCGCTCGTGGAATGGCGACAAACTTTTACCCTTTAAAATCTCCATAGGTGACGTTTAAAAAATTCTACAGGTTGCATGTTTTGAGTTACAGAGGATGTCTAGGGCTAGAATTATTGCTCTCGCTCTACCGATCATGGCAATACCTCACATGTGTGGTTTGAACACCGCTTTCACTCTTCTGCAAACAAGCTCGGGGACGGGCGCGTTTAAAATTATTTTATTTTTTTTATTTATTTTAACTTTTAATTTTTTCACTGTTCTTTTGAAAAAAAAAATTGTGTAACTTTTATTCCTATTACAAGGAATGTAAACATCCCTTGTAATAGAAAAAAGCATGACAGGACCTCTTAAATATGAGATCTGGGGGGTCAAAAAGACCTCGGATCTCATATTTACACTAAAATGCGAAAAAAAAAAATTGCCATTTGAAAAAAAAATTATAAAATGTTACTAGCTACCGTAGTTACATAGTTACCAGAGTTAATTTTTGGCATCACATTTTGATTTAGTTTTAGTCATAGTCTTTTGACTAAAAAGCCATTTTAGTTTTAGTCGCATTTTAATCATCTGCAGTTGTTTTCGTTTTAGACGTATTTAGTCAACTAAAATTTCCAGTACATTTTAGTCCACAATCATTTCAGTCGACTAAAATCGAATGGTTTTAGTTAAATCTTAATGCAATATTTAGAATTTCCAAACTCCTTATATACTCCTCCTGGAGTAAAAAAAAATTTTATATGTTATTATTTATAGTATTAAGGGTTGAACAAACGAAATGCTCTGGACGTTCTGGGGAGGCCTGTAATGCAAAGTGAGTGCACTGGACGGTGGTCTGAGGAGGTCTGTAATGCACACAGTGCACTGGACGGTGGTCTGAGGAGGCCTGTAATGCACACAGTGCACTGGACGATGGTCTGAGGAGGCCTGTAATGCACACAGTGACCTGGATGGTGGTCTGAGGAGGCCTGTAATGCACACAGTGCACTGGATGGTGGTCTGAGGAGGCCTGTAATGCACACAGTGCTCGGGATGGTGGTCTGAGGAGGCCTGTAATGCACACAGTGCTCGGGATGGTGGTCTGAGGAGGCCTGTAATGCACACAGTGCACTGGATGGTGGTCTGAGGAGGCCTGTAATGCACACAGTGCTCGGGATGGTGGTCTAAGGAGGCCTGTAATGCACACAGTGCTCTGGACGATGGTCTGAGGAGCCCTGTAATGCACACAGTGCTCTGGACGATAGTCTGAGGAGGCCTGTAATGCACACAGTGACCTGGATGGTGGTCTGAGGAGGCCTGTAATGCACACAGTGCACTGGATGGTGGTCTGAGGAGGCCTGTAATGCACACAGTGCTCAGGATGGTGGTCTGAGGAGGCCTGTAATGCACACAGTGCACTGGATGGTGGTCTGAGGAGGCCTGTAATGCACACAGTGCTCGGGATGGTGGTCTAAGGAGGCCTGTAATGCACACAGTGCTCTGGACGATGGTCTGAGGAGCCCTGTAATGCACACAGTGCTCTGGATGGTGGTCTGAGGAGGCCTGTAATGCACACAGTGCTCTGGACGGTCTGAGGAGCCCTGTAATGCACACAGTGCTCTGGACGATGGTCTGAGGAGGCCTGTAATGCACACAGTGCTCTGGACGATGGTCTGGGGAGGCCTGTAATGCACACAGTGCTCTGGACGATGGTCTGAGGAGGCCTGTAATGGACACAGTGCTCTGGATGATGGTCTGAGGAGGCCTGTAATGGACACAGTGCTCTGGACGATGGTCTGAGGAGGCCTGTAATGGACACAGTGCTCTGGATGGTGGTCTGAGGAGGCCTGTAATGCACACAGTGCTCTGGATGGTCTGAGGAGCCCTGTAATGCACACAGTGCTCTGGACGATGGTCTGAGGAGGCCTGTAATGCACACAGTGCTCTGGACGATGGTCTGGGGAGGCCTGTAATGCACACAGTGCTCTGGACGATGGTCTGAGGAGGCCTGTAATGGACACAGTGCTCTGGATGATGGTCTGAGGAGGCCTGTAATGGACACAGTGCTCTGGACGATGGTCTGAGGAGGCCTGTAATGGACACAGTGCTCTGGACGATGGTCTGAGGAGGCCTGTAATGCACACAGTGCTCTGGACGATGGTCTGAGGAGGCCTGTAATGCACACAGTGCTCTGGACGATGGTCTGAGGAGGTCTGTAATGCACGCAGTGCTCTGGACGATGGTCTGAGGAGGCCTGTAATGCACGCAGTGCTCTGGACGATGGTCTGAGGAGGCCTGTAATGCACGCAGTGCTCTGGACGATGGTCTGAGGAGGCCTGTAATGCACACAGTGCTCTGGACGATGTCTGAGGAGGCCTGTAATGTACACAGTGCTCTGGATGGTCTGAGAGGCCTGTAATGTACACAGTGCTCTGGACGATGGTCTGAGGTGGCCTGTAATGCACACAGTGCTCTGGATGGTCTGAGGTGGCCTGTAATGCACACAGTGCTCTGGACGATGGTCTGAGGCCTGTAATGTGCACAGTGCTCTAGACAGTCAGAGGAGGAGGCCTGTAATGCATTGCACACAGTGTTCTGCACAGTAGTCTGTATAAGGAAGCCTGTAATGCACACAGTGCTCTGGACAATCATCTGAGGAGGCCTGTAATGCTTAAAAGTGATAAGCACACCACTAAGCACAATACGGGCGCTACCTTGCTTGCTGGGAGGGGAAACGCTCACAGGCTTTACAGGCAGATCTCTGAGGAAACTGGCGGTTAAAGTGGGTAAATGTCCCTTACTCACATTTTTGTTCCCTTGTCGCTTGTTGACGAAAATGGAATTCATTTTCTTCATAGTTTTCGCCAATTGACAAAAATGTGGGGTGTTTTTCATTTTGTTTTCATTACTGGAAATATACCTCTGATGAAAATTATGACACATGATTTTGTCGACAAAATTAACATTCAAATGATAGTTACATAGTTAGTCTGGTTGAAAAAAGACACAAGTCTATCTAGTTTAACCAATAACATGTATATATTTATTACAATGTTTTACAAAATAAAAGGTACAAAAGCATTTTTTTGCTTTGAATCCCCTCAATGAACACTACTATTTTAAAGCCCAGTTCCATAAAATAGTTAAAAGCTGAAGTCTGGTTCCCTGTTGTCCTTATGGGGTATTGAAGTATCCACTGGGCCCTGTACTTGAAAGCCCAATTGAAGAGCCCAATTGAAGTTTCACACCGATTTATCTCACTCCTTTAGCAGGATTATAATTCTGAACCCCCTTATGATTTTGTGACTGATGTTTTTGCTTGGAAAGGCCCTAAAAAAATTTTTTTTCTTAAAATGCTGCTTCCAATCCTCCCCATTCAGTACTCGATGCCTGGAGAGATGCAGTCACATCCGTCACCACAGTTGTACTCACACAGAGTTGTACTGCAAAAGGAGAGAAGGGCTATGTCAGGCCAGGTATGTTGCTGAGTGCACTGGATGTAACTCTGCTATTTCACTGCACGGTCATATTCAGACTCCCAGCACAACTGCTGCAACAGGAAAGTGGACAAACCTTCCACTGTCTTCCTACCACTCCTACACTCTTCTGTGGCCACCCTTGTTGCCCCATCATCTGCATTGCCCAAGCCCCTGGCTCCCTGCAGTGTCTGCAACATGCCCGTCTCCCCTCTGCTCCCACCTCTCATGGTACACCCTTTGCTGTGTGCCTGGTCTAATCAGTATCTCCATGCTGACACTGCAGAAGTACCGTGTAAAGGCTTACAAATGCAGCAGAACTGGCCAAACCGACAGCATAGACTTTTTGGCTTTAGCACATTTGCAATGGTTTCCGGATAAGCATTAGCTGTCCACAGACGTTTCTCATTGTGCACAGCTGTTATTAAAGTGAACCTGTCACTTATCCCATTTAAGAGAAAAGTAAATTGCTCTCTTGATAGCCTTACCCTCTTCCCTTTTATCTAATACTTATAAACAAATGTGTGGCACCGAAAATAAATGTAATAATGTAGCCAAAATATCAAGAGAATTAATATAATGATCAAAATGTCAAGAAAATGTCCATAAACCATATACCAGCCCTCAAAATTTCCACTCCCCTGCTTGCATTAGGCGAGTGGAAATAAGCTGAGGGCGAGTGTGGAGGGAGGACAGGCGCAGGTTGAATGAGTGCTGATTCTCCTCCCAGCATCCACCCCCATGGGACTGTAGGCCACAACACGCCCCCCACCTAACTCCCCAGATACAATCACCCCCAACCCAATAACCACACCAGTTTTAGATGGCAAAAAATGGCCGCGGCACTTTATTGGTTTAACAACATCTTAAAACACCATATATCTTTGAAAACACTTTTATTATTCCAATCAAAAACCACATCAACTATTTAGTGCCCAGTTTTTAGAACTCGGGCAATAACCTGAATTTAAACATTGAAAATGTCCCCCCCGGATTCCGAGGTGACCCAACCACATAAGATGCCGCGACGGGAGGGGAGGGAGGGAGCTCTTCTTTCTTCTCCTTGTGCAGCTGCAGAGGAAGTCCAAAACCCTCTGCAGCCCTTATATAGACTTTACACAGGTACCAGAACCTTCCCTCACTCACTATTGGGCCCCCCACACCTGCACCTGCCTGATTACCTGCATGAACCCCACCCACTTAAACCTGAAACCTGTTAACCCCTAACTACCTAAAAGGGGGGCTATGTGGCCACATTCCCAAGCAAAGCGGGTCTCAATACTTTCACCCGCTTTTTTCATTCTCTTAGCAGGGCCTGGCATACAGCAGGAGTCAGCAAATAAATAGATAAGGTGGGGGACAGGGTGGGGAGTTGGGTTGGGCGGGAGCTGCCAACGTTTACTTTTCCTATTAAGCTGGTGATTGGTTGCTTTGAACCCCTAGCAACCAATCACCAGCCTGTTAATTATAAAAGTTAACTTTGGCAGCTCCCGCTCCCCTGTCCAGTGCTGTGTTGCGCTGTAAGTCTCTCTGCATCCTAAATCGGTGAAAGTGTCATTCATTGGTTTTAATTTTTTTAATGCTATATTTAATATAGCATTAACATATTTACTTAAAAGGGTGTTCAGGGGAAAAAAAAATTAAATACACATACTGCAGCTGCTGGCTTTTAATAAATGGACACTTACCTTTCCTGCAGTCCCCATGTCTCCATCAGCTGTCGGGTGCTGCTGCCGCCATTGCGGGTAAGGTAACCCGGCAGTGTAGCCTTTCGGCTTCACGCCGGGAACCCTACTGCGCATGCGCGAGGCCCCGCTCCTCTCTCCTATTAGCCCGGCGGCCGAGGGAGGAGGAGGAGGGAGCCCCACGGTGACGTCACAGCCGCATCGCGCCGCGGCGTACTTCCGGAAGTGGGAAAGGATACTTGTCAAAGACAGGTATCCTGTCCCCCCTCCCCCCTGAAAGGTGCCAATTGTGACACCGGAAGGGGGGAGGAATCCGATGAGCGGAAGTTCCACTTTAGGGTGGAGCTCCGCTTTAACAAGGCAGTAATGATGTGTACAGCGCCTATAGTAGCCAATCATATTTTATCCTTATTTTATTTATCACAGTCAGATCAATGAAATATGCTTTATGTTAATATCGTTAAAGTTGTTGTTGTTAATATTTATTTATTTTTGAAACTTAATTACTCATAAAACAGTGTAATTTCATGAGATAGTTTACCAGGGCGTGTTTTGGGGTGCAATTAGGGGCGGGGCAGGGTAGAGGTTGGTTGGAGCAACTTGTGTACTTATTTTGTAAATCGTCATACCATAGTAATACAGCAAAGGTGTGCAAATTGTTCCACTCACATAAAAACCCGCTGCTCTGCAGCTGAGTGCCGCGCAGTGGCATCAGCGCTACAGCTCCGCCCCTACGAGTTTCGTTCAATGGTATTTTTTCAGAGGGACTTATCTAATACTTGACCACATTCCCTCATCTCAATGGTTTACACCAGATTCCTGAGTTAAAAGCCCAGTATAATCTCCACGATGGCCTGTGTTGGTGCTTACAGCGGCTTAGCAGCCTTCCCTGACCCACGTGACAGTGATTGGGCATGGTGATTGGATATTCAGGTGCTGAATTGTGGGAGGAAAGGGAAAAGATCACATGCATGAGGTGGGACTGAACATTGTTATCGCCTCCCACCACATACACTGGGTGTCCTCGGCTTGTGTTCGATGTCCATTTGCTTTATTGCAGGGCTTGACAAATTTTGCTTTGAATCTAGGAGCCAGTTAAAAAAGTTAGGAGCCAGTTCTTTTTAGAGTGGTATGGAATCTCAGCTCCCGGTAAGGCCAGTAATTTTCACCCCCTAACCCTAACTCACAACGGAGCCCACCCCAGCCGGGTCCCGCCCACCCCCGACATCAAGCTCAAATCTGACAGATCCTCCCCTCTCTGTTACTTGTCAGTTTCACACACTCAGCGGCTCTGGCAAGCATCAAGCGTAGTGTGGAGAAGGGAGGATGGCGGCGGTCAATGTTAATGCAATGCATGTCTGGGGCATCAGGAGTTATAGTGAGTGGGCTGGTGGCAGCCTAGGCGCCAGGGTGCGATTTCTGGTCGCCACGGCGACCTGGCGCCTGGGGTTTGTCGAGCCCTGCTTTATTGTACTCTTTATTTTGTACTGGATGTCACCTGACTGCATCTTCAGTCTATGTATTATTCTAGGAGCTTTAGTCGGTGATCACATGTACCGTATACTGTATATCAGCATTCTGGACAGACTTACTTTTCTGTATCTCTTTGTATTGACATTGATTTAATACAGCTTCTATTTGTAATGCTCCCCAATACCCGAAAATCCTGTGAATTTCCAAGGCCTCTGACAGGCGAGTGGCGCTTTGGGGGAATTGCAGTGAAGAAAAATATCAGGAGGAGAAAAGCTATCTAGGGACCAGGGCAAAGTGACAGGTGCACATTAAAGCATGTGAGAAGCAGACAGTTCTGCACGCTACTAGTTGCTTTGGCTGCTTTGTCGGGAAATTGGCATTATACTTCATCATTCTCTTTAAGAATGGGCCTTGCGTCTTTCACTATTGAATGCGTTCTTAATCTCTTCTGCAGGTATGGAGGAGGACAGCCTAGCACAGAGCTCTGTTATCAACACAGACAATGACGTCAGCTAATTATAACCCACAGTGGGGGGAATGAGTGCAAGCTTTTTTACGTCGGCAATTATTACATTTGTGTAAAAAAAAAAAAAAAAAAAAAAAGAATCTATTGGACTCAGATAGTGTGAAAGGATGTTTCCAGTTTAAAGAGTAACCCCACTTCTGTTGAGAAAAAAACATTCCCCTCTCGTCCCCCTGTTGACGTCAGAGCTTTGACGAAACGATCGTCGGGTAGCCACGCCCACACCTCTTGCGCATGTGCGATCGCAATTCAAACTCTCATCGAGGAGTTGTTTTTCCTTGCTAGCAGTCTGCTGTTTTTAACATGTTACCTGTTTCGTCTGTGACTCATTGGAGTCTTTTTTAACTGCTTGAGCATTAAGCTTTAATAAACCCCCTGTTGAAACTTTATCACACGATTTGGAGCATTTTTATCTTTTTTGGTGATACACTTTGGAAACCTGCTGTAAGTGACCATCCAAGTCCAAGGAGTAGGAGATACCTACCAGGTCCTGGTTCTTTGAGGGGAGAAGAGACTGATCGTGTGTTCTTACAAAGTATGAACAGCGATCTCCCCTAGACAGTCCCCTCCCCCCTTCAGTTAGAACACAGAGAGGGAACACAGTTAACCCCTTGCTGGCCCCCTAGTGTTAACCCCTTCCCTGCCAGTGACATTTTTACAGTAATCAGTTCATTTTTATATCATCGTTCGCTGTATAAATGTCAATGGTCCCAAAAATCTGTCAAAAGTGTCTGATGTGTCCACCATAAAACCTCAGTCACGATAAAAATCGAAGATCGCCGCCATTACTAGTAAAAAAAAATTATTAATAAAAATGCCATAAAACTATCCCCTACTTTGTAGATGCTATAACTTTTGCGCAAACCAATTAATAAACGCTTATTGTGATTTTTTTTTTTTTTTTACCAAAAATATGTAAAAGAATACGTATCGGCCTAAACTGAGGAAAAAAAAGTGTTTTTTTTTATATATTTTTGGGGGGTTTTTATTATAGCAAAAAGTAAAAAATATTGCTTTTTTTTCAAAATTTACACTTTTTTTGTTTTATAGCGCAAAAAAAAAAAAAAAACGCAGAGACGATCAAATACCACCAAAAGAAAGCTCTATTTGTGGGGAAAAAAAGGACGTCCGTTTTGTTTGGGTACAGCGTTGCACGACCGCGTTAAAGCGACACAGTGCCGAATCGCAAAAAAATGGCCCGGTCATTCAGCAGCCAAATCTTCCGGGGCTGAATCGGTTAATTATGTATCAAAGATTACAGAGCTGTGTTACTTTCTGTCTTTTATATTTGCCCAGAATTCAGCTTTGAGTTGAATGTGAGCACTAAATAAACCCCTTATCATGTGGGGACTTTTATTGGTGTAATAATTCCGGGACGGACTGAAAACTAGAGAGAGCCACTGGGTTCAAAACTAGCAAATCCCAGTTTATTTGGCTAAGCAGCCCCCTTTTCAACTAATTAAAAATGTGATAGAATATCTAAAAATATAAATAATGAAAAAAAAAAAAAAAGATGTAAAAGCAAACACATGCACACATTTTTTTTTTATTAAGGTATATTTTTTTGCCATTTCACATGCATAAGCAGTTTTGAGCCTAGATATAGTATCTGGTGCTTGATATAGTACTTGATGCACTGACTATCATCTTTCATATTTATTATACATTTCCAGATCATATTATGTTTAGTGCCCTTTAAAAGTAGAAGGCCTATTTTATTACTGAGAATTTAGATGCCATAAACATTTGTGCAAGTTTTTTTAGACCATCAGGCTATCCCACTTGGCTACTAAATCTGAATACTTGCCTTCCCTTCAGTCTTACACAGTTACACAGGGCCTCTTCTATACTGACATTGATTTTACTTCACACTGGGGGCTTCCTACAGTGTACCTACAGCAAGTCGGATAGAGCCCACCTCATTTCCCACCTCATCAGAGGACATCCAGCATCATATATTCCTTTCATCCCCAGGCTCATTGGGACCGATTTTTACTAAAGGCAAATAAGCTGTGCGCTCTGCACGTGCAGCTGCTCCAGAGTTTTTTTTTTTTTTTTTTTAACATTTTTCCTTGCAGGTGATTGGGTACTCTTTGCAAAGTGAAGAATTACCTCATTTACTAAGCTCTGGTGCAACTGCACTTGCAGATATTCGTCTATTTGCCTTTAGTAAATCAACCCCCATTGTCTCCGGACCAGCCCTTTCATACATTGGATTTCAGTAATGGAGGCTCAGCATTACATGTGGGCAGGGCTCAAGTCCTGCGGGAACGCATGGGAACGGAGTTCCTGTACTTTTTCCACAACAGGAACTCCAGTTCCCGTCAGCAGCCGTGTCCTGCAAGACTTTGAAGTATGCGAGCTGTGTGGCAGGTGCTACACCAGCAGCTGCCGACACAGCTCGCAATAGTAAGTGCCGCACACCTGACCATTCAGGTATTGCCAGTAGGGGGCCCCATGACAGCTTCCGCTTCGATCTACCTGTCAAATGCATCTAGCTGACGGGTAGATCAGGTCCCTGCTGCTAAGAGATTGTATTTAGTCAGACCTCTCGTGATGCCCTCCTCCCCGCCGGCCCCTCCTGATTTTCTGTCTCCTCATCTCCCCCCAGTCTCCTGCACACTTGTGTGTCCCGCTGAATCCCCCCCTCCTCTATCTTCAGTGCCATATGATGAGAGAACCCAGAGGAGGAGCACAGCTATTCTGCTCACAGGACATCCAGGGAGAGAGGTGAGCTGAGGGAGGAACATCAGTTTGGGGTGGTAAGCTGAGCACAATACCTGGCAAAGTTTAATGCCAGGAGGGAAGTTTATGTGGAAATATGTGAAGGGTTGGAATAGCAGCGAGTGTGTGTTGGAGCCCTGCAGAGTTTGCAGCCCCCCCAATCTAACATACATCTCCTGAGCAGGAACACATCACTATCTCCCCAAGCATTCTGTCCAGATAATGTGCAGTTCATTTATGACCTTTCCATTTAACCCTGTGTTATCCAAACTCTGTTCAATGAAAAGTGTAAACTCACCACATAAACACTCTATATACAAAATAAAATTCCCCAATAAAGATCAGAACATGATGTTCACATTCTCATGGAAGCACAATTGAATGAATGCTGATTATTCAGAGAATTAACGTATTTATGTTTATTGAGGATTGTTTTTTGTTTATGTACTAACAGTTAAGCTTCATACACACAATATGAAAATTGGATGAAAAATACCACTTTTGAAGCGTTCGTGCATATGAGCGTATCATTTTTTTTTTTTTTTTTGGTGGGGGAGGGGATCTTGGGTGAGAGTTCCCACACTTTTTCCCCCAGGACTTGACCCCTGCATGTGGGCCTTACCTAGGGTGGTCTGCATGCAATTACAGCCTGCCCAGGAACACCCACTCCTCCAGACTGACACCCACCCACCAAGGCGGTTTGATATTTGCATAACTTCCCCACGAGCCGGCCCACTGCTTACATCAGGGATGAAGCCATTTGAGAGCTGTGCTGAGGCAGGGCGCAGGAAGCTACTGTATATATATCATTACTTTGACATTTAGACCCCTTTCACACTGGGACGTTTTTCAGGCGTTTTTCAGGCGCTTTAGCTTTAAAAAAAGCGCCTGTAAAGCGCTTGAAAAAAGCCTTGAAATTGAACAGTTTTGTCTAAAAATTTGCATGGTGATGAGGGGAAAAATAAGGGACCAGGGAAGGCAAAATGTAAACAGCGTAACTTCAGGTTTAAAATAATAATCTTGAAGTCAAGTGTCTATTGAGAGCCATAAACAGAGCCATTCCAGTTATGAATAAAATGACTCTTCAAAACAAAACAAGGCTTGCAAAGGATAACTATATCTTTTGATCTATAAAAAAAATTACAATTCCATACCTGTGTGAACCGTAGGTAAGTTAAAGTGGGGGGACACTTTAAGCATTAATATTCTGGAAAAAATAAATAAATAATTAAAAAAAAAACCTGATCCGAAATCCCTGTTGCTAGGCAGTCTTCCTAATCTGCCTCCTTCCTACGCCGCGGTGATCTTCATTCTTCTGTCCTCCGCCGCGTTGTCTTCTTGGTAATGGGGCGCAGTGTGTTCTGGGAACTGTGTGTTCCCTAACACAGCGCGTCCCATTCACAAAGCGCCGCGCGACTCGCGCATTCGCAGTAGGAAACGGGCAGTGAAGCCGTAGTCTTCTGAGGATGGCGGCGTTGGGACCGGAGCGCCGAGAGACATCTCGGCCTCCACGACCGACATCGCGGGCGCCCTGGGAGGGTAAGTGTACTTATTAAAATTCAGCAGCTACTTTTTTTTTTAGCTGCTGACTTTTAAAAAAAAATTTTTTTTAGCTGAAACACCGCTTTAAATATTTTTAAGAGAAAATAATGTGATATAGTGAAAGCAGTTAATATACTTTGTGCACCTCAGCAGACTGACTCCATACATTGTCTCTGGGTCGGCTGTGATTTTAGGATGAGCATCTCTGCTCTTCTAACCGAAGTTGCCCGGTACATACAGTATACTCAGTTATTCTTTGTTGGGCTCCGCTCCAAAGCTTCCTGGGCGATGTGCCACTTGAAAATGACCTTAGCTCAGTTTAAACCAATGCTTAAAACTCTTCTCGCCTTTATAAAGGGCTTTGATGTGCTGTCTTTTCCTGGACAAAAATACCTGTATAATCAAAGAATAATCTGATCAGATCAATCTCCCGAACGCAAGTCATTCATTGTGCTGCTTACCTCTGCGCTGTCCAGCTGCTTCTTTTGGCAAGCTTGCTTGGATACAAAGGGTGCTGTCAATTCTAGTGTCCAGCAGTGTCTAAGTATTTTATATAGTTAAGAGTCCTCCAGCACTTAAAGCATTTTGTAATATGTAAAATGAAAGGCTATAAAAAAATCCATGCTGAAGGAAAAGATACCAATTCAAGTGATATTACAGTATATGTGAACCCTTACCTTGTAAAAAACAACCCATTCAATTTAAAATATTGATGAAAGGCAAAACGTGTGTGTGTGTGTGTGTGTGTGTGTATGTATGTATGTATGTATGTATGTGTGTGTGTGTGTGTGTATATGTGTGTATATATATATATAATATATATATATATATGTATGTGTGTGTGTGTGTGTATGTATGTATGTATGTATGTATGTGTGTGTGTGTAATATATATATAATATACATACAGTTGTGCTCATAAGTTTACATACCGTGGCAGAATTTATGATTTCTTGTCCATTTTTCAGAGAATATGAACGATAACCCAAAAACTTTTCTTTCACTCATGGTTAGTGTTTGGCTGAAGCCATTTATAAATCAACTGTGTTTACTCTTTTTAAATCATAATCACAACAGAAATTACCCTGATCAAAAGTTTACATACCCTAGTTAATACCACATATTGCCTGCCCCCTTTAACATCAATGACAGCTTGAAGTCTTTTGTGGTATTTGTGGATGAGGCTCTTTATCTTCTCAGATGGTAAAACTGGCCATTCCTCTTGACAAAAAGCCTCCAGTTCCTGGAAATTCTTGGGCTGTCTTGCATGAACGGCACGTTTGAGATCTCCCCAGAGTGGCTCAATGATATTGAGGTCAGGAGACTGAGATGTCCACTCCAGAACTTTCCCTTCATTCCGCTGTAGCCAATGACAGGTGGACTTGGCCTTGTGTTTTGGATCATTGTCACGTTGGAATGTCAAAGTACGTCCCAAACGCAGCTTCCTGGCTGATGAATGCAAATGTTCCTTCAGTATTTTTTGCTAACATACTGCATTCATCTTGCCATCAATTTTGAGCAAATTTCCTGTGCCTTTGTAGCTCACACACCTTCAAAATATCAGCGATCCACCTCCGGGTTTCACAGTAGGAATGGTGGACCTTTCATCATAGGCCTTGTTGACTCCTCTCCAAATTTAGTGTTTATGGTTGTTGCCAAAAAGCTAAATTTTGGTCTCATCACTCCAAAGAACATACCAGACCCAAGGGTCTGGTATGGCTTTTAAGGGGAACCCCCTACGCTGAAAAAACGGCATGGGGGTCCCCCCAAAATCCATACCAGACCCTTATCCGAGCACACAGCCTGGCCGGTCAGGAAGAGGGGTGGGGATGAGCGAGCGCACCCCCCCTCCTGAGCCGTACCGCGCTGCATGCCCTCAACATGGGGGGTGGGTGCTTTGCACCTTGCCCCCACGTTGATGAGGACAAGGGCCCCTTCCCGACATACCTGGCCCTGACCCTTGGCCCGGTCTTCTCCGTCGTCTTCTTCCCTCTTCTCTTCTTCCGATGTTGACACGATGCTCTCTCCTGCTGTAATGCCGTGTGCGCAGTGCACAATGATTTATATAGGCACGGGGGAGTGGTCACCGGGTGATGTCACCCATGACCCCGCCCCTTTATGATGTCACAGCCCGGGGCATGATGGGCCTATGATGTCATAAGGGGGCGGGGTCACCGGGTGACATCACCCGGTGACCATGCCCCGCTTTTTTAACTGACCAAAAATGCAGCAAGCAGAATTTTTTAGGCTGGGTTCACACATATGCAATACGGGAACCAGCGTGATTTCTGTGCGGGTTCCCTCATCACCTCTAACTTATAGGCAGTTCACACTGCCCTCAGCGAACTGCTGCAGGTGTCAATAGAAAGTTAATGACACTCCCAAATCGGCTCGCAGATTGCAGTGCGAACTGTGAAATCGGACAGGTATCGGATCCGATTCCAGTGCGGACCAAACAAAAGGATCCTGCACCATTTTAGTCCGAATGTGATGCAAATTCAGCCATACAACTGCATCGCACAGACATCACATGTGATCTGCATAGCAATGCGATGTCCGCTTATAGTGTGAACCCAGCCTAACACCACAATGGAAGCGCAAAAGACCACTGCGAAGATATATGTAGAATTTAACGGGATACATTTTTCTTCAGCTTTTCTTGCGCTAAAGAGGCCAATAATGGCCGACAAATATATTTTCATGTAAATTGATATTAATTAAAAAGTTGAATACAATACAATTGTATATAAAAGTATAAATAATTTTGAAAGTTTCGGTTTTCGGCCAAGTGCATCCTGCATTTTTGGTTTTGGTTTCGGCACCAAAATTTCCATGTGGTGCCCCTCTACTAAATACAACATTAAATGCATGTTTAAGCAGGGTTAACACTTACATTTGACTTTAGCTAGAGCCTCCCACAGTCCTTCTTTCTGATGCAATAATTTTTATTAAAGAATTAGCGGTAAAGAGCAACTGGTCACCCATGCAGAGGGATTATGGTGAGGAAGCAGAAAATAATGACATTGGTTGACACACGCATAACGTAACAGTTTCATGGGGTAAGAGCCAATATTATGACCTTGCGGCACAGGCCACGGGTCTGCAAGGGAGACTTAAGCCTGAGGGCTTAGGAAGCATACTGTGGGAGAAACGAGGGTCATCAAAGACAGAAGCCAAGTGCCAGAGAACAGAAGAAACACAAAAAAGAGCAAGAGAAAAAAGGGGGGGGGGGGGGTGTGGAGAAGGGAACAGGGATAAGGAGGAGATAGCAGGGGAGAAGAGGATGAGGATGAAATTCCTACATGCTTGAGTTAGGTGGAGGCGATTATAAAATGCCCAAACTGGTTGGGTGCAGGGTGGAGAGAGCATAGGGCCACCAAATTTCTTATGAGAGTTGTGTAAAACACTAGTCATTTTTTCGTGGACCATAAGATCGGTCAAAATGCTCTTCACTGCAATCGAAAACCAAGGCTTCTTCCAGGCCCTGGCAATTGCGCTTTTGGCTGCAGTAAACAAATAGGTCGCCAGCTTTTGTTGATAAGAAAATAGGACCATACGATCGGTCAAAATGCACTTCACAGGAATCGAAACCTAATGCCGCGTACACACGGTCGGAATTTCCGATGGAAACAGTCCGATGGGAGCTTTTCAGCGGATTTTCCAACCGTGTGTATGCCCACCGGTCTTTTTCTGTCGGAATTTCCGTCCACACTTTGGATTGAGAACCTGTTCTCAATTTTTCCGACGGAAAACCTTTCTATCGGATTTTCCGATCGTGTGTATGCAATTCCGACACGCAAAATTCCGACGCATGCTTGGAAACAATTCGACGCATGCTCGGAAGCATTAAACTTCCCTTTTATAGTGCTGTTGAACGTGTTTTATGCCGCTGTGTTACTGACCGTGGGAATTTAGTGTGACCGTGTGTAGGCAAGACAGTTTGAGCGACGGGAAAACCATTAGAGCTTTTTCCGACGAGAATTCCGATCGTGTGTACGTGGCATAAGGCTTCTTCCAGACCCTAGCAATTGCGCTTTTGGCTGCAATAAACAAATAGGTCGCCAGCTTTTGTTGATAAGAAAATAGGCCCTGGATCGGGCAATGTATCAAGGCCAGTTTGGCATCTTTGCCGATGGGCAAATGAAACAGTATGAAGGAGCCCAGAAACCCTGGACCAGAACCACGCTAAGCAGGGGCAGGACCACCCAATGTGTATAACATTTCCTCGTTGGCTGCATCCCCTGAAGCACTTGTCACTATAGGACGGGTTCAAATTTGCTATATGGGCTGGGACCCAATACCATCTTAGGAAGACCTTACAGGCAGCCTCCAGAATTGTGGTGTTAAAGGAGCACTTTACAGTGAAAGATCAGGCCTTATGCCATGTACACACGACCAGACTTTTCGACAGACTTTTCGGCGGAGTTCCGACGGACTTTCCGAATGAACGGACTTGGCCACACACAATCACACAAAAGTCCGACGGATTTGAACGTGATGACGTACGATCGGACTAGAATAAGGAAGTTCGTAGCCAATAGCTGCCCTTGCGTCGTTGTTTGTCCGTCGGACTAGCATACAGACGGGCGGATTTCTCGACAGGAACTGGGTCCGACGGAAAAATGTCAAACATGTTCTATTTCTAAAGTCCGTCAGATTTTTCGACAGCAAAAGTCCGATGGAGCCCACACACGATCGAATTGTCCGACGGATTCGTTCCGTCGGACCTTTGCTGTCAGTCCGCTCTTGTGTACGTGGCATTACTCCTCCAGAGTCCTTCTTTGCAGCATGCTGTCTGGGAAGAAGCTTTTCTTCTCAGGCTGTGGCTGCTTTCTAAAGACTGCACAGATTTTGTTTTATTGCACATGGAATGTATTTGGCTGATTTCAACAAAACATTCAATAGTTTTTTTTTTGTTTTTTTAAATGAAATTAAAACCATTAAAGTTTCTCTTAAAGTACCATGCCACAGTCTCTACAGTATGTATTTGATCTGAGATGGGTTAACTTTAGTTTTGGTGTCTCAAATTGGTCCATTTGTCAAGTTGTTGAGATCCCGCTGCAACTACCTTCAGGTAGACTGAAATAATTGATGGCTTGTGTTTCTTTAGCTTGAAGGTGCAGACAGAAAAGTTAATAAAAGTTTTTTTTGTCTTTTTTAACATTCTCGTATGGGAAAATATTTGATGTTTTAAAGTGGTTCTCTGCAGCACCAGACTGCTTGTTTTATATATTGCAGGGGGGTGTATCTAAGGCTACAATCACACTAAGGGGGTTATTTACTAAAGGCAAATCCACTTTGCACTACAAGTGCAAACTACAAGTGCAAAGTGCACTTGAAATTGCACTGAAAGTGCACTTGGAAGTTCAGTCGTTGTAGATCCGATGGGGACATGCAAGGAAAATAAAAAACAGCATTTTAGCTTGCACATGATTGGATAATAAAATCATTGCAATTTCAAGTGCACTTTGCACTTGTAGTTTACACTTGTAGTGCAAAGTGGATTTGCCTTTCGGATATAACCCACTATGATTTTCCATGCAGTGCAGATCTAATAAAGTGCATTTTGGATGCATTATGCCCCGTACAAACGATCTGACTTTCTGGCGGACCGGAATCCATCGGACATTCCGATCGTGTGTGGGCTCCAGCAGATTTTTTCTTCCCAAAAGTCAGACGGACCTAAAAATAAAACATGTTTTAAAAATCCGCCGGACCCAGTTCCTATTGAGAAGTCCGCTCGTCTGTATGCTGGTCCGACAGACCAACTACAACGCAAGGGCAGCCACAGCACCTGCCCGCGAGAATGTTTTCAGCGCGATCCTATCCTATCCTGGTTCTCGGCTGCAGGATACTGTACATCTCGCTCTCGCTGCAATAGGAAAAACTAATTTTCCTATTGCAGCGAGCGCGAAAGATAGGCAACAATGTCCCTTAGGTCTGGTATGGATTTTAAGGGTAACCCCCCTAGACCGAAAAAACGGCGTGGGGGTCCCCCCAAAGTCCATACCAGACCCTTATCCGAGCACGCAGCCCGGCCGGTCAGGAAAGGGGTGGGGACGAGCAAGCGCCTCCTGAACCGTACCAGACTGCATGCCCTCAACTTGGGGGGGGGGGCCCCCCACCGCAAAGCACCTTGTCCCCATGTTGATGAGAACAAAGGCCTCTTCCCGACAACCCTGGCCGTTGGTTGTCGGGGTCTGCGGGCGGGGGCTTATCGGAATCCGGGAGCCCCCTTTAATAAGGGGGCCCCCAGATCTCGGCCCCCCACCCTATGTAAATGAGTATGGGGTACATCGTACCCCTACCCATTCACCTGGGGAAAAAAAGTGTCAATAAAAAAAAAAACACTAGACAGGTTTTTAAAGTTATTAGTCAGCTCCGGGGTCTTCTTCAGACTTCGGGGGTCTCTTTCGACTTCTCCGCACTTTCCGGTTCTTCTCCCGCCTCTTCTCCCGGTCTCTGGTTCTTTTGCCGGGCTCCTCCACTATCTTCTTCTAACTCTCTTACTAGTGTTGGCCCGGTCTCCTCCTTCGTTGTCTTCTTTTTTCCCTCTTCTGTTCTTCCGATGTTGACACAACGCTCTCTCCCGCTGTAATGCTGTGTACAGAGTGCGCAAAAACTTATGACGGCACCGTCCCAGCATGCCCCGGGTGGTGACCTCATAAGGGGCGGGGTCCTGGGGGAAGCTCATGCTGTGCTGTCATAAGGGGCAGGGTCACCTGGTAACTGCAGTAACGGTAACTGCGGTAACTGCGGTAAGAACAGAAGAGAGAAGAAGAAGAAGAAGACGACGACGACGACGAAGGAGGAGACCGGGCCAACGCTAGTAAAAGAGCTGGAAGAAGATAGCTGAGGAGCCCGGCAGAAGGACAAGAGGCCAGAGAGCGGGAGAAGAACTGGAAAGCGCGGAAAAGTCGTAAGAGACCCCCTCGGAATCCATGCGTCCGACACCCTGCATGTAGATTAGGGGCCAGGCGCATGGATTGGGGGGGGGGGGCCCATTTGGAGCGGCTGACACTGCTCAGCTCGTTTGTGCCATGGGTGCATCTTTTTTATACTTTTGGCAAAGTGGCTGATTATTATGTTAAATAGTTGTGCGTGGCATATTAGTCATACTCGATGCTTTATAAAATATGCCCGCTCCCTCCCCCCCCCCCCCCCTTGTAATTACGAAATGAATAATAGCCACTTCTGAATGATAACTGACAAAAACAAACACGCCTTTCCACTACATAGAGGCCTTTTACGTGTCTTCCCCCTGAGCCATTGCCGCCACTCGCTCGGAGATAACAATGCATTAAGCATGTGTACCAAGGGGTTGGCATGTCACATTGAAGTACATGTAATAATGTGCCATGCGTTGGTCTCTCCCCTGAGGTGGTACGTGTCACGGTGTACAAATGGCGCCTTGATGTTTCAGGCTACAAAATGCTAAACTGCTTTTCTTTTTGCTTTTTCAATGCAAGCACTACAGGCAGAATTGTTTTTTTTTTCTTCTTCTTCTTCTTTGATCAGATATTAAAACACAAAAATGATGGCAATTTAGAGGAAAATGGTTCTTGTCCTCTTAAGAGAAGCTAAGTAAACTCACTTATCCGAGCCGGGAGAAGTTAGCAAGGTTGGTTTAGGAAAAGCTGCTTTTGTGCTAATCACGTGGTATTGCTCTTGGATTATCGAGAACTAAATGAACATTCACTGTAGGCTTGTCAGAGGCTTTTTGTGTTATCACGCTGGGTTACATAGCAGCGCATTAACGCCCGCAAATTCACTCTTATTTAGACAGCAGTTCAATTTTGACAGGAGATTGAAAAATGCAAGCACTGAATAGAAATATGTGAATGCAGATGAAGGAGCGCCGAAGATAAAATATCACATTAACTTTTTTCTGCTGTTCCTAAGATCTGGGAATTTTTATTTTTTTTTTCTCTCTTTGTCTTTTTTTTTTTTTTTCTTATGAAAAAATACAGCCACCTTGTGCAGTGATTTAACGATAGCTTGTCACAAACTTTAAAGGGCAGGCGCGTTATTTTAAGATAAAAAGATGCCAAAACAAGATAGATAACTCAATTGAAAAAGACGGGTTTTTCAGAGTGTTGTAGCCGACGCTCCAGTGTTTTATTGCATATTTTTGGTTCCCCCTTGAAGAACTCTTACTTCAATTTTTTTTTTTCAGTGTACTAGGGCAGTGGTAAACTGCGGCCCGTGGGCTGTATGTGACCCTTTGTTTGCCTTTTATCTGGCCCTTGGGGCACCATTCTTCCCACGGACATCAACGATGGAAAACCATTTCTTCCCAAAGACACCAACGATGGGGCGCCATTTCTTCCCACAGACGCCAACATTGGGAAACCATTTCTTCCCACAGACACCAACGATGGGAAACCATTTCTTCCACAGACACCAACGGTGGGAAACCATTTCTTCCACAGACACCAACGGTGGGAAACCATTTCTTCCACAGACACCAATGGTGGGAAACCATTTCTTCCACAGACACCAACGATGGGAAACCATTTCTTCCACAGACACCAACAATGGGAAACCATTTCTTCCCACAGACACCAACGATGGGAAACCATTTCTTCCACAGACACCAACGGTGGGAAACCATTTCTTCCACAGACACCAACGGTGGGAAACCATTTCTTCCACAGACACCAATGGTGGGAAACCATTTCTTCCACAGACACCAACGATGGGAAACCATTTCTTCCACAGACACCAACAATGGGAAACCATTTCTTCCCACAGACACCAACGATGGGAAACCATTTCTTCCCACAGACATCAAAGATGGGAAACCATTTCTTCCCACAGACACCAACGATGGGAAACCATTTCTTCCACAGACACCAACGATGGGAAACCATTTCTTCCACAGACACCAACGATGGGAAACCATTTCTTCCACAGACACCAACGATGGGAAACCATTTCCTCCACAGACACCAACGATGGGAAACCATTTCTTCCACAGACACCAACGATGGGAAACCATTTCTTCCCACAGACACCAACGATGGGAAACCATTTCTTCCCACAGACACCAACGCTGGGAAACCATTTCTTCCCACAGACACCAATGCTGGGAAACCATTTCTTCCCACAGACACCAACGATGGGAAACCATTTCTTCCCACAGACACCAACGATGGGAAACCATTTCTTCCCACAGACACCAACGCTGGGAAACCATTTCTTCCCACAGACACCAATGCTGGGAAACCATTTCTTCCCACAGACACCAACGATGGGAAACCATTTCTTCCCACAGACACCAACGATGGGAAACCATTTCTTCCCACAGACACCAAAGATGGGAAACCATTTCTTCCACAGACACCAACGATGGGAAACCATTTCCTCCACAGACACCAACGGTGGGAAACCATTTCTTCCCACAGACACCAACGATGGGAAACCATTTCTTCCCACAGACACCAACGATGGGAAACCATTTCTTCCCACAGACATCAAAGATGGGAAACCATTTCTTCCACAGACACCAACGATGGGAAACCATTTCTTCCACAGACACCAACGATGGGAAACCATTTCCTCCACAGACACCAACGGTGGGAAACCATTTCTTCCCACAGACACCAACGATGGGAAACCATTTCTTCCCACAGACACCAACGATGGGAAACCATTTCTTCCCACAGACATCAAAGATGGGAAACCATTTCTTCCACAGACACCAACGATGGGAAACCATTTCTTCCACAGACACCAACGGTGGGAAACCATTTCTTCCACAAACACCAACGATGGGAAACCATTTCTTCCCACAGACACCAACGATGGGAAACCATTTCTTCCCACAGACACCAACGATGGGAAACCATTTCTTCCACAGACACCAACGATGGGAAACCATTTCTTCCACAGACACCAACGATGGGAAACCATTTCTTCCCACAGACACCAACGATGGGAAACCATTTCCTCCACAGACACCAACGATGGGAAACCATTTCTTCCACAGACACCAACGATGGGAAACCATTTCTTCCACAGACACCAACGATGGGAAACCATTTCTTCCCACAGACACCAACGCTGGGAAACCATTTCTTCCCACAGACACCAACGCTGGGAAACCATTTCTTCCCACAGACACCAACGATGGGAAACCATTTCTTCCACAGACACCAACGCTGGGAAACCATTTCTTCCCACAGACACCAACGATGGGAAAACCATTTCTTCCACAGACACAAACGATGGGAAACCATTTCTTCCACAGACACCAACGATGGGGCACCATTTCTTCAACAGACACCAACGATGGGGCATCAATCTTTCCACAGACACCAACGGTGGGAAACCATTTCTTCCAACAGACACCAACGTTGGGGCACCAATCTTTCCACAGACACCAACGGTGGGAAACCATTTCTTCCACAGACACCAACGATGGGGATTTATTCCTATCTTGAATACCAACAATGGGGCACTATTCCTCCCACTGATGCCAATAACAGGGCACTATTTCTTCCACTAAAACCAATGATGGGGCACTGTTTACTCTCAATGACATCAACGGGTTTTCAAAACCCACTGGCCACAGTTTGCCCCCTCAAAGCCACAAAGACAGTAAACTGGCCCTTTGTTCACAACGTTTGGAGACCCCTGTCCTAGGGGACAAAGTACATGTGGTACTATGGGGTTAGATTTGCTAAAGGCAAATAGAGTGTGCACTTTGCAAAGAGCATTTGTTCCAGAGCTTGGTAAATGAGGAAAAGCTTAACTTTGCAAAGAATACCCCAATGACGTGCAAGGAAAATATAAAAAAAAAATGCATTTTTGCTCGCAACATGATTGGATGATGAAAGCCAGCAGAGCTTCCCCTCATTTACTAAGCCCTGGAGCAACTGCACTTGCAGAGTGCACAATCCCCTTTGTATCCATGTTCCTATGTGTTTTGAAAGCCTAGCTACAAGGTCCAACAGGGTTCCCCCACCACTCCCCCTGAAGCTGTCTGATAAATGTAGCTAGTAGGGGACAACTTCTTCATAACTGGTGTTTGTCTCGGCTTCAGGCACTTGCCTAAAACAAGCGAACGGCAAAAGGAATGCAGAGGGATAGAAGGCTGACACGCCCTCCCTCTGCATTTTTCTTGCTGCTGCATGTCTGTGTCAAGAGCTTGAAGCCAAGACAAGCAGCCATCTCTTTGCTTGCTATGTCGTCGGATGGCCACGAAGGAAGGGGTGCCCTGTCCACATTCCTAGCTGGGTTTACAGAGCATGCAGAGCACATACTACATGTATTTTTTTCCCCTGGGGGACAGAACACACAAATGTTTTTGGAGAGTTCTTAAGCCGCCTGCCGACCAGCCACCGCAGTTATACTGCGGCAGAATGGCACGGGCAGGCGAACCGCCGTCATGTTACGGTGGCCACAAGGGCCGTGCGTCCCCGCTGCTCACCCATGGAGCCGATGACGAGCGCTCGTAACACATCGAGATCCCGGTTCTCTGAGGGGAGAAGTGAAAGTCTGTTCATACAGAGTATGAACAGCGATCTGTCATCTCCCCTAGTCAGTCCCCTCCCCTCTTCAGTTAGAAACACACACAGGGAACACAATTAACCCCTTGATCGCCCCCCTAGTGTTAACCCCATTCACTGCCAGTGACATTTTTACAGTAATCAATGCATTTTTATAGCACTGATTGCTGCATTAATGCCAATGGTCCCAAAAATGTGTCAAAAGTGTCCGATGTGTCTGCCATAATGTCGAAGTCAAGATAAAAATCGCAGATCGCCGCCATTACTAGTAAAAAAAAAAAAATAATGAAAAAATGCTATAAATCAATTCCCTATGTTGTAGACGCTATAACTTTTACGCAAACCAATCAATATACACTTATTGCGATTTTTTTTTTTTTTTTTTTTTTTACCAGAAATATGTAAAAGAATACATATCGGCATAAACTGAGAAAAAATTGATTTTTTTAAAAAAAAAAAATGGGGATATTTATTATAGCAAAAAGTACAAAATTTTTTTTTTTTTTTTTTTTTTTTTTTCAAAATTGTCGCTGTTTTTTTGTTTATAGCGCAAAAAATATAAACCGCAGAGATGATCAAATACCACCAAAAGAAAGCTCTATTTGTGGGAAAAAATGGATGTCAATTTTGTTTGGGTGCAACGTCGCAGGACCGTTCAATTGTCAATTAAAGCGACGCAGTGCCGTAGCTAGAGCTGGGAGATTTTCTCCCCAAAAAAATCTGAGATTTTTAAAAAAGAAACTCGATTCACGATTCGAATCGAGTTTTTTTTTTTTTTTTTTTTTATGGACACCGCGCCGGTCCTGAAGAGCTGAGTTTTTAGGCGAGGCCGTGGCTTCGGCCTAGTCCGCGAGGCCGGACGCCGCAGACTAGGGCGAAGCCACGGCCTTGCCTAAAAAATCCTGCTTGCAGCACCTCAGGCCTGGCACGGTGTCAGCGCCGGTCCTCGTGAAAAAAAAAATCGAATAAATCGATTTGCTTTCATTTTGAATCGATTCGACCTCTCAACTCGATTCAAGATTTTGATAGATTTTTTTCCCCAGCCCTAGCCGTAGCGCAAAAAATGGCCTGGTCATTGAGCAGACAATTCTTCCGGGGCTGAAGTGGTTAAAGGGTAACCACTTTCGTGGGGGGAAAAAAAATTGCAAATGAAGAAAAAAATAATACAGTGTATACAATTGTGACACAAATCATACTGTAATTGGATGTTATTAAAAATTACCTTTCCTTTTCAATCTTCAGCTCTGTAATGTTGTAAAATTGGTGATTGGCACACCAATTTTCCCAGAACTCTGCCTTAGATACAAGTCAGATTTCAGGCATCCCCTGCAACAAAAATTAATTTTTGGTGAGATACTCCCAATAGGAACACGTCTAAAGGGATACAGGCCCAGCAACTTTCCTCATTAGTGCTCTGCAGCTGCCACTGCTGACTGATAATTATGAAACCCCTCCCATTAGACCCACTCGGCACAGAGGAACAAACAGGGATTTCTTAGAGTAACAAAAGATACGAATCTGCAACAAAGGTTGTTATAATCCTTGCAATGTACCGAGATCACCCAGAGGGGAATGTTTATTTCTCAACAAAAGTGGAGTCGCGCTTTAAAAAAAAAAAAAAAAAAGGCAATGGTTTATGATAAACAGCGCAGCATTCAGGGTTTACATCTACTTTTATACCTTGAGTTCTTTAATAAAGAGTGTTTCTTTATTGGACCTCTTGGGTACCCTAATGTTAGAGGCAATATTGAAGTTGATATTGTTATATGTGGGAAAAGCCTAACCAGCAGAATCCAGCCACGTTTGTAACATGATATAACTTGTTTTGTTGGTATTCTATCCTATGTGATGACTCACAATGACTGCCATAAGTATTGTTACCTTGGGAGAATAGCTGTGTGTTGTTTGCTAGTATACCATAATCCCAAATTTATTGCTTTTCTGAACTGGTAATGGCATGCTGATGGTTGCGTTCATGCTGCAAGTATGTTCTCAGCAAACGCAGTCTAATCAACCTTCTGCTTTAGAGGGTACATTCTGGATGTAAGTCTTCTCTTTTTTGTATGTTATTCTGTAAGGCCCCTTTCACACTGGGGCGGGAGCGGCGTCAGCGGTAATGCAGCGCTATATTTAGCACTGCTTTACCGTCATTTTAGCAGCAGTATTTTGCCGATAGCGGGGCGGTTTTAACCCCCCACTACCGGCCGAAAAAGGGTTAAAACCCCCCCGCAAATCGGCGCTTTGCCGGCGATATTGCCGCGCTGCCCTATTGATTTCAATGGGTAGGAGCAGTATAGGAGCGGTGAATACACGGCTCCTTCACTGCTCCAAAGATGCTGCTAGCAGGACTTTTTTTACTGTCCTGCTAGCGCACCGCTCCAGCGGCTTTCACACTGGAGTGAAAGGACCCGCTTTTTTCAGGCGCTATACAGGCGCTATTTTTAGCGATATAGCGCCTGAAAAACGATTCACCAAAATGCACATTTAAAACACTTTTAGTTCCTTTCATATATCCAGGCAACTCAAACAAGTTTTCAAATACCAGTTTCACCCTTTTTTTCTTTGTCCTGGGGTCTACTTCAAATAAGAGACTGAGCTGTCCAGGACTCTCCCTCCTGATTGGCTGAGACACACAGCGGGGGCGCAATTGGCTCCCGCTGCCAAATGCTGGAGCTCTAATACAATCTCCAGCATTCTGGCAGTTCAAAATTCTTAGGCCCCTTTCACACATGCGGACCGTATGTCCGTTTTTCATCCATCCGTTTTTGGATGAAAAACGGACATGCATGTCTATGGGATAGCGGGTGTCAGCGGATGAGCATCCGCTGACACCCGCTATCGTCCGCCTCCGCAATTGTCCGATTCTGCAGACGGAGGAAAACCCTATTTTTTTCATCCGTCTGCAGAGCGGATCGGATGAACACGGACAGACGGTCCATGTTCATCCGATCCCCCATAGAGGAGAGCGGAGAACTGACAGGGCGGTCCCTGCACAGTGTGCAGGGACCGCCCTGTCATCAGCCGGCTCAGCGGGGATCAGCTGTGCGATCCCCGCTGAGCAGCGGATCTTCACGGGGCGGATCAATACGGATCCGCCCCGTGTGAAAGGGGCCTAAGGTGAGGACTACACAAGAAAGAAATGATGATAAAAAAATCCCACCCTCAGCATCCTTCAATATGTTGATTGCATCCAATCACTTGCAGGGATGACCAAGAAACATTGGATGCTAGGGATTTCCTTCTTCCAATAATGGAAGTGTTGATTAGCTGTCGATCCTCTTCTTCTGTTCCCTCAGGATTTTATTTTATTTGCCTGCCATGGCATTGTCCACAGAAGATTTAGGATGAGCACGTCTAAGCCAGAAAAAAGCCCCCCCACTTCCACGATTCAGTAGGATGTTCCCAAAGTTTGCTTTATGTAATTCCATTGGCTCAAGAGGGCAGGATACTCGGAAACCAGTGTTAATTTTGTCGACTAAAATGACTAAAACATTTTAGTCGACTAAATTAATATTATTTTAGTCGACTAAATACGACTAAAACAAAAACAATTGAGATGACTACAATACGACTAAAACTAAAATGGAACTAAAACTAAAATGCCGTTTTAGTCAAAAGACTAAAACTAAATTGAAATTTGACTTCAAAATTTAACACTGGTCTGTAGTGCATGTTCATACCTCAATGCCATAATAAATAACATATTCGTTTTTCACTCCAGCAATATATAGGAAATTGTATATGGAATATGGAAAATTGTATATGGAAATTGTAGAGAAATGTTAACTAATGCATTACAAATGAATTACACCCATTAGGTTTTAGACGACTAAAATTTGTTTTAGTCCACTAAAATGTACTGGAGATTTTAGTCGACTAAATACGTCAAAAACTAAAACAATTGCAGAAGACTAAAATGGGACTAAAACTAAAATGCCATTTTAGTCCGAAGACTAAAACTCTAAATTTGCTGCCAAAATTAACACTAATCGGAACCCTCAGGCAGATCATTCAATATACCGTATATACTTGAGTATAAGCCGACCTGAATATAAGCCGAGGCACCTAATATTTTACCACAAAAAAATGGGAAAACTTATTGACTTGAGTATAAGCCTAGGGTGAGAAATGCGCAGCTACTGTAAGTGGAAAAGAGGGTCAACTGTGCCCATTTGCAGCCTCACTGTGCCCATTTGCAGCCATAGGTCCTCTGAACTTTAAACTTGGTAGTTAAGGGTTCTTAAATGCCCTCCTAGCTGCAGCCAAATTTGGGGTCTCTGGACCCGAAGGGTCCTAAAATGACATTGCTGCAGATGGACACAGTTGACCAAATTTGGGGCCCTGTATCTCGGGCCACTTGGTGCTAGGAACCCCAAATGGATGAATGGATATGTTGTAGTGTTGGTTCCACTGGGTTTGCACACCAAATTTGGGGTTCCCAGCACCAAGTGGCCCCGAGATACGGGGGCCCCAAAGTCGGGACGGAAAATGTCAAGCACTTTTCTGCAGCAGAGAATGACATGTTCAATATGAGCTTGTTGACGAAAATTCCGACCGTATGTAGGCTCCATCGGACATTTGCTGTCGGAGTTTGGGACAACTCAGAGCAATTATTATAATGGGGGATATAATCAATTGGACATGAGCAGAGTTGTTCTTAGGAGTACTGTATATACTCGAGTATAAGCCGAGTTTTTCAGCACATTTTTTTGTGCTGAAAGTGCCCCCCCCCTCCTTATACTCGAGTCAAGCACTTTTCTGCAGCAGAGAATGACATTTTCTGAACCGACTTTGCGGCCCCGTATCTCGGGGCCACTTGGTGCTAGGAACCCCAAATTTTGTATATGTTGTAGTGTTGGTTCCACTGGGTTTGTATACCAAGCACTAAGTGGCCCCGAGATACGGAGCCCCAGTAGTCGGGTCGGGTCGGAAAATATCATTCTCTGCTGCAGAAAAGTGCTTGACTCGAGTATAAGGAGGGGGGGGGGGGGCACTTTCAGCACAAAAAAAATGTGCTGAAAAACTCGGCTTATACTCGAGTATATACAGTACTCCTAAGAACAACTCTGCTCATGTCCAATTAATTATATCCCCCATTATAATAATTGCTTGGAGTTGTCCCAAACTCCGACAGCAAATGTCCGATGGAGCCTACATACGGTCGGAATTTTCGTCAACAAGCTCATATTGAACATTTGTTGTCGGAAATTCCGACCGTGTGTACGCGGCAATAACTGTTCATTGGGTCAAGTTGCTGGGGGGTAACCATATCTAACACTTCTCAGATGACGTTGTTAGCTAATTTCCCCAAACCTTATTCTGTCATCTCCAAAACATTACTTCATTTTTTCTATTTCTGCTATGTGAGCTATCGTCACCAAACACTGGAGGTCTACCACAATGTCCTATACGAAAGTTTGGATCAACCAATTAAGTTTATTAACCACTTCATTACCCAGCCATTGTCATATGACGTCCACAAGGTGGATCTCCCATCCTGGGTGGACGTCATATGATGTCCTCCCATTCCCGGCGTCGCTCGGGACCCAGTGCGCGTGCCCGGCGGCCGCGATGTCCGCTGGGCACCCGCGATTGCCCGGGAAAACAGCAGGACCGTGGAGCTGTGTGTGTAAACACACAGCTCCACGTCCTGTCAGTGGAGAGGAGACCGATGGTGTGTTCCCAGTACGGAGGAACACCGATCGGTCTCCTCCCCTTGTGAGTCCCCTCCCCCTACAGTTAGAATCACTACCATGGGGAACATATTAACCCCTGCAGCGCCACCCCTCACCTGCCAGTCACATTTACACAGTAATCACTGCCATTTTATAGCAACGATTGCTGTGTTAGGCCTCATGCACACGAGACGCTGTTAAACGCGCGTTCAGAGGCAGTTGGACACTTTTTTCAACTGCACCTGAACGCATGCAATGTTATCCTATGTGTCCATGTACACAGTCTAGTTTTTTCCCGTTTTTATGCAGTTGCGTTTAACCTCGTTTTTCCAGAAGCAAAAAAATGCGTTCAGACACTTTGCTTTTCTGCTTTTCAGACGCTAAACACGGCTAAACGCAGGCACCTGCGTTTAGCCGCGTTTGCGTTTATGAGCCTTTTTAAAGGAACCCAATTTTTTGGAGCAGAAAACTCAGAAATATGATGGTAAACCATAAAAAATACTAGAAAAAATTGGTTTAAAATGTCGTAATTAGTTTAGATAGTTCATAGAGCGTATATACTCACTGATGCATACATGTTTGTGAAATATCCAACGGACATTCGCTGTGCCATCAACGGATGGGTCCAATATCGACGAGCTCTGATTCTGGACCTCTCATGCAAATTTGCGACGACATTGCTGCCGCATCAAGAGCAACATCAGGAGCATTTCCTGACATATATTTAATATGGGATCCATTTTAAAAAAAAAACACAGAAAGAGAGGCAAATGCAAGTGTACAACGGCTCTCTCTGCTGCTCACTCTGATCAAATTGGCAGAAATAGTTAATAATACATGATTTCTGAGCTTGGGGAGGGTCTATATGATGTTATCTTTACAAATGCTTATAGACGCAATAGCGTCTAAACGCGTCTAAACGCGGCATGAAAACGCAGCAAAACGCGCGTTTTTAAACGCAGGTTTCTGCTTTTTAAAACACGCGTTCAGCAGAGTTTGCATCTGCGTCTCGTGTGCATGGGGCCTAAATGTGAATGGTCCCAAAAATGTGTCAAAAGTGTCCGAAGTGTCCGCCGCAATGTCGCAGTCACGAAAAAAAATATTGCAGATCGCCGCCATTACTAGTTAAAAAAAAAAAATGCAATAAATCTATCCCCTATTTTGTAGACGCTATAACTTTTGCGCAAACCTATCTATATATGCTTATTGCAATTTTTTTTTTTACCAAAAATATGTAGAAGAATACATATCGGCCTAAACTGAGTAAAAAAAATGTTTTTAAAAAAAAAATGGGATATTTATTATAGCAAAAAGTAAAAAATATTGTGTTTTTTTTTTTTTTTCAAAATTGTTGCTCTTCTTTTGTTTATAGTGCAAAAAATAAAAACCGCAGAGGTGATCAAAAATACCACCAAAAGAAAGCTCTATTTGTGGGGAAAAAAAGGACGTCAATTTTGTTTGGGTGCCACGTCGCACGACCGCGCAATTGTCAGTTTAAAGCGACGCAGTGCCGAATCGCAAAAAGTGCTCTGGTAAGGAAGGGGGTAAAATCGCCCGGGGCCGAAGTGGTTAATGAGAATGCAAAAAATGTACACCCTATTTATATGTCGCACAGGATCAATATGATGCAATAATGGAGCCTTTGGCAAGAATCAGCTCATTCTGGTAGCCAGAATCGCCATTCCTTACGCTTTGCTGTGGCCTTTCTGCCTGTGTGAATGAAGGGCATGCTGCTGACAGTGGCCACATACGTGCACAAATTACCTGTGGTTAGGGATGGATGATCGCCCCTGGACATTGCGTTTGCATCCAGTGGTGCTCATCCATCCCTAACCACTTCATAACCTGTGGACTTATCTGGTTTCTGTCAACCTGTCATTCATGCACACACATCCCTGATTCTGGTTCTAAGAATCCACTGTTGCTTGGCAGACTGACCCAAATTGCCCGCATGAATGGTGCCTTGCTTTTTTATGATCAGAATGGGTCTAAGACCCCAATTAACTCTTGTAGGCAGTGACTACTCAATGGTGGTTCCCAATATTCTGATAATGAGGGGCCCATGAATGGGCCTGGTATCTTGAGCCGCTCATTTATTCTTTTTCTTTCTTTCTTTCTTTCTTTCTTTCTTTCTTTCTTCTTCTTCTACTTTGTTAGTTTTTCAGGCTTTCTTCCTGTGCTATACTCCCATGACAGAACCAAGGCCACCTGCTGACCTATAATGACCACTAAATCTTAGGTGTCCCTCTATGAAACATTCACAAACCTTGTAAGCCGTGTTTTGATGTCTTTTGCGGCTGGGAATTGTACCGTTAGCTTTTTTTTGTTTCTCGATGCTAATAAAATGATATACTGTATATACTCGAGTATAAGCCGAGTTTTTCAGCACATTTTTTTGTGCTGAAAGTGCCCCTCCTGGCTTATACTCGAGTCAAGCACTTTTCTGCAGAAAAAAATTACATTTTCCGACCCGAATTTGCAGCCCCGTATATCGGGGCCACTTGGTGCTAGAACATAACACTACAACACATCCAAATGTGGGGTTCCTAGCATTAAGTGGCCCGAGATACGGGGCCCCAAAGTCGGTTCGGAAAATGAGAGAGATGACCACCGCTCCAGAGGGATCCTTCAAGGCGAATGCTTCTACTCCTAGTGTGGAGCTCCAGGTGCAGGCTAATAACAAGGTAGTTAGAAAGTAACAAGGGGAACTCTGGACAGCCGCACACCAGACGAAGATGAAAAATCAAATGGATTTATTTAAAAACAGGAATCACATCAAAGTCCAAAAACACAGCAAAACAGGGAAGGGGGGGGGGGCACACAGCTGACGCGTTTCACGCTAAATACAGCGTTTACTCATAGCTTTTGGACTTTGATGTGATTCCTGTTTTTAAATAAATCCATTTGATTTTTCATCTTCGTCTGGTGTGCGGCTGTCCAGAGTTCCCCTTGTTACTTTCTAACTCGGTTCGGAAAATGTCATTCTCTGCTGCAGAAAAGTGCTTGACATTTTCCGACCCGACTTTGGGACCCCCGTATCTCAGTGCTAGGAACCCCAAATCTGGTGTGCAAACCCAGTGGAACCAACACTACGACATAACCCAATTTGGGGTTCCTAGCACCAAGTGACCCCGAGATACAGGGCTGCAAAATCGGTCAACTGTGTCCATCTGCAGCAATGTCATTTCGGGACCCTTTGGGTCCAGAGATCCCAGCTAGGGGGCATCTAGGAACCCTTAACTACCAAGTTTGATGTTCGGGGGACCTATGGCTGCAAATGGGCACAGTGAGGCTGCAAATGGGCATTGTTGACCCTCTTTTCCACTTACAGTAGCTGCGCATTTCTCACCCTAGGCTTATACTGGAGTCCATAAGTTTTCCCAGTTTTTTGTGGTAAAATTAGGTGCCTCGGCTTATATTCGGGTCGGCTTTTACTCGAGTATATACAGTACTTTAAAAAATAAAAAAAATAAAAATGTTAATTGGCTGGATACAATGTTTCATTAGTTCTTTGTTTTAAAACAATGTTCTCTGTTTTAGTAATGCGGAAGCTATTGTTAAATAGATGCTCAAGTCGAACATTTGCTAGAAACGCGGTTATTATTGTTCCGTGTCTTCGGATTATCTGATGGTCTCTGTGAGGACCAGTTGATTGATACAAGCCGGCCGTGTGTTGGATCATCCAGATGATGCATGTATGCATATGTTTCATAATGAGGGCATTTCCTTACAAAGCTGCGGGTTGCTACGCAGTCGATTCTTTGTATGTCTCATTTCGGTTGTGGGAGACAGGTGGGCTCTTCTTCAATCAATAATACTCTCATGACTGCAGCTCCCATTTACATAATTATATGTGCACTTACATTGAGCTGGTTTCGCAGTGGAATTTAAAGCACCTCGCGGATACGATAGTAACAGATGCAAAATTTATTTTAGAATTTCACATAAAATGGAAAAGAGGCTCTATGTATGGGGAGCGAGGGCTTCAATTTGGTTTAAAAGAACTATTTATTATAGTAGATAAAAATATGTGATGCAAATTTAGTATTACCTTTTGGATGAATCACTTGAATATGAGGTATACATGAGGTATACATTTGGCAATACATTGGGTTAGAGCTGGAAAGGGTTCAAAGATAATAAAAGGGTATTTACAAGGATTTTTTATCAAAGTGATGTTGGAGCTGGGTGACTCTAATAAATGCCCCACCTCCTTTAACCACTTGCCGACCAGGCCATAGCTGAAAGACTGCTACAGCGCGGTCGGCTTATTCTGAGAGGGCATCCATGGACGTCCTACCAGAATGTTGCTCTCGCGCGCCCCTGGAAATATCCGTGACCGCCGGGTCCGGAAGTCCCGGCGCATCACGGATCACGGAAAATGACTGAGCGATCACTTGTAAATAAACTGGCGTCATGTCATGACTCCGGTTCCTCCCTCCCCTCTCTGTACCGATCTGTACAGTGCAAGGGGAGAGGGGGAGAGATCGTTTATAGCAGCGCTGTGGGCTGGATCTGTAGTGCCCACAGCGATGCTCAGTGCAATACACTGCAGTACTCTGCCAATACACTGCAGTACTCTGCCAATACTCTACAGTACTCTGCCAATACACTGCAGTACTCTGCCAATACTCTACAGTACTCTGCCAATACACTGCAGTACTCTGCCAATACTCTGCAGTACTCTGCCAATACACTGCAGTACTCTGCCAATACACTGCAGTACTCTGCCAATACACTGCAGTACTCTGCCAAAAATTACAGTACTCTGCCAATACACTGCAGTACTCTGCCAATACTCTGCAGTACTCTGCCAATACTCTACAGTACTCTGCCAATACTCTGCAGTACTCTGCCAATACACTGCAGTACTCTGCCAATACACTGCAGTACTCTGCCAATACTCTGCAGTACTCTGCCAATACACTGCAGTACTCTGCCAATACTCTGCAGTACTCTGCCAATACTCTACAGTACTCTGCTAATACTCTACAGTACTCTGCCAATACACTGCAGTACTCTGCCAATACTCTGCAGTACTCTGCCCATACTCGCCAATAATCTGAAATACTTGCCAATACTCTGCCAATACTCGCCAATAATTTGCAATAAATTTTAACAGAAACAAAGAATTTTTATTTATTTTTTTACTGAATTCTCTGCTTTTTTGAATTGATAGCGCAAAAAATAAAAAACCCAGTGGTGATTAAATACCACCAAAAGAAAGCTCTATTTGTGTGAAAAAGGGGACAAAAATTTCATATGGGTACAGTGTTGCATGACTGAGTAATTGTCATTCAATGTGTGAGAGCACCGAAAGCTGAAATTTGGTCTTTTTAGGAAGGGGGTTTAAAGGGGTGTTTCAACAAAAAAAAAAATTTTTTTTTAAAAGTCAGCAGCTAAAAAAAGGTAGCTTCTGACTTTTAATAGGTATACTTACCCTCCCAGGGTGCCCGCGATGTCGGTCATGGAGGCCGAGATGTCCCTCAGCGCTCCGGTCCCAGCGTCACCACCCTTAGTAATGGAAACGGGCAGCGAAGACTACGGCTTCACTGCCCGTTTCCTACTGCGCATGCGCGAGTCGTCGCGCGGCGCTATGTGAATGGGGAACACGATGTGTTGTGGGACACAGTTCCCATAACAGGAGTAGGAGCAGAAGACAGACTTTTTTTATTTTTATTAACCTTTTTTATCAAGTTTTTTTTTTCAGGGTGGCCCTCCACTTTAAGTGCCCAGTGGTCAAGTGGTTAAATATGACAAAACAGTATATACCCAAAGAGCACAGAACTGGAGTTTTAAGGTGCAATCAAAAACAGTATTTAGCAAAAAATATACAGACTTTTATTACATGGAAATTCTAAAACAAATTCTAAAATTCAGGCCATATCAACCCAATGGTCAAGATACAAAAGTGTGATTTGCCTCTACATGTTTCACCACAAACGTGGCTTCTTCTGGAGCTTTTGTAAAACCTTGTTATTTAATATTTACTAATCTAAACCAATTTAGTTCCAAATGATCCCCCTAGACCCATCAAGAGATTATATGGGGAATGTCTGTGCCAAAAAAGAAGAATCTTCTTCTGATGCCAGCAAATTTTCATGGTAATTATGCCATCTGATCACTTTCCTTTTTCAATTCACCACTGTTCCTTGGCTCAGTGTCAGCATGACATCACTTTAACCAGTGAAGATTGAATAGTTTCAATCTATCACAAGGGAATAACCCTTTTTGAACAAGTTAAGAGCCTCACCAGTGACAGGGTACATGGCCACAGACGCTCCCCATATAATCTCTTGATGGGTCTAGGGGGGATCATTTGGAACTAAGATCAACTGGTAAATATTAAATAACAAGGTTCTACAAAAGCTCCAGAAGAAGCCACGTTTGTGGTGAAACATGTAGAGGCAATCTCACTTTTGTACCTTGACTATTGGGTTGATATGGCCTGAATTTTAGAATTTGTTTTATATCTATGTAATAAAATTCTGTATATTTTTTTTTCTAAATATTGTTTTTGATTGATTATTCTGCACCTTAAAACTCCAGTTCTGTGCTTTTTTGGTACCATCCATGGGGGACTTGATACCCTTCGATCCAAATGACAGGCAGAGATTCTGGAAATGGACAGGGGAGGATTGGATAGACGTATGGGGATATCTCATGTCACATCTGGCTTCCACTAGAGATTGTTTAATTCAATTTAAAATCATTCACACAGGATATATTTTACCCCTCAATGGTTACATAGCATTTACCCCGCTGTCTCATCAGGATGTTGGAGATGCGTGATGGACCCAACAAATTTTACCCACATTTTTTGGCACTGTCCCTTTATTCAAAGACTTTCGGCCAAACTCTCATATTTCATTTTTAAGTTGACTATCCCAACACCCTTCTCGAGAAAATAAAACACTACATACCCAATCGCAGTCTATGATCGGCTAATCAAAACCTCCTCCTCATTCCCAAATCCCGCTACAAATCAAAGGGGGAACAGAGATTCGCTGTCCAAGGACCACGGCTATGGAACGTTCTACCAACCTACATCTGCATGGAAGAAAACCATCAGTCCTTCAGGAAAAAAACTCAAGACCCACCTCTTCTAAGAAGCTTGACAACAAAGCACCAATACAGCGACTTGAGGCGATTCAGTTCGCATTGTAGCCCTATACAAATTATTCATTCATTCATATTTGTTATCTGGGCCTAGTGCAGCCATTAGCTCCTGTTAGGGCCTTTAAAAGTCCTGTTAGGACTCTTCTTGTTTTGTGCTAGGAAAGCCGTTGTACTGAAATGGAAATCTCCAGCGGCCCCTACCCTTGACTATTGAAAAACTTAGTCAACTCGGCCATTTTACTCTACAAAATTACATATGCTTCTTGGGGTTGCCCCAAGAAAATTTTCCAAGGCCTGGAATATATGGCTTAATTTTGCTTTTACAAACTCCTCCTTAGAGGCAACCTCTCCGAATAGGACATAAATAGACAGGGTAATATGTAGTGCCCCTTACAGAGGAGATCTTAAGTCAGGGGTAGGCAACCTCGGCACTCCAGCTGTGGTGAGACTTCAAATCCCATCATGCCTCTGCCTTTAGGATTCATGCCTGTGATTGTCAGGGTCTTGCAATATCTCATGGGACTTGGTAAAGGAAGTGATCAGCGCAACTAATTAAACTAGCAACTCTTGCACTTTTTGCACTTTTTTCACTCCCCATTTTTGGTATCTCATCTATTCAGACAGTTTGATTCTGATCATTTGGGACTGTATTCATTTATAATTTTATTATTGATTTTTCACTTTTTCATTTATTCATTCATTGGATATGCACATAATAGTTATTACGTGTATTGTATAGGAGATTTTTTGCACAGGATTTTAATTTGTTTATTTTTGCACTAACAATTGTATTTTTGAACATCATTGCACAGTCACTATTTCTATCAGCAATATTTGCACAGTTATTCACGTGTGTGTGTGTATATATGTATGTGTATATATATATATATATATATATATATATATATATATATATATATATATATATATATATATATATATATATATATATATTTATATCTATATAATATATCTCATGATTGTAGCACAGTTTAATTAGTTGCGCTGATCACTTCCTTTACCTTAAAGGGGTGTTCCGGGAAAAAAAATTATTAAAAGCCAACAGCTACACTGCAGCTGCTGGCTTTTAATAAATGGACACTTACCTGTCCTGCAGTCCCCCGATGTCGGCACCGCTGCTGATGTCTCCATCAGCTGTCGGGTGCTCCGCCGCCATTGTGGGTAAGGTAACTCGGCAGTGAAGCCTTTCGGGTTCACGCTGAGAACCCTACTGCGCATGCGCGAGGCCCTGCTCCTCTCTCCTATTAGCCGGGCGAGGAGGAGGAGGGAGCCCCGCGGTGACGTCACGTCCGCATCGCGGCCTCTGCCGGCTCCCAGAAGTGGGAAAGGGTACCTGTCAAAGACAGGTATTCTGTCCCCCCTCCCCCCCGAAAGGTGCCAATTGTGACACCGGAAGGGGGGAGGAATCCGATGAGTGGAAGTTCCACTTTAGGGTGGAGCTCCGCTTTAAGTCAGGGGTAGGCAGCCACGGCACTCCAGCTGTGGAGAAACTTCAAATCCCATCGTGCCTCTGCCTGTAGGATTCATGCCTGTGATTGTCAGGGTCTTGCAATATCTCGTAGGACTTGTAGTTTCATCACGGCTGGAGGGCAAAGGTTGCCTACCCCTGTAAAGTGGTAGAATGACCTTAAAGTAGGACTAGAGGCAAAACTTTTTTTTCATTCGTGATAAAGTAAGGGAGAGATATAACACCTGTCAGATTTTTTTTTTTGCCATCTGTGTTGTGGAGATTTTCCTTCACTTCCTGTCCCATAGCCAAACAGGAAGTCAGAGGAAATTCCTGCAAATTAAGGGAATGACCCAGGTCACCAAAACTAGTGTCCCTATTGGAAGATTTTCCCTCAATTACTTTTTCAGGGACAAACCAAAGTTTGGGATTTTCTTTTACTTTCACTTTAAATGATAGTGGTAAACAGAACTAATAGAGAGGGTGAATTTCCTTTAATGGGGGGCACAGACGGCAATAATAACCTGACTGGGGGGGGGGGGGTCTAATCCCGCTCCACTCTATCCAAATCTAAAAAAAAAAAAAAAAAAAGTTTTGCCTTTAACCACTTTCAGACCGGACCAATTTGCAGCCAAAGGACCAGGCCCCTTTTTGCGATTCGGCACTGCGTTGCTTTAACTGACAATTGCGCGGTCATGCGACGTGGCTCCCAAACAAAATTGATGTCCTTTTTTTCCCACAAATAGAGCTTTCTTTTGGTGGTATTTGATCGCCCCTGCGGTTTTTATTTTTTGCGCTATAAACAAAAAAGAGCAACAATTTTGAAAAAAAATGCATTATTTTTTAATTTTTTGCTATAATAAATATCCCCCAAAAATATATAAAAAAACATTTTTTTTCCTCAGTTTAGGCCGATACGTATTCTTCTACATATTTTTGGTAAAAAAAATCGCAATAAGCGATTATTGATTGGTTTGCGCAGAAGTTTTTAGCGTTTACAAGATAGGGGATAGTTTTATAGCATTTTTATTAATAATTTTTTTTTTATTAGTAATGGCAGCAATCAGCGATTTTTTTTTTTTTTTTGTGACTGCAACATTATGGCGGACACATCGGACATTTTTGACACATTTTTGGGACCATTGTCATTTATACAGCAATCAGTGCTATTTAAATGCATTGATTCCTGTGTAACTGACACTGGCAGTGAAGGGGTTAACCACTAGGTGGCAGTGTAGGGGTTAAGTGTGCCTAGGGGTGTGTTTCTTACTGTGGGGGGGGGGGGGGCGTGGCTGTCAGCTAGTGAATGCTGATCTCTGCTCCAATCACAGGGAGCAGAGATCAGCGTCACTAGTTGCTAGGCAGAACGGGGAGATGCTGTTTATTTCCGCATCTCCACGTTCAGCCTTCCCGTGAGACGATCGCGGGTATCCCCGCGGCGATCAAGTCCGCGGGACCTGCGACCGGCCTCACGGGGGTCCTGACCGACGCAAGCCCAATGGCACGGCGGCATCTTAAAGGGGACGTACCTGTACGCCCTTATGCCTGTCCGTGCCATTCCGTCGACGTACATCGTCGTGCGCCGGTCGGCAAGTGGTTAATTACACTTTAAGTGCATTACTGGCTGAATCACAAGGTGAAAATAAATGATAGCAAGGAAAAAAGAAAACAAATGCAGCCACTGCCACATCTAAGGACTGACAAGGTGCAATAGGTTACATTTTTATATTTGGGTTTAGTGGTTCCCTTCATAGATGGTGACTTTTTAACCTGACTACCTACAGGATTGTACAAAACAGGGAATGACTGAACTACAGGCTGCAGGTCTTGTGCCGGCAGTACCTGGGAAGGAAGAGCCTGAAAGTAATATAGAAAGATGTGTAGAAGCGGCACTGTGGCCAGAGAGAAGCGAGGAACAAATTTACCGCTGCTCTAAAGAAAACAATGGCTGCCGGTGAATCCAGCATTGAAGACTTATTGACCAGGATATATATAGAGAAAATTGGTCTTGGTTGAGATGGGGGCTGTAAGAAGCGCAGGCATTGACATATTGATCTAGTGATTGCAGGAATGTGCGTCCTTGTACTCTGTATTGATTGGGAGATATATGGTTGTTGCTTTATGCTTTTATTTGTTTTAATACATTTTGAATGCGAGTCAACTGGATAATGACAGAGGCAGCTACTAGCGTTGTCTTTGACCCACTTCCCTGCCTTTTTCTTCAGCTCCTTCTATCTCTCTCTCATTCTTGCTCTCCCTATCCCCTTCTCTCCTTCCATCGCTTGTCTTCCCTCAGTTTTTTGTACTCTTTTACTCTGTGCTTCTCTCCGACCAATCTGCTCTCTAAAATCTTCTTAAAGCTAGTGGTTGCTGACATAAATGCAGTTAGTGCTGTCAATATTTCTTTAGATCCCTTAGCTCTCCTAGTTGGTATAACTGATAATCTCCATGCTTCCACTCACCAGAAACTGTTTATATTTTATACTGCATATTAGGGCTGCAACTAACGATTATTTTCATAATTGATTAGTTGGCCGATTATTGATTCGATTAATCGGATAAAATCATAAAAAAACTTAATATATGCAATTTTTTCATTTATTTAAAGTAATGATGAAAACTATGGTTCACTATTCCTCCCGGGAACACCAATGATGGGGCACTATTCCTCCTGAGAACACCAATGATGGGGAATTATTCCTCCCGAGAACACCAATGATGGGGAATTATTCCTCCCGAGAACACCAATGATGGGGAATTATTCCTCCCGAGAACACCAATGATGGGGAATTATTCCTCCCGAGAACACCAATGATGGGGCACTATTCCTCCCGAGAACACCAATGATGGGGCACTATTAATCCCGAGAACACCAATGATGGGGCACTATTCCTCTCGAGAACACCAATGATGGGGCACTATTCCTCTCGAGAACACCAATGATGGGGCATTATTCCTCCCGAGAACACCAATGATGGGGCATTATTCCTCCCGAGAACACCAATGATGGGGCACTATTCCTCCCGAGAACACCAATGATGGGACACTATTCCTCCCGAGAACACCAATGATGGGGCACTATTCCTCCCGAGAACACCAATGATGGGGCACTATTCCTCCCGAGAACACCAATGATGGGGCATTATTCCTCCCGAGAACACCAATGATGGGGCACTATTCCTCCCGAGAACACCAATGATGGGGCACTATTCCTCCCGAGAACACCAATGATGGGGCATTATTCCTCCCGAGAACACCAATGATGGGGCACTATTCCTCCCAAGAACACCAATGATGGGGCACTATTCCTCCCGAGAACACCAATGATGGGGCACTATTCCTCCCGAGAACACCAATGATGGGTCACTATTCCTCCCGAGAACACCAATGATGGGGCATTATTCCTCCCGAGAACACCAATGATGGGGCACTATTCCTCCCGAGAACACCAATGATGGGGCATTATTCCTCCCGAGAACACCAATGATACCTGTACCTGTACGTCGGTCCGTGCAAGAAGGATAGCGTGGCGACCTGCGATCGTGGTGAGGAGAGGCAGAGCAGGGAACTGCCTATGTAAACAAGGTGATTCCCCATTCTGCCAGATGACATGACAGAGATCTACTGTTCCCTGGAACACTGATCTCTGTCATGTTCCTGTAAGCCCATCCCCCCTACAGTTAGAACACACCCAGGGAACACACTTTACCCCTTGATCGCCCCCTAGTGTTGACCCCCTTCGATGCCAGTGTCAATCTGGGCATTTTTATAGCACTAATCAATGTAATAATGTCACTGGTCCCCAGAAAGTGTAATTTGGGGTCAGATTTGTCTACCCCCCCCCCCCCCCCCTGCTGCCGCTACCGCATATAATGGAACTACAGGCATAAAGATTGATACACAATTTAAAATGATGTTTTTCTGGTTTAACTGTCAAAGTGTTTGTAAGTCCAACCTATTTCTGTGTTGCACACATCTCTACTAGTCATAGCACTCACACTGCTAGGTCTGGATTTCTGGAACTTCTTTCTGAATCAGTACCTTGGACAGAGGCGATGATGTAAATTTTTTGACCAATGAGCAGGCTGGAGGTGGAGAGCTGCACTGCCAAACCAAGAAATGAGTGTGTCACCTGCCTGCCTTGTCAGTGTAGCTCACAAGATTATCCGACCACAATTACTAGATTTGAGTTAAATCAGATCATCACTGCATCTGAGCACCACAAACCAAAAACCCTATTTAATTCATTTTTAATATTTAAAGAAAACCCCAAACATCCATCTTCATGCTTTATTTTACTAAAGCGGAGTTACGCTTAAAAAAAAAATAGAAGTCAGCAGCTACAAATGCTGCAGCTGCTGACTTTTAATAATTGGACACTTACCTGTCCCAGGGTCCAGCGATGCGGGGGAACGAAGTCCCGCTCGTCTCCCCCTCCTCTCTGCGGTGTCGGCATTGTAACTGTGGGTGTGACATGCTGTGACTGGCCGGGCAATCATCTGGGACCTGTGACTTGTCCCAGATTGCCGAGAGGGAGGGGTGCCCCGGGAGGAAGTGGGAGCTGGAACTCTCTAAAAAGAGGATTTCTGCTCCCCCCCCCCCAAAAAATGACATGCCAAATGTTGCAAGTCAGGGGGTCACCTCCCTTAAGGCGTAAGTTCCATTTTTCGGGTAGAACTACACTATAAGAAATCACTTTCAATCACTCCCTAGGACACACTTAACCCCTTGATCGCCCCCTAGTGTTTAACCCCTTAGCTGCCAGTGTCATTAACACAGTAATCAGTGCATTTTTATAGCACTGATCGCTATATAAATTACAGTGGTCCCAAAATAGTGTCAAAAGAGTGTGATGTGTCTGCCGCAATGTCACAGTCACGATAAAAATCGCAGATCGCCACCATTACTAATAAAAAAAGATAATAGTAAAAATGCCATAAAACTGTCCCCTATTTTGTAGACGCTATAACTTTTGCACAAACCAATCAATATACACTTATTGCGATTTTTTTTTTTTTTTTTTTATCAAGAATTCATATCGGCCTAAACTGAGGAAAAATTTGTTTAACCGCTTCCCGACCGCCTCACGCAGATATACTGCGGCAAAATGGCACGGGCAGGCATAATCACGTACCTGTACGTGGCCCTTTAAATGCCTGCCCGTGGGTCGCGCGCGCGCCGTCAGCGGCGCGCTCGCAACCCGGTCGGGAGCTCCGTGACCCCGGCCGCGGGACCAGCGGACCCGATCGCCGCTGGTGTCCCGCGATCGGGTCACGGAGCAGAAGAACGGGGAGAGGTATGTGTAAACAAACCTCTCCCTGCGCTTCCTACTCTGCCTGTCATTGATTGGCTGTTCCCGGTCATCGGGAAAGCCGATCAATGACATCAGACGTCAGCCCCGCCCCCTAATGTAAAAAAACACACACGTCAGAGCCCATAACCCCTCCCCTCCCCCTAGTGGTTAACTCTTTCACTACAACTGTCATTTATACAGGAATCAATGCATTTAAATAGCATTGATTGCTGTATAAATGACAATGGTCCCAAAAATGTGTCAAAAATGTCCGATGTGTCCGCCATAATGTCGCAGTCACAATAAAAATCGCTGATCGCCGCCATTACTAGTAAAAAATTTTTTTAATAAAAATGCTATAAAACTATCCCCTATTTTGTAAACGCTATAACTTTTGCGCAAACCAATCAATAATCGCTAATTGCAATTTTTTTTTTACCAAAAATATGTAGAAGAATACGTATCGGCCTAAACTGAGGAAAACAAATTTTTTTTTATATATTTTTTGGGGATATTTATTATAGCAAAAAGCAAAAAATATTGCATTGTTTTCAAAATTGTCGCTCTATTTTTGTTTATAGCGCAAAAAATAAAAAACCGCAGGGGCGATCAAATACCACCAAAAGAAACCTCTATTTGTGGGAAAAAAAGGACGCCAATTTTGTTTTGGAGCCACGTCGCACGACCACGCAATTGTCAGTTAAAGCGACGCAGTGCCGAATCGCAAAAAGGGGCCTGGTCCTTTGGCTGCAAATTGGTCCGGGGCTGAAGTGGTTAAATAAAAAAAAAAAAAGGCTTGTGACTTGTCACCGAATACATTGAAGTGAACTGAAGAGCATTATTAAATATGAGTAGAGTTGTCCTTTGAAAGCAGAATATGGGGTAAATAACTGTGAGGGCTTTTGTGTTCTTTATTTTTTTTTTCCTTTTTAACCATGATGAAAAGTACGCCTCTTGCGTCATCCCTCTTCTTCCTAAACTCGCCGGCTGTTATTTGTTACCTTTCATTTACGGCGCCTCTCATTTGCATATTTCTGACTGCTAATATCTCCTTCAGAGCTTGGAGTTTTCATTAAGTTTCAAGAGCGATTTCCCAGCCTAATGAGTTCGGAAACTAGCGCAGTTTGGCAAATTTTTATTTAAGTTTTATTACTCGCTTAACAGCCGGGTGGCAGGAGATAAGGTTGGAGGAAATACCGCACCTGTAAACAACAATACGCCTCATTTGCATGAAAAGCAGTAAAATGTGCAAGCTTGCTTTATGTCCAGCTCCATCCAAACATACATCCATCCATCCATCCTTAACCCTTCCACTGCCAGAGTTTTTTGCACACATGTTTAAAAAAAAATTTTAGTCCTGAAGATTACACAAGACTCCCAAACATTATATATTTTCTGAAAGCAGACACACTAGAGAATAAAATGGTGGTAGTTTCAATTTATTTATGTCACATGTTATTACCGCAAAGGTCTAGGAAACGCAACATTTATGTAAAAAATACACTTTGAATTTTAGGGCAAATTAATGCATTCATCATCGGTCTTGTTGACTCTCCAAATGTAGTGTTTATGGTTGTGAACAAAAAGCTAAATTTTGGTCTCATCACTCCAAATGACTTTGTAGCAGAAGGTTTGAGGTTTGTCTCTGTGCGGTTTGGCGTATTGTAAGTGGGATACTTTGTGGCATTTGCGTAGTAATAGCTTTCTTCTGGCGACTCGACCATGCAGCCCATTCTTCTTCTTCAAGTGCCTCCTTATTGAAACAGCCACACCACATGTTTTCAGAGAGTCCTGTATTTCACCTGAAGTTATTTGTGGGTTTTTCTTTGCATCCCGAACAATTTTCCTGGCAGTTGTGGTTGAAATTCTAGTTGGTCTACCTGACCGGGGTTTGGTTTCAACAGAACCCCTCATTTTCCACTTCTTGATTAGAGTTTGAACACTGCTGATTGACATTCTCAATTCCTTGGATATCTTTTTATATCCCTTTCCTGTTTTATACAGTTGAACTACCGTATATACTCGAGTATAAGCCGAGATTTTCAGCCCTTTTTTTAGGGCTGAAAGTCCCCTTCTCGGCTTATACTCGAGTCAGTGCGGTCTGCCTACATGAACAGCTTGTCATGTAGACAGACGGCACTGTTCAAAAGCCGCACCGCCTCCTCCCGCCCGTCCGTGATAGGCGGACACTAATTTTCCCAGCAGTACAGTGTTCCGCCTATCACGGATGTTGTGTCATTCTCATCTCATGGACGAGGATGAGAGAATGTTCGTGATAGGCGGAACACTGCACACTGACTGCTGGGAAAACCGAATGTTCCTCCTATCACGGACGAGGAGGAGGAGGAGGCGCGGCTTTCAAACCTGCAATGGCGCCTCAGCGTGTACGCTGATCGGCAGGACAACCGGACAGCGGCCCCCGAGGGACACCGGACAGCGGCCCCCGAGGGACACCGGACAGCGGCCCCCGAGGGACACGGGACAGCGGGACACCGGATCGATCGGCACAGGTAGGCTGCACTGGGGACACGGGGGGTTTGTATAGGACACAGGGGACATGTAGATGGGCATTTGCTGACACTCTTTTCCACTTACAGTAGCTGCTCCATTTCCCCCCCTCGGCTAATACACGGGTCAATAACTTTTCCCAGTTTTTTTGTGGTAAATCAGGGGCCTCGGCTTATATTCGGGACGGCCTATACTCGAGTATATATGGTACCTTTTCCTGCAGATCCTTTGACAATTCTTTGCTTTCCCCATGACTCAGAATCCAGAAACGTCAGTGCAGCACTGGATGAAAGATGCAAGGGTCTGTCAGGAGTCCAGAAACTCATTGACCTTTTATACACACACACACACACACTACTTACAATCCACAGGTGAGGATGGTTACCTTTTAATAGCCATTCAAACGCCTTTGTGTATACTTGTGTGCATGTTATCAGGCCAAAATCACCAGGGTATGCAAACTTTTGATCTCTTTGAAATTTTATCTCGTGTGTCAGTGAACTTGTCAGAAGTTATAATGCTGATAACAGAGGAACAGAGCAGCAGAAAGACACCGCACTTAGAGCTTTGGAGAGAGATAAGTAAACACTACAGATGTGTGCCTAGGTCAGATTTCGTGAATGGGGGTTTACAACCACTTTAAGCAAAAGGGGAAATGCCAGCAACCATGTGCACTGCATGCGTTTGTTGGGCAAAGATGGGTTTAACCGGTTCCCGACCGGCGCACGACGATGTACGTCGGCAGAATGGCACGGACAGGCAGGAGGGCGTATATATAAGTCCCTCCTTAATGCCGTCCGTGCCATCGGGAGCGCATCGGGAGCGGCGTGCTCCCGCGCCGGTCGGGACCTCGGTGAGGCCGACCGCGGGTCCCGCGGACTCGATCGCCATGGGCAAACCTGCGATCGTCTCATGGGAAGGCTGAACGGGGAGATGTGGAAATACACAGCATCTCCCCGTTCTGCCTAGCAACTAGTGACGCCGATCTCTGCTCCCTGTGATTGGAGCAGAGATCAGCATTCATAGCTGACAGCCACGCCCCCCCCCACAGTAAGAAACACACCCCTAGGCATACTTAACCCCTACACTGCCCCCTTGTGGTTAACCCCTTCACTGCCAGTGTCATTTATACAGGAATCAATGCATTTAAATAGCATTGATTGCTGTATAAATGACAATGGTCCCAAAAATGTGTCAAAAATGTCCGATGTGTCTGCCAAAATGTCGCAGTCACAATAAAAATCGCTGATCGCCGCCATTACTAATAAAAAAAAATTATTAATAAAAATTTTTTTTATATATTTTTGGGGAATACTTATTATAGCAAAAAATAAAAAAGAATGCGTTTTTTTTTTTCAAAATTGTCGCTCTTTTTTGTTTATAGCGCAAAAAATAAAAACCGCAGGGGCGATCAAATACCACCAAAAGAAAGCTCTATTTGTGGGGAAAAAAAGGACGTCAATTTTGTTTGGAAGCCATGACCGCGCAATTGTCAGTTAAAACGACGCAGTGCCGAATCGCAAAAAGGGGCCTGGTCCTTTGGCTGCAAATTGGTCCGGTCTGAAAGTGGTTAAACAGTCGGCGACGAGGCGTCACGTCACCCCACTCACTGCCTGACAATCCGAACATAGATCGCTTTCCAGAGTAGCGACGTACTTCTAAACCTACCCTTGCTGTGCAGCGTTGCTTAGCCAGACAAAGATGTAATGCAATGAGCAAATATAGCTGCTCTCTTGTATATGATTACTAACTGAGCCTACAACACACATTTTTGCATTAACACACATTTATAAGATCATTAACTTTAAATCTGCCACATTCACATGCATAAGTAAAACTAAAAATGTATTTTTAAAAAGATTACACAGTTACCCCTTTGAGCCAAGAATATTTTGGAAGCTGTGCATTTTTATGGCTTCCTTGTAGAGTTTAGGGTGAAGTGTTTTGGGCTGTCGGCTACATTATGCAAATTGTTTTCTCCAGTGAGCAGCTGCTCAGGTAGAGAGAGAGGAGGAGGAGGAGGGGGGGGGGGGGGGGGTAATGATATTAACTGATATAAATTCACAAAATCTACTCCAGTTGACTGCTCCTTTTCTAGTAGACGTTTGAGGGACATCGAGGAGAATGCTCGGCACCTCTGCTGTTCTGGAGAACACTTACAGCATCTTCTGCTGAAATAGATATTTATTTAATTTCATGAAACTTGTAGAGCTCTGTTCTCACCTGCAGGTTAAACAGACATCGAATTTCTATAACTCTGTATTTTAAGCAGATTTTGCAGAAAAAAAAATAAAATAAAAACAAAAGTATGAAATGTACAAAACGTGGAATCTCTATAATATCTATATCTCTGTATTTTAAGCAGATTTTGCAGAAAAAAAATAAATCATAACAAAAAAGTATGAAGCATACCTCCTAATGAGCATCCAGCTATGCATCTTTATAGCAGTTAACCAATGTTCCGGCAGGAGATCACTCTGTATTTCAAAAGGTTGCTGTGTTCTTTGAGAGCTTTGTTTAGCAATGCATCTATTGTAGCAAAGCCTTGAATACAGTGTAAGTAGCAAAGTAAATCTAAAACCAAAAAAGAAATAATAAAAAAAAAAAAGTTATCAACCTTGTCAGGTTGTCCCGTGTATGTTGTCTGTGTCACTGCTGGGGAGATTCACTATCGTTGTTTGTCCTGGGACTTTTGTTACCAAGGATGAATGTAAGATAAAATTAAAAGCTGTGCGTGGCCAGTGGAAGAGAAGCTGAAAGTAAATCCCCCATTGGGAACATTTGTCTAAAGCAGCCCATAGATGAGTGTAACTTTTTTTCGTTTAACCATGCTGAACTCTTGCATTCTGACAGTGGGGCGACTTCTCAGAATATATTGATCTAGTGGGGAAAATCCTACAGGCTGGTTGTACACGAGTAAATTAGAAGATCGACTTCTGTACAACCAGCCTGCCCATATACATGGATTGAAATTTGGCCGGTCCCTGCTGAACCGGCCAAATTTCAATCCATTCTTGGCCAGCTTTAGTGGCAGTTGTTTAAGACAGTGTTTCTAAACCGTTATTCAGTCATTTTTTAAAGGGTGCCTTGGGACAGTCAATCATTTTTAAAGGGTGCCTGTCCCAAGGCACCCTTTAAAAAATGATGGACACTCTCAAGGCACCCTTTAAAAATTATGGATAGGGGTACACGGAATGGAAATTTTGGTGCCGTAACCAAAAATGAAGGATGCACTAGGCCGAAACAGATACCAAAAATGACAGTTTTTAAAAAATATTTATATTTTTATAAAAAATTGTATTATATTCAACTTTTTAATTAATATCATCAATTTCAATAAATATGAATGTATTGTTGTCCATTATTGCCACCTTTAGTGCAAGAAAAGCTCAAGAACAAATGCAGTCCCCAGTCTCTAACCATCTGTTGTATCATTCATTTTTTTTTTTTTTTACGTTTTTTGGAGTAGGTCAGAATTTAATATTTGTATAGAGAAATATAGATATCTTTGCATGAAGCAGATATTCATAGGTGCCTGCTTTATAAAATAGTACAGAAATTGCTGAACCATTTTAAGGGGACATATAGTTCCCATAGAGTGTTGCCAACATCCCAGAATAGATATTTTGTGTGAAATCTCCAAGGAGAAAACATCAGTACCCTCCGGTACAGACGGGATTTTTCAGGCGAACAAGAAAATATATATATATATATTTGTTTTAAATCATTTATTTGGAAAAAAAAAAAAGGGGGGGGGGGGGAAAGAAGTTTTTGTAAACAAAATTGTTTAAAAACAATGGTGATACAATTTTTTACAACATAACAAAGCACATATACAATATGTCCTAAATATTACATATGGATATGAATATGCAACATCCTTCGATTGCCTGACATGTTTTCGGGATTAGATCCCTTCTTCAGAGGCGCTGGTCAAAGGTAAATGTAAAAAATTCTGAGAAGACAAAAACAAACAAACTTTAGAAAAAAATCTGAAAATGAGAAAGCCACAGGTTGCAGTACCCGACAAAGAAACATGCTTTATAAAATATGTAGTTAAAATAATATTTTTATTAAATATTCATTAGATTAAAAAGGAACTCCAGACCCCCACACAAAAAAATGTAAAGTCAGCAGCTAGACACTTACCTGTCCAGGGTTCCCGCGATGTCGACACCCCAGCCGGTTTTCGGAACGTGCTCTTGGCTGCTGCCGCCGCCATTCGTGGTAAGGGAAACGGGCATCGCGCTTCGCAGCCGGTTCCCTACTGCAAAGCGCGATGCACATTCTAACTGGCCCGGTGGCGGAGGAAGGGGGAGGCCGAACTTCTGAGGGCCAGCGGCGCGGCTCGACTCTGGCTCCCGTAAGTGGGGAAGGGAACCTGTCAAAAACAGGTATCTGTTCCCCCCTGAAAGGTGCCAAATTTGGCACCGGAGAGATGTACGAAGCAGATAAGTAGAGGTTCAACTTTTTGGCGGAACTCCACTTTAACATGCATATACATATCAGTTCCCTACTGCCAAGCGCTCTGCACATTCTAACTGGCCCGGCGGTGGCAGGAGGAGGAGGGGGATGCCGAACTTCCGAGGGACAGCGGTGCGGCTCTGTCTCCCAGAAGTGGGGAAGGGAACCTGTCAAAAACAGTTACCTGTTCCCTTTTGAAAGGTGCCAAAATTGGCACCAGATGGAGGTAGGAAGCAGATAAGTGGAGGTTCCACTTTTTGGCGGAACTTCACTTTAACATTCATATCATAAAAAAATCTCAACCGCAGGAATAATTCACATATCACACATACTTTACTTCCACCACCAACTTTTTACAGAAATAAGATCATTTAACTGCATTGCTTTTGCATTAACCTGCACATATAGTCCAATTTCATAAGTATATAATAAATGTAGTAAATGGGAGGAGATATCTTCCAACTCACAGCTAGAATACGGCAGACGTTCATCCCGAGAGATGTATTACGGCTGCTGTTGCTGACCTCCTTTTTCCCCGGTAATGACTAAAACATTATTGAAGCCATTGGATCACCATGAAAGCCAGTCATTTTTTAGAAGGAGAGGTCAGCGGTGGCAACTTACATATTTTATCAATACTTTAAAAGTTAAATTTCCACATGTAAGAAAAAAAGGTTTCAGGGACCCTCGTTGCAGATTTGTGCCAGCCCGCTCTTCAGACAAACTGCCGAAATGATTCAGACAAGAAAACTAGGTCATCCATCTGGTAGTTTTGTAATTTCTCTCTAGTTCTGGACCCGCTAGCTGCCAGACTGCAGCTTTATCACAATGACCAGTCTTGTTGTTGCCCCTTGGAACTTTATCACAATGACACTGGAGACTTCAGGTTCCACCGATGGCCCATGGCACCTAATGAAAGGCCCCCTACTATGCAGTCCAGAAGAGGAAAGACGGAGTATTTGGACCATTTTTCTCTCTGGATCAACTAGCTGCCAGAGTGTAGCTTCATAATTACCGCAATCAGTCTTGTTGCTTCTTGGGACCTTATCACAATGACACTGGAGATTTCAGGTTCCACCAATCGTCCACAGCACCTGAAGAAGGAACCCTCTATTCTGCAGTCCAGAAGAGAAAACTCATGACCTGGCAGGCACGTGACCACAGATTCAGGGGAGTGTTTGGGCCCTTGGTGTCTGGTCCTACTGGCCCTTTAAGGCAGGGGTCTCAAACTTGCGGCCCTCCAGCTGTTGCAAAACTACAAGTCCCATCATGCCCGTGCCTGTGGGAGTCATGTTTGTAACTGTCAGCCTTGCAATGCCTCATGGGACTTGTAGTTTCACAACAGCTGGAGGGCCGCTAGTTTGAGACCCCTGCTTTAAGGGGTTGTAAAACAGGATGTGGAGGCATGATTCCCATTCATGTGATTGGTTTTCACAGCAGTCACATGTTCAGGAGCCTCCACCCACCGGCTCCTTATTGTAAACCGTGATGGATGTATGCATACAGCTGGCATTAAGGCCCAGCTGACGCATATGTGCATTACACTGCCAGCAGGAGGTTGAAGGAAAACTAAAATAGTTTGTGGTCTTTGTTTTTTTTTTAAAGTTTATGCATTTATAAATTTGGTGTTTTCAATCTGTTTTCATCTATTTACATAAAGTAGGGTTCAGCAATTTCTTGTCGCCACGGAGACCTGGGATTTGTTACATAAAGTAGGGTTCAACAAATCCCAGGTCTCCGTGGCGACAAGAAATTGCCTCCTGCCGCCCGAATGCTTCCACATACCCCGCGCCCTTCTATGTATCCCAGGCTCCGCTTGCCCATCTGTGGGCCCGGGACTGGCATAGCAGGTGCCGCAGGGTAGAGGGGAGGGCGGATGTGTTTCCGCTCCTCCCCTTCATGTTGCTGACCCGGAAGTGATGTGTATGACGTCACTTCCAGGTCCCTGTTGACAGTTTCCCTGACCATTAAGGCCGGGAAAGAAGGTAATGTTGTGCGATGTGCATTGTATTACATTTAGTGGAGCACAGGGGAGACATGAGGGTTTTTTTAGACCCCGGATGTCTCATTAAAGAGAACCTGTCACCAAAAAAATCATCACATAAGGGACTTTTTGTCCCCTTTTGTGATGGAAAAAAAAAAATGTAAGTAAAAAAATAAAGGTTTGTAATGGTAAAAAATGTAAGTTACACCCAAACACATAAACCCCCCCCCCCCCCAAAAAAAAAAAAAAAACATTGAGCCCCCCCCCCCCCCCACATATACGCAACGTACAAACATAAAAACACACATTGGTTGCCTACACCTGAAAACGTCTATTGCTGTACACATGTTGCATATCGGCACACACTCCGGAATGAGAGCGATAATGCCAGCACCAGACCTCCTTTTTATCACTAAACTCATGACCTATATGGGGCTTTTAAAGCGTTGCCTATGGAAAATATAGGCTACTGAAGTTTGTTGCCATTTCAAGGGCGCATGCAAATATAAGTTCTGACATGTTGGGTATCTATTTACTTGGTGCAACCTCGACTTATATTTTGCCCAAAAATTGGGTAATGCATTGCGTTTTTGTTCCAACTAAAATTAACTTTAATGTGTTTTTTTACCGAAATGTTGTGTTTCCTAAACCTTTGCAGTAATATTGTGTGACATAAAAAGTTGGAACCGCCCCTAGTTTATTATCTAGGGTGTCTGGTTTCAAAAAATATATCATGTTTTGGGGGTTTTATGTAGTCTTCAGGCCTAAAATGATTTTTTAACCACTTCCCGCCCGCCTGACGGCGGGATGGTGTGGCTCTTGTTCTGGGTGGACGTCATATGACGGCGCACGCGAACGGCCGCTCCTGCGCGACCGCGGGTGCGTGCAGTGCAATGATCGCGCCATGTTGCTAGGACACAGTGCGACCCCCATCTCTGTAAAGAGCTGCTGACACAGCTCTTTAATCATGTGATCGGCTGTGTCCAATCACAGCCGATCACATGTAAACAAGGAAGTGCCGGTAATTTTTTTTTTTCTGACAGTGTGTGGTGAGGCGAGCCGATCAGTGGCATTTCCTTGCAGGGGACAGTGAGAGATGTAATCAGGGCACTAATGATCGGTGCCCTGATTACATTAGAGCGCCACCAGTGCCAGCAATCAGTGCCCACCAGTGCCAACAATCAGTGCTCACCACAGCCAGACATCAGTGCCCATTAGTGATGCCAGTCAGTGCTGGCTTTCAGTGCCGCCTATCAGTGATGTCCATCAAAGCCCATCAGTAAAGCCCATCAATGCCCATCAGTGCCACCCATTAATGCTCATTAGTGCCACCCATCAGTGCCGCTTATCCATGCCGCCTATCAGGGCCCGTCAGTGCCACCCATCAGTGCCTACCAGTGCCACCTATCAATGCCCACCAGTGCCACTCATTGGTGCTATCAGTGCCACTCATTGGTGCTATCAGTGCCCATAAGTGCAGAATATTAGTGCCACCTAATTAGTGCCCATAAGTGCCGCCTCATCGGTGCACATCAGGGGAGGAGAAAAATTACTTATTTACAAAATGTACTGATAGAAACTAAGAAAAACTTTAATTTTTTTTAAACATTTTCGGTCTTTTTTTTTTTTTTTTTTTTTTTTAGGAAAATCCCAGCAGTGATTAAATACCACCAAAAGAAAGCTCTGTTTGTGTGAAGAAAATTATAAAAATGTCACATGATTACAGGATTGTATGACTGCGCAATTGTCATTCAAAGTGTGACAGCGCTGAAAGCTGAAAAATGGCCTGGGCAGGAAGGTGTTAAACATGTGTGCAAAAAAACCCCCCAAAAATTACAAAAACGGTTTTGCCAGCGAAAGGGTTAAAGGATAAGTTCACCTTCGGGAACAAGCTACAGGTTTTGTTAGTTAAATAAAACTTGGGTCCTAAACTTTTTAGCTTGCGTCTTAGATTCAAAGCAAATTTGTCAAGCCCAGGCATTCTTTTTGTTTTCTTTAATGAGCATTAAAAATAAAGAAAATACTACACATAACTCTATAGTACATATAAGCAGAATAGAGGGGTAGGAAACTAAATCTGGTTGTCTGTTTATTGCAACATAAATCAAGCCGTTCTATAACTTTTTTGTTGTTATTTTGTTTTTGTTGTTTCTTCTCTCCTCTGTGTAAATGCTGAGACTCTGGTTTACCCCAGTGAAATTTAGTTCACAAATTGAAACTTCATTTCAGTTCTCATCATTCCTTTGTACAGTTTGTTGATCCCTGTGATTGCGTTTTGGCAAAGCTTTTGTCTTGCTCTATTACTTGTACTTTGTGAAATGATTTTTCTGCACGTACATCCCAAACTCCTCTTGTACCAATGTTTATTTGCAATTATGGAGCTTTACCTTACAAAGGAGTGCGGGGAATTCTCTGGAGATATTCATGCCTACTTCTTTTAATCTAAATCAATACTACAAAAAAAAAATCTGCTTGATATGTTTCTATGTTGATGTATTAAGCAGATGAACGTGTTTTTTTGCTTTGGGATGTAGCTGGGGGGGGGGGGGGGGGGGGGGGGGGGGGGGGGGTTAGTCCACTGTGGAATATTGCTGCTGCAATGTATACAAATCCACTGACCCCTTGTTCAATACTACAAGATGTACCGCTTTGTTGTTTAACTGACTTCTTCAGTTAGAAATTGATGATATTTGGTGCCTGAGGGGATTCAAATTTAAAGTTGCAAAATGTTGCAATTACAAAACTTGTTTGTAATGCTGGCCGTACACTATATGAAAAATGGCCCGAAATTCGGTCATTTAGACAGTTTGTTCGTTTTTTTCGGCCAGTTAATGGTAGGGGTGCAACGGATCAAAAAACTCACCGATCGGATCGATCCTCGGATCAGAGTCACGGATCGGATCATTTTTTGGATCAGCAAATAATTGAATTTGCAAAAACCTGTGCAAATTCCGCCACCATATAGTCCCCACTGTAATATCTACGTCATCTCCCCCACTGTATTATTGGCAGGGTATGGCCGAGTATTGGCTGGGTATGGCAGAGTATTGTCAGGGTATGGCCGAGTATTGGCTGGGTATGGCCGAGTATTGGCTGGGTATGGGCGAGTATTGGCTGGGTATGGCCGAGTATTGGCTGGGTATGGCCGAGTATTGGCAGGGTATTGGCAGGGAAATGCATGGTATTGGCTGGGAAATGCAGAGTATGTTTACAAGTGATCGCTCCATCATTTGACGGAGCGATCACATTGTAAACAGCGGCCGGGTGTACCAAGATGGCCGCCGCTCCGGAGCTAGGCCGAAGCCGCGGCCTTTCCTAAGGCCGAGGCCGCGAAGCGCTCCGCGGATCGCGGGGTGTGCCGATCCCAACAGGGTGACCCGTTCGGATCACGGATCGGCGACGATCCGTTGTACCCCCTAGTTAATGGGCACAAAATCGATAATCGTTGGGATGTTTTTGAGCCGAAACAACGAAGGACAAGTTTGGAAATTTTCTGCCAAACTAACGATAGATTGAAAGGTTAATGTGTTTCCCGTCCGAACTGTCTGCACTAGGTATATGTAAAAAAACTAACAAAAAATGCATTAGTTTATGTCCATGATCAATTTATCGGTCATTATATGATGGCACTATCGTTTGCGCTCACGTCCGAATGTTAGTTTTTCGAAAATGGGTTTGGCCCCTACATATGTGTAGCAAGGTCCCGGGGGCCCCAGAGGCTTAATGGTGACCTCAAGGGTTAGGGAGAGCTGACATCCTTCCTTGTAGAGTGGGTTACCAGGCATGTTGGGTGTGATGCAAGAAGAAATGATGGGTGCCAGTCACTTTTTGAATGCGAACAAGAGATTTATTGTCCCTTAAGGCCCCTTTCACACTGGGGCAGGAGCCACGGCGACGGTAAAGCAGAGCTATATTTAGTGCTGCTTTACCGTCGTTTTAGCCGCGGTATTCGGCCGCTAGCAGTGCGGTTTTAACCCCCGCCTGTGGCCGAAAAAGGATTAAAATCCCCTGCAAAGCGCTGCCTTAGTGGCGCATTGCCGCGGTATTACCGCGGTGTCCCATTGAAATCAATGGGTAGGAGCCCGCCGGCTTTCACACTGGAGTGAATGGGGCCGGATTTTTTCAGGTGCTGTTCAGGCGCTATTTTTAGCGCTGTACCGCCTGAAAAACGCCCCAGTGTGAAAGTGGCCTAACAGAACTGTTAAGGGCGGCACAGTGGTGTAGTGGGTAGCACTCTCACCTAGCAGTAAAAAGGGTTGCTTGTTCGAATCCCAACCACGACACTACCTGCCTGGAGTTTGCATGTTCTCCCTGTGCCTGCGTGGGTTTCCTCCCATACTCCAAAAAAACATGCTGGTAGGTTAACCACTTCCCGACCGCCTCACACAGATATACTGCAGCAGAAGGGCACGTACAGGCAGAATCGCGTACCTGTACGTTGCCCTTTAAGAGGCGGAAAGCTCTGTGAGTCGGGTCGGGGGTCTAATGCCTGGGTGCACCAGGGTGCTACATACATTTTACATGTATATCTGCTGTCTTCAGCTTTATATATTATTTAGAAACTGCACATCTAGTTAGAGATTTTCTCTTCCTGTTTAGCACTGGGAGTGGATTCTTGGCATATAGCCAAGACAGCTGCTTGGAGGAATGGCACCCCCCCCCCCCCCCCCCCATCCACATAGGCAGAGGCTTGCAGAGCTGTGCTGTGACAAGTCAAGCTCTCTGCTAATCTATTTATAGCAACCTCCCTCGACACAAATTTCAGGCTGGTTTTATCTTGGTTGATGGAGAACTTGTCAGAAGTTATAATGCTGATAACAGAGCAACGAAAGTGCTTCATATTCCTGATATGTGCCTGCTGTGCCATGTACTTGTATGAGAAAGTATCCTGTTCTCTTTGTATGCGTCCTTTGTGGGAAATCCCCGGTGTTCCTGCCAGTCCCCTTGCTTTCCTATTAAAAACTGACCATACTAAGCAGGAGAGCACACTGTGGTCAGTTCTCTAGCTATGTTGAGAACTTAGTATGCTCTCCTCCAATGATCAGACTTGTCCTGACACGCCCTCCGCTGCACAGCCATTCACTGAGAAGATCAATGTGCTGCTGCTGCTTCTCCTCCCCCTAGCTCTTATGCAACTGAGAACAGAGGGAGGGGGAGAGAGCAGAAAGAGTCACTGCTCTTGGGTACAGTACTGGATCGGGATCTGGCTCAGGTAAGTGTAATGCCGCGTACACACATTCGGACTTTGTCCGCCGGACCCAGTCTTGTGACTTGCCCACACACGCCCGGACTTCTCCGGCGGACAATCCCCTGGAAAAAGTCAGCGGGAATGAACGGACTTTCTGATGAGCGGCAAGTCCGTTCATTTCAAAAGTCCGGCGGACTAGCCTACTAACGGCGGGATTGTCCGCCGGACTGCCAAGTTCAGCGGACAATTTTAAAACAAAACTTAAAACCTAGTCCGCCGGACTTTTGGTGCCAAAAAGTCTGCCGGCGCCCACACACGAGGGAATTGTCCGGTGGACTTGAGTCCAGCGGAAAATCCCGCGGGATAGTCCCTTCATGTGTACGCGGCATAAGAGGGGGCTGGGGGGTGGGAGGGTGGAGCTTAACATAGAAGATTTTAGAATAATATCTGATTTTTGGTAACCGAGGTGTTGGTGAGGGCCAATAAGCTTAGCTATAAAGTTAGAAGCCTCTTAAAGAGGAAGTAATCCCCCCCAAAAAATATATATTTTTTACCTCATTCTATGTTTTTTAACATACCCAAGCATGCTATGTGTGCTAAATCTAAAAACGAGCGCTATAAGTACCTTTTTTTTTTTGGGGTTATCGTTTGCGTTTTGTTCATGTTCTCGGCTGCGGCATTTTTACTGTGGATATCAGTAGCCGATGCGGACGTCATTTCCGCCCTTACTTCGCGGCCCTGTCGAAATCTCGCGCATGCGCCGTACCGTCATAACCAAGCCTCGCTCTCGATTGCCGTCTCTCTCTCCTCTAATTCACTACCCTGTGTGACGTCTTGTTCAGTCACAAGGGGGAGTGTCAGGAAGAGGAGAATGATTTTTACATTGCGAGACTTCTCCTCTATGCCATTCAGAGGAGAATGTCTCGCAGTGCACTAAGCATACAAGCCGGACATATAAAAACGGCATTGCACATATGCCGATCTAGCAACTACACTCTGCGCAAGCGCGCATGACGTCATTCGAAATGCAAACAGGCATATCATCTAAAGTAAGCAAGTAAGTGCACTTTCACAGGCAGCAATCAGCTGCCTGTGGTATCTAGTTTAAGAAGATATAAAGTTTAAAACTAGGGTATATACTGGACTTTATGCAGCTATAGACACTATACTATAATGGCGGTGATCATCGATTTATAGTGGTCCTGTGATAGGGTGGCGAGCAATCTGGTGCAAACACATACTATCTGGGAGGGTCACTAACTGACACTTATGTCGCTAGTGACCCTAAGAGCCCGTTCACACTACCGTGACTTGGGGGGCGACTTGTCAGACTGCAAGTCGCCCCAAGTCACTTGACATCAGAAATGACATGCAAGTGAATGAGAGCCATCTTAATGAACACTACTGAAGTCGCTCCGACTTCAGAAAAGGTTCCTGTACTACTTCAATCCGACTTCAAGGCGACTTGTACCCATTGATTTCAATGGGAGTTGCCTCCAAGTCGGATGCCCTGTCTTAACTGAAGCAACTTTGCAGGAAGTATAAATAGTTTTCTAGGCAAACCCCTCCCTCCCACAGAGCTGATTATTATGTGATTGGCCACTGCCAAAGTCGCCTGGCCTGGGGACGACTTGAAGATGTGTTGTAAATAACTCAAAGTCACGTCCAAGTCACGTCCAAGTTGCCTTGCTAAGTCGCGCTGTAAGTCGTGTTGCCCCAGTGTGAACCAGCACTAATACAGTGATCAGTAACGCTCATTAACCGCGTTACTCGCAATCCGAGGTTCCACTGTATTCATTTGTCCAATTACATTTGAGCCCCTGAAAATGGGGGGACTGTGTATAAAAATGGTTGCAGTTCCTGAAATTTGTACTCAATATTTAACCCCTTGAATAACCCCTTGAATTAAAGATGAAAGTCGGCACTTCCAATTCATTTGGATTGTTTCGTTTTAATTTTATTCTGGTGGCATACCGAGCCAAAAGTATGAAAATTGTGCCTGTGTCCAAATATATATGGACCTAACTGTATATCTATTGAAGAAACCGTAGCGGAACACGTTTTCAAGCTGAGGTTACCTAATCTCCCAGCAAAGGTCTGACAACCTGATCCTGATTCCTCAATATAATTATCATAAACACTGTCATGTTAATCATTTATGTATTTTGCCTTGGGCTGACATCTGAAATTAGAGTCTTTTTTTCCTTCAGCCTTTTTTTGTATCATGTCAGGGTTATATATTTTTAATTTTATTGTCAGATATCAAAGTCTCTGCCAGGTTTTACCTACCTAGTTAACATTTAAAAGGATGACTTGTGAAATTGTCATCATGATATTATATATCAATTTGTCCTTTCAGCTTAATGTGAAATGACATCCAAACTGAGGGAAAAAAAGGTATGAGAAAAATTACATTTATCCGCCGATAGAGGTGGAAGAAGCGAAGGAAGGAATCTGCAACAATGTTTGTTAAAATCTTTACAATGTACATAGATCACGCAGAGGGGAATATTTTTTTCTCGGCAAAAGTGGAGTTACTTTTTAACCGGTTCCCGACCGGCGCGCGGCGATGTACGTCGGCAGAATGGCACGGACAGGCATAAGGCTGTACAGGTACGTCCCTTTTAGGAATGCCGCTGTGCCATCGCGTGCGCGCCGGTCAGGATCACCGTGAATCCGGTCGCGGTCCCGCGGACTGGATCGCCGCGGGGATACCCGCGATCGTCTCACGGGAAGGCTGAACGGGGAGATGCGGAAGTAAACAGCATCTCCCTATTCTGCCTAGCAACAAGTGACACTGATCTCTGCTCCTTGTTAGAAGCACGCCCCTAGGAACACTTAACCCCTACACTGCCACCCCTTGGTTAACCCCTTCACTGCCAGTGTCATTTACACAGGAAATTTTAAATAGCACTGATTGCTCTATAAATGACAATGGTCCCAAAAATGTGTCAAAAATGTCCGATGTGTCCACCATAATGTCGCAGTCACAATAAAAATCATGATCGTCGCCATTACTAGTAAATTCACTACTCTGTGTGACGTCTTGTTCAGTCACAAGGGGGAGTGTCAGGAAGAGGAGAATGATTTTTACATTGCGAGACTTCTCCTCTATGCCGTTCAGAGGAGAATGTCTCGCAGTGCACTAAGCATTTTAAATAGCACTGAATGACAATGGTCCCAAAAATGTGTCAAAAATGTCCGATGTGTCCGCCATAATGTCGCAGTCACAATAAAAATCATGATCGTCGCCATTACTAGTAAAAAAAAAAAATTATTAATAAAAATGGTATAAAATTATCCCTTATTTTGTAAACGCTATAACTTTTGCGCAAACCAATCAATAATCGCTTATTGCTATTTTTTTTACCAAAAATATGTAGAAGAATATGTATCGGCCTAAACTGAGGAAAAAAAATACTTTTTTTTTATATATTTTTGGGGGATATTTATTATAGCAAAAAGTTAAAAATAATGTGTTTTTTTCAAAAGTGTCGCTCTTTTTTTGTTTATAGCGCAAAAAATAAAAACCGCAGAGGTGATCAAATACCACCAAAAGTAAGCTCTATTTGTGGGAAAAAAAGGACGTCAATTTTGTTTGGGAGCCACGTCGCACGACCGCGCAATTGTCAGTTAAAGCGACGCAGTGCCGAATCGCAAAAAGTGGTCTGGTCTTAAGCCAGCAAAATGGTCTGGTCTGAAAGTGGTTAACGCAATGTACATTACCACATGGCATAACACATATATAACATACTGCAATGGTATGAATGGACCCAAAGCTCAATTCTAATTGTGTGATTTATTTTTAATACAATGTAGTAGCTCAGCATTTGTAAAATAAAAAATAAATGCTCTGGCTGCAATACTCAACTCCTGTCTGGCACCAGACTCACTGCTCCAATTTTCCAGTACAGATCCTTTTCTGTGTTGGATGACACAGGTGATGAGAACTTGTCTACTTTTTTGTCCAGGAGATTGCTCTGCCTTGTGTACATAGGCAGAGCTCTGTTCTGTGTGTCTCCTTGCTGATCAGTGGGTGCCAGCGGACATCCATTGGCTTCTCTATCGCTTTATAACTAGGTTATGTGGTTGGTAAGCGGTTAAAGTGACACTAGGTGATATCCTTATTCTCCAAAAATAATCCATACGCATCCACTGCTTAACCACCCACTGACCACCGCATGTACATTTACGTCAGGAAAAAGGCTGCCCCCCCCCCCCCGTGTGCTCCGTAATCGCGCCCGATGTCCGCCGGGTGCCCGCGATCATTTCACGGAGAGACAGAATGGGGACATGCCTATGTAAACAAGGCATTCCCCGTTCTGCCTTGTGACAGGACAGAGTTCTACTGCTCCCTGTGATCAGGAGCAGTGATCACTGTCATGTCACTTGTAGCCCAGCCCCCCCACAGTTAGAATCACTCCCTAGGACACACTTAACCCCTTCATCACCCCCTAGTGGTTAACCCCTTCACTGACAGTGTCATTCACACAGTAAGCAGTGCATTTTTGTAGCACTGATCATTGTATAAATGACATTGGTCCCAAAATAGTGTCAAAAGTGTCCGATCTGTCCACCATAATGTCGCAGTCACAATGAAAATCGCTGACATTACTAATAATAAAAAATGCCATAAAACTATTTTTTTTACCAAAAATATGTAGTAGAATGCATATCGGTCTAAACTGAGGAAAAAATTAGTTTTTTTTTAATATATTTTTGGGGGATATTTATTATAGCAAAAAGTAAAAACTATTGCTTTTTTTTCAAAATTGTCGCTCTTTTTTTGTTTATAGCGCAAAAAAAAAAAACGCAGAGGTGATCAAATACCACCAAAAGAAAGCTTTATTTGTGGGAAAAAAAAGGATGTAAATTTTGTTTGGGTACAACGTCCCATGACCGCGCAATTGTCAGTTAAAGTGACGCAGTGCCGAATCGCAAAAAAATGGCCCGGTCATTCAGCAGCCAAATCTTCCGGGGCTGAAGTGGTTAATGATCCTGTAATCTATTGATGAAATCGATGCATTAAAATTTTTTTTTTTCTGTCTTCTTGTAACATCCTCTATCATATAAAGAAAATTAAAATAGTTGCAGGGCCTACGTATCTTTCAAGTCAGTTGCCCCCTCATCCATTTGTGATCGGGTGGCTGCAGGTATCTTAGGCAGGCCATAGTGAATCCCTCCCGCGGAGCTATTGTGTTCTCCCGGGGGGGGGGTCGGTGAGCCTAGGTTGCCACCTTTTCTTCAAGCCAAACCCGAACACTTTAGCGGCGTACAGCTATTTTTTTTTGTAGTACACGCTATAGGATTGTAAGAGACCTAGGACACATTTGAGTTACCCTAAGAGAGTAGCAATGGCTAAATTGTGTTAACAGGTTAACAGTGGAGAGGGAGGGACTTAAAGGGGCATGGTTAAATAAAACAAAAGCATTTGTGTGCCCATAAAATATGATTAGATTAATAAAAGAAATGTCACAGTTAAAATATATGAACCTAGCCTACCTTAAAAGTGGACACTGTCAGTTAGTAGGGCAGCGGACAGTGTCAGCCGGGCAGGGGGCGGTGTCAGCAGGGCAGGGGGCGGTGTCAGCAGGGCAGTGGATGGTGTCAGCAGGGCAGGGGAAGGTGTCAGCAGGGCAGGGGAAGGTGTCAGGGCAGTAAACGGTATCAGCAGGGCAGCCGATGGTGTCAGGGCAGGGGGCGGTGTCAGCAGGGCAGGGGGCGGTGTCAGCAGGGCAGGGGGCGGTGTCAGCAGGGCAGTGGATGGTGTCAGCAGGGCAGGGGAAGGTGTCAGGGCAGTAAACGGTATCAGCAGGGCAGCCGATGGTGTCAGGGCAGGGGACGGTGTCGGCAGAGCAGCGGATGGTGTCAGGGCAGGGGACGGTGTCAGCAGGGCAGGGGACGGTGTCAGCAGGGCAGGGGACGGTGTCAGCAGGGCAGGGGACGGTGTGAGCAGGGCAGGGGACGGTGTGAGCAGGGCAGGGGACGGTGTCAGCAGGGCAGGGGACGGTGTGAGCAGGGCAGGGGATGGTGTCAGCAGGGCAGGGGTCGGTGTCAGGAGGGCAGGGGATGGTGTCAGGGCAGGGGACAGTGTCAGCAGGGCATGGGACGGTGTCAGCAGGGCAGGGGACGATGTCAGCAGGACAGCGAATGGTGTCAGGGCAGTGAACGGTGTCAGCAGGGCAGCGTACCTCCATCCAAAAACCTGAATCGGCTCTACTGAACCCAACCCCATCCAAACTGTTCACAAAGCGGCACTGTGCATCCTACAACCCTTTTAAGCAACTTTTAATTACCAAAAAAAATCAAAGCAATCATCAGGCACCCCACAAATAGGGAAGAGAGACGATATCAGATAAAGGCTACTGAGTGAGTCCCGGATGGGTGGCAACCTTAGGGGAGCCATCCCTGCCGGGAGAACACAGTGAATATTTCAACTGGCAATTATAACATGCTAGTAATCCGACATGCTGGTTGTACCCAAGTCGGTTGATGAATTGACTTGGGTATAATCAGCCTGCCCATAGAAGAATCGAATCTCGGCCGGCCCCTGCTGAACCGGCTGAGACGCGAACCTTCTTTGGCCGACTTTAGTGTCTGTTTCTGTTTTCTGATGTGGTTGATAATTCTGAATGGAGTTTGTTTGGTCTCGGTACTGCCGGCTGCGCATACTTGCAGGTGTTGCTTTTGGTATGCACAGAACCTCTTTCCATGTTTATGATAATGCATTTCAATGAGAGCTGTAAAGAGGCAGATTACACAGCCCGGGTATAAAGCAGATAAATAAATAGATGTGGAGTGGAGCACAATTAGCACACAGACACGTTGGTTAGAGGCATTACCATTCTGCCTAGTTCTCCTCCTTTTGCTCGCAATGTACTGTAATCACCGGCACTGGCGGAGGGCTCCCTCTCTCCTGCTTTGCATATTGTTTGTCACTGAATTACTTATTATTTCTAATTATTGCTGTGGAGTGGAAATGGCCACATTGAGTGATTTAATTCTAGCAGATGACTCTTGAGAAAATGACTCCTTTCGATGAGCCCAGACTCGCGAGCCTGGTAATGAGTGGTGTGTTCGCCAAAGTGGAGCCGGCACTTTGTGATGTAAGATGGCCTCCTCATGGAGGGACACTTAAAGAGCACAGCTACAGCCTATTTTTATCTCAGCTGGTCGCATAACATAGTGCAACCCCAATGCAATAAGAAAAAAAAAAAACTTTACGGGGTTTAGTGCCTGTAACAGCCGCAATATATACAAAATAATTGAAAAAAACAGGACCTTTTTCTGATCGTCTTTTTTTTAGCATCAGAAAATTACTTGGGAAACATGTCTAGGGACTTTTAAACTGGTTGTAAACCTCTTACATAAAAAATGAACAAAGCATATACCTCTATAGCAGAGGAGAGCAATAGAAGCTCTCCAACTGTTGTGGAACTGCATGTCTCATGAGGCATTGCAAGATGACCATTACAAGCATGGCTCCCAGAGACATAGGCATGATGGGAAGACTGACATTTTCTTCCAGAGACAGTGGTATGTTGGGACTTGTAGTTTTGCAACAGCTGGAGGGCCACAGTTGCCCACCCCTTCTCTATATTTATACTTGCCTTAATTTCTGTCTGCTGCCTAGTTCCTCTGATATCTACATAAGTCACATCTGACAAGTTGTGCTGAATCCAAATAATCAAGGGGGGGGGGGGGGGGTAATTTTTGTCACATTTTTTTTGACAATTAAGAAATTAAATAAAATTATTTTTTTTCCACAAAGTTCTCATTTAAAGTTATTTCTATCACACAGCATAGGCATACTTACATTTACACAGACATACTTACATTTACACCCCAAAACACACTCTCCTACTCTTCCTGAGAATGAGGATACCACAAGCAGGAGACTTCTTCACAGCCTAGATGCATAGAGGGGTCCAAAATCCAAGGAGCACCTTCAGGTATTCCAGAGGCATAAGTTTTATACATGTTATTTCCTGACTACTTATCACAATTTTGAAAGCCCTGGAGCATCAGGACAGTGGAAACACCCACAAAATGACCCCATTTTGTAAAGCAAACACTCCAATGTATTTTCTGAAAGGCATAGTGGGTCTTTTGAAAATTACATTTTTGCCACAACTTTTTTGAAAGTGCACGAAAGAAAATGAAGAAAATTTTTTTTTTTACATATAGTTTTCAAATAATATATTTCTAACAAACATCATGGGCATAGTTATAATTACACCCCATAACACATTCTGCTACTCCTTCCGAGTATGGCGATACCACGTGTGTGAGAATTTTTCGCAAACTAACCACATAAAGAGGCCCAAAATCCAAGGAGCACCTTCAGGCTTTCTAAGGGCATAAATTATGCAGGATGGATTCATCAGTATTTGAGCACTGGAGCACCTTTTATTCATGGCGGAAAGACAGAACTTTTTTTAGAAGAGTTTATTTAGAACTGTTGCAGGAGGAAGAAATCTTTATTTGTCATACACCTTGTAACTTGTGCTTTTACAGTGGTGTATATTTTATATAACGCATATTTAGAGTTTGCAACGCCATTTTTATTGTTATATTGTGTTCCATATTTTGGGTATATTGAATTGAAGGTTGAAACTGATTACTTTTCCCCTCATGGTAACCCAGTTCCCATTACTTTGGCTTAGTTACCCCAATTACATCTACCGCCACTAGATGGCAGTAGTGTAATTCCGGTGTCCTGCCGAAAAAGTTCCCCCGCCGGATAAGGACCCCCCCTGTACTGCGCAGGCGCAGGGCTTGCACAGTACGAAGGACTACGGAGCTTCCGAAAATTGCCGAACCTAAACCGCTCTGAGTGAACTCTACACTGCGCAGGTGCAGTTAACATGTAATTGTACGAGGCGATGCCGCACGCACCTGATGCTCGTGCTACTCTGCAAGGGGCGTCTATCGTGTAACTAATGGGCGGGTCTAGTATTACTGTAACCAAGGGGCGCATTTATTATTATTGCTATATATCGAGCTCTGCCCATTAATTTAACATTCGCCCTCTTCTGTAGCCATCCGACCCTTACACGATATAATAATAATAGACCCGCCCCTTGCTTACACGCTATAACAGATCTGCCCCTTGGTTAGAGTAATAATAGACCCGCCCCTTAGTTACACGTATAGAATATTTTAAAAAAAGTCAGTTACTTTGCTGCGTAACTAATTACTTTTCCAATGTAGTAACTGAGTTACTAACGCAATTACTTTTTGGGAGAAGTAATTTGTAACTAATTACTTTTTTAAAGTAAAATGACCAACACTGATTTATAAGTTAATGGCACCCCCATACAGTGAAGCACACGGTACGTGATCCATGTGGATTTCATGCAGCCTCATTTTAAAAAGGTGCAGGGACCTTTTTTCCTGTAGCAAATGCAGGCACGGGAGCCCCAGGAGTTTTACTTTCCTAATCCCTCCTGTAGGCTGCCTCCACACTATAAAATTGGGCCCCACAGCCTCTTTTTTAAGACACTCCGGTGTTCACAAGCTCTGACATCATTAAGTGTAATGCGGGCCATTAGCCTTGCATTGTACATGAGGATGCTGAGGGACTACCAACAACCCAGAGAGTCAGGGAGAGGAGGAGGGCACTGGCTGCCAGGGAAGCAAGGGATTAGGTGAGTAAATGTCCTTGCTACTGGTACGGTCATTTAAAGTGGAACTTTACTCCAGTGGCAGCTGGTGGTATATTTCTGGGGGGGCAGGAAACAGTGCACCCACAGCCACCCCCCGGTTTGGTCACCCACATACACCCCCCCACCCCACACGGTTTCCAGCCCAGAACGTCTATAGCGACGGGCAGCAGCTTCCCCTTGCTTCTCCTCTGCATCACGGCATCTCCTCCCCCCTCCTCCTAGGCCAATTGGAACGCTTCTCCTTTCAGCCAATTGGGAAACTGGTCTCACGACCCCCTTCCTGATTGGCCGGGAGGAGAATCAGTGTGACAATAGCAAATATTTGCTGTTGTCACACAACTGGGTGGACTCCGCCCCGAGCCAACCCTTATTGGAAGCCTATTAGAGCCTCTGGCTCTAATCAAAAAACAAACAAACAAACTGGAATCCATGCGTCTGACGACCCTGCATGTAGATTAGGGGGCCGGACGCATGTATATGGGGGCCGGACGCATGTATATGGGGGCGGTGCCGGTGCGCCCCATTATGGACAGGCCACCACTGCTTTACTCTCTCAATCAACATTGACTATCTTTAATCCTCATGCTGCTAGCATTAGTCAATAGATAGGAAAGTATATTATAATTTACTTGTTTTTTTTTTTTTACATTTCTACTGTTACTTCCTGGTTTCTTACATAGGCAAATGATGTCATACATCCCAGGAGTCTTCAGGAAGGGAGGAGGGGTTGACTCAGATGGCAGATGAATTCCAGGAAGTAAATGCTACATGAATCATCTGCCCTTACTCAAGATGGCTGCAGCCACAGATGCTAGGGGAGTGTTTTTTTTTTAAAGTGATTTCTCAGCAAAATAAAGCATGAATGGATGGGTGAGTTTGCTTTGAATAATACCATTTGAAATTAAATAGTGTTTTTGGTTTGTGGCGCTCAGCGTAGTTCTACTTTAACCTTTTGCAGCGTGAGAGGATTGCTCTTTTCCTTGAAGTTCAACATTAAAAAATGGCAACTATTTATGATAGTTAAAGTGCTTTCGCAAACCAAAAGTCACATCTGCTTTAGCGTATCGTACTGTAGAAGAAGTGGTATAGGTGAGAAGGTGGGAGAAATGTAAAATTAAATATTAAATAATAGTACTGCACACTTTATATTATTCCAAGATTTGACATTCTCGACTAAGCCCATTCATGACCTTTAAAATATCTTTAAATATCTCTTTAAAATATCACGCACGCCCGAGCTCTAAAAGTGGGAACTGCCTGTATTTAATGATTATAACAGATTCTAATTTTAAAACAATGTCCTGTTTTTTTTTTCTTAATTGGCCTCAGAGTTATTCAACTCTCCCAGTAGAACCCCTTCGATACAACCAGCAAGCGCCTTGATTTCACCGCATGGTTTCGGGATTCTATTTTCATTTTTTGCATTATGTTCCCTCAATAACTAAACATGCAAGAAAAAATATCCACTGGCAACATTTCGGCTGACAAGAAATGTTCATGCATGACTAAAGCTATGCCCATACATTAGGAACCTGTTGTGGTTTAATAAGATATAATTACTTTGTAGCTCAGGGATACAGAAAGGATGTGGAATTCAAGAGCGTCAAACAAAAAATCCAAGAGATGTTTGACCTTTCTGAAGTAATTATATGCTTCTACACAGCAAACTTTGTAAAAAATTGTTAAAATAAATATTATATACAGTAAGGAGGATATATATATTTATATATATATATATATAAATATATATATATATATATATCTATCCTTACTGTATATAATATTTATTTTTTACAGTGTGTGTACATATATACACTCACCGGCCACTTTAGGTACACCTGTGCAATCGCTTGGTAACACAAATTGCTTATAAGTCAATCACTCAATGCATTAGGGGCCCATGCCCGGCCCAACGAGAGGCCCCTTGAAGTGACTGTAATAATAGCACTAACGGCGTACTGCTCCTACCAGCCCCTCCTTCCCTCCCGTCCATGGTGGAAGGTCCAAAACCTGTTCAATCGCTTGGTAACACAAATTGCTTATAAGTCAATCACTCAATGCATTAAGGCATCTTGATGCAGGGGCGGACTAACTGATCGGTGATTCGGTCGCCGCCCGAGGGCCCAGGGCCATTAGGGGCCCATGCCTGGCCCAACGAGAGGCCCCTTGAAGCGACTGTAATAATGCCGCTAACGGCACACTGCTCCCTGTCACCCCCTCCTTCCCTCCCGTCCATGATGGAAGGTTCAAAACCTGTTCAATCGCTTGGTAACACAAATTGCTTATAATTCAATCACGAGGCATCGACTCAATGCATTAAGGCATCTAGACGCAGGGGTGGACTGACCGATCGGTGATTCGGTCGCCACCCGAGGGCCATCAGGGGCCCGTGCCCGGCCCAACGAGAGGCCCCTTGAAGCGACTGTAATAATACCGCTAACGGCGCACTGCTCCTGACAGCCCCTCCTTCCCTCCTGTCCATGATGGAAGGTTCAAAACCTGTTCAATCGCTTGGTAACACAAATTGCTTATAAGTCAATCACTCAATGCATTAAGGCATCTAGATGCAGGGGCGGACTGACCAATCGGTCGCTGCCCAAGGGCCCAGGGTCAAATTTCTTATAAGTCAATCACGTGGCATCGACTCAATGCATTAAGGCATCTAGACGTGGTGAAGACAACTTGCTGAAGTTAAAACCGAGCATCAGAATGGGGAAGAAAGGAGATTTAGGTGACTTTGAACGTGGCGTGGTTGTTGGTACCAGGCAGGCTGGTCTAAGTATTTCAAAAATTGATGATCTACTGGCATTTTCCCACACAGCCATCTTTCGGGTTTACAGAGAATGATCCAAAAAAAAGAGAAAATATCCAGTGAGCGGCAGTTGTGTGGAGGAAAATGCCTTGTTGATGTCAGAGGAGAATGGGCAGACTGGTTCCAGATGATAGAAAGGCAACAACTCAAATAACCACTCGTTACAACCAAGGTATGCAAAATACCATCTCTGAACACACAACACATCCAACCTTGAAGCAGATGGGCCACAGCAGCAGGAGACCACACCGGGTGCCACTCCTGTCACCTAAGAACAGGAAACTGAGGCTACAACTGGCACAGGCTCACCAAAATTGGATAATGGAAGATAGGAAAAAACGCTGCCTCGTCTGATGAGTCTGGATTTCAGCTGCGACATTCAGATGGTGAGGTCAGAATTTGGCACATGGACCCATCCTGCCTTGTATCACCGGGTCAGGCTGGTGGTGGGGGGTGTAATGGTGTGGGGGGGATATATTCTTGGCACACTTTGGGCCCCTTAGTACCAATTGAGCATCGTTTAACCACATCAATACTGGGCACTTTCGCCCCCTTCCTTTCTTCTTTTCCTTTCAGCGCTCTCGCACTTTCAATGACAATTGCGCGGTCATGCTACGCTGTACCCAAATTACATTTTTTATCATTTTGTTCGCACAAATAGAGTTTTCTATTGGTGGTATTTATTCACGACTCAGTTTTTTCTTTTTTGCGATATAAGCGAAAAAAGAGTGGAAATTTGGAAAAAAAATATATTTTCTTCTTTCTGTTTTAACCACTTCAATACCGCCTTATGCTCATATGACGCCCACAAGGTGGATCTACCATCCTGGGTGGGCGTCATATGACGTCCTCGCATTCCCGGCCGCCTGGGGGGCGCGCGCCCGCGGCATCGCTCGGGACCCGGTGCGGGTGCCCGGTGGCCGCGATGTCCGCCAGGCACCCGCGATTGCCCGTTAAAACAACGGCACCGTGGAGCTGTGTGTGTAAACACACAGCTCCACGTCCTGTCAGCGGAGAGGAGACCGATCATGTGATCCCAGTACGGAGGAACACCGATCGGTCTCCTCCCCTTGAGTCCCCTCCCCCCACAGTTAGAATCACTTCTATAGGGAAAACATTAACCCCTACAGCGCCCCCTAGTGTTAACCCCTTCCCTGCCAGTGACATTTACACAGTAATCATTGCAATTTTATAGCAACGATCGCTGTGTAAATGTGAATGGTTCCAAAAATGTGTCAAAAGTGTCCGCCGCAATGTCGCAGTCACGAAAAAAAATCGCAGATCGCCGCCATTACTAGTAAAAAAAAAAAAAAAAAAAAAAATTTTCAATAAATCTATCCCCTATTTTGTAGACGCTATAACTTTTGCGCAAACCGATCAATATACGCTTATTGCGATTTTTTTTTACCAAACATATGTAGAAGAATACATACCGGCCTAAACTGAGGAAAAAATTATTATTTTTTTTTAAAAATGGGATATTTATTATAGCAAAAAGTAAAAAATATTGTGTTTTTTTTTTCAAAATTGTCGCTCTTCTTTTGTTTATAGCGCAAAAAATAAAAACCGCAGAGGTGATCAAATACCACCAAAAGAAAGCTCTATTTGTGGGAAAAAAAGGACGTCAATTTTGTTTGGGTGTAACGTCGCACGACCGCGCAATTGTTAGTTAAAGCGACGCAGTGCCGAATCGCAAAAAGTGCTCTGGTAAGGAAGGGTGTTTTAAAAGCCCTGTATTGAAGTGGTTAAAAGAAATCCAATAAAATCGAATTTTGTCATAAATTTAAGCCAAAATGTATTCTGCTACATGTTTTTAGTAAAAAAAATTCTGTGTGTAAAAGTGTATAATAATTGGTTCGTGCGATCACGGACATATGTACGCAAATGATCATGTACAGATGTGCGCAGGTGATCACGGACATATGTGTGCAGATAATCATTGGGACCTGTGATTTTAGTGGGACATATGTGGGGGACATGTGTTTTTATTATTTGGGGACATGTGTTTTGGGGACATGTGTGTTGTACATTGTGTGGTGACACTAGGTTGGTGATCAGTGAGTAAAAAGCTGTAAAAAAACAGCTCATACTCACTGATCACCAACCGGCTGCAGCGATCCGCTCTCCTCTCCTCACCGACAACTTCTGTGTGAGGAGAGGAGAGCCGATTGCCTAGCAAACGGCTCTGTGTTTACATCACATGACGGCTGTGATTGGACACAACTGTCGTGATCAAGAGGGCCAATCACAGAGCCCTCCTGCCGATCGGAGATGCGCCGTGTCCGGGTGACACGAGCGCATCGGGATCGCGCCGCTGCACGTGCCCGCGCACACGTGATCCCCCTCCTTCTGAGGGACGTTCCTGAACGTCCACTCTGAAGGAGAGAGCGCCCACCTGGCTGTTTATGTACATTGGCCGGGTGGGAAGTGGTTAAACGCCATGACCTACCTGAGTATTGTTGCTGACCCTGTCCATCCCTTTATGACTACAGTGTCCTCATCTTCTGATGGCTCCTCCCAGCAGGATAATGCACCATGTCACAAATCATCCCCCCTACAGTTAGAACACACCCAGGGAACACAGTTAATCGCTTGATCCCCCCCAGTGTTAACCCCTTCCCTGCCAGTGACATTTATACAGTAGTCAGTGGCTATTTTTTACTGCATATGTGCTAAAAAAAACACACTGTGCCATAGAATAATTAGTAATGTAAGTCCATAAAAGGGGACTCCTGCTTTGTGCTCTTCTGGGAAGGCTGTCCACAAGGTTTAGGAGGGTGTCTATGGGAATGTTTGACTCTTCTTCCAGAAGAGCATTTGTGAGGTCAGGCACTGATGATAGACGAGAAGGTCTGGCTCGCAGCCTCCATTCTAATTCTATTAATATTCCTCCCCGCCGTGCCCCCCTCCATGACTTTTCCATCAAAATCAACAATGCAACTATCAGTCCCTCCCCTCACGCCAGGGTACTCGGTGTAATCCTAGACTCTGACTTGTCATTTCAGCCCCAAGTTCGCCCCTTTTTAACAAATGAAACTACCAAGCTCCTCATTCACTCCTTCGTTATCTCTCGCCTTGACTATTGCAACTCCCTTCTCATTGGCCTGCCTCTCCATAGGCTCCTCCCTCTTCAGTCTATCATGAATGCTGCTGCCAGACTTATCCACCTTACCAACCGTTCAGTGTCTGCCAACCCTCTCCTCCAATCCCTACACTGGCTCCCAATCACCCAGCGAAATAAATTCAAAATACTAACCACAACATACAAAGCCATTCACAACTCTGCCACGAGCTACATCACCAATCTTGTCTCCAAATATCACCCAAATCGTCCTCTCCGCTCTTCTCAAGACCTCCTACTCTCAAGCTCTCTCGTCTCCTCCTCCCATGCTCGTCTCCAGGATTTCCCTCTCCCATCCTCTGGAACTCGCTACCTCAACCTGTCCGGCTATCCCCTACTCTTGCTACCTTCAGGCGATCCTTGAAAACTCATCTCTTCAGGAAAGCCTATCACATCTCCAACTAATCTTCTATCACTTCCATCAGCTCATTCCCCACAGTTACAACCTTTTGTACCACCTCCCCCACCCTATTAGATTGTAAGCTCTTCTTGTATTTTATTGTTATATAACTGTATTGTCTCGTTTTTATATTGTAAAGCGCTGCGTAAACTGTTGGCCCTACATAAATCCTGTATAATAATAATAATAATAATAATAATAATAATAATAATAATTCAACCCAAAGGTGCTCTATCTGGTTGAGGTCAGGACAGTCAAGTTCCTCCACCCCAAACTTGCTCATCCATGTCTTTATGGACCTTGCTTTGTGCACTGGTCCAAATAATCTGGTGGAGGGGGGATTATGGTGTGTGGGTTTTTTTTTTTTTTTTTTTCAGGGTTGGGCTTGGCCCCTTAGTTCCAGTGAAGAGAACTCTTAAGGCGTCAGCATACAAAGACATTTTGGACAATTTAATGCTCCCAACTTTGTGGGAACAGTTTTGGGGACGGCCCCTTCCTGTTCCAACATGACTGCCCACCAGTGCACAAAGCAGGGTCCATAAAGACATGGATGAGCGAGTTTGGGGTGGAGGAACTTGACTGGCCTGCACAGAGTCCTGACTTCAACCCGAAAGAACACCTTTGGGATGAATTAGAGTGGAGACTGCGAAGCCAGGCTTTCTTATCCAACATCAGTGCCTGACCTCACAAATACACTTCTGAAAGAATGGTCAAACATTCCCACTTTTAAAACTTGTGGACAGTCTTCCAAGAAGAGTTGAAGCTGTTATAGCTGCAAAGGGTGGGCCAACTCAATATTGAACCCTACGGACTAATGCCCTGTACACACGGTCGGACTTTCCGATGGAAAATGGCCGATCGGATTGTGTTGTCGGAAATTCCGATCGTGTGTGGGCTCCATCTGACTTTTTCCGTCGGAATTTCCGACCCACAAAGTTTGAGATCTGGATCTAAAATATATCGTCAACAAAATCCGATCGTTTAAATTCTGATCGTGTGTAGACAATTCCGACGCGCAAAGTGCCACGCATGCTTAAAATAAATTACGAGACGAAAGCTATTGGCTTCTTTATAGTCCCTCTTAACCACTTCAGCCCCGGACCAATTGGCAGCCAAAGGACCAGGCCCCTTTTTGCGATTCGGCACTGCGTCGCTTTAACTGACAATTGCGCGGTCGTGCGACGTGGCTCCCAAACAAAATTGGCGTCCTTTTTTTCCCACAAATAGAGCTTTCTTTTGGTGGTATTTGATCGCCCCTGCGGTTTTTATTTTTTGCGCTATAAACAAAAATAGAGCGACAATTTTGAAAAAAATGCAATATTTTTTACTTTTTGCTATAATAAATATCCCCAAAAAATATATAAAAAAACATTTTTTTTCCTCAGTTTAGGCCAATACGTATTCTTCTACATATTTTTGGTAAAAAAAATCGCAATTAGCGATTATTGATTAGTTTGCGCAAAAGTTATAGCGTTTACAAAATAGGGGATAGTTTTATAGCATTTTTATTAATATTTTTTTTTTTATTAGTAATGGCGGCGATCAGCGATTTTTATTGTGACTGCGACATTATGGCGGACACATCGGACATTTTTGACACATTTTTGGGACATTTGTCATTTATACAGAAATCAGTGCTATTTAAATAGCACTGATTCCTATGTAAATGACAGTTGTAGTGAAGGGGTTAACCACTAAGGGGCGGGGAGGAGTCAGTGTGACATGTTGTGTTTTTTTTACAGTAGGGGGCGGGGCTGTACGTCTGACGTCATTGATCGGCGTTCCCGATGACAGGGAACCGCCGATCACTGACAGTCAGTGTAGGAAGCGCGGGGAGAGGTTTGTTTACACAAACCTCTCCCCGTTCTTCAGCTCCGTAACCCGATCGCGGGATACCAGCAGCGATCGGGTCCGCTGGTCCCGCGGCCGGGGTCACGGAGCTCCCGACCGGGTCGCGAGCGTGCCGCTGGCGGCGCGCGCGCGCCCCCCGGGCAGGCAAATTAAAGGGGACGTACCCGTACGTGCTTTTGCCTGCCCGTGCCATTCTGTAGACGTATATCTACATGAGGCGGTCGGGAAGTGGTTAATAGTCTTTATAGTCTCTTTATAGTCCCTTCGTACGTGTTGTACGCCACCTCATTCTGAACGATCAGATTTTCCGACAACTTTGTGCGACCGTGTGTATGCAAGACAAGTTTGGGCCAAAATCCGACAAATTTTGTCGTCGGAATGTCCGACCGTGTGTACAGGGCGTAAGACTGGGATTTCATTAAAAGTTCATGTGTGTAAAAGCAGGCGTCCCAATACTTTTGTACAATATACTGAAGTTTACCTTTTTAGGGGCTTAGATTCTTTATGAGGACACAATGGGTCAGAGGGAAGAACCGCTTTGGTGCTGGGTTGTCTGTATCCCCAATATATCAGAAGAAGAAGAAGAAGAAGAGAAGAGCTCCTTCTGTGCATCTGAAATTCTTCCCCTCGTTTTCTATATAGACAAATTTCTGATGACCTTAGACAAATTCTACTACCAGCTAGCAAATCAGCTCCTAATCCTCAAATAAAGTCTGTTATATCTCCTCATGGACTCTTAAGCTATACCATCCCCTGAGGAACAACCGTGGACCCGGGTCTGTCATATCTCATTGATTTCCCGTCAGTTTTCCTTCTTAATTTGTTTGAGCATTTTATTTTGTAAAACGAGTGACACAGATAAAAAGAAAACATCAAATCAGCATTTCTCTAATCTCTGCTGCTCCAGGGTCCTAATCGTGCAAATGTGGTGGTATTTTATTTATTCAGTGTTTGTTTTATCGGGTGTATCCAGGGCCAGGGTTTTATTTTGAGCATACGAGTGATAAAGATTAAACCAAACCCAGGCATATAAAACATCTTACAAATATCATCAAGTCAATTATGTTGCTTTCATCAGGACCTTAGTTATTGGGCTTATGACGAGAAGGTAAAATGCCAGGAACTGTAAATTACACACCAGCGGATCTGAAAATTATGCATTTTGCAGTTTTTTTTTTTTTTGGTGCAATCTACAGTAGTTTCCCAAAGGTTTGAGGGTGCTTGAGGCAGTATCACTGCTTATTTTCACTACTATGTTAAAACATCTAATGCCGCGTACACACGGTCGGAATTTCCGATGGAAACAGTCCGATGGGAGCTTTTCATCTGATTTTCCGACCGTGTGTATGCCCATCGGTCTTTTTCTGTCAGAATTTCCAACGGACTTTGAATTGAGAACCTGTTCTTAATTTTTCCAACGGAAAACCTTTCTATCGGATTTTCCGATCGTGTGTATGCAATTCCGACACGCAAAATTCCGACGCATGCTCGGAAACAATTTGACGCATGCTCGGAAGCATTAAACTTCCCTTTTTATAGTGCAGTCGAACTTTTTTTAAGGCGTGGTGTTATTGACCATCGGAATTTGGTGTGACCGTGTGTAGGCAAGACAGTTTGAGCGAAATTCCGTCGGAATTCCGACGGGAAAACCATCAGAGCTTTTTCCGACGAGAATTCCGACCGTGTGTACGCGGCATTAGAGTACCGTATATACTCGAGTATAAGCCGAGTTTTTCAGCACATTTTTTTTGTGCTGAAAGTGCCCCTCCTCGGCTTATACTCGAGTCAAGCACTTTTCTGCAGCAAAAAAATGTATTTTCCGACCAGACTTTGTGGCCCCGTGGTGCTAGGAACCAACACTACAACATAACCAAATTTGAAGTTCCTATCACCAAGTGGCCCCGAGATACAGGGCCCCAAATTCGGTCAACTGTGTCCATCTGCAGCAATGTCATTTCGTGACCCTTTGGGTCCAGAGACCCCAAATTTTAACCCTTAACCCTAGGAACCCTTAACTACCAAGTTTGAAGTTCAGGGGACCTATGGCTTCAAATGGGCAAAGTGAGGCTGCAAATGGGCATTGTTGACCCTCTTTTCCACTTACAGTAGCTGCGCATTTCTCACCCTAGGCTTATACTCGAGTCAATAAGTTTTCCCAGTTTTTTGTGGTAAAATTAGGTGCCTCGGCTTATATTCGGGTCGGCTTATACTCGAGTATATACGGTAATCTATTTTTAAGAAAATTTCGTGAAGATATTTCTTTTTTTTTTTTGCCTAGATTATCTCTGATAATTTATGCCAGTTCAAATCAAAATTTATTTGCTCTATATTGCTGTCTTTTTTGAATCTGTCCATGTTACACACTTGATTTGTTCACATTTTTATAAACTGGTGGAAATAAGTGAGGTATGGTAAAACAATACACAGTAATGCCGCGTACACACGACCGGACTTTCCGGCAGAATAGGTCCGACGGAATCATTCCGTCGGATATTCCGATCGTGTGTGTGGGATAAGCTGATAGTTTTTGTTAAAAAAAGTGAGACGGACCTAGAAATAAAATGTTTCAAATCTTTCAGACGGACTCCATTCCTATCGGGAAAACCGTTCGTCTGTGTGCTGGTCCGACCGACCAAATACGGCGCAAGGGCAGCTTTTCTAGTGCCGTCGTACGTCATCATGTTCAAAACGAACGGACTTTGGTCCGTTCGTTTGTGGGCAAGTCCGTTCGTTTGGAAGTCCATTGGAACTCCGTGGGCAAGACCATCAGACCTATTCTGCCGGAAAGTCGGGCCGCGTGTACGCGGCATCACTTGTCCAAGAGTTCAGTTTTCCATCCTGCCATAGTTGTGGCCTCCCAATTACTTAAAAAAAAATTTTGTTGGCTTTCTGAGCACACCAGTCCCTGAATCATGTCAATCTGTAGGCCAGATATTCTTCACTCTGTTGCAGCTATTGTAGGCCCCTTTCTTACTCAGAGAGGGATGAAGGTTACACAGAAGGGGCTACGGCCCCACCCAAAAGCTCCTTTTAAAGCTTGCAGAGACTTTCCTCATAAAATTGCATAAACTTGAATTAAGGTAAATTCAGGTAAATTACTATAGCACAGTTGCAGTGTGAATTAACAAGGGTGCCCACGGATATTGCACATGAGTTCTACTGTCATTTGGACTTCATTAGAAAAGCATAGTTGTGTGGATGTTGACACATGAGGTGAGATTGAGTGCAGGAAGATGAGATTGCATTGAGCCAAAATCTTATCATAGACAGACCCGCTCCCGCACGTCCTCTCCAAAATGTATTCCCTTCTAAACACCCCCCCACAACAACCATGCCTGCCTTGCATTACTAAATGGAAATCAGATCTCAACCGTACTTTCACTACATCTCAAAAACAGAATATGATCGGGCTCTCTCTCAAGTCCTCTCTTTGCACTAAAACGCAAGAGACAAATTATAAAATCCTGACAAGGTGGTACTTGACACCTAGTCGCCTGCATACGATCTTCCCTGACACTTCAGAACAGTGTTGGCGTTGCAATGAGGACAGTGGAACAATGCTGCACATATTCTGGACGTGCCCTAGACTAACAGCTTTCTGGACAACGGTTCGCACCATTTTCTAAAAATTTACGGAATTCCAGATCCCCGAATGACCCGGCATTTTTTCTACTACACATATCAACTATCTCTCTCAAAGTCTATAAGAAATCTATACTACGTCATCTGCACCGTCAGTATCACTTTGACTGCGGAAGGTGGAAGAGATCAAAAAAATGGAGGATTTGATATTATCAGCACAAGACAGACATGAAACTTTTAAGAACACCTGGGACCTATGGAACATGTTTATACTCTCAGAAGAGGGTAAGGCCCTCTACGAGACCTGAGTAAATGAAAATTAGATAAGACTAGAGATTAAGGCTGACCAAAGCCGGAAAAATAAACTCTGTCAAAAGCCACCCTTTTTTATAGCAGTCAAAAGCCTAATAGTTGCAGTGATGTTATGTTATAGTGCTATCCTGGATTTGGCCCCATCTGTTATGCCATCCCGGATGAGCCCTGAACTGTAGTGCTGTAGTGTAGCTGATGCACAGTTACCAGGTATTTGATGCTGCCAACATGGGATCCTTCTTCTCTTTACTCTTCAGTTGCTTAACCATATTTGCTTGATTTTTCTTTTCTCTATACCTCATTATTTAATAAAACTATTCAACTTTCCTTTCAATCTGATCGGAGTATTCAAGTTCCTTTCTCTAGGGTAGCACAGTATGAACATAGTTAAAACTTGACTCAAAAATGGGAACTGGAATTATATTTATATTCTGCTACAAGATCTCTAAATATATTGCTCGGCCCGAGGCAGAGCACCAGTAGTCCCCTCAGCACTCCATCTCCATCTTCCACCCAACACCCCAGAATCATTAATTCATATTTAAGGTCTCACTCGGTGCCCACTAAGCACCCCTAAATATACAGAACAGCCCTCCTAGCCTCTGCCCTCTAGTTTCAAGAATGTTCTACAACTTTCCAGAACCAGGGGAAAGCACCAGAGAGCTGTCTGTATGACACAACACAATCTCCTGCGCTCAGTAGCTTAGTCAATGTGTAGGTGGTGTAGCCAACCCTTGGGATAGAATATGAAATGTCAAATGTCTTGCTGCCCTCCTCAGAACAATGGGTATCTGCTATCGCTGTGGCTCTGATGAAGAGGGTACTCCCTCGTAACGGGTAAGCCGTTTGCGATACCATCTGGTTCTTCCTAACATCCGGTCCAGGTTGCAGGTGTCTATAAGACACGGTTCCAAATTTTTGGAGCAATGTTCAGACTTTTTAAACATCTGTGAGTGTTATTTTTGTTTTAACTATTTAAATGTTCTCTTTGGTAATGCACAAGGTCGGTGCGCCCTCCCTGTTTTTCTATGTGTTTCAGCTGTCTGTATGAGTCATGCTGCCCTGAACTCAAATAACCCTGACCCAATTACAGACTCACTGGTTTAACTACTTCCCACCCGGCCTATAGCAGAATGACGGCCGGGGTGGTGGTTCTGTTATCCTGGCTGGGCGTTGTACGACGTCCAGCAGAATAACTGCCGGTGTGCCCCCGCAGGGATCGTTGGTGCGCCGTGTCAGTCTGACGCACCGCTACACAGATCTCAGTAAAGAGCCTCTGACGGAGGCTCTTTACCACGGAAGAAGCTGACTCTCTGTGACCTGTAGTCCCACCTCATCCTCCCTGGGGTCTGATGTGCTACACTTTGCCGGCTAGAAGCGGACTCTCTGTGACCTGCAGTCCCACCTCTCCAGCCCAGAGATGCACCCAAACTCAACTTTATCTTCTTACATGTGAGTGGATATTGTTTTTATGATAAATTGTTTATGATATATACTCAGAGGCGCCTTGTTTTTCACACTAGTAGCACACTAGAGGGTGCTACATGTATAAAAAAAAAAAAAAAAAAAGACTTTGTATTCTGACTTTGTAGGAATATTTTCTGCCACTACAGACCAGTTCCTATATACATTACTTATTCAGATGTACAAACAATGTAACAGTCTAAGCTTAAAGCATTTCTGATTTTTTTTTCTTTTTCATGGCGGTTTCTCTCCCTTAGAAGGGTGATTATGGCTCAGTAAAGTGCGATATTCATAATTCAATTAAACTTGTTCCGCACGGGTGTTTTGCCATTATTGGATAGCTAATAAATGTCCTTTTCACTGTGATACAGAAAGTTGATTTAATGCCTGACGGAGCTTTAAGCTGCAGAAAAATATGACAGAAAGGATACGACGTCCAGCTGGTGACTGTCTATTGTCTTGTTAGAAAGCTACCTCAAAGTCGATACTGCAGAACCGTGACATACAGTAACCTATCGCAGCCATTAAAAATGAGAGGCTTACAGTGTATATAAACCAGGGTGGAATTGATTTAAATCACTAGTAAAAAGGCTTGATTAAATCAACTCGATTCAAATCATAATTTTTAACCACTTCAGCCCCGGACCAATTGGCAGCCAAAGGACCAGGCCCCTTTTTGCGATTCGGCACTGCGTCGCTTTAACTGACAATTGCGCGGTCGTGCAACGTGGCTCCCAAACAAAATAGGCGTACTTTTTTTCCCACAAATAGAGCTTTCTTTTGGTGGTATTTGATCCCCCTGCGATTATTGATTGGTTGCGCTATAAACAAAAATAGAGCGACAATTTTGAAAACAATGCAATATTTTTTGCTTTTTGCTATAATAAATATCCCCAAAAAATATATAAAAAAACATTTTTTTTCCTCAGTTAAGGCCGATACGTATTCTTCTACATATTTTTGGTAAAAAAAATCGCAATTAGCGATTATTGATTGGTTTGCGCAAAAGTTATAGCGTTTACAAAATAGGGGATTGTTTTATAGCATTTTTATTAATATTTTTTTTTTGCTAGTAATGGCGGTGATCAGCGATTTTTTTATTGTGACTGCGACATTATGGCGGACACATCGGACATTTTTGACACATTTTTGGGACCATTGTCATTTATACAGCAATCAATGCTATTTAAATGCATTGATTCCTGTATAAATGACAGTTGTAGTGAAATAGTTAACCACTAGGGGGCGGGGAGGGGTTATGGGCTGTGACGTGTGTGTGTTTTTTTACATCAGGGGGCGGGGCTGACGTCTGACATCATTGATCGGCTTTCCCGATGACCAGGAACAGCCGATCAATGACAGGCAGTGTAGGAAGCGCGGGGAGAGGTTTGTTTACACAGACCTCTCCCCGTTCTTCAGCTCCGTGACCCGATCGCGGGACACCAGCGGCGATCGGGTCCGCTGGTCCCGCGGCCGGGGTCACGGAGCTCCCGACCGGGTCGCGAGCGCAACCCACAGGCAGGCAATTGCAAAATCACGTTTATATACAGGATTTTGCCTGCCCGTGCCATTCTACCGCAGTACTGTACTATCTGCGTGAGGCCGTTGGGAAGCGGTTAAAGAGCAACTGTCATTTCTGTCCCGCAGTGGCTCCTCCTCTGACCCGCTGTTGTCTTCTCCTCTGACCCGCTGTTCACCGATAGTCCCATTCACTTTAATGGGACGGCCGGTGATGCGGCAGTGACAACAAGGTGAGGGACATGGCGGCAGCAGGTGAGTGGATGCCCGCTAATAGGCGCTGCCATGATGGATCTGAAATGACAGGTGCTCTTTAAATGTAAGGACTTATTCTTGCTAGTGGTTAGAGTCTTTAATATTTGCAAACAAAATGAAGGTTTCCTATTTAGAATAATAAGCTGTCAGGTTAGTAAAACAGCAATATCAGAACCAATTCTATCATACAGTTTGCAGTGTACATAGATTTGCAAAACAATGGGATGAAGGAATCTTTCTGAACTTTGTTTTATCTCATGGTTACTGTGACATTGTGTGACTGTATCAATGCAGTGCATGTTATCTCAGCTTGCAGAGCTTGGATTCATTGAATGAGTTTAACCTCTCTCTAACCGCCCACTGTCATATGACAGTGGCAAGAAACATCTGTTGTTCTGGGCCGCCGTCATATGATGGCATTTCCTTTGCGGCCACTAGGGGTTGCCGCGATTGCCCAGTAACTGAGCAGGACGTGGATCTGTGTATGTAAACATACAGAGCCACGTCCTGTCAGAGGAGAGGAGACCGATGGTGTGTCCCTTGTACATAGGGACACTGATCGGTCACCTCCCCCATTCAGTCCCCCTCCCCCCACAGTTAGAATCACTCCCATAGGGAACATATTAACCCCCTGATTACCCCTTAGTGTTAACCCCTTCCCTGCCGGTCACATTTATACAGTAATCAATGCATTTTTATAGCACAGATCGCTGTATAAATGTGAATGGTCCCAAAAATGTGTCAAAAGTGTCCGATTTGTCCGCCGCAATATCGCAGTCATGATAAAAATAGCAGATCGCCGCCATTACTAGTAAAAAAAAATAAAAATAATAAAATGCTATAAATCTATCCCCTATTTTGTAAATGCTATAACTTTTGCGCAAACCAATTAATATACACTTATTGCGATTTTTTTTTTCTTTTACCAAAAATATGTAGAAGAATACGTATCGGCCTAAACTGAGGGAAAAAAATGTTTTTTTATATATTATTGGGGGATATTTATTAGAGCAAAAAATAAAAAAGAATGGGTTTTTTTCAAAATTGTCGCACTTTTTGGTTTATAGTGCAAAAAATAAAAACCGCAGGGGCGATCAAATACCACCAAAAGAAAGCTCTATTTGTGGGAAAAAAAGGACGTTAATTTTGTTTGGGAGCCACGTTGCACGACCGCGCAATTGTCAGTTAAAGTGACGCAGTGCCGAAGCGCAAAAAAGGGGCCTGGTCCTTTTGGCTGCCAATTGGTCAGGGGCTGAAGTAGCTAATCTGTGTATTCAGCTGTGGCCTGGCCTTGAGCCTTAACAAATGTATGTCTGATTTCTCAGAATGGCTGATAACTAAAAGCCTATAGCTCATTGTGCTTTGTAGACACTCTTAAATGAGCACATTACATGCTTATTAGTAAATCCCTCCTATTCCAATAGTGCTTCAAAAGTGCCCTGCTAATTCATCCAGAAGTTATAGACTTCTATTCCATCCACCCATAAATTTATTGCAGGGAATTAAAATGGAATAGCCCAGCAAGTGTTGTGGTTTTGACCTGTCATTCCAGAAAATGGAGTTTCATCCATATGCCAAGCTGGGTTCAGTTTTGAGGACGGTATCATCACAATTCACTTTGTAATAAAAGCTCCCGTGATTCGGAACTGACAGGCGCTCAGCGTGGGTGACCTTCTTAATTGAGCCTCTGTTCTACAATGGTAACAATTACTTTTGCTGCACTTACGTTTTCTTATTACCACCCCTTTTCATATCCTTTTGATAAAGGTCACATCATGGAATAGTATGTTTTAACATTGGAATTTAATTTTTTTACTAAATTGGTTGTATTTAGAAGTGTGCTTAGTTGGGTGCATGTATGCAATACAGAATTTTTAACTCTGTCATTATATAAAATTGCAAGTTATATCCAAGGAAAACCACTTATGTAAAGGTTATGTTAACCTGTTGATTTTTTTAAAGGTGTATTTTATATTAATATGGTTGTAAAGTCAGAAGTTTTTTTATCTTAATGCATATACATTAAGATAAAAAAACATTCTGTGTGCAGCAGCCACCCCAGCACCCCCTAATACTTACCTGAGCCCCATCTCTCTCCAGCGATGTCCACGAGTGCCTCGGCTGTCTGGGACTACCCTCCTGATTGGCTGAGACACAGCAGCGGAGCCATTGGCTTCCGCTGCTGTCAATCAAAGTCAGTTAGCCAATCAGGAGACAGGGGGCGGGGCGTGTCTGAATGGACACAGAGAGCTGTGACTCGGCTCGGTGCCCCCATAGCAAGCTGCTTTCTGTGGGGCACTTGACAGGAGGGAGGAGCCAGGAGAGCCAAAGAGGAGAAGAGGAGGATCCGGGCTGCTCTGTGCAAAACCACTGCACAGAGGAGGTAAGTATAACCTGTGGCACCATTAGTATGCATACAGGGGAGTTTTGGGTGGGGTAGGCGGTACTGCAGGGGTGGGTTGGTGGAAAAGCTGGAGATGGGTTTTAACAGTCTTCTTCACTATACAGTTTTGACTTGAAGGAATGCTTAAAGTGGTCTGTGCCTGTCTCAGGCTAGTGCATGAGATGTGTAAAGCTGGCCATACACGGGTCGAATTTCGAAAGATCTTTCTTTCGAAAATCCTATCCAAGAATTTTCGTACGAATTTCGCACCATTAGTGGGCTGCAGCAATGGCCGATTTCCGTGCTGCCATCGAATTTTAAAAATCCGATACGTTGGAATTTTTTAAAAAAAAACTAATGATTTTCGAACCAATGATGGGAGAATCGTGCGAGAAATGTAATCTAAAAAGAAATGCGCATGTGCAAGAAAAGAAAATTTCCGGAAAGAAAAGAAGATTCCCGGAAAGAAAAGAAGATTCCCGGAAAGAAAAGCAGATTCCCAGACACGAAAATTCTTTTCTGTAGGAACATGAGGTGAAATTAAAGGTTTGGTTGGTCGAATTTCATGGTCAATGGTGGCGCCATCGAATCACAAAACGCACGAATTTTCTGATTTTCAAAAGAAAGTTCTTTCGAAATTCCACCCGTGTATGGCCAGCTTAAATCACCTGTCACTCACAGCAAGGGGGCGTTTTTGACAAAGTTTTCAGCACTTTGTCAAGATATTTCTAACTGAACAATAAAAGAGGATTGCTCAGGCCTCGAGTAAATCTGTGTGGCAAGACTGGGCTCCAATGAAAGGAAATCTTATTACATTATTCTCTACATTACATTACATTACATTATGACATAACATCCACTTTAAAGGAATCTCAGCCACACAAATATAACTTAAAAAAAAAACTACTAACTTAATCATTTGTATCTTACAATGTTACATATGTAAAACGTATTATTACTGTCAATGTTTCGACATATTTTTGTACTCTTTTTGTACCACCTTTTGCACCCAATAAAATAGTTTGTAAACAAAAAAAAAAAATCTTTTCTATAAAAATTGAGGACAATTCCGTATAATCGTCATGAATTTGCTCAGCTACAGTTGCAGAAAGTTTCTCTTTCATATTCAGATCTAATTTAGAAATGCATGTTAGTTAGTTCTACAAATGTGTTTAAATGTGGCTCTAACATTGCTGTTCAGTGGAATTTAGAACATTCTTATTCGGTTTATAAATTCCTTTTTTTTATTCCCCTGTCAGCTGTTTGAGAGGCTGGCAAGTAAATGACGGTAGACTGTGGAGATACAGAGAGCGTCCAATACACGACTCACTAATCCTGCTAATTGCTCAGCCAGCGGGGTGAAGCTGCTGACTCTTTCACTGGATGAGCATTAAGGACAGTTTGCAAAGCAGTCTCTTAAGAAGACTCTGCGGTGGCACTTTCCTGGGTGATACATTTGTAATGCCTATAAATTTCATCCTACATCCAAAAAAAAGAAAAAAAAAAAAACTGGGATGAGAATAAACCCATAAATATACTTAGAGGCATTACCATACCATAGTTTTTATCCATTTGTTCTTCACTACATGGTCATGGTTTATTTGTTTTTTTCATTACATTATTAGTTACATTGCCTTTGTTATATGGAATGCTAATTAGGGTTAATCATCTGTCACTGGTGCCATCGGCCTGAAGAAGGCTCTCCCCGCCAGAAACTTGTCAGCCTGTCATACCGGATTATGTCACCAGGGGGTGGAGGAGGAGTTTTTCGGTAACATTCCTCTCCTAGGACTTTCTGTATTAGGAAATCCGCAATGGACTTGAAAAGCCGACTCTTGTCTGTGGCTGTTTACATGGTTTGTCTATTACCTTTATACTCTAGCCCCCATACAGGGCTATACAGTATATTCAGAGCGATAGATATACAGTATATTTACAATTTATATTTCAAATTGCTTTTCTCTTTTTTTTTCTTTTTTTAACTATTGCTTCCATTTAAAACCTCTGGTGACATACTTTACTAGTATTTACTTTTATAACATTGTTGCATTGATGTAGAAAAGTGAAGCGCTCATTACAAGGATTTTTGCTTTTCTTTGGATCAACTGTAGTCATTTTTAACTATATAATAATTTTTTAAGTATGTAATAATGTATTAGTAGTAGTATTATGCCCTTGGCTAGTTATGTTTTTTCTTTTATATACTCTGTTTTTTTCCTTTTTTTTTTATCTACTCGCGTGTGCTATGGATTTGACTCATCTGGGAGATTAACAAATGTTTTTGTTTTATATCTATCATTAACCATTTCAATACCGGGCACTATCCCCCCTTCCTGCCAACGCCAATTTTCAGCTTTCAGCACTGTCACATTTTGAATGACAATTGTGCGGTCATGCAACACTGTACCTAAACAACATTGTTATCATTTTTTCCCCACAAATATAGCTTCCTTTTGGTGATATTTGATCACCACTGGGGTCTTATTTTTTGCGCCCCAAATAAAAAATTTTGAAAAAAACGTTTTTCTTTGATTCTGTTACAAATCTTTGTAAATAAGTAAGTTTTCTCCTTCACTGGTGAGCACTGATGAGGCTGCATTGACAGGCATTGATGAGGCGGTACTGATTGGCACTGATGCGGTGGCACTGATGATGAGGCACTTGTATGCAGCACTGATAGGCACCGCTAATAAGGAGCATTGATGGGCACTGATATGCAGGACTGATGCGCACTCATTGGCAGCACTGGTCACTGAGAGGTGGCACTGATATTATTATTATACAGGATTTATATAGCGCCAACAGTTTGTGCAGCGCTTTTCAACATGATATGCGGCACTGATGGGCGGCACTGATAGATGGCACCGATAGGCAGTACTGATCAGAAGGAACTGACAGGCAATCACTGATGAGCACAGAGTGCCATCCTAATGGGCACTGATTGGCATCCCTGGTGGGCTCACTCCTTGCTGCTAATGTGAGCGTGCCCTAAGTCTAGGTTGACACTTGTGCAGCTCTGCAAGATGCGTTTTGGATGGGCACGACAGCCTGTTCATTTGAATGGGCTGCTGTGCCTCCAGATAACGCAGAGAAAATGTCGCTGCACCTCTTCTGAACATGGGGCCCTCACGAACACCGCAAGTGCAGTGCGGTTCCCAGTGTGGGGAAACCATACTGCGTTTTCTAGTTCGTGGGGCTACCTTTAGGATTAATGGTACCCCCACGCATCTCCCGAGCACCAGCGCTTTTTTCTGTGCGGGTGGTTGTAGCTGCGGAAACAGGTGCGGACCTGCAGCGACAACTACCCGCATAAGAGTGAACCTAGCCTTATGCCGCGTACACACGATCGGAAATTCGGCCAGCAAAAGTCCGATGAGAGCTTTTGGTCAGAAAATGAGACCGTGTGTGTGCTCCATTGGACTTTTACTGGCCGAATTCCAGCCAGCAAAAGATTGAGAGCATGTTCTCAATTTTTCAGTCGGAAAAAGTTCTGATTGGAAATTCCGATCGTCTGTAGCAATTCCGAAGCGAAAAATTCCTACGCATGCTCGGAAACAATTTGACGCATGACCCATTCACATTGGCAGCTCATTTCAGTGACAATTATTTTCACTAAAACCCAATGCACATGTGCTGCAGTGCAAGGTACCGCAACACACTACCAAGGGTTGCAGTGCTCTGCATTTCAAAATATGATGTGTGCAAAATATGATGGGTTGCCATAACACAACACACATTAACCACTTCAGCCCCGGAAGATTTGGCTGCTGAATGACCAGGCCATTTTTTGCGATTCGGCACTGCGTCGCTTTAACTGACAATTTGCCCGGTCGTGGGACATTGTACCCAACAAAATTGACGTCCTTTTCTTCCCACAAATAGAGCTTTCTTTTGGTGGTATTTGATCATCTCTGCGGTTTTTATTTTTTGTGCTATAAACAAAAAAAGAGCGTAAATTTTGAAAAAAAAATAAAAAAAATTTCTCAGTTTAGGCCGATATGTATTTTACATATTTTTGGTAATAAAAATCGCAATAAGCGTATATTGATTGGTTTGCACAAAAGTTATAGCATCTACAAAAATAGGAGATAGATTTACAGCATTTTTATTATTATTTTAATTTTTTTTACTAGTAATGGGGGCGATCTGCGATTTTTTTTCGTGACTCCTACATTATGGCGTACACATCGGACACTTTTGACACATTTTTGGGACCATTGGCATTTATACAGCGATCAGTGCTATAAAAATGCATTGATTACTGTAAAAAATGTCACTGGCAGGGAAGGGGGTTAACACTAGGGGGCGATCAAGGGTTTAATTGTGTTCCCTAGTGTGTGTTCTAACTGAAGGGGGGGGGGGGTGGGACTTGCTAGGGGAAGAGATAGATCGCTGTTCATACTTTGTATGATCACGCAATCAGTCTCTTCTCCCCTCAGAGAACAGGGATCTCTGTGTTTACACACAGAGATCCCGGTTCTCGCCATGTCACGAGCGATCGCGGTAGTCGTGACCGACGGGCACTTGCATCTGCTCTGGGGGCGAGCAGTGGCACGCGGCAGTAGTGGCCACATAAAGAAGCAACGTAACATGACGGCGATTCGCGCAGCCGTACCATGTTGCCGCAGTACAACTGCGGCGGCTGGTCGGCAAGCGGTTAATACCTAAGTTATGAATGGGCCCTTATGATGTACTTTAACACACATTTGTCCCATCGACTACTTAAGGATAGTATAAGTTGAGGTTTGCAATAAAGTGAATTCACTGGGGTAGTAGTTGGTTGTTTGCTCTGCGATTTTTTAAAGGCTTAAGACTTCACTTATGAACATTTTTGAACTGGCTCTGGCAGAAAGAGAATTGTTAACAAAAGCCGAATCCTGTATTTGCAACAAAACCCTTGTGTGGCGTCACCTTCCTAGACAGCTAGCCATTGAGTGCAGCGTAACTGAATTTAGCAGCACCTCCTCCCACCTTTCCCGCGTGTTGCTGACTGTATGTCTCTAGGTATTTGCTAGGAATTGTTTTTAAATGCTTATCACAGGTGCTTCTGATGTTCAAAGCAAAATAAGAAATCTCAGTTGCGCACAAGTTGGAATTAATTTGGATGTCAGTTTTTTTTTTTTTTCTTTACTTATCAAGTTTTCCTTCTGTAAGCAAGAACCAAACCCATGAATAAAAATATGTTTTTTTCACTTTCTCTCCTTCAAATGAAGGGACAGGTTGGCCATCTTTGGGTCACTGGATGCAAGCACTGTGATGAATGGGAATGTCACTTTTATAATTTCCCACTTTTGGGCTTAAAGTAAATCTTAAAGTGGTTGTAAACCCTCTGAGTCAACTTAATGTTATCAGATACTAGATAACACAGGCAGCTAATCGCTGCCTGTGAAAGTGCACTTACCGTATATACTCGAGTATAAGCCGACCCGAATATAAGCCGAGACACCTAATTTTACCACAAACAACTGGGAAAACTTATTGACTCAAGTATAAGCCTAGGGTGAGAAATGCACAGCTACTGTAAGTGGAAAAAAGGGTCAACAATGGCCATTTGCAGCCTTACTGTGCCCATTTGCATGAATTTATAGATCTCTTGATTGGCAATGTAAAACAACATTGTAGTATTAGAAAATGACGATTTTGTGGGCGGGGTTTACTTCCTCTTTAACCACTTGCCTATGGGGACACTTTCACACCCTTCCTGCCCAGGCCAAATTTGAGCTTTCATCGCTGTCGCACTTTGAATGACAATTGCGCGGTCATGCTACACTTTAACCATGTGAACGTTTTATCATGTTCTTCACACACGTATAGCTTTCTTTTGGTGGTATTTAATCACTGCAAGGTTTTTTATTTTTTCCAAAAAAAAAAAAAATAAAAAAAGACTGAAAATTTTGAAATAAAAAAGGTTTTCTTGGTTTCTGTCAGTAAATTTTCTAAATAAGTAATTTTTCTCCTTCACTGATGTGCGCTGATGAGACGGCATGGATAGGCACTGATAGGCTGCACTGATAGGCACTGATGAGGTGGCACTTATGGTCACTGATGAGGCGGCACTTACAGGCACTGATTAGGGGGCACTGATATGTGGCACTGATGAGCACTGATAGGTGTAACTGGTGGGTGGCACTGATAAGTGGCACTGATGAACATTGATGGGTGGCACTGATGGGCAGCAATGATGGCCATTGATAGGCAGAAATGATGGGCAGCACTGATGGGCGGCACTGACTGGCATCACTAATGGGCACTGATTGCTGGCACTGGTGGGAACTGATTGCTGGCACTGGTGGCGTGTTATTGTAATCAGGGCACTGATGATCTGTGCCCTGATTATATGTATTGAAATCCCATGGGAGGCAATGCCGCTGATCAGCTCTCCCCGCCACACACTGTCCGTGTGAGGGAATGAGAGCCGATTACCGGCATCTCTGTGTTTACATGTGACCGGCTGTGATTGGACACAGCCGATCACATGTTTAAAGAGCCGCGGCTGTTCTGGGACGACGTCATATGACATTGTCCCAGAATGAGAGCGGCACCGCCCCTCTGTCATTTGACAGTTTGTGGGCGGCAAGCGGTCAAAGAGAAACTTCAACTGGCCAACACACCATTTCTCTTTCATTTCTCGCTTGCCTAATGCTGGGTTGTCTTCAATTCAGATACTCATCCACCCATCAGATCCAGCATTGTTCTGCTGCAATCTGCCTCTCTGCTGCCACTGCTCAGGTCCTGCTCCACCATCTTCCTCCGGGATATTATCAGGAGGCGCTTGTCTCTTTTGGGTTTTGGCAGCTGCCATCTCATGATGTGCTGCCTGTTCCGTCTGTGGGTTAGGCGGCAGTAAACACTCAGAGTCCAGTTGCAGAAAACAGAATTTGTAATTTAATTCACAACAACCCAGCGGGAAGGCACCTGACTGGTAACACAGTATATAACCGCAGTGTCTAGCGGAGCAGGCCTGGCCAGTCCATACCCAAATGGGGAGGACTCCAGAATGATGGCTTATACCTATCTTTTGCCTACTCATCTGGAACCTCTCCCTGCCACTAATCACTGTCCCTGTCAGATGGGTGACCTATGCCTACACTGCCCACACGCAAAATGCACACCAAACCCAGGAACCAGGGTCTTAAATAGACTCTGCCTGAGCCAAGATGGCCACCAGAGTCACATGGGGTGGCAGCATCCACCTGGATAGCTCCCCTAGTGAATTTTGGGCTGAATTCGTACCTGAAACAGACCAAAAGAGGCACAGGACTCCTGTGCAATTTGAAGTGGAGCCGCTGCGGAGATGTGTGAACCGGCTTCATAGAGAGCCAGTCACAATCTCCTGCTATGAAAATTGGATGTGGGGAAACCCACATCCATTTCGCATAAGTGTGAACCCAGCCTTAGGGTAACGTTCTGCTTTAACCCTGAGTGACATTTAATTTTTAATTTGCTAAAGCACTGTGTACCATGAACATTTGCTTTTTTTTTAATACAGTTTTTTCACTCGTGCGGAGTGTATGGTAGGTAGTATGTAGATGAGGGGTGCGGAGTGTATGGTGGGTAGTATGTAGATGAGAGGGGTGCAGAGTGTATGGTGGGTAGTATGTAGATGAGAGGGGTGCAGAGTGTATGGTGGGTAGTATGTAGATTAGAGGGGTGTAGTGTGTATGGTGGGTAGTATGTAGATGAGGGGTGCGGAGTGTATGGTGGGCAGTATGTAGATGAGAGGGGTGTAGTGTGTATGGTGGGTAGTATGTAGATGAGAGGGGTGCGGAGTGTATGGTGGGTAGTATGTAGATGAGAGGGGTGCGGAGTGTATGGTGGGTAGTATGTAGATGAGAGGAGTGCGGAGTGTATGGTGGGTAGTATGTAGATGAGAGGGGTGCGGAGTGTATGGTGGGTAGTATGTAGATGAGAGGAGTGCGGAGTGTATGGTGGGTAGTATGTAGATGAGAGGGGTGCGGAGTGTATGGTGGGTAGTATGTAGATTAGAGGGGTGCTGAGTGTATGGTGGGTAGCATGTAGATGAAAGGGGTGCGGAGTGTATGGTGGGTAGTATGTAGATGAGAGGGGTGCGGAGTGTATGGTGGGTAGTATGTAGATGAGAGGGGTGCGGAGTGTATGGTGGGTAGCATGTAGATGAGAGGGGTGCGGAGTGTATGGTGGGTAGTATGTAGATGAGGGGTGCGGAGTGTATGGTGGGTAGTATGTAGATGAGAGGGGTGCGGAGTGTATGGTGGGTAGTATGTAGATGAGAGGGGTGCGGAGTGTATGGTGGGTAGTATGTATATGAGGGGTGCGGAGTGTATGGTGGGTAGTATGTAGATGAGAGGGGTGCGGAGTGTATGGTGGGTAGTATGTAGATGAGAGGGGTGCGGAGTGTATGGTGGGTAGTATGTAGATGAGAGGGGTGCGGAGTGTATGGTGGGTAGTATGTAGATGAGAGGGGTGCAGAGTGTATGGTGGGTAGTATGTAGATGAGAGGGGTGCAGAGTGTATGGTGGGTAGTATGTAGATGAGAGGGGTGCAGAGTGTATGGTGGGTAGTATGTAGATGAGAGGGGTGCAGAGTGTATGGTGGGTAGTATGTAGATGAGGGGTGCGGAGTGTATGGTGGGTAGTATGTAGATGAGAGGGGTGCAGAGTGTATGGTGGGTAGTATGTAGATGAGGGGTGCGGAGTGTATGGTGGGTAGTATGTAGATGAGAGGGGTGCTGAGTGTAAGGTGGGTAGTATGAAGATGAGAGGGGTGCGGAGTGTTAGTTTTGCCCTTACTTTGCATCTTAGTGTTTCTAGTTTGATGCTACTGATCTCCTCAAGCATCTTTTTACTTACTTCCTGTTTACTTAATCCACTGTCCACAACAGTGGGCCATGCCTGTGCAATGTGTGTTGACACATTCTCTTTTACCCCCCCCCCCCTGTTTGTTTTGCAATATGGTGAAACCACAATATCACAATTGTTTTCAACCCATAACAAGAGGCACCTGAATAAAGACCTTCATGGCAGGATCATCAGGTACCCTTGTATGTGGACCCTTATATGTGTACCCTTGTATGTGGATGTAGGTGTTTCTGGTGCTATTAATTCTATGGCATACAGCGATATTTGTTTATTACAGGTATCTATATAGCTCCAACAATATGCAGTGCTTTACTTATTGTACATTCACATCAGTTTCTGTCCTCAAGGAACATAATTACAATCTAAGGTCACTATCTCATATGCATACATGCACATTTTAATCTACCAGCATGTCTTTGGTGTGTGGGAGGAGATCCAAGCAAGAACAGGGAGGATATACAATGCAAGTAGTGGCTAAATTGAGATTTGAACCGAGGACTCTAATGCAACAAGGAGCGCTAAACGTTACCCACTAAACCATGTAGACAATTGTGCACATCCAGCCTTGAGGCAGTAATTTGGGGAAGGTTTTTTCTTTGCTCCAGCATGTTTGTGTCCCTGTGCACAAAGACAGCTCCATAAAGACATTTACCAGCTTGGTATGGAGGAACTCGAGTGTCCTGCACAGAACCCGGGTTTTCTTGTCCAACATCGGTACTTGCATACTGGATGGACCCTCTGCACACTGCTATACCCTTTCAAGCTAACTTTTCGATAAAAAACAGGGATATTTAGTTCACATACATTGCAATACATGTTTAACTAGTTAAGAACCAAGCCTATTTTTCAGACTTGGTGTTTACAAGTTAAAGCGGTATTGCACCCTAAAGTGGAACTCGGAACCCTCCCCCCCTCCGGTGTCACATTTGGCACCTTTCAGAGGGGAGGGGGGTGCAGATACCCGTCTAAGACAGGTATTTGCGTTTTTGTAGCAACCCCAAACCCTGTGACCTGTTAGGATTATTTCTTTATTGAGTGAAAACAAAAAGCACTCTTTTGGTGGACCAACTGCATTTCCTCAATTTTTCCTTCATTGGAAAAAAAAATTAAAAAGCCTTACATTTTCTTTCCAGATCTAAGGCAAATGAAATTGTTTGGATTTAAGAAAAAAAAAAAAAAGAAAAACCTTCAAAGAACGTATTTATCTATTTTTTTTTATTGCTGCATATTTGTTAATTAGTCTCTGCTAGATAAAACATTCCTTTAGGTTCAGCTCGATGCCGTTTGCGAACCTCGGCACTATCTTTGAGATCTGCAGCTTCTTTTCTGTTCCTTGAAGTGGCTTCCATCTATATTTAATTAAAGGTAGGAAAGGAACGTCTTTATTAAATGCGTTCGCCTATTTTTACTGGGAATGCAAGTCTTAAAGACTTCTCTGCTATAGTCACGTGGTAGAGCCGAGACACATAGAGTAATCTTCATTGTACTGGGGCTGGGTTGCTTCGTTTGCTCCTCATTCTTGTTGGCTCTCAAATTCCATTCCTTGACTTTGTGATTGATGGATAATCCGGACCATTAAGTTACTCTTGTGTGCTGCCTATGTCTTGTTTGCATGCTGTGAGGTTCATCTTACAACTTTTATATCCCCATTAGCAAAATTGAGACCAAAGTTAAGGTGTTTTTGGTGATTTATAAGGGTGAAGTGGGCGTCAAATGGTTTCAACAGGTTACGGAAACTCCTTTAAACTGTCGTGGACCTGTTTTGCCAAAAAAGAGAGGTGACCTTGGAAATGCTTCTCACAGCTTCAGTCTCTGGCTGCATGTTATCATGTTACCATGTCTTTGACAGCCCTAATGCCGCATACACACGATCGGACTTTCCGACAACAAAACCGTGGATTTTATTTCCGAAAATTTGCGCTTAGTAAAACTCTAGATGACACAAGCAGCTGAACACCATAACCCGGATACTGAGCACAAAAACTATAGGGAAAGAAAAAGTGCAGCGCTCAAACCATATCAAATAAATATAACAGTGATTGAATACATAAACCGCAAATTCTGTGAAGATATGCCTGAAAAAATTGTGAAAAAATATATACAGTGGAAAAATAATATATATGATGAAAAAATCAAGAAACATAAAGTTCATAAATTCCATATTCATGTGTGAATAAAGTGTCCATATAAGTATCCAAATAAATGAATTAAATAAATATATGATATGATGTGACTTGATTATAATCATGCAAATTTTACCACATAGAAACCCGTCACCTCTATTCACCCAAATAAGATGGAGGCTTCCCAGATCCCCGGTGACCCCCTTATTAAGGGGGGTCAAACAATGCAGATTGGATCACGGATCCCGCTGAGGATGTCCAGGTGCCAAGGATTACTGCAAGCTTCCAGGTGTCTCCCAGATGTCACAGGTGTCTCCTATTCCTCAGATACTCACTGACAGCAGATCTCCAAAATGTATACCCTCCAACAACTTCCCTCGCGTCTCCGCTCTATACTCTCCGAAAAAAGATGGTCACACAAATGTTGGCCCAAAATTCTGAACGTGAGAACGTGTTGACGTACAGGACGTACGACGAGCCGAGAGAAAGGAAGTTCAATAGCTCCTTCTGCTTGATTCCGAGCATGCATTAACTTTTGTGCGACGGACTTGTGTACACACGATCGGAATTTCCGTCAACAAAGTGAAGTTGGCGGAAAATTTAAGAACCCGCTGTCAAACATTTGTGGCCGGAAATTCCGACAGCAAATGTTCGATGGAGCATACACACGGTCGGACTTTCCGACAACAAGCTCACATCCAACATTTTCCGTTGGAAAATCCGACTGTGTGTATGCAGCATAAGGCCCCTTTCACATAGGAAGGACTTCTCCAGGAGCCTGCCAGCTCAGAGGGGAATCTGTCCGCTGATTCCCGCTGAGCAGGCGGAAGGCTGATCCGTGTCCGCTCCGCTTATGTAGAGCGAACACAAACAAAGCCAACTCTCCCCTATGGGCGTTTGAATGTAAACAGACCACCTGCCCGTTTACACTCGATGGTCATATAATCCGATCTGCTTTTTAGCAGACAGGATCGGATCGGATGTCAGTGGGTGTCAATGAACACATGTCCATTGACACCAGCGCTGCATAGTGGGCAATGAATGGTCCGATCGGGTCCACCTAAAAAACTGACAGGCAAACCCCAATCGGTCCGCTGATGTGACAAAGGCCTTAGAATCTAGTTCTCTTCTCCTCAGATTTTTTTTAATTCCTTTTGTTTACTACTTTGTTTTGCTTGTTCTGTCTTCATAGTTTGTGCAGTATGAGGATTCTAGGTTCAACTCTTTGCATGGATGTTGCATGTTTTCATGGGTTTTATCTCAGTTCTCTTGTTTCCTTACACAACCCAAAAATAAAAGTTAAATCATTTGTACAGACACGACCCCCCCCCCCTTTTTTTTTTTTACTCCTAGAACCTTCCTCTTCTCCTCTAGAGCATGTCTCAGCATTCATTTATTTTTCCTTTTTCTTAAAGAGGAAGTAAACCCTGATGGATTTTACTTCCTCTTCATTTCCCTGCAAAGGTAAAGCATAATGGGCTACTGTGCATTGCATAATAGCCCATTATGTGTCACTTACCTGAAACCGAAGCCTGCAATGTCACCACCATCCCCACTAGCAGTGAGCATCCATCTCCACCCCTCCTCCTTCCGAGGCCGCGAACTCCGGCTCTGTGACTGGCCAGAGTCGCGTGACGTCACTCCTGTGCATGCGTGCGGGAGCCGTCAGACATGGCATGACCCCCTTTAGAAACAGCATGGTCTGCCCTTTCTAAAGTGTGCATGCACCGTAGACATCGGCGCACGGATTTATTGTAAATATCTCCTAAACCGCGGAGGTACAGTTGGGTACAGCGTGGCACGACCACGCAATTGTCAGTTCAAGTAACGCAGTGCCATATCGCAAAAAATGGCCTGTTCATGAAGGGGGTGGTAAATCTTTACCGAAGGGCAAGTGGTTAATTGGCTTCCACATAGCCTACCCCATGAGTGTATGTTTTTGGCTGTGGTGAGGACAGGTTGTAGGGCCCTTTTTGAGAAAATAACTAATTTGAATGGTTCAGTAGCACTGTTGAATATATTGGTGCCAAATCACTGCAAGATAGAATGCTTTGTTGTAGCAAAAGGCTTCTTTGAATTAGTTTTTTGTACCCTACTATCAACCACAAATCTGCAGCAGTCGGAAGACCTAGATAAGCAAGGCAGCAGTCAAAATGAAAAAAAAAAAAAAAAAAAACACATTGGTTAAAGCCATATGTCTTCCAATGTAACCTGATGGCTGTTAAAAAAAAAAACTTTGTTCAAGCTTTTTCTCATAGAAGGGCCGGAATATACAATAATTGATTGCCACAAAACAAACACCGGGATGAATATAAATGAAGTTTCGGAGCTTTCCCTTCCCTGCCGCGGCTTTAATATTATGTAAGAACATGGCACGCTTTCCCTCAGCGAGTTGTTGGGAAAAGGTCAGCGTGTATCGAAAGAATGCAGTGACTTCAATGTAATTTATTTAGGATGAAAGGTTATGGAAGGGATGTGTTCCACTGATTAGATCATTGGAGACTTGTAGGTTTTTCACCGTCGGTCCTTTGTGCAACCTTGCCATGGCATTGTGTCCGCGCACTGCGCTGGAGAAAAGAGACATTAAAACTGCGTGTTTAGCACTAGAATGCAGCTAATGTGTTTGCGATAGAGAAGAAAAAAAGCATTTTACCTTTTCTGAATTTAATGTTTATACCAGCAGAATGGCCACAATGGAAGGAAGAATAATAATAATTGCTGTTTTGTAGAGATGAGCAAGGTTGAAACACGCTCGCAGTTCGTACAAATCGGCTAAAGCGTAGGATTGGAATTTGATTTGATAAACACGACCCATGGATCCATGGTACAAAGTGTCTGAAAACAACAGCGGCCTGTCACATTTACCCCCCCCCCCCCCCCCCTGTTCCTCATCATGTATTAAAGCTGTACTACCAGTAGATATAAAGTGGGGGAATGAATTATTTGGCGGACCGGGGCGGGCGCCCCCTCCTCGGCCTCGAGCGGCCGGGCCTCTGCAGATTTTGTAGGTTTGCCCACTTGCAAAGAAGTGAAGGGTTCTATCATTTTTATCATAGAGACAGCATATCAACCAAAAATCCAGAAAAAAAAAAAACACATGATACTAATGTGATCAATTGAGTTGCAGTTCAGAGAGTAAAATAAATATTTGATCCCCAAGCAAAACATGACTTAGTAGTTGGTGGAGAAACTCTTGTTGGCGATCACAGAGGTCAGACGTTACTTGTAGTTGGTGATCAGGTTTGCACACATCTCAGGAGGGACTTTAGTCCACTCTACTCTACAGATCTTCTCTAAACTCTTAAGGCTTCTTGGCTTTTGCTTGACGACTCGAAGTTTCAGCTCCCTCTATACATTTTTTTTCTAGGATTAAGCTCTGGAGAATGGCTAGGCCACTCCATGACCTGAATGTGCTTCTTCTTGAGACACTCCTTTGTTGCCTTGGCGGTATGTTTTGGGTCATTGTCATGCTGAAAGACCCATCCATGACCCATCATAGTCAGCATTTTTCTTCCTCCAAACATGGCGAGTCCATCTCAAGAAGGCACATGTACAGTCATGCCAATGAACATCTAAATGATTCAGAGAAGGATTGGGAGAATGTACTGTGGTCAGATGAGACCAAAATGTAGCTATTTGGCATTGACTCGACTCGCTGTGTTTGGAGGAAGGAAAAGGCTGACTATGACCATAAGAACACCATCCCTATAGGGAAACATTATGCTTTGGGGCTATATATCTGCTTAAGGTAAAGGCTGACTTTGCCACATTGAGGGGCCAATGGGCGGGGCCATGTATTGTAAAATCTTGGATGAGAACCTTCTTCCCTCAGCCAGAACACTGAAGATGGGTCGTGGATGGGTCCTCCAGCATGATAATGACCCAAAACATACTGCCAAGGCAAGAAAGGAGTGTCTCAAGAAAAAGCACATTAAGGTCAAGGAGTGGCCTAGTCAGTCTCCCGACCCTAATCCTATAGAAAATGTATGAGGGAGCTGAAACTTTGAGTTGCCAAGTAGCCAAGAAATCTTAAGGATTTAGAGAATATCTGTAAAGAAGAGTGGACCAAAATCCCTCCTGAGATGTGTGCTTCATGGTCCTAGGCATGCTAACGTTTTGTCTCACTCTTTTGATTTTTCATTGTAAAGCCAAGCAGATTGCTTGTTAATATTTACACATTGTCTAAATGCTGTAATCCTTTTGCTGCCAGAACAGTTTTTGCATTTTTTGCACACATATTAAAAAAAATTGTAGGCCTGATTACACAAAACCCCCAAACAGGATATATTTTCTAAAAGCAGACAGCCAAGAGAATAAAATAGTGGTAGTTCCAATTTTTTTATGTCGAATGTTATTACCGCAAAGGTAAAAAAACACACAGGCCTTTCACACTGAGGTGCTTTTCAGGTGCTTTGACTCTGTTCTCTCTCCTTGTGCAGGGTGACTGGCCTTGCCTTTGTCCCCTCCTACTTTCTTTAGTTGGCGGAGCCTGCCTGGCCCCTCCCGCAGCTCGCCCTCTCTCTTTGTGCAGGGTGATTGGCCTTGTCTCCGCCCCCTCCTTTAGTTTTCTGTAGTGGGTGGAGCCTGCTGGTCCCCTCTCACAGCTCTGCTCTCTCTCTCTCTCTCTTTGTATAGGGTGACTGGTCCTGTCTCCACCCCTTCTGTAGTTTTCTGTAGTGGGTGAAGCCTGCTGGGCTCCTCCCACATCTCTGCTCTCTCTCTGTGCACAGTGACTGGTCTTGTCTTCGCCCCTACTGTTTTCTGTAGTGAGTGGAGCCTGCTGGGCCCCTCCCACAGCTCTGCTCTCTCTCTGTGCACAGTGACTGGTCTTGTCTTCGCCCCTACTGTTTTCTGCAGTGATTGGAGCCTGCTGGGCCCCTCCCACAGCTCTGCTCTCTCTGTGCACAGTGACTGGTCTTGTCTTCGCCCCTACTGTTTTCTGCAGTGATTGGAGCCTGCTGGGCCCCTCCCACAGCTCTGCTCTCTCTGTGCACAGTGACTGGTCTTGTCTTCGTCCCTACTGTTTTCTGTAGGGAGCCTGCTGGGCCCCTCCCACAGCTCTGCTCTGTCTGTGCAGGGTGACTGGTCTTGTCTACGCCCCTTCCTGTAGTTTTCTGTAGTAGGTGGAGCATGCTGGGCTCGTCCCACAGCTCTGCTCTCTTTATGCGGGGTGACTGGTCTTGTCTCCGCCCCTTCCTGTAGTTTCTGTAGTGGGTGGAGCCTGCTGAGCTCCTCCCACAGCTCTGCTCTCTCTCTCTCTTTGTGCAGGGTGACTGGTCTTGTCTCCGCCTCCTCCAGTAGTTTTGACATTTCTGACCGAATGTGTCCACATAGCAATATTAGGTCAATGACATTGATTGGCCCGCAGTGGAAGGGAGTGGTGGCTTCCTTCCAGGTTCAGTCCACCCCACGTTCGGACCAAATCCAGGCTCATTTCTGGTTCCTACATTTACAAGGCAATAACTAGGATGCAGAGGCATTTGGTGCCATCATAATGGATGCCTATCCTTTGTGGCTGTTGCGAAATATATATGAATAAAAGTTTTTGGGGTTTTTTTTGTGCTCAAAGCAATTCACTCTATTAGTTATATCCAGCAAAGAGGGTAGTTTGGCCTGCCACCATGTATTTTTTTCAAATGAAAAACTTTTGTTAAAACCGATAATAACAAATGTCACACAAGTCGTTTTCTTCAATTTGATAATGTCAAAATTACATTTTTTACATTTCAATCTACTGCCATTCACTATTTTCTGAAACTGTCAAAATCAATTCTAATTTGCCTTCCTTGAAAACACGGCAAGAATAGTTGGTTCAAAGCAACAATTCCCCGGGATTCTTTCCCCTGATCTTGTAATTGGCACATTGCATCTTTACAAAATCAGCTCAGGGTTTGGAGTCAAATTAAGACTGTCAGGGTTGAAGGTTTCAGCTCCCGGAAATTGATTATGTGATTGTAGTAAATCGAGAACCCCATTGTTGGCACTGATTTTTGGAGAAATTTCCATAATGGGCAGTCGCAATATTTCTGGAACAGATTCAGATAAATATTTATATACAGGTACATGTGCTAAAATCCTTTTTGATACCAATAGTTGACCTTGTGATGATTTTTTTTCTGAAAAGAATTATATTTTCACTTGATGTTTGATAGAAGGAACAGCCCACACACTGGGGGTGAAGGTGATTCATGATCAACTCCTATCCATTAATGATCAAAGCAGAATTCAGCTTGGTTCCACAGGGTGTCACAGACATCTGTAGGTTCATCTGAAACATTTTGCTAAAAGCCTCATGAGCTGACATTGAATTTTGCATTCCAGTAATGCCCGAATGGCAGGTGATGGATCTGGCGTTTCAGAGATACTGTACAATAAAAGGCAAAAGACACAGCTGTGCATCCCCTATGTGTGCTTTACATGCCTGAGCAAGGAACACGGCTTTCCTTCCTGAAAAAAAAAAACACAGGCTCCGGCCTCCAGGGAGAGCCACTGATCTATGCGGAGGAGACATTAAAAGGTAACAAATAAAGCTGTTTGTAGTTTTTCTAAGTAAATTTTACTGTGATCAATACGGTATAGTATAGAGTGCAGTGTGCTAATTACTAGCCGTTTATGTGGAATAAATGAAACATTGGTGCCGTAGAAAGAGATCAAACATGAACTCAGCAGCCAGAAAAATAGAAACCCCACCAGTTGGCGTAGGTGGAACTTTATAAACATGGACATTCAACAGAGAGTCTTATTTCCATGGTTGCCTTGGAAAAAAAAAAAGATTACCAAAAATGGCCATAGAACATTGCAGAGCTGTTGAGCTTTTTAACTATTTGCCTACTGATCATGTTTACCCCCTTCCTGCCCAGGCCAATTTTCAGCTTTCAGCGCTGTCACACTTTGAATGACTATTCCACGGTCAACGCGGTACCCAAACAACATGTTTACCATTTTTTGGAGACAGATAGAGCTTTCATTTGGTGGTAAACACTGCTGGTTTTTTTTGTTTTTTTTCTTAGCTTCTGTTATAAAATTTTGTAAATAAGTAATTTTTCTTCTTCACTGATGTGCGCTGATAAGGCGGCACTGATGCGGAGGCACTAATGCAGCACTGATAGGTGGCACTGATATGCAACAATGATGAGCACTGATAGGTGGCACTGATGAGCAGGCACTGATGGGCAGTGAAAGGCAGCACTGACTGGTATTACTGCTGGGCACTGATTGGCATCACTGCTGGGCACTGTTGGGGCTAAACTGATTATCAGTACCCTGATTATCTGTGCAGAATTCCCTTGTGAGGAAATGCTGCTGATTGACTCTCCTCTCCTCACACGCTGTCAATGTGAGGTGAGGAGAGCTGATAACCGACATTTCCTGTTTTACATGTGATCAGCTGTGATTGGACACAGCTGATCACATGGGTAAAGAGCCTCGTCATCGGCTCTTTACGGGGATCGTGTTGCGCCATGTCCCAGGGACAGAGCGTACCACTGATCATGGCACACCCTCGCGAGCACTCAAGTACGCCAAGAGTGGGAAGACTTCATCACAACAAGAGTCGTCATGTCCAAAGTTCTTCTTTAAGCACCTCCCGCCTGCCGTATTGTCATTTGGCAATACGGCAGGTGGGAGGTGCTTAAAGAAGAACTTTGGACAGTTCAATTCTGTGAAATAAAAAAATTGAAGGAAGTGCTATATAACAGCACGACCTTTCATAAATTCACATGCATAAATATAAATATATTCCTGAATTGGAACTTCATTCTCTCAGTCAACATTAGCTATTTTTAATCCTTATGAAGTTAGCATTAACATTATTTGTTTTTAAAGTGAAGTTCCACCCAAAAGTGGAACTTGCGTTTATTGTACTCCTTCCCCCCTCCGGTGCCACGTTTGCCAACTTTCGGGGGGGGGGGCAGGATACCTGTCTTTCACAGGTATGCTGTCCCCACTTCCGGAAACCTCAGCCGCGGGTATTGACGTCACCGCCGGGCTCCCTCCTCCTACCCTGGCAGCCCGGCCAGTAAGAGAGAAAAGCGGCCGACATCGCTGGTCTCCAGGACAGGTAAGTGTCCGATTATTAAAAGTCTGCAGCTGCAGTATGTGTACAGTATGTGCAGCTGCTGGCTGTTAATTTTTGCAGCGGTGGGCGGACCTCCGCTTTAACTTTGTTTTACGTTTCTTCAGTAACTTCCTGGTTTTCATGCCTAGGTAAATTATGTCATACATCCCAGGAGTCTTCAGGAGGGCACAAGGGGTTTTCTCAGCTAAGCCTGCCTGCATGCCTGAGCTAAGGACAGATGGATTCCAGGAAGTAAATGCTACATTAATTACCTGCCCTTAGTCAAGGTGGCCAGAAAAGTGTTTTGTCAGCAAAATAAAGCATGGAGACATGGATGGATTGGGGAGTTTACTTTGAATATTAAAAATTATTTAAATATGGATGTTGGTTTGTGGTGCCCAGAGGCAGTGTAATTCCTCTTAAGGGAATAACGCTCACCCTGGAATATTGACCCCCCAAATTATGGGCAGGTCAACTGCACACATGGACATCACAGTGGGACCTATCCCTATACTAACTGACTGTGCTATCCAGCAAACACCACAGTTGTGCTTGAATCAGAAAATCCAAAAATGCGTTCAGGACGAATGTTCAGAGGCTTTTAAAATGTTTAACTATTTGAAAAAAAAAAAAGCATCTAAACGCAAACGCAGTGAAAACGTCCGTTTTTTAAACGTCGGTTACTATCGGTCAAGTTAAATCGTTCAGGGGGAGGTTGTAAAACATCCCATGAACATTAAGCCTAAGGCCCCATACACACGGTCAGATTTTCCGAAGGAAAATGTCCTATCGGACAATGTTGTCGGAAATTCCGACCGTGTGTGGGCTCCATCGTACTTTTTCCATCAGATTTTCCGACGGACAAAGTTTTATCTCCTGCTCTGAAATTTTCCGACAACAAAGTCCTATCGGACCTTTTCCGATTGTGTGTAGCGAATTCCGACGGACAAAGTGCCACGCATGCTCAGATCACATTACAAGACCAAAGCTATTGGCTACAAGCCTCTACGTAGTCCCGTTGTACGCAACAAACGTCACCACGTTCAGGATGATCAGATTTTCCAACAACTTTGTCCGACCGTGTGTATGCAACACCAGTGTTGGACAAAATCCGTCGGAAAAAATCAGACTGATTTTGTGGTCGGAATTTCCGACCGTGTGTACGGGGCATAACTGTTTCCCGAATCTGTACCTTGCAATCTTTTTTGAATCCTATTAATGCCTCACATGTCAGATTTGAAACCTCTTAACACTGACATTTTGATAAATCCCACTTGCTCTATGAGTGAGATGAGTCTGCAGTGGATATATTTAAGAATTAATGTCCTATATTACAAAGGGATAAACAGAAGATGCTCCCACATCACCAGACTGAGCGGATACGACTGCCTCGCACCTTTAGTACCTTTCTTGAGTTAAATGTATTTGGATTTATTTGTATTTTTGCTTGTGTTTATTGTGCGTTTCAATCTTGTGAATATGAATAAATGAGAAAGTGTCATGAAAATATTTCATTCTGCTTTTGCAGGTAATAATGAGACCTGGAAGCAAAAAAAAGACAGTTATATTTAATTCAGTGTAGAATTAATTACAATTAATTATCTGTTTGTACAACTATGCAGTGGAGGTAATTACTGGGAGATGGCGCCTTCACAACTGCTTAACTGCTGATTTAAAGCTTGTGTAAAAATTGTATCGGATAGTAGGGGGAGGAATTCCCTATTCACAGAGGGGCTGATACATTCCGATGGGTCAGCAGCCCTGTGTTGTCTTTGTAAGGCAGTGAGGAAAGCCTTTATTTTTTATTTATTTTTATACATAATAGTTTATATTCTACTACATGTGCCATTTTAATAAGTTTGGCAGCTTCTCACTATAATGTTGATCTGATTAGACAAAAACTATCTTCTCTGAGTCTGTTGAATTGTCTTGGTTGATCTTTCAGCTAGTGTACCTTGTATTTCTATATGAGCTGCACATAAGGTGGTTGCTACTGTAAGTACCCTTCCACAAACACCAATATATTGTGACAAACAGTCTCAGAAACCCCAGGGTATGGTCTTAAGCCCCATACACACGGTCGGATTTTCCGATGGATTCTGTCCTATCGGACAATGTTGTCGGAAATTCCAACCGTGTGTAGGCACCATCAGACATTTTCCATCGGATTGTCCGACGGACAAAGTTGTATCTCCTGCTCTAAAAATTTTCCGACAACAATGTCCGATCACACCAATTCCGATCGCGTGTAGCGAATTCCGACGGACAAAGTGCCACGCATGCTCAGATCACATTACAAGACCAAAGCTATTGGCTACTAGCCTCTACGTAGTCCCGTCGTAGGCAACAAACGTCACCACGTTCAGAATGATCGGATTGTCCGACAACTTTGTCCGACCGTGTGTATGCAACACCAGTGTCGGACTAAATCCGTCAGGCCAAATCCAATGGATTTGGTGGTCGGATTTTCCGACCGTGTGTATGGGGCTTTAGATGTCATGTTTTTTCTGTTTAGGTTGGGGCAGTTTATGGGGCAAATGCCTTCATGGAAAACTACTTGGTGATAGGAATTGGGATTAAAGAAGTTGAGAGCTCTGAAGACCAGACACAGAAAGAGCTGTTGGCTTCCCTGGCCACTACAATGCAGCAGTTCACTACAGATTTTGCATCCTTAAACCTGAACTCCGGGGCAAAATAGTTTTCCCCATTCAGTGGGGCTGTGGCCTATATACACTTACCTAATCCTCCAATCCTCCCAGCACAAGACCAGTCCAGCACCCCCACGCACTAGCGGACTGTTCCCAACATCATCACGTCTAGAGCTGAAAAGAACAGGACCAGTCCACTGCTTGACTTGGAGGAGCACCGTTTTCTGGGATTGAGTTGAGGATTCGGTGAGTTTAAGCTTTGTGCTCACCCCTAGAATAAACAGCCCCACTGCAGGGGGGAAAAAAATTCCCTCGAGATGGCTTTTAACAAAGGGTGCCTTGGTGCCAGCTGCTGCTGGTACTTTAAGGGGTTTTCTATGCCGGGAGGTGGGCTGGGCTTATGGCCATGGCTTATGGCTTATAGCCATTCTTATGACTGCCGTGATCGGCTGGCACGGTGGTCACATGATCAGAAAACTTATGTTTGCAAGCAGTGATCTGGAGTTTTCCCATGAGCCACCGGTCATTGTGACAGCAGCACGCAGGGCGTGCATTCTCAGCACAGCCCTGTTGGAACTATTGCATGCAAATATTCGGCCACTTGGTGCCAAGGCCCATTCGCCAAGAGGCTGCATATTTGCGTACGCTCGGCAACAACACATTAACAGGCAGATTGTTCCACCCTGGCAGGTGAGAAATCTGAAAGTGTACTCTAGTCTGTAAGTGCAAAAACAGCCCCAGAAAGCCCAGGGCATGGTCTTAGATGGCATGTTCTTTCCTCCCAGGTTGGGGCAGTTAGTGCGCCAAATGTCTCCAGGTGAATATAGCTGGTGACATTAGTCGGGATTCCTGTAGTTAAAAGCTCTGGAGGCTGGGCAGGGAAAGAGTGGGGGGGGGGGGGGGGGTTCCATGGCCGCCACAAGGCAGCTGACCACTCCAGATTTTGCATTGTAAAGGAAGCAGCAAGTGGCTTGTTAATAGGCAGGTAGTTCCAACCTGAGTGTTGAGATTGCTGAGATTGTGATCCAGTCTGTGAGTGCAACAAAGAGTCCCAGAAAACCCAGGTTATGGTCTTAGATGGCATGTTCTTCCCATGTTGGGGCGGTTAGTGTGGTAAATGTCTGTAGGTAAATATAGTTGGTGACAGAAGGCGGGATTCCTGTAGTTGAGATCTCTGGAGACTGGACAGGGAAAGAGTGGTTGGGTTCCATGGCCGCAACAGATAGTTCCACTGGGGGGGGGGGGGGGAGTGTAGGAGAGCATAGAGACATAGAGAGTGATCACATCTGTGAGCATGTATGCAAAGGTGGAATGCCTGTATGTGCTGCTTACCAGCTGGTCTGATCTCCATGTCAAAAGAGATCAGAAAGGCATGTGGCATATCCCCCTGCCAGGGTCTCTATCCTGAATCTTCCAGGTATCACTCTCTGGGTACAGACACAAAAATCAATCCTGCCAGGGTCCTCCTTAGTCTCATCAAGATCCGTTATGTAGAAGAAAAACAAACTTCCATAGCGTAATACTGTTTAACCCTTTATTGTAAAAAAAACATGTGTATATCGCACTTACATTTCTAATGGCAATTCAGGCATATGTGAACAAACATTCGAGCCGGCCGGCTCTCTCTCTCTCTCTCTCTCGATGCCCGTCGCTTCCTGGATGGACGGGGAATGGAGGTGACGTCAGCACGCCGCTCACCCTACGTCGTTTCGTCAAAAGATGACTTCTTCCTGGGGCACTGATTGTATTGTCCCTTGCACATCATAGAAAAGCTAAAGACTGAACATTTCAAAGACACCTCTGTCAATACTGTCATGATATGACACCACTCATCACTATCATTGGCCAAGGGAAATTGATAAGAGATGGAGATGAGGGCTTTGTTGCTGACTTTCGAGAAAAAAAGTAAACATTTGTATATCAGTACCAGTGCTGCTTAGGCTGCATGGGGGAAAGAAGGAGTGCGTTTTCCAAAACAGCTGATTAAGCAGATTATTAACAGACCTTTATGTTTCCACACTTGGGGAATGGAAAAGTGCAATTGATGCTGAAATTTAGGCAGATAAAAAATACACAAATTAATGCAGCTCTATATTCATTAATAATGATTTTTTTTAATGCAAGCATTTTAAGAAAAGAGAATGGCACTTTTAGGCAAAGTGCACTTATACTTTTTTTTGCCCCATGTGCTCAGCTTATTAATCTTACCCTTCTAATGCGCAGATTTCATACTTACTGAGATCTAAAGTGGTTCTAAAGTCTAAATTTGTTTTACCGTAGACTCCTGCTGCTGCCAGTCTCCTTATACTGCAGATTCCTGGGATTTTATATTGGCAACACAGTGATTAACTTATATTTCCATGCTTAGACTAATGTTCCTAAAGTGTATGTAAAAGTGTACACCAATCAGCCACAACATTATGATCACTGACAGTTTTTTTTTTTCTTTGATTTTTTTGAATTTTTGCAGGCTTTTTTTTTTCTTGTGAATTTTTTAACCACTTCCTGCCAATTTGGTGCATATATGCAACCTCTCTGCAGGTGGGCTTTAACCCAGAGAGGTCGCATATATGTGGCCTTATGTGGCCTTATGCAAGCTGCTGTGTGCGCCCTGCGCAGTCACCGTTGGGGGGCTGGAAAGCTCCCGATGCATGCTTGCGATCGGGAGCTTTCTGATCATTTAATTGCTGTGACAGCCAATCACAGCGGTCACATGACTCGAATGCCGCCTCCATCTCCTGGCATTTATAAACTCTTAAAAGTCCAGGAGTGGGAAGGGGTTAAATTACTTTTAAGTAGTTATTAGGGGGGAAAAAATGCGTGATACGTAGTTTTTCGCACCTTCCTTGATGTCTGTTAGGGCCAAAAAACGCTTGTAGTGTGTAGCTCAAAAGAAGCGCATATACTTTTTCTAGCTATAAGCAACACTTGCTCAGGTGTAAACAGGCACAATTGAAAACCATTACATTGTGGGTGTTGAGCATCTTGAAGCTTTGAGTCAAAAAACACTCAGATGTGAATGGGATCTTAAAAAGATAACACAAAACTAGGCAGAAAGGTTTGGCAGGAGTTCGGCTTTAATGCAATGATAGTTCATTGTAATGTAGCACCCTCTAGCTAGTGTGCTAGATATAAATAGGGTTGTTAGTGTAGGGAAATTGGTTTGGCTGAGAGCCAGGCCTGGGTTGAATCTGGGTCAGGGTTGAGTGACTCAGGGAGGCTGGATGACTCTGCAAGCAGCTTCTCTGGTGCCTCCCCCCTGTTTTCTGGAACCTTGGAGAAGCTTCCAGATGTAGTGAGTGGAGGCTAGGAAGAGCTGATTGGCATATTGATGAGGTTCTTGACCAATCCCAAGCAGAAAGGTCCTGGAAGGGGCCCTGTTTACCTCATAAATTGAGTCATGCCAGCAGGGGAGTTAGGTGGAAGATGGAGAGTTGAGAAGGCTGTCGGTGGCCCTTGAGGGTGCCCCCTAGTCTGGGGGTGATGACCTTGGGGCTGGGGCTTGGGTGCTGGAGGGACCCTCTACAACACGCAGAGGAATCCTATCCTGGAGGCATGTGAGCAAGTGAGAGGACAGCAGGAGCAGGTCAGCATGTCCGGGAGTTCTCCTGAGATGTCAGCCGGGTGGGCTGGTGAGTGTTCAGTCTGGAAGGAGAGCCAGTTAGCCAAGAGGGCTAGTAAAAGGGGCAGCTGCAGCCAGGCAGGTTGGCAGTGCCTAAGGAGGTGGTGCTGGGCTCAGTGACCACAGGAGGAAGTGCTGTAAATGTGTTAGCTGTGTCACTCCAACGTTCTACAAGTATAGGGGCTTTGAGTCCCTGCCTGTAATGGGCCATTGTTACAACTCCTTAGTGTGACACAGCTGGGGAATCAAGCGTGTGCTGGAGGAAGAAGTTGAAGCTGTATATAGGCTGTATATACGAGAAGTATCCCTGCAGTTTGCTCTGAAGTCAAGTAGGCTTTCCATAATACCCCACATCCCCATCCAAGCTAATTATCCTCAATAAAACAAAAACTCTGACTGTAAATTCGGTGTGCCTGGCTGTGCAGGGTGGGGGGTCTCATTCTACTTGCGCCTCCTGAGGGGGTGCGTAACGGTAGTAATATTTCTCACTATAAACATCTAGATTCCCCATAGTGAGGTTTTGCCCTGCACTGGACCATCTCTAGAAGTGACACAGGCCACTGGCTAAGCAGCCTTGGAGTCAGAGGCCGGGGTGGAAGCCTTCAGGTTCCTGAACTCTTCTTGTATTTTGCCAGTTGCTTGTTTGTTTTTGCAGACCTGAATGCTTTAATAATTGAAGGTCTCTTGATTGAGATTACAGCCGTACACCACTGTTTGTCATATTCACGCTGCTTTGCAGACTCTCTTCAGGCTCCTGAGCCGCCCTGGTACAATTCAACCAATACAAGCAAGATCTGATTGCCGCTACATTCTCCCGTTGTTTTAATGGCCTGCCCCGCAATTGGAGAAGAATACATTTCATGCACACAAAGCTCCTTATAATGTGGATCTCTGAGATTTTATATTGCCAACGTTGGAGTCACACTGTGATCAACACGGACTTATGTTTTCATGCTTAGACTAGTGTTCTTAAAATATATGTAAACCCCACCAATAAAACTTCTCTTGTTTGCTCCCTTTTGATCCGTTAAATATAACATTGGAACATTTTGTTATATCTGTTCAACAAGTGCAAAAAATAGCTGTTGAACATGTCAGAAATCAAGTGCTGTCTTGTCTCCTCTACACTCTACAGCCGTTTTCTCAAGGCTATAGGTTGGATTTACTAAGGCCGGTTTCACACTGGGGTGGTGGGGGTGGCGGCGGTAAAGCAGCGCTATATTTAGCGATGCTTTACCGTCGTTTTAGCCGCGGTATTCGGCCGCTAGCGGGGTGGTTTTAACCCACGCTAGCGGCCGAAAAAGGGTTAAAACCCCCCGCAAAGTGCCGCTGCAGCGGCGGTATTACCGTGGTATCCCCGCGGTGTCCCATTGATTTCAATGGGTAGGAGCGGTGAATACACGGCTCCTTCACCGCTCCAAAGATGCTGCTAGCAGGACTTTTTTTTACTATCCTGCTAGCGCACCGCTCCAGTGTGAAAGCCCTCCGGCTTTCACACTGGAGTTAAAGGACCCTCTTTTTTCAGGCACATTACAGGCGCTATTTTTAGCGCCGTAGCGCCTGAAAAACGATTGGGTGTGCAAAGGGCCTTAAAGTGGAGTTCCACCCACTTTTATAACTCTTCAGCATCCCTCACTAAACTGTGCACTGTAAACAAATTGGATATTTTTTTTATTTTTTTTTCAGCACAGACTGTATATCTGCTGTATTCATTTTTCACTTCCTCCTCCCTGGCCGCGGCCCATCGCATCATTTCCTGTTTGCAATGCCTCCTGGGAAGGGGCAGCAACTGCCTCTGACACTGCCGTTGCTATGGAAACCTGACCTGAAACCTATTACACTGCTTATGCTGCACTGAGCATGTACGAGATCTGCAAGGATGAGATCCAGGAAGAAATACAGTCTGGCTTCAGATGCCCACACTTAAGATGGCCACGGCCTGCTGCAAGTTTATAAAATAACAAACTACTGCTAAAAACTAACAAAACAGACCTTAGTTTACAGACTAACTTTACTAGAATACATTAAGCTTGTGTATTATAGGGGTATTTTTATTTAAAAAGTATAATTTTGGCCAGAACACCGCTTTAAGGCAACTAGACTGTGCATTCTGCAAGTGCAGTTACTTCCATCATCCAATCATGTACAAGCAAAAATGCTTTTTCCCCCCTTGCATCTGCTTGGGTGTTCTTTGCAAAGTGAAGCTTTACCTAATTTACTAAGCTCTGGATCAACTGCACTTTCAAAGTGCACAGTCTATTTGCCTTTAGTCAATCCTCCCATATGTTATCAGCTGTGCCCAGCTTACTTCTTGGAGCACTCTCCTCTAGTGGTGCACCGAAATGAAATTTTCAGCTTTCAGCCCTCTCACACTTTGAATGACAATTGTGGAGTCAGGCAACGCTGTACCCACATTACATTTTTATAATTTTTTTCACAGAAATAGAGATTTCTTTTGGTGGTATTTAACCACTTGCTTGCTGGGCACTTAAACCCCCCTCCTATCCAGACCAATTTTAAGCTTTCAGCGCTGTCGCATTTTGAATGACAATTGCGCGGTCATACAACACTGTACCCAAATTAAATTTTTATAATTTTTTTCCCCCAAAAAGAGCTTTCTTTTGGTGGTATTTGATCACCTCTGCAATTTAAATTTTTTGTTAAAATTTTTTTTTTTTTAATTTTGTTAGAAAATTTTTAAATGGGTAATTTTTGGCCGTCGTTGATGTATGCTGATGAGGCGGCAGTGACAGGCACCGATAGGTGGCAGTGATGGGCACTGATGGGTGGCAGTGAAGGGCACTGATGGGTTACACTGATAGGCAGCACTTTTAGGTGGCATTGACAGGTGGCACTTGTGGGCATTGACAGGTGGCACTTATGGGCATTGACAGGTGGCACTTGTGGGCATTACATGAGGCATAATTGCCTCTGACTTTTCGGGACCGATGTCCCTTTAAGATGAGCCGGTGATCGGCTTTTTTTTTTCTGAGGAGAGGAGAAAAAAAAAACGATCACCAAGCCTTTGTTTTGATCATGTGATCAGCTGTCATTGGCTGACAGCTGATCACATGGTAAGGGGCCGGGACCCGCCCCTTATTCGGATCACTGATCACCCGAGTCTCAGTGACTCGGTGATCACAACGCGCTCCGTGCGCCCCCTATAGAATGTGTGCAGGGAGCGTGCACAGGGGAGGCCATCATATGAAGGCCTCCCGGGAATTGAGATCCGTGCTGTGGCCGTCATTCGGCCATAGCGCGGATGTCAAGTGGTTAATCACCGTGTTTAATTTTTTGCAAAAATTTTTTTTAAAAAAAAGTTTTTCTTAGTTTCTGTCAGTAAATTTTGTAAATAAGTAATTTTTCTCCTTCACTGATGTGCACTGATGAGGCGGCACTAAGGCGGCATTCACACCTGGCAGCGTTTTCAGGCAGAAAATCGCGCAAATTTACTGCAATTTTGCAGCGTTTTTTGCAGCATTTTAACCGCGATTTCGCAGCATTTTTTACAGCATTTTACCGCGATTTTGTGCAGGGCAAAAGGTCACCAATGTAAAAAGAAGAAAAACGCCCAAATCTGCCCGATTTGAGCGACATAAAAGGGTCGGGAACTTGTTTGAGCTTCAGGCGTTCGGCTTCAGGCGACATGGAGTGGAGATGTGAACCATCTCTATTGAGAATAATGGATTTTTTTCCCCTCTAGCGTTTTGTAGCTTTAGGCTTCAAGCTACAAAACGCTCAGGTGTGAATGCAGCCTAATAGGCTGCACTGATGAGGAGGCACTAATATGCTGTACTGATGGGCACTGATATGCGGCACTGATAGGTGGCACTTATGGCTAATGATAGGCAGCGCAGATAGGCGGCACTGATGAGCAGCCACTAATGTGCACTGAAAGGCAGCACTGATTGGTGTCACTGATAGGCATTGATTGGTGTCACTTCTGGGCACTGCTGTGGCGGCACTGATGATCTGGGCACTGATGATCAGTGCCCTGATTATCTGTACAGTCTCCCCTGCAAGGACATGTTGCTGATTGGCTCTCCTCGCCTCACACTGTGTCAGTGTGAGGAGAGCCGATAAACGGCACTTCCGTATTTACATGTGATCAGCTGTGATTGGACACAGCCGATCACATGGATAAAGAGCCGCATCTTCAGTTCTTTACCAAGATCAGAGTCGCGTCGTGTCCTAGGGCACGCAAGAGCAGTATTACTGGGGAGGAGATCCCGCCTGCCGTCATTTTACTATACGGCGGGCTGGCAGTAGTTGCGGCATTGAAGTCTATGGGACGGGACTTGCCATTGAAGTCTATGGGACGGGACTTGCCATTGAAGTCTATGGGACGGGACTTGGCATTGAAGTCTATGGGACGGGACTTGGCATTGAAGTCTATGGGACGGGACTTGGCATTGAAGTCTATGGGACGGGACTTTGCAATAAAGTCTATGGGACGTAAATTTGCATTGAAGTCTATGGGGCGTGTCTTTGCATTGAGGTTTATGGGGCGCGACTTTGCATTGAAGTCACTAGGGGACGTTTTTACATTGAAGTCTATCGGACGCATTTTTGCATCAAAGTCTATGGGACGCAGCATGCCATTATCTGTGCCTTTTTTTTTTTATATATGGTCAAGAATCCTATTTTCGGCCAATAATTTTTATCAGCCGATGTATCGGTACATCCCTATTCTCCTCTTATATTATGGAAATCGGAGGGGAGGTGTTCAGTAGCCTTAATTTAGTATTTGGTAGTAATTTCGCTCAGTATAAAACATCTACATTGACCTTCTGTAGAGCAGCACAAGCCACTGATTCAGCAGCATGTAAATCAGAGGACTAATGCGGAAGCCCTTGGTTCCTGAGCGCTTCTTGTATTTGATTGCCAGTTGTTTGTTTGTTTTTGCTGGCCCGCAGCTGAATGTTTTAATAATTGAAGGCCTCTTGATTGAAATTACAGATTACAGCTGTAACCGATAATTCAGGTCGTATCTGAGCTGCTTTGCAGACTCTTTTCATGTTCCTGAGCCGTCCTGGTGCAATTCAACCAATTCAAACCACATCTAATGGCCGCTACATTCTCCTGTTGTTTTATGGTCTGCCCTGTAATTGGAGAAGAATATACTTCATGCACACAAATCACAGACCTCCTTTTACCGGGGATTTTATATTGGCAACACCGTGTTGAACTTGGACTTATCTTTCCATGCTTAGACTAATGTTCCTAAAGTGTATTAAAAAAAAAAAGGGTACACTGATACACAGCCATAATATTGCGACCACTGACAGTAGAATCTGAAGGTTGGTGGAATATATTAGGCAGCAAGTGAACGTGTTGTCCACATAATTTGTAATAAAAACATCTTTACCATTCTGAAGCTTCCCTCCAACTACTTTGCATATTATTTTATATATACTGTGATTCTGTACTTGCCAAATATGCTGCAGAAATCTCCCTCCACTGAGTCTGGCTGCAGCCATTTTAACTGTGGGCAGCTGAAGCTGCTGCTTATTCACTTCCTGGATTTACACAGAGGCACAACTCCATCTCTGGAGCCCTGCAGCTTTCATTGGCCCTCTTAAGTCTCACCCCCCCCCCCCCCCCCTTCCCGGCAAACTCTCACAAGAGCTGTGGATGATGTCTAGGCTTATGACCAGACAAGAAACAGGAAGTGGGCTGTATAAGGTATTTACTGGCATAAAATAAATGTTTTACTATCCAAAGTTAAAACAACAACAAGGGCAGAAGATTTATTAGATGGAAAGTTGAAAAAATGGTCTGCTTTAAGTATTTGAGCGACTTTGACAAGATACAAAATTGGTAGACAACTGGGTCTGAGCATTTTCAAAACTGCAGCTGTTGTGGGACGTTCCTGGTCCCAGTGGTCAGTACCTATTAAAAATGGCCCAAGGAAGGAAAACCAGTGAACTGGCGAAACGGTAAAGGGTGCCCAAGGCTCATTGATGGAGGTGGGGGGGGGGGGGGGGGAAGGATAGCCCATGTAGTTTGATCCAATAGGAGAGCTAATGTAGCTAAAAAAAAATTGAAAAAGTTAATGCTAGTTCTCAAAAAAAGGTGTCAGAACACACAGTGCATTGTAGTTTGTTATGTGGGTGTGTAGCTGCAGACCGGTCAGGGTGTCCATGCTGACCCGTGTCCACAGCCAAAAACGCCTACAATGGGCACGTGAGCATCAGAACTGGACCACGAAGCAAGGACCACGAAGGAGGTGGTCTGGTCTGGTGAATTCAAAAATGGTTTTGAGACACAACTACGCATTTGAGGGTTGGACTTGGCCTCCAAATTGTTCAGATCTCAATCTAATTGAGCATCTGTTAGATGTGCTGGAAAAACAAGTCCAATCCATGGAGGCTCCACCTTTACAACTTAAAGGATCTGCTACTAATGGCTTGGTGCCAGAGCACCTTTAGAGGTCTAGTGGAGACCATGCCTTGATGGGTTACGTTGGGTGGTCACAATTATATGATTGGTGTATGTGCCTCCTGGAGAGTTTTGAATAAGGGCCCAAACTTAACTAAGGCCCCTTTCACACTGGGGCGGTTTGCAAGCGCTATTGCGCTAAGAATAGCGCCTGCAAACCGACCCGAAACAGCTGTTGCTGTTCCTTCAGTGTGAAAGCCGAGGGCTTTCACACTGAAGCGGTGCGCTTGCAGGACGCTCAAAAATGTCCTGCAAGCCGCATCTTTGGCTCGCTATAGGAGCGGTATATTTACCGCTCCTATAGCGCCCGTTCCCATTGAAAACAATGGGGGAGCGCGCCGAACCCGCCCGCAAAACGCCGCAATAGCGGCGGTTTGCGGGCGGTATTGACCCTTTTTTCGGCCGCTCGCGGGGGGTAAAAACACCCCGCGAGCGGCCGCAATGCGCCGCTAAAGCGGCGCTAAATATAGCGCTGCTTTACCGCCAGTGCCCCCACCGCTCCAGTGTGAAAGTAGCCTAAAGGTCACCAATCATAATGAAATCAGATTTTCGGACGTTTTTTGTTTGCATGCTAGGCTTCCACCTTTTTAGGAGGCTCCGTTGGATGATGAGTGCCCATATGAAAATCAAGTCCCAAGCTTTTAAATATCACCTGCAGTGCTGCGTGCGTTTGGCCCTCATGCTTCACCAAGTGAGAACTGTGACAGTGAAGGCCTTTTACTGGTCATGTCCATCCTTTATAACGCTATTTGGGGGTTTAATATAGGAAAAAGGTGGCCTCCTGTGTTCTATGTAAAGCGCACTACCGCCCCGCCGTAATGGATCGGATTCTCTTGGCCCATCAATCTAGTTGAAAGGTCTGGAGATTTGTAAGAGCTGTCTTCACGGGGAAGCAAATGAAATGGCACACTTTGCGTGTGCAAGCATGCATGAGATCACACGTGTCCTCTGGCTGATACTTAACACCGGAGCGATCGAGCTATTACGCCGAGAAGAAATGGATTGGGCTGACTTTAAATGAGCTACATACATCACCTGCCGCACACTCCATACACATGTCATTTAGTGGGAGAGGAGTGTATCAATTACTGGCAGGGTGCCTTAGAAACTGAGGCTTTAAATCATGATTGTATCTGTTTCACATCCAGTAATCTTGTCCCTCATCCTGATGTCAATGAGGTTGATGGCTGCTGAGATTGACATCCGGGGGTCAGCAATCTGAGGCTCTCTAAGCAATGGTGCTGCTGAGTTACTTGCTGGGACCTGTAGTTCAGCATTTGAGTGGACACTGCCTGCGAACTCAGAACAAGAGATGTAAAATGAACCCAAAATATAAAAATATAACTTTTTTGTTCACAGGCAGAAATTTCTTATAAGTTATATTTTTAAACAAGTATGGAATTGTGCTCCTCCAGAGAAGATTTTTTCCATGTACCGTATATACTCGAGTATAAGCCGACCCGAATATAAGCCGAGGCACCTAATTTTACCACAAAAAACTGGGAAAACGTATTGACTCGAGTATAAGCCTAGGGTCAGAAATGCGCAGCTACTGTAAGTGGAAAAGAGGGTCAACAATGCCCATTTGCAGCCTCACTGTGCCCATTTGCAGCCATAGGTCCCCTGAACTTCAAACTTGGTAGTTAAGGGTCCCTAGATGCCCCCTAGCTGCAGCCAAAATTTGGTGTCTCTGGACCCAAAGGGTCCCGAAATGACATTGCTGCAGATGGACACAGTTGACCGAATTTGGGGCCCTGTATCTCGGGGCCACTTGGTGCTAGGAACCCCAAATTTGGATATGTTGTAATGTTGGTTCCACTAGGTTTGCACACCAAATGGGGTTCCTAGCACCAAGTGGCCCCGAGATACGGGGCCCCAAAGTCGGGTCGGAAAATGTCAAGCACTTTTCTGCAGCAAAAAATGTCATTTTCCAATCCGTCTTTGCGGCCCCGTATCTTGGGGCCACTTGGTGCTAGGAACCCCAAATTTGGTATGCAACCCCAGTGGAACCAACTCTACAACATATCCAAATGGGGTTACTAGCACCAAGTGCCCCCGAGATACGGGGCCGCAAAGTCGGGTCGGAAAATTCAATTTTTTGCTGCAGAAAAGTGCTTGACTCGAGTATAAGCCAAGGGGGGCACTTTCAGCACAAAAAAATGTGCTGAAAAACTCGGCTTATACTCGAGTATATACGGTAAACTATTGAACATTTTCAATATCTGACTGCTTATTGCTTTGCCCTACCTGTCAGTTTCCAGATTGGTTACCCTCAGTTTGTATCTCTGGGACAATACCCTTGACATTTGTGGGGGCTGTGCCTCCTTATATTTTCTTCTGGCACTGGATCCTCCTGGGTGGTGGGGAGCAACCAGTCCCCAACGTCTTTCTTGGAACAGCAGGGGCTCTCCCTGGTCACAGCTACACTTGCGTCACTCTGCCCAGTCACTGTGAGCCCAGCCTGTCCTTTACAGCCCCCCCCCAGCCCGATAATGCGCCATCATGCAGGCTTCGCTTACAGTACTCCAGGACTGAGTAGGATGTGAGATACAGTATATTTTTTATAAAACAGTTATGCTTTTAACCACTTGCTGTCCACCTCATAGCAGTTTTACATGATCCAGTTCTTCTGGGTAGGGGGTGCACATGTGCTCTGCCTGGGGCCTCGCTCCCGCTGTGATTATACACAGCGGGTACAGCAAACTCAATGTCTGCCGGCACTCACCGATCATTTGTTACACAGGCAGAACGGCAGTCTGCCTATGTAAACAAGGCAGATTGCCGTTCTATCAGCAGGGAATGCATTGATCATGTGTTCCTGCAAAGCAGGTGCATGGATCCATGCCTTTCCCTAGTAAAAGCACCTCCCATAGTACACAGAAAGACTGGCTAAGGCATACAGTTAACCCTTTGATTGTCCCTGCTGTTTAACCCCTTCCTAGCCAGTGTCATTATTACAGTGACAGTGCATATTTTTTAGCACTGATCACGATATTAGCGTTACTGGTCCCCAAAAAGTGCCAATTAATGTCAGAATGTCCGTCGCAGTATCGCAGTCCCGCTATAAGTCCCTGTTCTCCACCAATTGGAAAAAAAAAAATATATCCCATAGTTTGTAGACACCTTTTGTGCAAACCAATATACACTTATTGGGATTTATTTTTAACCAAAAATATGTAGCAGAATACATTATGGCCTAAATTGATGAAGAAATTTGCATTATTTTTTTAAAATGTATTGGATATGTTTTTAAAATTGTCGGCATTTTTTTGTTTATAGCACTTGCCAACCGGCTCCTGTACATATATGTCGGCACGTTAACCGCTTCCCGACCGCCCACTGCATATATACGTCAGCAGAATGGCACGGGCAGGCAAAACCACGTACAGGTACGTGGCCCTTTAATTGCCTGGCCGTGGGTCGCAGTCGGGAGCTCCGTGACCCCGGCCGCGGGACCAGCGGACCCGATTGCCGCTGGTGTCCCGCGATCGGGTCACAGAGCTGAAGAACGGGGAGAGGTCTGTGTAAACAAACCTCTCCCCGCACTTCCTACTCTGCCTGTCACTGATCGGCTGTTCCCTGTCATCGGGAAAGCCGATCAATGACATCAGACGTCAGCCCCGCCCCCTAATGTAAAAAAACACAAACACGTCACAACCCATAACCCCTCCCCTCCCCCTAGTGGTTAACTCTTTCACTGCATGTGTCATTTATACAGGAATCAATGCATTTAAATAGCATTGATTGCTGTATAAATGACAATGGTCCCAAAAATGTGTCAAAAATGTCCAATGTGTCCGCCATAATGTCGCAGTCACAATAAAAATCGCTGATTGCCGCCATTTCTAGTAAAAAAAAAAAATATTAATAAAAATGCTATAAAACTATCCCCTATTTTGTAAACGCTATAACTTTTGCACAAACCAATCAATAATCGCTAATTGCGATTTTTTTTACCAAAAATATGTAGAAGAATACGTATCGGCCTAAACTGAGGAAGAAAAATGTTGTTTTATATATTTTTTGGGATATTTATTATTATAGCTCTATTTTTGTTTATAGCGCAAAAAATAAAAACCGCAGGGGCGATCAAATACCACCAAAAGAAAGCTCTATTTGTGGGAAAAAAAGGACGCCAATTTTGTTTGGGAGCCACGTCGCACGACCGCGCAATTGTCAGTTAAAGCGACGCAGTGCCGAATCGCAAAAAGGGGCCTGGTCCTTTGGCTGCCAATTGGTCCGGGGCTGAAGTGGTTAAAGATGTATATCTCGGTAACGGCAGCAGCTGCTGCCACGACCGAGGTATCCATCTCTTCAGGAGCCGGTTGTGTTTACGATAATGGTGGTCTCTGCGGCGGATTCACTGCAAGATCACCGTTATCAGCGGCAGAAAAGGTGCCACCCGCCGCTCTCCCGCGCCCTCTGCCGCGGAGGCGATCGGGACCTATCTATGGCTGGGTATGGAGACGAGTGAGGGGAAGATGGTCCCCATACTATAGCAGGGTGGTAGCGACGTCAAAACGTCACTTCCGCCCATACGTTTTAAAGGCACATTTTTCTATTGTCATTTTTTCAAATGACAAATTTTTATTTATTTTTTTATTGCATTTAAGTCCAAATATCAGATCTGAGGACTTTTTGACCCCCAGATCTCATATTTAAGAGGACCTGTCATGCTTTTTTCTATTACAAGGGATGTTTATATTCCTTGTAATAGGAATAAAAGTGACCCAAATTTGTTGTGAAACAATAAATAAAATCAAGTAAAATAAATAAGAAAAAATAAAATAAAATTTTAAAGCGCCCCGTCCCGACGGGCTCGCACGCAGAAGCGAACGCATACGTGAGTAGCGCCCGCATATGAAAACGGAGGTCAAACCACACATGCGAGGTATCGCCACAATCGTTAGAGCGAGAGCAATAATTCTAGCCATAGACCTCCTCTGTAACTCAAACATGCAACCTGTAGAATTTTTTAAACGTCGCCTATGGAGATTTTTAAGGGTTTTAAAGTTTGACGCCATTCCACGAGCGGGCGCAATTTCTAAGCGTGACATGTTTGGTATCAATTTACTCGGCGTAACATTATCTATCACAGTATAAAAAAACTATTGGGCTAACTTTACTGCTGCCTTATTTTTTTATTCAAAAAAGTGATTTTTTTCCCAAAAAAAGTGCGCTTGTAAGACCGCTGCGCAAATACGGTGTGAAAAAAAGTATTGCGACGATGGCCATTTTATTCTCTAGGATGTTAGAAAATAAAACAATATATAATGTTTGGGGGGTTCTAAGTAATTTTCTAGCAAATAAAACTGTTTTAAACACCAAAAATCTCAAAACGAGGCTCGGTCCTTAAGTGTTTTTTAAAGTAACGCAGTGACGGATCGCCAAACAATGGCCTGGTTATGAAGGGGGGTAAAACTTCCGGAGTTTTAGTGGTAATTAGGATTGTTTTTAGGCTGTGTGATTTGGATGGTGAGTTCAACAGTGTATTTGTGTCCTTGTAAAGGGAGAGAAATATGCTTGCAATCATTTTCTTTGATCATTTTTCTTCCTCTGCAGACTATGAGAAAGCATTTTCAGAGCTATCATGAAGGTCATTAATAAACAAATTAAACAATTATTGTTTCCAAAGAGTGAGGAATCAGTCAATGATTCAGAAATAGACTCTCACTTATTGTGTTTATGAACAAAGAAAGGATATAAAAATATCTTGTTCTCTGTCTAATGAGTACGGCAATTTGCATTTTCCCAAAGACAAAAAAATAATAATCAAAAGTTGATTTTATCTGTCTAATCTGCATTTTTTTTTTCTTTTTGTTCTTGTTAGTTTTTTATTTAGTTAACCCTAATGGAGGAATAATACGCATTTGTGTATATAGGCTGCATATTCATAGACATTCTCAGTGATATCACCAGTCTCTAGTCAATGGATAGGCTGCATTCTCAGGGATGTCGCTGGTCTCTAGTGAATGGGGAGGGTTCTTTTTCATTGATGTCACTGGTCTGTGGTAATTAGGTTTCATTCTCAGTGATATCTATACTCTCTAGTGAATGGATAGGCTGTGTCCTTAGTGATGTCTATTGTCTCTAGTGAACAGGTTGCCTTTTCAGTCTCTAGTGAATGGATAGGTTTCATTCTCAGTGATGTCACAGTGAATGGATAGGCTGCATTCTCAGTGATGTCACCAGTCTCTAGTGAATGGATAGGCTGTATTCTCAGTGATGTCACCGGTCTCTAGTGAATGGATAGGCTGCATTGTCAGTGATGTCACCGGTCTCTAGTTAATTGATAGGCTGCATTCCCAGTGATGTCACTGGTCTCTAATGAATGGATAGGCTTTAATCTCAGTGCTATCTATTGTCTAGTGAACAGGTTGCCTTTTGAGTAATATCATCGGTCTCTAGTGAATGGATAGGCTGTAGTCTCAGTGATGTCACTGGTCTCTAGTGAATGGATAGGCTGTAGTATCAGTGATGTCACTGGTCTCTAGTGAATGGATAGGCTGTGTTCTCTATGATGTCACTGGTCTCTAGTGAATGGATAGGCTGCATTCTCAGTGATGTCACCGTGCTCTAGTGAATGGATAGACTGTAGTCTCAGTGATGTCACTGGTCTCTAGTGAATGGATAGGCTGTGTTCTCTGTGATGTCACTGGTCTCTAGTGAACAGATAGGCTGTATTCTCTGTGATGTCACTGGTCTCTAGTGAATGGATAGGCTGTGTTCTCTGTGATGTCACTGGTCTCTAGTGAATGGATAGACTGTAGTCTCAGTGATGTCACTGGTCTCTAGTGAATGGATAGGCTGTAGTATCAGTGATGTCACTGGTCTCTAGTGAATGGATAGGCTGTGTTCTCTATGATGTCACTGGTCTCTAGTGAATGGATAGGCTGCATTCTCAGTGATGTCACCGTGCTCTAGTGAATGGATAGACTGTAGTCTCAGTGATGTCACTGGTCTCTAGTGAATGGATAGGCTGTGTTCTCTGTGATGTCACTGGTCTCTAGTGAACAGATAGGCTGTATTCTCTGTGATGTCACCGGTCTCTAGTGAATGGATAGGCTGTATTCTCAGTGATGTCACTGGTCTCTAGTGAATGGATAGGCTGTGTTCTCTGTGATGTCACTGGTCTCTAGTGAATGGATAGACTGTAGTCTCAGTGATGTCACTGGTCTCTAGTGAATGGATAGGCTGTATTCTCCGTGATGTCACCGGTCTGTAGTGAATAGATAGGCTGTATTCTTTGTGATGTCACCGGTCTCTAGTGAATGGATAGGCTGTATTCTCAGTGATGTCACCAGTCTCTAGTGAATGGATAGGCTGTATTCTCTGTGATGTCACCAGTCTCTAGTGATTGGATAGGATGTAGTCTCAGTGATGTCACTGGTCTCTAGTGAATGGAAAGGCTTCATTCTCTGTGATATCTATTATATCTTGTGAACTGATAGGCTGGCTTCCCAGTGATGTTGGCAGTCTAAATTTGAATTTCTGTGCATCAGAGGTCTTTTAATGATACCTTGGCATGCTAGTTGCCTTTGTGGATGGTTGTCCCTAATTTTATTGTCTTGTAGCCTCGGGTAAAGTTTATGAACTTCAGAAAATGTATCCTCCTTCCCCTGGGACTGCTGTTTCTTCTTTTTTTTAGTTAGTGTTATGAATAAATCTTGTACAGTGGTTGTCATGCATATGAATGGCGGGCCTGTTGTACATCTCTTTCATGTGCTTATTATGGTTTTCTTTTAATCTTTTTTTTTTTTTACACAGTATAGGGTGCTACATGAACACAACTCTTTGTCAAAGAGCTCAGATGTTTGAGGGAAGGGAATTCCTCCCCGGATCATGTGGTGCAATCTGTACAAAGTCTCAATAGTGTTTGTTTTTGGTAAACTCAATGCATCCCTAACACATTGGGGAAATATAAATTTGAAATGGACCCATTAATAAAGTTTTGGATAGAGTAAAGAGGGATTAGAACACCTATCAGTGTTTGTTGCTGTCTTTGCCTCCGTTGGGGAGATTCAACCTCTCTATTTGTTTAGTTTACCATTATCACCGAAAGTGAAAGCAAATGAAAATCATTTTAAATTTTGGGTTGACACCAGAACAGCAGTAAAGGGGCAATCTTTCAACTAGTTCTAGCAACACCCTGGGATTTCCTCACTTTGGAGGGATTTCCTCTTACTTCCTGTCTTGGCTATGGAACAGGAAGTGAAGGAAAATATTCCCAGTTGGACACAGATGCCAAAAAAAAAAAAAGCTGACAGGGGTTATAACTCTCCCTTACTCTATCCAAATTGGAAAAAAGACTGATAAAACCGCCCTGATAGCGGCCGAATAGCGCCACTAAACAACGGTAAAGCGCCGCTAAGTATAGTGGCGCTTTACCTGCAGCGCCCGAAACACTTCAGTGTGAAAGTAGCCTTAATAATAATAAAAGTGATCCGCACAGACTTCTAACACATTGATATTATAAAAAAATAATCCCAAATAGTGTAAAAAAAAGTATACACAATAACTGAAATCCAAAATAAAATGTGTATACATCAAAAAAGTCCACCAAAGTGATAGATTATAGTCACGAGTGTCCATAATCATGGTGAATCTTCTAAATAAACAGTTGTGTTGATGTTAATCTTCGTGACTAGATAGTCACGTAATGCTCCCAGAGCCCTTACCTTCAAACAGAGAAAAATAAGCCTTGAATCGATATCCTGGGATGGGATCGCCTATGTGTCATCCGCACTCCCAATCGATGTCTGTGTAGATGGTTATGGACGTGGTTCACGATCCGCTGAGCAAGCCCTCTCTCTGCTAAAAGCTTGAATGGCCTCAAAATCTCATGGTTCCATTACGGACGTTCAGTGTTCACCATTAAAGGAAATAAAAGAAAACAGGCCTCCCATAGTGTAATATGTAAAGATAATACAATTTATTGAAAATGCCAAGTTGCCTCTTACATCAAAAAAATTGAAAACAAGCTTATCTATATGTAGCCGTGTGTCAAACACATTCCTTGCATCTCTTCCAGTCACTCAAACTTCCGGCCAATCCCTACGCACGTTACATCACAACTTGTGACTTCATCGGGGGTGGGTACATGTACCTTCCTGAGGAGAGGGGTGTTTGGAGGAAGAAAAATACTGACTATGACCCTAAGAACACCATCCCTACAGTCAAGCGCGGAGGTGGAAACATGATGCTTTGGGGCTTAAAGGTACTTTGCCGCATTGAGGGGCCAATGGACGGGGCCATATATTGTAAAATCTTGGATGAGAACCTTCTTCCCTCAGCCAGAACACTGAAGATGGGTCGTGGATGGGTCTTCCAGCATGACAATGACACAAAACATACCGCCAAGGCAACAAAGGAGTGGCTCAAGAAAAAGCACATTAAGGTTATGGAGTGGCCTAGCCAGTCTCCAGACCTTAATCCTATAGAAAATGTATGGAGGGAGCTGAAAATTTGAGTTGCCAAGAGACAGCCAAGAAACCTTAAGGATTTAGAGAAGATCTGTAGAGAAGAGTGAACCAAAATCCCTCTTGAGATGTGTGCAAACCTGATCACCACCTACAAGAAACGTCTGACCTCTGTGATCACCAACAAGGGTTTCTCCACCAACTACGAAGTTCTGGGCACCAGTCCTCAGGAAGGATGTACTGGAAATGGAGCGAGTACAAAGAAGGGCAACAAAGCTAATAAAGGGTCTGGAGAATATTAGTTATGAGGAAAGGTTGTGAGCACTGAACATATTCTCTCTGGAGAAGAGACGCTTGAGAGGGGATATGATTTCAATATACAAATACCGTACTGGTGACTCTACAATAGGGAAAAAACTTTTTTGCGGAAGGGAATTTAACAAGACTCGTGGCCACTCATTAAAAATTTGAAGAAAAGAGGTTTAACCTTAAACTAGAGGGTTCTTTACTGTAATGCCCCGTACACACGGTCGGATTTTCCGACGGAAAATGTCCTGTCGGACCATGTTGTCGGAAATTCCGACCGTGTGTGGGCTCCATCGGACTTTTTCCGTCGGAATTTCCAACGGAAATAGTTTGAGATCCTGCTCTCAAATTTTCCGACAACAAAGTCCTATCGGACTTTTTCCGATCGTGTGTAGCGAATTCCGACGGACAAAGTGCCACGCATGCTCAGATCACATTACAAGACCAAAGCTATTGGCTACTAGCCTCTACGTAGTCAAGTCGTACGCAACGAACGTCACGACGTTCATGACGATCGGATCTTCCGACAACTTTGTCCGACCGTGTGTATGCAACACCAGTGTCGGACAAAATCCGTCAGAAAAAATTTGACGGATTTTGTGGTCGGAATTTCCGACCGTGTGTACGGGGCATAAGAGTGGCAAGGATGTGGAATTCCCTTCCACAGGCGGTGGTCTCAGCGGGGGGCATTGATAGTTTCAAGAAGCTATTAGATAAGCACCTGAACGACTGCAACATACAGTGATATACAATGTAATACTGACATATAATCACACACATAGGTTGGACTTGTGTCTTTTTTCGACCTCACCTACTATGTAACTATGTTTTGCTTGGTGATCAAATACTTATTTTAGTCACTGAACTGCAACTCAATTTATTTGTATCGTGTTTTTTTCTGGATTTTTGGTTGATATTCTGTCTCTATCATTTAAATTACACCAATGATAAAAATGATAGATCCTTAATTTCTTTGGTAAGTGGGCAAACTTACACAATCTACAGGAGAGCAAATAATTATGACAGGGAGATAATGCAGGAGCAAAATTTGAGAAACAACTCAACTCACCTGATAACAGGAAGTGTCTGAACACTTCCTGTTATCATGGCAGGATCACTATGTATTATTTTATTGAAAGCTGCCCATTTAAAAGGATTAAAAATACATTTTGTATTGCATTAACACGTTAACCATTTTATGAGGATTCTAGTGATTGGGTTTACAATTTCTTTTATTCCTAAAAGTGGGATCAAAGCTGCTACTTTTTCTTACAGATAATTATTCCCACGTTACTTTTGTCTGACGTGTTAATTTAGTAACTAATTTAGAAGAACATGGAGCATGAACTAAGGAAAATGTTGGTCTTCTAGAGGTTTCAGAAGAGACACATGACAGCTCATCACAGCTTGTGATTGACATTTTACAATTAAAAAAACAGACGCCTGTCAGCTTTGTAATACGTTTTGGCAGCCTCTGCCACATCACAAGGAGGAACAATAGTAATTTGGGCAGACTTCTTACCACGGGTGTTCATGCATGGGTTCTATGAATAGACAAAGTGATGTATCATTTTGTAACTACACTCATCATTCATCATTTTATCCAATACAGGTATAAAATCTTGAAGCTGAACTTCAGCTTTCTCTTCAGTCTTTCAGAGTAGTATAGACTCCTCTCCTATACTGGAATAGCTTACTCTGATTTCACTGCACACTGTGAACTTCTCACAATGTGCATTAGAAGCTACAGCAGGTCAGACAGAGCCCATTTCACTTCTGGGCTAAAGGCCCTTTTTTCCCCCAGCCTGACAGTCCTTGGCCTGCCCCTTTCATTCACTGGGTTTCAGTTTCAGTCATGGAGGCCGAGCATCATAGGCAGGTCTGCTGTTAGAAATCACGGGCCTCATACAGCCTAATTGACAGCCCCCCCCCCCCCCCCCCCAGCTGCACAGATGATTTTTTGCTCATTCACAGTTTACTATGCTTCAGTGATGAATGGACACAGTGGTTGGCACAGATTGCTCACTCTGTTCATTCAGGGAAAGAAAATTACATATTTACCGGCCCCTTCCCCTGCTCTCCATCCTGAAATATCCCCTTATGTGTCCATAATAGCTTCCGGCAGGAGAGGAGAGGAGCCTCGGAAGCTCTGTGGAGTAAAAGGGCACACAGGGGGTCCGGACAGCAGATGGAAGGGTTGATGTGCTAGAACCAATCCCCCTGCAGTACAGCCGAAGGGAGAAAGAGGAGGAGAAGCTGGCAGCGCTGCAGGAGGAGGCAGAAGAGGATTGGTGTCTGCAATAAGACAGTACAGCCAGCCCTCTTGCTCAGCAGGAGCCTGGGGCCCCCTTTTGAACTAATAGTGCCTGGGCCCAGTACAGGAGGGCTGGCTGTACTGCCTTATCAGCAGCCTTGATGATATGTCGATGTTTCCTAGGGTGGTCTGCATACAAATACAGCCTGGCCAGCAGTACACCCTCCTCCAGACTGACATTCACCCATCGAGGCTTTTTGATATTTGCATAACTCCTCCCAAGAGCCAGCCCACTGCTTGTAGGGTTGAGGGCTCCTGAGAGGAGGATGACTTTACTGGGTGTAAAATAAGGTATGTAATCAAAATGAAAAGGTTTTATTAAAGCCGAGGTCCGCCCATTTTTAAATGCTGCAGCTACAAATACTGCAGCTGCTGACTTTTAAAATATGGACACTCACCTGTCCAGGGCACCCGCGATGTCGGCACCCGAAGCCGATCTATCCCTCGTTTGTCGGGTGCTGCTGCCGCCACCATCTTCGGTAAAGTAATCAGGAAGTGAAGCCTTGCGGCTTCACTTCCTGGTTCCCTACTGCGCATGTGCGGCTTACTCTGCGCTATCCCACTGGTCCCCGCTATCTTCTGGGACCTGTGTGTCTCCCAGAAGACAGCGGGGGGGGGGGGGTAGAAGAAGGTGCCAGAAGTGGCGTAGATACCTGCGGGTAGCTCGGGTATCTATGCCCGGAAGTGGGAGCAAAATACCTGTATTAGGCTGGTATCTGTTCCCCCGCCCCCTGGAGAGGGGGGGGTTACCGAAAAAGCGCAAGTTCCATTTTTGGATGGAAGAAGAAACCCAGGAAGGCAAAACATAATCAGATTAAACTTAAAGTGGATGTAAACCCATGTCATAATGTAGAGAATAATATTTCCTTCCATTTGAGCCCAGTCTTGCCACAGATTTATTAGCCCTGAGCAATCCTCTTTTATTCAGTTAGAAAGATCTTGACAAAGTGCTGAAAACTTTGTCAAAAACGCCCCCTGGCTGTGAGTGACAGGTGATTTACATATCTCATGCACTAGCTTAAAAGAGGCACATCCTGTGTAATTACAAAAAGTGAGAAATCCACCCCTCCCCCACATAACAAATCCTATGATCAATGTATCCTCAGACACACACACTGCACTATAACAATCATCAGATCACTGGATGTTCTACTCTGCCCAGCTCTGACTACATACATCTCCCCTATATTCTTCTTGCTGTTCACTCGAGAATAAATTTGTTACTTTGGTCTGTGGATCTGTGGTCTGTGCCTGTCTCAGGCTAGTGCATGAGATATGTAAATCACCTGTCACTCACAGCAAGGGGGCGTTTTTGACAAAGTTTTCAGCACTTTGTCAAGATCTTTCTAACTGAACAATAAAAGAGGATTTCTCAGGGCTGGAGTAAATATGTGTGGCAAGACTGGGCTCAAATGAAAGGAAATCTTATTCTCTGCATTATGACATAATGGTTTACATCCACTTTAAGTTAAAGTGATTGCAAAGCAAATTTTTTCTGGTTTTGAATAGAGTGGAGGGGGATTAGAACACCTGTCAGTTTTTATGCTGTCAGTGTCCCCTTCTCTATTTGTCCTGTTTGCCATTATCATTGAAAGTGAAAGTAAAAGAAAATCTCAAATTTTTTGGTTGCCCCCAGGAAAGTAATAGAGGGGAAATCTTCCAATGGGGAAACCAGTTCTGGTGACCTGGGGGGTCCCCAAGAGATTCCCCTAATTTGGAGGGATTTCCTCTCACTTCCTGTTTTGGCTAAAGGACAGGAAGTGAAGGGGAATCTCCCTAATGCCACCCTGTGCTCTCATGTCTAGCAGTAGAACAAATACACTGTGCCCCTGGCTTGCACACATTTCTTTCTTAATGCAATTTTTCAAGCCTGCCAGATTTATTTTTTATTTTTTTTGGCCTTGTCTGATCCATGTTATTTTATTTTACTTGAAGCCCATAAACCTCCGCCTTTGTTCTAATGAAAACAGCAGTTCTGTAGTAAAGATTTTTGGTCTTCTACATTGAAGTTTACTTTTGGATATTGGAATTTATTGCAGTGAAATGTAATATACGTCCAAAGCTTTGCTGGTGATCTACGTTCTGTAAATCCTTTGTTTTCCTTAAAGGGGTTTTGTGTCCTGCAGCAATGAAAAATCTCTCATATGTACCGAGCCAAGAGAGCACAATTAACCACTTCCGACCGCCCCATAGCAGATTTACTGCTACAGGGTGGCTGCGCTGCGCAGATCGCGTATATATACATGATTCTGCACTTCCGGGTTTTGGGCACTGGTGCAGCAGGATCTGATCAGCGGGTCCCGAGGATGTCCTGCACTTCCTGTGGGTAACTTCAGAACGACCTGCATTGACTTTAGTTAAATAAGTCAGATGCAAGCCGCTATGAAATCACGCTGTGCGGCGCGGTTTCATTGTCGCGCGCCTTTAAAGCCGAGCCAGTGTGAACCTGCCCTTAGGGGCGTAAATATATATATACTGGAGGGGGACAGAAAAAAGAAGAGCTGATGTGAGGTGGATGGGGGTAGTGTCTCAGTCCCAATTAGTATGCATACAACAAAAATATTAAGCCCGCTGGACTTTTAATGAGTCACACCTATATAAAAAAATATGAAAAATGTATTAACAGACATTTAAAAACAAGACATGATACAGAAATTTGATAAATGTCAATGTGTGTGTGTGTGTGTGTATGTATATATATATATATATATATATATATATATATATATATACCATCTCTCCTCGAAAGTAAGACATCCCCCGAAAATAAGACCTACTTCCAGTTTTGCCTCTCGCTGTAATATAAGGCATCCCCCGATAATAAGGCATCCCCCAAACATAAGGCCTCCCCGATAATAAGGCCACCCCGGAATATAAGGCCCCCGAAGCTACCGTAAGGCGTCTGACTCCTCTGGACCATAGCGGCGGGCACCGCCGCGCAGCTCACTGATTGCCTGCAGCGCAGCCGGAGCTGTTCAGGCAGTGCGAGGACTCTTTAAATCAGTGAGCTGCGGCCGGCTCTCTGGATGACGAGTGACGTCCCTAAAGTTGCGCAGGGGGACATCACTCCTCATCAGAGAGCCTGCGCTGCCACCAGGACAAGCTGCCGCCTTCTGCCGCCTGCTGCTCGCTTTGCCCTGACAGAGTCTGGCTGACTCACAGTAAGACGGTGAGTGAGTCGCGCGGGGCAGGAGTCAGGCACATTGTGTGCAATTTGGCCGCCACAGACACACAGGGAAAAATAAGACATCCCCTGAGACCTAGCGCATCATTGGGAGCAAAAATTAATATAAGACAATGTCTTACTTTCGAGGAAACAGGTTGTGCTCGCCACGCTTCGCTTGCCACGCTTCGGGCACGGCCTCGCTTCGCTCGACTCTTTTTAATTCTAACTCTATGTCCACTTGAATGGTGGAGCTTGAACCTGGACTCACGGCGCAGGCGCCGTCCCATCTTCGGATATTTTCGAAATGTGCGTGGCGTCCGTACTGCGCATGCGCAGTACACAGCAGACAGTATCCCAGGGGGGACACTATCCGACAGGACACCGGCTCTAAGTATTTTGCTTCTTAGCAGACTTCAGCTGTGCAGAGATCACCAGGTGGAAGAGGTGGACTTGGGCATTAGAGGGTTGGAGTCTGCCATCCATTACTCTTGTTCATTTCATTCTGCAAATTACACTAAGGAGTTTACGACTTGAACACCTCATTGAAATGCCCTGAAAAGAAGTGGATTTCATTGCCGCGCCGCAAAAGTTTGCAGTCTTTTTCTCTGAAGACCCGCTTATCGGGAGAGGGCAGAACCCCATCTCTAATCCTCCATCTAATTTCTGATGCTCAGTGGCGGGTTCAGCGCGGAGCAGTCCCAGCTGGTGCAGGAAGTGTCACGTGAAGCGTGGGCATAAACACAGAGCAGGGAACTACAGAAAGCGGCACTGTCTGGGATTTGACTAATGATCCCTTTTGCTGCTGCTCTTTCTCCCCAGTAAATTTCACGATGGGATGTGATGTCAGGAGTTGTCATACAATCATGCTCCTTCGCTGAAGCATTCAGTGGGCTGTGAAAGAGGCAGGTTCAATGATTTTAAACTCATTTTAAATACGTACAGCCTAATAATTCCCTCGGAACAAGCAGTGATATTGAGTTGTGGATTAACACTGTGTATTTTCATATTGATTGAAAAGTAAATCGACAGCCTCTGCTTATGGTGAATCTTTTGAGTTTATTCAGAAACGGAATAACTGAACCACGGAGCCATGGAAGGAGGTGGCCTGGTCTGATGAATCACGTTTTCTTATACATCAGGTGTCTCCAAACTGTGATTTGAGGGCCGGATGTGGCCCTTTGCTAGACTTTATCTGGCCCTTTAAGGCACTATTCCTCCCACTGACACCTACTATGGGCACTATTTGTTTTACTGATATCAATGATGGGGCACTACTCCTGCTCACCACCAACCCTGCAGCCATGTTTATTCTCACTGATGCTAGCCGTGGGAGATTTTCTACCCCCCCCCCCCCCACTGGCCACAACCCAGCCCCCCTAAAGTCTGAAGAACCGTAAACTGGCCCTTTGTTTGAAAAGTTTGGAGACCCCTATTTTACACCATGTGGCTGGATGGGCGCATCACTTACCTGGGGAAGAGATGGCATCAGGATGCAGTATGGGAAGAAGGCAAGCCAGCGGAGACAGTGTGATGCTTTGTGCAATGTTCTGCTGAGAAACCTTGGATTCTGACATTAATGTGACTGTGACTTGACATGTACCACCTTCCTAAACACTGTCGCAGACCAAATACACCCTTTCATGGAAACCATATTCCCTGATGGCAGTGGCCTCCTTCAGCATGGTAATGCGCCCTGCCACAATACAAAATTTGTTCAAGAATGGTTTGAGGAACTGTCAGCCCTTCCTTCTCTGAGCTGGCCGCTCAGCTGTCGGCTAATTGCCAGCTCCGATCTCTCCACAGTGACTCACCTGTTGATGATATCCTGCCCGTCAGTCCTGCTTACTTAAGCTGTCCAGTCCAGATGATCTCTGCCTTCGCCTTGGTCACACCTCTAGAGACGCTCTCCTGTGTTCCTGTTAGACTTGCTTGGCTTATGTTCCTTCTGGCTCCAGATGCTACTTGCTGTTCTACTATGCTGATCTCTGGCTCCCTGATATTTTGTCTTGTCTGACTATCCGTACCGGTTCCTGAAACTCTGACTATTTTTTGACTACGTTGATTCTGTTTACCTTTTTTTATTATTATTAAACAAGTGTGATTTAACTGTACTTCTGTCTCGGTCTGATTCATGGTTTCTGACAGGAACACAACAAAGAGTTTGAGGTGTTGACTTTGCCTCCAAATTCTCCAGATCTCAATCCAGTTGAGCTGTGGGATCTGCTGGAAAAACGAGGCTGATCCATGGAGGCCCCACCTCACAACTTACAGGACTTAAAGGATCTGCTGCTGACAGCTTGGTGCCAGATACCACAGCATACTTTCAGAGTTGTAGTGACGTCCATGCCTTGAGGGGTCGCTAGGGCTTTTTTGGTGACGAAAGGGGGACCTACTCAATGATAGGTGGGTGGTCATAAAGTTATGGCTGATTGGTGCAAGCGTTCTCAGCGGCTGAAAGCTGCGAGAAAGGCCGAAGGCAACCGGGAACGGCCAATGGCGCCAATTTTAAAACTGCAGTGACACAGATATGTCACTGCAGTTTAACTGCAGCCTGGGCAAGGCTGCAAATGTCACTAAGGAGGCTGCAGATGACACTGAGAAGGCTGCAAGGCTGCAAATGACACTGAGAAGGCTGCAAGGCTGCAAATGACACTGAGAAGGCTGCAAGGCTGCAAATGACACTGACAAGCATGCAGATTGACGCTGTGCAAGGCTGCATTGATGGGCATTTAAATGTACGTTTTTTTTCCTTTTAAAACGTTTCTTTCCTTAACATTTCCTCCTAAACTTGGGGTGTGTGTTATACGCCGACGCGTGTTATACGCCGATAAATACGGTCATTTCTTTATCAGTCCTAGCTCACAGAAGATGATACAAACTCTATAGAAGTATAATTCAGTAAGTCGGTGCGAGAAAAGCTTAAAGGGTAAGTTCACCTTTACCCCCCTACAGTACAGCAGTGACCCGGGGGACCCGGCGCTATCCCCTTCTCGGCAGCGGCTGTCATAGCCGAGCAGAGTGAAGCCACCTCCCCCTCCTCCTGCATGCACAGCACTGTGTAGACTTAAAGGAGGAAGGGGAGGCGGCTTCACTCTGCTCGACTGTGACAGCCGCGGCGCTGCCAAGAGCCGTGAATACTGAGAGAACATGATCATTGCGCCGGGTCCCGGGTCACTGCCGACAGGTGTCTCGCACCTCCCCCCCAAAATGCCACTGCCTCGGGCTCTCCCCATGTGTGTTTTCTGAGGTACATTATGGGTCTGAAGGGGTGGGGGTCTTTACTGTAGGAGGGGTCTTTACTGTAGGGGGGTTCTGTACTGTAGGGGGTCTTTACTGTAGGGGGGTCTTGTACTGTAGGGGGGGGTCTTGTACTGTAGGGGGGGTCTTGTACTGTAGGGGGGGGGGGGTCTTGTACTGTAGGGGGGGTCTTGCACTGTAGGGGGGTCTTGCACTGTAGGGGGTCTGCACTGTAGGGGGGGTCTGCACTGTAGGGGGGTCTTGTACTGTAGGGGGGTTCTGTACTGTAGGGGGGTTCTGTACTGTAGGGGGGGTCTTGTACTGTACACGGATATGTCACTGCAGTTTAACTGCAGCCTGGGCAAGGCTGCAAATGTCACTAAGGAGGCTGCAGATGACACTGAGAAGGCTGCAAGGCTGCAAATGACACTGAGAAGGCTGCAAGGCTGCAAATGACACTGAGAAGGCTGCAAGGCTGCAAATGACACTGACAAGCATGCAGATTGACGCTGTGCAAGGCTGCATTGATGGGCATTTAAATGTACGTTTTTTTTCCTTTTAAAACGTTTCTTTCCTTAACATTTCCTCCTAAACTTGGGGTGCGTGTTATACGCCGACGCGTGTTATACGCCGATAAATACGGTCATTTCTTTATCAGTCCTAGCTCACAGAAGATGATACAAACTCTATAGAAGTATAATTCAGTAAGTCGGTGCGAGAAAAGCTTAAAGGGTAAGTTCACCTTTACAGAAAAATCTGTAAGGTGAACTTACACAGGTCCCCCTCCCCCCCCCCCCCCCCCGGTCCCGCTGACCTGGACCGCGGCAATCTCCGGTTCTAAGCCCCAGTATATCCTCGCCAGGAGTCCGGGGCTTAATCCTGTATAACAATAATAATAAAAATAACTTCTATCAACCAGGTTCCTCCCGTGTAGGGACTCAAATTGCACATTGCTTGGGTTGACAATATGAAGTCTCTCTATGCATTTCACAGGGCTCATCCCCAACTTCCTCAGGAGAAATAAAATACAAAGATCAAAAATTGTGCTATGCAGTGTTACCTTGTATCCAAAGAAGATTGTTTGCGTTTGTTCTCTCCTTGAATACAAGGTAACACTGCATAGCACAATTTTTGATCTCTTTATATTCTCTCTTCCTGAAGAAGCGGGGGGTTGAGCCGTGTAGAGAGACTTCATATTGTCTTCCCAAGTGAAGTATAACTCCCGGGAGGTATGTTTTTGTGTAGTTTTTTTTTTATGTATGGAACTTTTATAGTGATCAAGTTTTAATATTTTTGTAAAAATGTAATTATATGGGGGTGGTCATTGCCCTTATGATATTTGTAGTGTGTAGTCTTCCTGGGGCACCTCAAAATTCCATTTTGTGGTTGGGCATTTTTTTTAGAGTCTACAATTCTAGGATGTGGTGCTCCTTTCTTTTTCCTTTTTTTTTTCATAGTTTGGGACTTTCCAATTTTAAGCATTTGCGTTCATCTGCAATGTAACTAGATTTTCTGGGTTAACCACTTGCCGACCAGCTCACACATTTACGTTGGCAAAGTGGCTCGTACACGCGAATCGCCGTACCTGTGCGGCCGCTCCTTTAAGAGCCATAGCAGCCATGCGCGCGCAGCCGGTGGGGGCCCAATGCGCGTGGCACGAGAAAACACACAAATGTGTAAACACACAAATCCCCGTTCTGACAGGAGAGGAGAGACAGATCTGCTGTTCCTACGGTTTCGGAACAGCGATATGTCTCCTCCTCCAGTCAGTCCCATTCCCCCCACAGTTAGAAACACTCATGAGGGAACACATTTAACCCCTTGATCGCCCCCTAGTGTTAACCCCTTCCCGGCCAGTGACATTTACACAGTAATCAGTACATTTTTATAGCACTGATAGCGGTATAAATGTCAGTGGTCCCAAAAAAGTGTCGGATCTGTCCGACCGCAATGTCGCAGTCCTGCAAAAAATTGCAGATCACCGCCATTACTAGTAAAGAAAAAAATTATAAAAATTTCTCTAAATCTATCCCCTGTTTTGTAGACGCTTTAACTTTTGCGCAAACCAATCAATATACGCTTATTGCAATTTTTTTTTTTTTTTTTACCAAACATATGTAGAAGAATACATATTGTCCTAAACTGATGAAGACATTTTTTGGGGATATTTATTATAGCAAAAAGTAAAAAATATTGTTGTTTTTTTTTTTAATTGTCGCTGTTTTTTTGTTTATAGCGCAAAAAATAAAGCCGCAGAGGTGATCAAATACCTCTAAAAGAAAGCTCTATTTGTTGGGAAAAAAAAGGCGTCAATTTTGTTTGGGTGCAACATCGCACATGCAATTGTCAGTTAAAGGGGTTGTCTGACTATGACTATTGCAAAAAATGGCCTGGTCATTAAGGAGGAAAATCTTCCGGGGCTGAAGTGGTTAATATGGTTTTCTCCCTGCCTCATCAAATACTCCCATAGAGGACAGGTACACAAGACCACCACACTTGTGCAGGGATTGCTGTAAATATAAATGTAATGGAATATGACCAGGCTGGATTCTACATCAGCCATGTTAAACATATGATTCTGTGGTGTACATTACCTACTCATGACTGCTGCACTCTGTCTGCTGTGCTGTTTAATACATACTCCTAACTTCTCCACTCTGTATACACATTACATACTCCTGACCTCTTTATGCTGTGCTGTATGTTATATACTCCTGACTGCTGTGCTTTGTGCTGTACGTTACTGTGACAGACCCAACCAGGACAAGGGCTGCTGGAGGGGACTGCAGGCTAGTGTCTTGCCTGCTGACTATGGGCCCTGGCGTTTGAGGGGGGCTCTCTACTTTTAGGAGGTGTGTGCCTGGGGGACCTTTGCATGAGTTTTACTTCATATTCATCCATGTCTCCACAAAACATACTAACTCTGGGAACTGGAGGACCCGGATACAGATTTGGGGCCTTTATGCCCAAACCAGCATTGACTGCTTGAACTCCCCCACCCCCACCCTAGACTTTAATAAATGGACACTTACCTGTCCTGCAGTCCCTCGATGTCGGCACTGCAGCTGATGTCTCCATCAGCTGTCGGGAGCTGACACCGCCATTGCTGGTAAGGTGACCCGGCAGTGTAGCCTTTCGGCTTCACGCCGGGAACCCTACTGCGCATGCGCGAGGCCCCGCTTCTCTCTCCTATTAGCCCGACGGCCGAGGGAGGAGGAGGAGGGAGCCCCGCGGTGACTTCAGCGGCCAGACTTCCGGAAGTGGGAAAGGATACCTGTCAAAGACAGGTATCCTGTCCCCCCTCCCCCCCCCCCCCCCGAAAGGTGCCAATTGTGACACCGGAAGGGGGGAGGAATCCGATGAGCGGAAGTTCCTCTTTAGGGTGGAGCTCCACTTTAATATAATCGGCTCAAAACAACCTGATGCTGGGGATTCCTGCTATAATCTGTTTACTAAGGCGTTGTCTTTCTCTCAAGGTATCGTTTCCCCATTGTGTGCCTCCTAGGTGTGAATTCCCATTGTTAATTGAGTCACCTATTGTTTCTGTCTGTCTGCTAATCCTTTTAGAGATTTTGACGATCCTAGGCAGTGGTGGTTGGTGCTCCATTTTGTAGGGGGGGGGGGGGGGGGGGGGGGGGGGGTGGCCAGTGGCAAACAATGATTAGAGCCACAATTGAAGTTGTGATGACACCGCTGTCTAATAGTTTGACCTCCAGATAATGCACTTAGTGAATGACCTCTCTTTGTCTGTTGGCTCCTTTCTAATTTAAAAAATGACCAAATTTAGTGCCCAATGCAGTTGTATTCTGTTTTATTATTAGTTGGTCATTACTGGAAGCATCTGCTAGTAAACTTGAAGGACGGCTCTCTACGCTGAACTCTTATTTTACATAAACTCAGTTTTTCTGGAGATACTTGGCGAAGATTGTTTGAAGTCACTTTTGTTACTGTCATTGATAGTTTCACATGGTCAGCCCAATGATTTCAATTCTCTGGAGTATTTTTGAAGTTCTCTCAACTCTTTAATAGTTTTTAAACGCTTACATGAGTACTGAACACATTTAGTAGGTTTATTAAAACTTTGAGGTTAATTAAGCTCATCTTGTTTATTTTAGGGAATTCCCCTGATGAGTAAATTTAGTTCAGTCCAATTAATGTATTAAAAGAAAACCATGAATATACAATTTCTAATCCTTTGTGAAAAGGACAGAATCCCTTTTTGAAATCGTTTTTCATTACTATTAAATGCCACATGCTACCCTTTTTTAGTAAATGGATAGGCTAAATTTTGAATGATGTCACCGCTCTCTAGTGAATGGATAGGCTGCATTCTCAGTAATGTCACCGGTCTCTAGTGATTGGATAGGCTGCATTATCAGTGATGTCACCGGTCTCTAGTGAATGGATAGGTTGCATTCTCAGTAATGTCACTGGTCTCTAGTGAATGGATAGGCTGCATTCTCAGTGATGTCACTGGTCTCTAGCGAATGGATAGGCTGAATTCTCAGTGATGTCACCGGTCTCTAGTGAATGGATAGGCTGAATTCTCAGTAATGTGAAAGATGATGTTACGCCGAGAATCGTGATCTTTATTCTAAGCTAAAAAAATAGTGATTCTCATTTTATCCAGAATCGTGCAGCTCTACAGCCACTACATCTAATGATTTGTAAGCTGCAAAATATTACATTTTTGGTTTGGGGCTTAATACCGATTTAAGGACTGATAAGGTTTATTTTTCCTACTGTCCCTGATAGGGTTAATCACTGTGTGTAATATTGGTCCGAATCAGTAGTTGGGCATTTCCTGACCCTATGTGAATATCGCTGTGCGTCGGATTACTATTATGTTACCCTGAAGAGAAGGCATTGTTTTCTCCGAAAATGCTTTGAGTTTTATTAAGGGATTTTAAATACATTTTGGAGGTTTTTATTTCAGTCCCCCCATGAGATCAAGTTTTATGATTCATCTAGCCCTGCGGATACCAAACATTCAGAGCGCTGTTGCTGCGGATTGCTAACCCGGCAATTACTTCAGGTGAGCCTTTCCATGTTGGTGTTTAATCTGTATTATAATTGATACCCTTAGAAAGAATACTGTTTTCTCTGCCGGAAACATTGTCAGTATGTGCTGAAGAGTAATCTGCAGACTTATCCACCACTGATCCTTTACCTGTCGGGGGTGTATTGCCTGATTGCTGTGGTGCACACTTAAGTAAGCAGTCAATGTTTTATTTAAATATACCCGCGAATCTACTGGTATTCTTAGAGGCACCTGTGTACCTTGTATTTTTATACAAAATCAGGTAGGCTATATGCTCAGTGATGTCACTGGTCTGTAGTACATACATAGTCAGTCAGTGATGTCACTTGTCCTTAGTGAATGGATAGGCTGAATTCTTCTCATGTCATCTTCTCTAGGGAATTGACAGGCTGCATTCTCAGTGATGTCACTGGTCTCTAGTGAATGGATAGGCTGCATTCTGAGTGATAGAAAAATGTGGGGCCAGTCCACAAAATGTATGAAAAGAGTGTTATTATAGATATCGTACCATCATCCAATTTTTCCATCCGCATTCTCAGTGATGTCACCAGACTCTAGTGAATGGATAGACTGCATTCTCAGTGATGTCACCGGTCTCTAGTGAATGGATAGGCTGCATTCTCAGTGATGTCACTGGTCTCTAGTGAATGGATAGGCTGCATTCTCAGTGATGTCACCAGACTCTAGTGAATGGATAGGCTGTATTCTCAGTGATGTCACTGGTCTCTAGTGAATGGATAGGCTGCATTCTCAGCGATGTCACTGGTCTCTAGTGAATGGATAGGCTGTATTCTCAGTGATGACACCGGACTCTAGTGAATGGATAGGCTGTATTCTCAGTGATGTCACTGGTCTCTAGTGAATGGATTGGCTTTCTCAGTGATGTCATCAGTCTCTAATGAATGGATAGGCTGCATTCTCAGTGATGTCACCGGTTTCTAGTGAATGGATAGGCTCCATTCTCAGTGATGTCACCAGTCTCTAGTGAGTGGATAGGCTGTATTCTCAGTGATGTCACCGGTCTGTAGTGAATGGATAGGCTGCATTCTCAGTGATGTCACCGGTCTCTAGTGAATGGATAGACTGCATTCTCAGTGATGTCACCGGTCTCTAGTGAATGGATAGGCTCCATTCTCAGTGATGTCACCGGTCTCTAGTAAATGGATAGGCTGTACTTTCAGTGATGTCATCGGTCTCTAGTGAATGGATAGGCTGTACTCTCAGTGATGTCATCGGTCTCTAGTGAATGGATAGGCTGCATTCTCAGTGGTGTCACCGGTCTCTAGTGAATGGATAGGCTGCATTCTCAGTGATGTCACCAGTCTCTAGTGAATGGATAGGCTGTATTCTCAGTGATGTCATTGGTCTCTAGTGAATGGATAGGCTGCATTCCCAGTGATGTCACCGCTCTCTAGGGAATAGATAAGCTACACTCTCAGACTGAATTTTCATAAAATAAAAGTTCTGGCTTATTTCTCTTGTTTAGTAGAATGATTTTCTAAAAAAATTGTGGATTTCTTCGTCCTGTGGTGCTGACGTCTGAATTTTAAACTTAAATAAATCACATTGCCAGAAAAGTTCTGTGCAGAGTTCACGTTTGCAGAGACTTAAATCGCAGCCCATAAATGAAAACCTGAACATTTGACCAAGTACTGTAACTCCTTTTACTTCGCCGCAATCAATTCAGCATCATTTAATAAACCTTTCAAAGAATTAGCAACCCCATAATGTACATGACATTAATTTTTACAGGCTTTTAGACATAATTTAGACAAACAGAGCTAATGGGGCATGTTTACTGAGAAGCTGCATAATAGTGACGCTGCAGAATGCAGATCAAGAAGGGATAGCTGTGCGATCGGCTCGGCGGTGTGCGGCAGCCGAGATGTCCCTGAGCGAAAGTGCTTTCCCACCGCAGTGCAAAGCCGGCATCGGAGGCTGAATGTCATTAGGACTTTTTTATGATGCCCTTTGTACTTCCTTTGCTATAAAATTCACAACCGGGTAGCTCTGAGAGTCCCTGTAACCCAGTAAAAATGACGGATGGCAACCTCTGTTCTTTAGACATTTAACGGACTCTGGCTGAGTGAATCCACCCTTCTCCTGCCAGTGAGATTGAAGGGGGGCCACCGAGCACACATCAAAATAAATGCGATTTTAGCTTTTCGATCTGCGCTGGGTCATTTCCATTTAACCTTAGTGTGCCTTTTGTGTTTGTAGATCTTTGCTGTAAAGTCAGCTGTAATAAATGTTATGTCGTTTTAAAACGGGACTCCGGCCTTCCCCCTCAGTCTTGCACGCTTGTACCGGCCCTTCTCCTGGAGTGAAATGGCTTGCTCTGATTTCACTGCACACTGTGAGCTTCTTACATTGTGCATTAGATGCTGAAGCAAATCGGATAGAGCCCATTTCCTGGCTGGAGGACGTCCAGTATCATCAAACCTTTCTGCAGCCTGACATTTCCTGGCCCGCCCATTTCATTTATTGGAATCGTGAGGGCTAAGCATCACATGCAGGCATTCCCTAGGGCTGTCTGCATGCAAATATAGCCTGCCTAGGACTGCCCACTCCTCCAGATTAAATTTCCGCCCATTTAGGCATTTTGATATTTGCATAACTCCTCCCAGGAGCCAGCCCACTGCTTGCATGAGGGCTCTTGAGGCAGGGTGCTGTGATGTTTTCAGGAAGCTATGTACAGCACCCTGCCGGCCTAGGGATGCCACCTCATACCTTTAAACCCGAACACATATGAATCACACGGGTTCTGAGGCTAATTAAATGCAGATGAGGCACCAAGTGAGTTTAATTACCACCTTATTCAGCCACAGAACCTGTGTAATTAATATGTGTTCGGGTTTAAAGGGATGAGGTGGCAACTCTATGCCGGCCCCTCCCACCAGCCATGATCTTGCCCCCTTAAAGAGGGAGTCCGGCGAAAATTATATTTTTTAAAAGTCAGCAGCTACAAATACTGCAGCTGCTGACTTTTAAAATAAGGACACTCACCTGTCACAGGTTCCAGCGATGTCGGCACCCGAGGCCGAACCGTCCCTCAGATGCCTCCGCCGCCATCTTGGTTATGGGAATCAGGAAATGAAGACTTGCGGCTTCAGTTCCCGGTTCAATACTGCGCATGCGCAACTCGCGCAATGCAATAGGAATGCTCCACGCTGTCTTTGGGACCCGCGTGTGTCCCTGCAGACAGCGCGGTGGGACAGGAAGAGGCGTAGACTCCCGTGGGAGTCTATGCCTGGAAGTGGGTGCAAATACCTGTCTTAGACAGGTATCTGCACCCCACTCCCCCCTGAAAGGTGCCTAATGTGACACGGGAGGGGGGCAGGGTTTCCGATGAGCGGAAGTTCCACTTTAGGGTGGAACCCCGCTTTATTGACCAGCCGTCCTGCTTTAAGTGACAATTGCACAGTCATGTGACGCTGTACCCAAATAAAATTGATGTCCTTTTTCCCCACAAATAGAGCTTTTTTTTTGGTGGTATTTGATCACCTCTGCAGTTTTTATTTTTTGCGCTATAAATAAAAAAAGAGCGACAATTTAAAAAAAAAATATATATATATATATATATATATATATATATATATTATTTTTTTTTTTTTACTTACTGATATAATAACCAAAAAAAATATATAAAAAAACTAATTTATTCATCAGTTTAGGCCGATATATATTCTTCTGCATATTTTTGGTAAAAAAAAAAAATGGCAATAGGCGTATATTGATTGGTTTGCGCAAAAGTTATCGTGCCTACAAACTATGGGATATATTTAGGGACTTTTATTGTTTTTACTGGTAATGGCGGCGATCTGTGATTTTTTAGCGGGACTGCGACATTGTGGTGGACAAATCTGACCCCAAATTACACTTTTTGGGGACCAGTGACATTATTACATTGCTCAGTGCTATAAAAATGCACTGATCAATGTAAAAATGACACTGGCAGGGAAGGGGTTAACACTAGGGGGTGATCAAGGGGTTAAGTGTGTTCCCTGGGTGTGTTCTAACTGTAGGGGGGATGGGCTACCAGGGACATGACAGAGATCTACGTCGGCAAAGTGGCAGGGGTGCGCAAAACAACAAACCCATACGTTGCAGAGTCATCGGCGGGCGCCGCAGGAGCATGCCCGCAGGTCCCTCGGACTCGATGTCCGCCGTTGGCCCGCAATAGTGGCACGGAGAGGCAGAACGGGGAGATTCCTATGTAAACAAGGCATTTCCCTGTTCTTGGCTAGCATCATGAGAGGGATCTACTGCTCCCAGTGATCTCTGTTATGTTCTAGTGAGCCCATCCCACTCCCTAGTGTTTAACCCCTTCCCTGCCAGTGACATTTACACAGTAATCAGTTCATTTTTATAGCACTGATTGCTGTATAAATGCCAACGGTCCCAAAATAGTGTCAAAAGTGTCCGATCTGTCTGCCGCAATGTCGCAGTCATGATAAAAATCACAGATCGCTGCCATTACTAATTAAAAAAATAAAATAAAAATGCCATAAATCTATCCCCTATTTTGTACTCTATAACTTTTGCGCAAAAACCAATTAACCACTTAAGAACCGCCTCCTGCACATTTACGTTGGCAGAATGGCACGGCTGGACACATCAACGTACAGGTACGTTGCCCTTTAAGAGCCCAACCGTGGGTCGCGCGCTGGTCCTGAGCTCCGTGACCGTGGCCTGGGACCCGCGGACTCGATCGCCGCTGGTGTCCCGCGATCGGGTCACAGCTGAAGAACGGGGAGAGGTAAGTGTAAAGAAACCTCTCCCCGTACTTCCTAGTGAGACTGTCACTGATCGTCTGTTCCCTGTCATCGGGAATCAGTGAAAATCATCAAAAATGGCCGATGTGTCCGCCATAATGTTGCAGTCACAATAAAAATCGCTGACCGCCGCCATTACTAGTAAAAAAAAAATATTAATAAAAATGCTATAAAACTATCCCCTATTTTGTAAACGCTATAACTTTTGCGCAATTAATCAATAATCGCTAATTGCAATTTTTTTTACCAAAAATATGTAGAAGAATACGTATCGGCCTAAACTGAGGAAAAAAATGTTTTTTATATATTTTTGGGGGATATTTATTATAGCAAAAAGTAAAAAAAATATAGATTTTTTTTTCAAAATTGTCGCTCTATTTTTGTTTATAGCGCAAAAAATAAAAACCGCAGAGGTGATCAATTACCACCAAAAGAAATCTCTGTGGGGAAAAAAGGACTCCAATTTTGTTTGGGAGTCACGTCGCATGACCGCGCAATTGTCAGTTAAAGCGACGCAGTGCCCAATCGCAAAAAGGGGCCTGGTCCTTTGGCTGCAAATTGGTCCGGGGCTTAAGTGGTTAATATTCGCTTATTGTGTTTTTTTTTTGTTTTTGTTTTTTACCAAAAATATGTAGAAGCATACGTATCGGCCTAAACCGAGGAATAAATTAGCTTTTTTATATATTTTTTGGGGATATTAAAAAATATTGCTTTTTTTTTTTTTTTTAATTGTCTTTTTTTGTTTATGGTGCAAAAAAATAAAAAATTTGCAGAGGTGATTAAATAACAGCAAAAGAAAGCTCTATTTGTCTATTTGTGGGGGGAAAAGTACGGCAATTTTGCTTGGGCATAGCATCGCACGACCGCGCTACTGTCAGTTAAAGCGACGCAGTGCCGTATCACAAAAAATGGCCTGATCATTAAAAGGGGAGGGCCAGCCGGAAAAAAAAAAAATTAAAAGTCAGCAGCTACAAACACTGTAGCTGCTGACTTTTAATAAGCAGACTTGCCTGTCCTGGGTGCCTGCGATGTCGTCCGCCCGAGACCGATCGTCCCTCGGGTCTTGGTTCCCGGTGCCGCCATTCCACCTAAGGGAAACGGGCAGCGCAGCCTTGCTGGCTTCACTGCCCGTTTCCTACTGCCCATGCGCGAGTCGTCGCGCGGGGCTTTGTGAATGGGGAACGCGATGTGTTGTGGGACACACAGTTCCCATAACACACCGCGCCCCATTCACTAGAAGACGGCGATAGGAGCAGAAGACAGAACAGCTGCGCGGAACAAGAAGAGGCAGATTAGGACGATCTGCCTAGCAACAGCCATTTCTGGTAAGTAAAAAAAAAATATATATATATATATATATATATATATATATATATATATATATATATATTTTTTTTTTTTCATTTTAAATTTTTATTAACATTTTTATGAAGTTTTGTTTTTCAGGGTGGCCCTCCACTTTAAGGGGGAAATTATGGTTTTCTCCCTGCCGCATCAAATACTCCCATAGAGGTGATTAAATAACACCAAAAGAAAGCTCTATTTGTGGGGGAAAAAGTACGGCAATTTTGCTTGGGCACAGCATCGCACGACCGCACTACTGTCAGTTAAAGCGACGCAGTGCCGTATCGCAAAAAAAGGCCTGATCATTAAGGGGGAAAATCTTCCGGGGCTGAAGTGGTTAATATGGTTTTCTCCCTGCCTCATCAAATACTCCCATAGAGGTGATCAAATACCACCAAAAAAAAGCTCTATTTGTATGGGAAAAAAGTACGGCAATTTAGTTTGGGGACAGCATCGCACGACCGCACAATTGTCAGTTAAAGTGACGCAGCGCCGAATCGCAAAAAAAAAGGGCCTGGTCAGGAAGGGGGTAAATCCATCCGGGGCTGAAGTGGTTAATATACAATTGCCAATTGAGCTCATATTGTGCTTTGTGTTAAAGAATCAATCGGGTATTTTGTTGCTTAGAATCCGAGTTTCTCTTCTGTTGTTGAAGAATGAAAGACTCAGATTCCATGGAAATTTTTCTTACAGAATGGGTTTTCTACCTCTTGACATTTCTTGGTTATTTGGGATAGGACTGGTGTAAAATAGGACCTGACACTGACACAGATGGCTGTGAAGATCCTCGGATTGCATTGCCTGTCTCCGTCGTTGCTTAGCAGCCCCTTCCTACACTTTGTATGTCAATTGTTCCAACATTGTATCAGCTGCCTAACCGTCCTTCATTTGTAAACAGAATACCAATTTCTTTTCCAGCCAGTGATTGGCTGACGGGGAGGGCACAGTGACTTCAGTCAGTATATGACTTTGGCCATATATTGTGGCAATTGTTACCCAAAAAAAAAATTCATCCCAGGACAGAGAAGGGCAGGACAGAGGTCACGGAGGACACGCAATGTTCCAGCACAGGACAAATTCTCTCAAGTAGCAAACTGATGACATCATCCCAACCTAGACCAGAGCTAAAAAAAACGCATATGTAAAAAATAGCCCGCTGCTGGAAATTTTGACACGCTAAGTATTTATTTGTGCAGGAAAAACAGAAATGGAAGGCGCGCAGACCTAGTGCATTACCAAAGATAATTTAATAATAAAAATTGTTTTATATAAAAGCGGGTACTCACAAAATGCAACTGACAAAAGGCCATAAAAACAATGCATGGACATGCACAGAACACGGGATACAGCTTACGCGTTTCGGGGGGTGCACCCCCTTCCTCAGAGCTAGGCTAGTCTCGTACACCATGGGCAAGCCTATTTATTTGTGCAGACCTCTAAAGTTAGGCCCCTTTCACACTGGGGCGGGAGCGGCGTCGGCGGTAAAGCATCGCTATATTTAGCGCTCCTTTACCATCGTTTTACCCGCGGTATTCGGCCGATAGCGGTGCGGTTTTAACCCCCGCTAGTGGCTGAAAATGGGTTAAAACACCCCGCAAAGCGGGGCTTTGCCGGCGGTATTGCTGCGCTGTCCCATTGATTTCAATGGGTAGGAGCGGTGAATACACGGCTCCTTCACCGCTCCAAAGATGCGGCTTGCAGGACTTTTTTTACCGTCCTGCTAGCGCACCGCTCCAGTGTGAAAGCCCTTCTTCATCAATTTAGGCCAATAAGTATTCTGCATGTTTTTGGTAAAAAAATCCCAATAAGCATCTATTGGTTGGTTTGCGCAAAAGTTAGTTGATTTTTTATTGATTTTACTTGGCGACAATCAGTGACTTACAGCGGGACTGTGACATTGCGGGGGCAAATCGGACACTTATTTTTGACACTTTTTTGGGGACCAGTGACACTAATACAGTGATCAGTGCTAAAAAATATACACTGCCACTGTTTAAATGACACTGGCAGGGAAGGGGTAAACATCATGGGCGATCAAAGGGTTCAATGTGTCCCTAGGGAGTGCTTTGTAACTGTGGGAAGACAGAGATGTGTGTTCCTGCTTAGCAGATACACAGGATCTGTATCTTCCCTACTGACAGAATGATGATCTGCCTTGTTTACATTCGTTCTGCCTCTCCCGGAAATGATCGGCGGGTTCCGGCGGACATCGGGTCATCCGGACGTGCTGATTAGCTCCTGAGGTGTCCAATCACATCGACAGCCTGTCGCGGGTGGCGCGCCCCAGACCTGGAATTTCAGAGTTACGGACCTGTATGTGATTCTGCACACAAGAGCCTCTACCCTGCAGTACAGGTACGTGGGGCGGCCAGAAAGGGGTTAAGCTTGTAAACAAAAAGTGCCAGAAAAGGCCCGGTCGGCGCGTGGATATGGTATAATGGTCGGGTGTTCACATACTTTTAGCCACGCTGTATAAAAAAAGCCAAGACTCATTTTGATTGATTTGCACTGCTGCCTTTTCATTGTGTGCTTCCTCTGCTGCTTCAATCCTTGCCGAAAAATCAGATTTTCCAGGTAGAAGGCTATTCTGCAAAGTACACGATATCTCTGTGTTCAGACTGACACCTGGGTATATTTTCTTTTTAATGACTAACAAGCAGCAGCTCCAGAGCCGGCTGACCCGCAATACCTCTGTGATTGACAAGTACCGGCTCTGCGAAATCGTCGCCAACACAGAAGTGACCAGGCTGACCTGCTGGATGTCATCTTCTGCAGATTCCTTTCTGCGCTCATAATGCGGCTCAGCATGGCGCTGGGTCTGTCCGCTGAAGCCCATCTGTTCCCTGTCTACAGATGTAATGTGTTTATGTGACTGGACTTCACTAGAGGATAGTCTGCTGGTATATATGTATCAACAGTTACAGAATCATCCCCAGGCTCGGTAGAAACAGATATTTAGCCTGAGAGGTGGGGCTGGACCTTGTCTAGTCAGAGAACACTTTGTACTCACTGAAATAAATACAAGGCGTTGCGTGATTGGTGGCTGTGCTGAGCAAGTGACCCCCTGTGTTCATTATGCAGGACGACAGCTGCTCAGCACAAGACCCAGAAAACAGCACCCCCTGTGTTCACTATGCAGAAGGACAGCTGCTCAGCACAAGACCCGGAAAACAGAACCCCCTGTGTTCACTATGCAGAAGGACAGCTGCTCAGCACAGGACCCAGAAAACGGCACCCCCTGTGTTCACTATGCAGAAGGACAGCTGCTCAGCACAGGACCCAGAAAACGGCACCCCCTGTGTTCACTATGCAGAAGGACACGTGCTCAGCACAAGACCCTGAAAACAGAACCCCCTGTGTTCACTATGCAGGACGACAGCTTCTCAGCACAAGACCCAGAAAACATCACCCCCTGTGTTCACTATGCAGAAGGACAGCTGCTCAGCACAGGACCCAGAGAACAGCACCCCCTGTGTTCACTATGCAGAAGGACAGCTGCTCACCACCCAGAGAACATCACCCCCTGTGTTCATTGTGCAGAAGGACAGCAGCTCAGCACAAGACCCAGAAAACAGCTGGTACCTATGTTCAAAGCTTGTGATATTTATCTAACCCTGCTTTAAATTTCTCCACAACTTTATCCCTGACCTGTCTGATGTGTTTCCTGGCCTTCATGATGCTGTTTGTTCACTAAGGCTACTTTTACTCGCTTTACCGTAGTTTTTGCCGAGGCTTTCGGCCAACACCGTGGCCGCAAAAGGGTTAAAACCGGCGCTATGCCAGCGGTGCTACCCATTGATTTCAATAAGCAGGGCCACTTTAGGAGCGGCTTTTTTCAAAACAGGAGAGGCTCTTTACAGGTGCTTTGCAGGCTCTATTTTTTGCGCTATAGCGCCTCAATGTGAAAGCAGCCTTAGGTTCTCGAACAAACCTCTGAGGGCTTCACAGAACAGCTGTATTTATACTGAGATTAAATTACAGACAGGTGGACTCTATTTACTAATTAGGTGACTTCTGAAGGCAATTGGTTCCACTAGATTTTGGTTAGGGGTATCAGAGGAAAGGGGGCTGAATACAAATGCACGCCACACTTTTCACATATTTATTTGTAAAAAATGTTGAAAACCATTTATCTTCCTTCCACTTCACAATTTTGTGCCACTTTGTCTTGGTCTGTTACATAAAATCCCAATAAAATACATTTACGTTTTTGGTTGTAACATTGCCTTGCTTTTTGTACTGGTCCAAATCATTTGGTGGAGGGGGAATTATGGTCTGGGATTGTTTTTCAGGGGTTGGGCTTTGCCCCTTAGTTCCAGTGAAGGGAACTCTTAAGGCTTCAGCATACCAAGACATTTTGGACAATTTCATGCTCCCAACTTTGTAGCAACAGTTTGGGAACGGCCTCTACCTGTTCCAACATGACTGCGCACCAGTGCACAAAGCAAGGTCCATAAAGACATGGATGAGGGAGTTTGGGGTGGAGGAACGTGACTGCCCTGCACAGAGTCCTGACCTCAACCTGATAGAACACCTTTGGGATGAATTCGAGCAGAGAGGCTTTCTCGTCCAACATCAGTGCCTGACCTCACAAAATGCTCTTCTGGAAGAATGGTCAAACATTCCCATAGAATCAGGAATTGGCAATAATAACAGAGAACACAATCAGAATAAAGTCAATCAGAGTACACTTCCCTCTTGTGACCCCACTCACCAGAAATCAAGGACCCTCGGCTTTGCAGTCCAGGGGTCAAAAAACGCTTAGTGGGGTCACGATGTATCCAAGGGTGGAGGCACTCCCAATTTGCACACGGACCATGAAGGACGAATATATGCTAAAAAAGGAGAGAAAAAAGCATATAGTGAAGCACTGCCACTTGATTGCTGCGCATTACCAAAACGCCACTCATGAGATAACTGAAAAATACAGGCATCTGTGTGTTCCGGATTCGCATCGGCGGCATGCGTTCCAAGGACCGGAAGTTGCGTCACAGGTACGTATAACCGGAAATGCGTTGAAGCGTTTCGGCCCCTCCAGGGCGACATCAAGGACATCCTTGATGACATCCTGGAGGAGCGAAACGCGAAACATTCCCATAGACACCCTCCTAAACCTTGTGGACGGCCTTCCCAGAAGAGTTTAAGCTGTTATAGCTGCAAAGGGTGGGCCAACTCAATATTGAACCCTACAGACTAAGACTAGGATGCCATTAAAGTTCATGTGGTAATATACTTGTAGCACTGACCCCCGAAGGAGCTGCTGGTTTTTGTTGGGCTTACCGTTACCTCACCTGTTCACTGTGTCCGTCTTAGGAGTCCTGTAAAAAGGGTTGGTCAAAGAATAGTGCTCCGGCACTTTTCTTTTCTTTTTCTGGATGTTTATTTAACAAAAACACACACTTTTGCAATAGAGGGGTAGAAGATAAGGGGAATTCAGGTACCTTTGTAGTTTTGTGGGTTAGAGGTATTTCCTTGATCGAGAGGAGAAACAATTTCCAGAGGCTGGATCCTACAACCATCGGATAGGTCCCTCTCCTGATCTAGCAGCCGATGAGACGCTCGGTCAAAGTCTCTGCCACAGACTTGATAAGTTTAGCGATCTTGTTGTGCAATCCTCTGCCACAGGAAGGCACAATCAGCTTCTTGTTGCAAAGTTAAAGAGTTGCCCCACAGTACCTGGTTCTTTCAGCCGACACGGCGATACTGTGTGGTAGATAACCCAGGATGCATCCTCCAACTGAGTCTCCAGGATTTTCCATGAGGTACCAACTTTGTTGCTCGGTCCTCTTCCGAACAAAGTCCTCCCCTGGATCCTCCAGTTGCGTGGCTTCTCCCCGCAGGCAAGACAGCACAGGGCCATCTCTGGATCAGTAGACCCCAGAGCTTCTGGGCCTACTTTTCAGTTGCAGAGCCGGCCCGAGACATTGAGCAAGGCAGCACACACCTTAGGCCAGGAGGGCCATGAGGTCGGGATAACGAACCCCAAAAAATGGCATCGATACCTTAAAGCGGAGTTCCATCCACAAATGGAATTTCCGCTTTAAGCACTCCTCACATTTGGCATGTCATTTTTTGGGGGGGAGTGGGGGCTTCATTAGGAGAGGGACTTCCTGTCCCACTTCCTCCTTCCGCCCAGGAACCGCCTAGGCGACTCCACCTTTCGTCTAAGGCGGCTCCTCCCTCTAGGCGATCTCGTGGGACACGTGACAGGTCCCAGGAGATCGCCCATCCACTCCGGGAGCGCAGCACGACTTGCGCATGCGCCCTGCGTGCCCGGCAGTGAAGACGAAAGCTGTCACGGCCGGGTGCCCTGAGTGGCAATGGCGGCGCCGGCGAAGAGGAGAAGGAGAGGAGCGACACCCCGTTCGGCCGCATCGCTGGACCGTGGAACAGGTAAGTGTCTGTTTATTAAAAGTCAGCAACTACACATTTTGTAGCTTCTGACTTTAAAAAAGGCCTGGAACTCCCCTTTAAGTACCCTTCCCCAGAATGCTCAGCATGTAGACCACTCCCTCCGGGCTGTTTCTGAGTAAAAGGGGTACCCAATACATTTAGCCTGTTGCATTTCCACACTTATATGACTTGCCCCACGATTTGGGACTGTAAAGTAGCATGACAAGTCGTTCCCCGTGATTTCCAATGACAGCCATTCATATTAGTACGACTTCAATGTAGTCCCTGCACTACTTTGGTCCGATTTTGATGCCACTTACACAGGCATTCCTTGAAATCGCGGCAAAATCACGGTAAAATGGCGCGACTTCGAAGTCGCACAAGTGTGAAAGGGGCCTTACCGGTGGTGACAGCGACAACCACGGCCAAGTGGAAACTAACACAACCCAACTAAACTGGTACAGAAACCAGAACTTTAGTATAATTATTCTGAGCCAAACTGCAGCTTCAGACAACTTAAATTTATAAAAATAAATTAGTGTCTGCTCATTAGGAGCCGAGCGCTACAAAGTGTATGTCAGATTGGGAGTAGCAGCTGCATCTCAGTAGACATGAATAGGACTGCCTGCAGGAGGATGCATGGAACACCTTTGCAGGTAAACAAGGCCCTCACACGGGGTACACAGTGATACACCCCACATCTCCAAATAATAATTAGCGTTCTGAACATATTTTTTAACGACTTCTGAAAAATTAATGTATATGAAAGAGTTTTCTTTTATCTATATACTGTATATATTTATTCTTCAGGGTTCATAACCTGTCGCCTTGATAGCCGCGCTGAAGTGTTTTTGTTTCCTTCCATCTGCAGAAAGCGTTATTTAAGGGGAGGGGCTGTGATCTTTTGCAGTGCGACCATATTAGAGATAATTGGATACTTCTGTCACATAGACCGGCTCATACCTTGTTGCATGTTTTGACGGTTGAGTCCATTTCTCCTGTTTCATTAACTGAACCTTGCATTTTGCTGCTGAAGGGCGATTCATAGCCGGCGTACACACACACACACACACAGTTACACGGGCGGACGCGGCGCTTTATCCGCAGCATAATTACCATCTCTGTTTGCATTAATTTGTAACAGCGGTAGTTGAACCCACAACGACTTGTGTGGGCTGTTTTTTTTTTTTTTCTTTTCTTGGAAATGTGAAGATTCCTTTACGTTATTGTCTCTCATTTCACGCTGTTTTATGCGGATTCTGAGTAAGAAGGAAGGCTTTCTTTTTTATTTTTTTCTGACTTATTTTCCAGCCGTACTAATGTCAGCTTTGATGCCCTTTGAAAGGGAACTGTCATGGGCTGCCAGCTTTTAAGTGGCAGATCGTGCTAAGCGAAGTTGGTTTTGCTGCTCAGAAAAACAAGAGATTCCTCCTTCTGTTGTTTTTGCTCCTTTTTCTGAAATAATAAATTAATAAGCTAATGCGGTTTTCTAGAACACTCTGCGTCTCGGCCTTAAAGATGAATTCCAGGTATGTGATATTTTATACCTAGCTATGTCACCACCCCACTTCTCCACCTCGTCCAATAAGAGAACCCTATTTATTCACCGGGTTCATAACCTGTTGACTTGATAGCCGATACCAAGATATCTGAAGTGTTCTTGTTTCCCTCCATCTGCAGAAAGCATTATTTAAGGGGAGGGCTGTGATCTTTTGCAATGCTACCATATTAGAGATAATTGTATACATCTCCAGCTCGTCCAATAAAAGAATGCTTTGCATTCTTTCAGAAGCTTCAGACCATTCTCTGAATAGCGCCCCGTGCTGAGCGATCAACCTCCTGAGTTCAGAATTAGACACGCGCACTGACAAAAAATGTGTTCGTTTTCGTTTCATTTGTTTTTTTGCTTTTTTCGGAAATACGAAAATTCGGATTTTCACATTTTTGAATTTCTGAATTACTTATTCCTGAATTTCCAAAACTTTCGTAATTCCTGAATTTCCAAAACTTTCGTAATTCCTGAATTTCCTTATCTTTCGGAATTCCTGAATTTCCTTATCTTTCGGAATTCCTGAATTTCCAAAACTTTCGGAATTCCTGACTTTCCAAAACTTTGGGAATTCCTGAATTTCCAAATCTTTCGGAATTCCTGAATTTCCAAATCTTTCGGAATTCCTGAATTTCCAAATCTTTCGGAATTCCTGAATTTCCAAATCTTTCGGAATTCCTGAATTTCCAAATCTTTCAGATTTCCGGAATTTCCAAATTTTCGGAATTCCGGAATTTCCAAATTTTCGAATTTCCAAATTTTTCAAATTTGGAATTTCCGATTTTCCAAATTTTCAAATTTCCAAATTTTCAAATTATGAATTAAATAATTTGAAAATTCGAAAATCTGAAAAAAAAGAAAATCAGTAAAATTTGAAATAATAACTAACTAATAATAACTAATTCAATTATAGGTATTGGAATTTCCTTTCAAATTTGGCTGTTTGTGAACCTAAAGAAATACTAATTCATAAGTTAGGAATTATCCGAAATAACGAATCCCGCATCTAAACAAATGGAATGGAACAAATTAATAAATAATAATAATAATAAAAAGGTTTTATTATTATTATTGTTATTTATTATTAAATTACATTCGTTTAGATACGCATTCGTTATTTCAGATAATTCATAACTTCAGATGAATTCATACTCGTTATGTTTACTAACAGCCAAATTGGAAAGGCAATTAGTTATTTTTTCAGATTTTCGGGTTTCTGTTAAATTTTTTTGTAAATAAGTTTTCTTCTTCAATGACGGGCACTGATAAGGCGGCACCGATGGGCACTCATAGGTGGCACTGATGGGCACTCATAGGCGGCACTGATGGGCACTTATGGGTGGCACGGATAGGTGGCATGAATGGGCACTGATAGGTGGGCCCTGATGGGCACTGATAGGTGGGCACTGATGGGTGGCACTGCTGGACACTGATGGGTGGCATTGCTGGGCATCACTGATTTTCTTTGGTACATGATGGTGCCAGTCAGTGCCCATTTGTGGGCACTGTCTAGCACAGATTGGGCATCATTTGCACATGTGGATGGCCATGGGGTACATACCTGGCCATCCACATGTTTCCCACTTCCCTGGTGGTCCAGTGTGGGCATCTGAGGGGGGGCTGCGCAGACCCCCCCCCTGTCAGGAGAGCCGCCGATCGGCTCTTCTCTACTCGCGTCTGTCAGACGCGAGTGAGGAAAAGCCAATCGCCGGCTTTTCCTGTTGACATCGTGATCAGCCGTGATTGGACACGGCTGATCACGTGGTAAAGAGCCTCCGTCGGAGATCAGTGGAGTGGTGTGTCAGGCGCTTGGCGGCATTTTATCCTGAAGGACGTCATATGACGCCCAGTCAGGATAACAGAACCACCGCCCGGCCGCCATTCTGCTATAGGCCGGGCGGGAAGTGGTTAAATACCCTTTTTCCTGTTTTTATAAGTGATCACATTCCCTCTGTTCTCAGCTGCATAAGAGCTGGGGGGGGGGGGGAGAAGCAGCAGCACACTGAGCTTCCCAGCGAATGGCTGTGCAGCGGACAAGTCAGGACAAATCTGTTCATTGGAGGAGAGTACACTGAGTTCACAGCATAGCTTGAGAACTGACCACGGTGTGTTCTCCTGCATAGTGTGGTCAGTTTTCAATAGGAAAGCAGAGGGACTGTCAGGAACACCAGGAATTTCAAATAAAAGAAGCAATACAAAGAGGACAGGAGACTTTCTCATACAAATACATGGTACAGCCGCCACATATCACAGTTCCTCTTTAGGTTTGCTGCACGGTTATCCAATTGTTTTTTTTCTTTTCTTGGGGGCCTTGAAATAAGATTGTATTCCAAGAGGAAGAAATGGGAAACTGATGGTAGCAGCTAAGCTTGCATGGTTTGCAATCGCATGCTTAGAACTCTATGATACATATAAAAGTATATACAGATTAAATATTGTGTCGTGTATAAATGCCTCTTTTCCTATCTATGCTTTCACATGTTTTCATTGACAACCCTGAACCTTCCCAGGGTGGCAAAAAGCAGGCGTGTGTGTGTAGGTTGGCGTGTGGTGGGGGAACATTTTTGCGGGATCGGCTACATTCATTTGTGCTATTATCAGCGTTAAAGGTTACCGAGCATAATTATAGAAATATAAATGGAGCAAGGGCTTGGCTCGCTTCCACTGTGTGTTTTTGTTTAGCTGGATGTTTAAAGTAGCGGTTTGTATTCAGGATTAGCTTGTAAACAAACATGCGGGAGTAATGAGGAGGAATACATATTCGCTGTGCTCAAAGGCGGCACGTAAACGCAGCTTTGACTGCATTTTTTTTTTTAATCCCTAGAAATACACCATCGAAAAGCAAGAACATTTTTAAAGCTCCAGCCTTCATTTTAGTCTCGCACAGTTGTACAGGTTCCTCTCTTGTTTAGCTTGATTTGACTGCACCATGTGAGCTTCTCATAGTGTGCACTAGAAGCTGCAGCAAGTAAAATAGAGCTTGCCTCATTTATTGGCTGGTGGACATCCAACAACGACTAGATCTTACCTTCTCAGCCTGACTGGCCTTCACCCATTTCTTTTGTTAATTGTATTTCAATCCCTACACTGGCTCCCAGTCCCTACACTGCCCCTACATTGTATTTCAATCCCTACACTGGCTCCCAGTCCCTACACTGCCCCTACATTGTATTTCAATCCCTACATTGGCTCCCAGTCCCTACACTGCCCCTACATTGTATTTCAATCCCTACACTGGCTCCCAGTCCCTACACTGCCCCTACATTGTATTTCAATCCCTACACTGGCTCCCAGTCCCTACACTGCCCCAACATTGTATTTCAATCCCTACACTGGCTCCCAGTCCCTACACTGCCCCTACATTGTATTTCAATCCCTACACTGTACCCTAATCCCTACACTGGCTCCAAATCACCCAGCAAATTAAATTCAAAATACTAACCACAACATCCAAAGCCATTCACAACTCTGCCCCAGAGCTACATGACCAACCTTGTCTCCAAAGCCATTCACAACTCTGCTGGTTTTTTTTTTTTTTTTGCGCAAACCAAAAATATGTAGAAGAATACATATCGGCCTAAACTGAGGAAGAATTTTTTTTTTTTTTAAATGGGATGTTTATTATAGCAAAAAGTAAAAAATATTGTGTTTTTTTTTTTTTTTTTTCTAAATTGACGCTCTTTTTTTGTTTATAGCGCAAAAAATAAAAACTGCAGAGGTGATCAAATACCACTAAAAGAAAGCTCCATTTGTGGGTGAATGGGGCTATAATTTCTGCCATGGCTGCATTTTAGCAAAAATATAATTTGATATTTTTGGAAGGGGGGGGCCCTGTCAGGTAGGCTGTATGGTATCTAACAGCAGCCCTGATAAAGACCCCACCGCCCTTACTCAGTCACTCAGCACTGGTGCTAGCATGGAGGTGCTTATTTTGCAGTGTGGCAGTCCAGGTATTCAAACGTTTGAAGGAGTTCCATTGTGACCTTGTTGACATTTGGAAGACAAAGGTACTGCTATGACGCGTACACATGAGCGGTTTTGCCGTCGGAATAAACTCTGTAGGTTTCTCCGACGGAATTCTGCTCAAGCTGTCTTGCATACACACGGTCACACCAAAGTCCGACCGTCAAGAACGCGGTGACAAACAACACGTATGATGAGACTAGAAAAAGGAAGTTCAATAGCCAATAGCTTTTGTCTCGTACTTCAGAGCAAGCGTTGTTTTTGGTGTGTCGGAACAGCATACAGACGAGCGGTTTATCCGATAGTAATTAGTTCCATCGGAAATATATAGAACATGTTCCCTATCTAAGCCTGTCTGAATTTTCAACGGAAAAAGTCCATAGGCATAGGCCAAAGGCATACACACGGTCGGAATATACAATGAAAAGCTCCCATCTGACTTTTTCCTTTGGAATGTCCGACCGTGTGTACACGGCATTAGAGATGACCCTGGCTACTTCCATCTGCAAGATTTGGTCGAATCTCTTTACCCATTCAACAATCACAGGGCCCAAGCTTGACTTTTGCCCCATACACACGGTCGGATATTCCGATGGAAAAAGTCCGATCGGATTATGTTGTCGGAAAATCCGATCGTGTGTGGGCTCTAGCGGTCTTTTTCCATCGGAAAAAATTTGAGAGCAGGATCTAAAATTTTCCGACAACAAAATCCGATCTGACTTTTTTGATCGTTTGTAGAGAATTCCGACGGATGAAGTGCCACGCATGCTCAGATCAAATTACGAGACCAAAGCTATTGGCTACTAGCCTCCGTCATAGGCAACGAACGCCACCGCGTTCCGAACGATCGGATTTTCCGATAACTTTGTCTGACCGTGTGTATGCAACATAGGGCTGCCACCTCATCCCTTTAAACCCGAACACATATGAATTACACGGGTTCTGAGGCTAATTAAATGCAGATAAGGCACCAAGTGTGTATAATTACCACCTTAATCAGCCACAGAACCCGTGTAATTAATATGTGTTCGGGTTTAAAGGGATGAGGTGGCAACTCTAATGCAACACCCGTTTTGGACAAAATCCGTCGGAAAAAACCTGACGGATTTTGTGGTCGGAATGTCCGACCGTGTGAACAAGGCATTACACTTACAATGTCTTCGTAGTTCCTTTTTTTTTTTTATCATACAACAGAGTTCTAGCTAGCATAGATTTTTTTTTTTTTAATCATACAACAACCATAAACCTAATACCAACATTACATTTCACAGGCCTACAAAAAGCCATTTCCCCCCCTTTACTTGAAACCTTTTTATAGTAGAAAATATGCTGTAATATTTCCAACCTAGGAAACGTGAAGGGAAAAAAAATATTAGTTTAGTGGTTTCTGATCCCTTAAGACTGCACTAAAGCTGCCTATTTTCTGTGCTCACTTCATGAACCTGTAAAATTTGCTGGTCTGGATTGCACTGCTTGTGTACTGCAGACCTCTTCAGCCAATAGGTATAGATATTGGATCTTTGTGTCATTTCTCTCTTCAGTTGCCTCTTCACCAGGTGCCTTTTTACATTGCAATGTAAGCCTTTCGAAGCGGAGGAAACAAAAGTAGTAGAGCGGAGATGGACAGCTGTTTCATCAAGTATAAAACCTTTTAAAATACTAAATGACATACTCTGCAAATAGCATGGTTGCAGAGATAGAAAGGCAGAACAGCACAAGGCTGCAATCAATTCTTACAAATTAGCTTCAAAGGAAGACAAAAACTCCTCTTTGTTCTTTTTATAATCTCCTTATTTATAATGAAATCTAAAGTACAAGGTTTTTAATAGTATATTCCACATACTGTTGTGAACAAGCGGAATACAGCTTGGTTACAAATGGAGCGGAGACTGCTGCGTAACAGAATGAGACATATTAAAGACGATGAATGTAGCATATGTGCCTCGTAAACATGTTCGGCATTCAGAAAGGGAAACCAAGGAGGGCATCTCAAGGAGGCTAAATCATGGAATATGTGTATGCTCAATGAGCCTACTCAGAAATTAGAAATTGAAGTGTAATCTAAAATGTTTATGCCACATGGCGCACGGGAGGGTAACCATGGGCGACGGCCCAACCAGGAAAAGGCCAAAGAGAGAAGAAAAGGAAGGACAAGCAAGGGAAGGAATAGGGCAGTATTGAGCTTCCTTCTGTGAAAAGAAGGAAGAGAGCGGACAAGTGGAAGGAAGAGTGGGAGGAGGTGGGGGAGCAGAAAGGTATTAGGGCATGTAGTCATGTTGTGGTGGACAAGACTGAGGAAGGAAGACATCAATTATTTGTAGTCATGTTGTGGTGGACAAGACTGAGGAAGGAAGACATCAATTATTAGGAAAGTAGCCATCATTCGTTCACACCATTTTGATATTGTCCTTGGAAACAACAGTAATTGATCGTTTTCAGCCATTTTCAACCTTTTCACCACAGAGGAACCCTTGAAATAACTTTCCAGTCTTAGGGAACCCCAGCTAAAAATTACTATTATCTACAACTTGTGATACATTTAGTGTGATAGTCAGTGGGAAGAATCCTCCTTACACTTGTGATCATTGGGAAGAATTACCACCTCACAGATAGCTAAAAAGATCAATGGTGTCAGTGGGAACTTATCTGAGAGACAGAAATTGCTCATTGCTCAAGAAAACACCGGAAACCTCTGGAGGAACCCTAGTTGAAAAACCCTGGTTTAAAGTACAGGGGGTCCCCGGGTTACAAACAAGATGGGGACTGTAGGTTTGTTCTTAAGTTGAATCTGTTTGTAAGTCGGAACAGGTACATTTTTTAAGTGTAGCTCCAGCCAAAAAATCTATTTTTACAATTTTTAGATAACACAGAGACAATTGGATTTTGAAAATTTTGGGTTGATTGGGAAATATGGACTGGTGATAAAGCATCAGTGGAGACACCCTTTTCCCATATTAACTCTTACAGGAGTGAATTTCCCTTCCTAGGGGTGGATTTCCTCTCACTTCCTGTTGTCTCCCTCCGTTTGTAAGTAGGAGTCGTTTGTAAGTAGGAGACCCCCTGTATATGTGTAGCCAACAACTTTTGTTTTTAAAAAAAAGGAAGGGTCTCAAAAACCATTTGAGTTTATTTTTTGCTGTCTTTGCCCCATTGGGGAGATTTCCCTTCACTTCCTGTCCTAGAGATATAAGACGACGTGAGAGTAATTCCCTCCAAAATATGGGAAATTCCCTTCTTAATGCAGCATACACACGATCGGAATTTCCGACAACAAATGTTCAATAGGAGCTTGTTGTCGGAAATTCTGACCGTGTGTAGGTTCCATCGGACATTTTTTGTCGGAATTTCCGACAACAAAAATTTGAGAGCTGGTTCTCAAACAACAAAATCCTGTGTACACAATTCCGACGCACAAAATTCCACGCATGTTTGGAATCAAGCAGAAGAGCCGCACTGGCTATTGAACTTAATTTTTCTTAGCTCGTCGTACGTGTTATACGTCACCGCGTTCTTGGCGTTTGAAATTTCCGACAACATTTGTGTGACCGTGTGTATGCAAGATAAGTTTGAGCCAACGTCCGTCGGAAATAAATCCAGGATTTTGTTGTCGGAATGTCCGATCGTGTGTACGCGGCATTAGACAGCTGTCACTGCAACAGGTGACTACCATTGGAAAGTCTTCACCTCTCGTTCTGGTGTCAATTCAAAAATGTTGAACTTCCCAAAACTTAATGGTCACCTGGGCAATTGTAGATGGAGAATCCACCCAGCAGAGACATAAATGGCAATAACATTTTGACAGGGGGGGTAAACCTTCCTGCTCTTCCCAAAAGTAAAAAAAAAAGTTCCATGGAAGATGGAGACCACCCTTACATCTCTGAAGGAGATTGGGGGGTGCGGGTCACCTAGAGAGGTTGAGGGGAGGATTTTTTCCATACAACTTCTGTGCAGATCCCTTGAATTTGAATTGGCAGAAATACAGAAAATTGCAGTAAGCAGAAACCAGGTTATATATTGGATATATATTGATAAGTTTTCTTTATTTGTCTATATTTATCAGAGTGAAGGTGTGTTAAAGCGCTTATTTGTTGATCTTTTTTTAAGAGGTCTAATCTATCAAGCTCTAAAACAGCCTTTTCTGTGTCCTTGCTTACATTTTTCAATTTCTCTCATTGGAAACAAAAAATTCACAAATTGTTTCCCTACTTTACTTTAACTTGTTTTTATTTTGATAGTTTTCAGAGTGAAATCCAGTTTTCCCATACTTTTCTTGAATTAAGGGCTCTTTCACACATGCGGACCGTATGTCCGTTTTTCATCCATCCGTTTTTGGATGAAAAACGGACATACATGCATGTCTATGGGGTAGCGGGTGTCAGCGGATGAGCATCCGCTGACACCCGCTATTGTCCGCCTCCGCAATTGTCCGTTTCTGCAGACGGAGGAAAATCCTATTTTTTCATCCGTCTGCAGAGCGGATCGGATGAACACGGACATACGGTCCGTGTTCATCCGATCCTCCATAGAGGAGAGCGGAGAACTGACAGGGCGGTCCCTGCACACTGTGCAGGGACCGCCCTGTCATCAGCCAGCTCAGCGGGGAACAGCTGTGTGATCCCCGCCGAGCAACGGATCTTCACGGGGCGGATCATTACGGATCCGCCCCGTGTGAAAGGACCCTTAGAGTTTAAAAATGTTTTTCTTTTTCAGTAAAATATTTCTCCACTGAGCCGCGCATAGTCCCTTCTTTTTAGTAGAGAACCAGCTCTCTGAATAATGAAATTTTTATGAATTTTATCTCTCAGTAGGCAATTTTTATTTATTTTCTTTTTGGACAATTCACACAATCTGCCACTTTGTTTTATTTCTGAAATAGATTACTGCAAAATTAACATTCCAGGCAAACATGTTAGAACAGCTTTTGGTTGACAATAATCCAAATGTTTCCAGTCTTATGCCCCATACACACGGTCGGATTCTCAGACGGAAAATGTCCTATCGGACAATGTTGTCGGAAATTCCGACCGTGTGTGGGCTCCATAGGACTTTTTCTGTCGGATTTTCCGACGGACAAAGTTTTATCTCCTGCTCTCAAATTTTCCGACCACAAAGTCCTATCGGACTTTTTCCGATCATGTGTAACGAATTCCGACGGACAAAGTGCCACGCATGCTCAGATCACATTACAAGACCAAAGCTATTGGCTACTAGCCTCTACATAGTCCCGTCTTAGGCAACAAACGTCACCACGTTCAGAATGATCGGATTTTCCAACTTTGTCCGACCGTGTGTATGCAACACCAGTGTCGGACAAAATCCGTCGGAAAAAATCCGATGGATTTTGTGGTCGGATTTTCCGACCGTGTGTACGGGGCATTATAGTTTTGTGACATTTAATATCAAAGGTGGCCACATGCCAACTGAATTAAGAGCAGGCCTGCAGTGGAAGTGGTTGATGGCCAGAAGGGTAGAGGCACCTAGACCCCTTTCACAATGAGCCGCCACCGGCCTCAGCGGTAAAGCGGCGCTATTTTTAACGCTGCTTTACGGACGTTATAGCGGCGCCATTTGGCCGATAGTGGGGCGTTTTTAACCCCCTGCTAGTGGCCGAAAAAGGGTTAAATCCGCTTGCGGGATCGCAGCGCTGCCCCATTGATTTCAATGAGGAGCGGTAAGTTCCTTCACCGCACCAAAGAAGCTGCTGGCAGGACTTTTTCTGACGCCTTGCCAGCGCACCACTCCAGTGTGAAAGCCCTTGCACTGTGTGTGTGTGTGTATGTATGTGTATATATATATAAATATATATATATATATATATATATATATATATATATATATATATATATATAGTATTTATGCACTGTGATCATAAATAGTCCATAATTCATTTGAAAGAAGAAAAAATGTAACGTTTAAAGTTGAAAATGAAAAAAGTGACAGGTGCTCTTCAAATGTGTGCTCTGTGCTTCTTATAGATCCCCTATAGGTATTGCACTTACCCGAACCACTCACCCCACGCAGCGGTATCTCGCTTTCACAGTTTCTGCCACTGTGCAGCAATCATGAGATCTTTTTTCGCAGTGTCAGCTGTATGTTTCCGTGCTTTCGGTATAATGTATATATTTCTCCTTTAGATCTCCCTCCGCATCTTCTACATATAGAAAAGAGACATCTCCATAGTGTGATACTGTTTAAAAACTACATTTATTGTTGCATAAAAGTGGAAACGTACTCACATTTAGTTCAAATATAAATAAGCCTTAAAAAAATACAGGAAGCCAGGACGATTTGCGTTCCACGGCTCAAAACCGGAAGTGATGCAAAGACGCTGGATGCTCTTCCCTGCGCGTTTCGTCACTAAGGCTCCAGAAGGCGTCTTAGTGACAAAACGCATAGGGAGCAGCATCCAGTATCTTTGCATCGCATCCTTTTTCCTCGGATTGGTAAATTCAGGATCTACCCCTGAGGTAGATACGGAAGTTCCCTGTATCGACGCGCATTGGGGAGGGGACAGGACGAACGTATATCAGGAAATCTGTCAGGAAGGAACCTTTTACCATCCCAATGCCGGTCCGTTTTTTTATGCTGTTTGCTTGATGTAGAGTGGCACACTGACGCGCCTGGTCAATGTGAGTACCCCATAGGGGGGTTTATGGGATTAATAAAACTGTTTAAATGTTATCACACTATCCAGTCCCTTTTTTACCAATCCGAGGTACTGTGCTAACGGGTCCAGGAGTTTGGCTAAAACCGCTGAGTCCCAGAGGTGGTTCACAAGTGTGTATTGACTGAGCTTTGATGGAAAGTCACACACTTTGAGGTGAGCGTCTATTACCTGGGGGGGGGGGGGGGGGCACCTGAGTGATATCACCACGGCTTGCTTTGGATTGCTTACACAGCAGTTTTTAAATCGCATGGACTTTAAAAGCACTTTTGAATTGATTTAATTGGATGTCACACATGTACACAGGAGCACTTTCTATTTATTTATATCTTATGGACATTATTTTTGATACAATTTATCACATGGATGCACGTTACAGCACTTTTATAGTAATTTTTAAGAATTGATATGTATTTGTTGCACTACTGTCACTTTTTGTATAGTCAGCACAAACTGCATTTATTACTGTGTGTATTTCACATGCATATCTGCACCTTGGCTATTGCATACACTTAATGTGTAGAGTCTATTTCATATTTGGAAGTGCAGCATATATATATATTTGTACATTGTCAGTACTTGCACACACTAGGATTTGCACTGAGCACATGACACTTTAAATTTCGATTTTGGTTTATTATAATATCAGGATATATAGAGTGTCACACAGGGGCATGTAATATTGCACCCTACAACAGCACCACATCTACCTTCCCTAATCTTTTGTAACTATGTATTCATTGGCAGTCAAACAAAAGCCATAAAGACAATAAACAACATTACAATAAAAGCAAACAAACAAACAAACCAACCATGTGTGGCTTATTTCCAGGGAGCACAGCTGTGAAAACATACAGATTCTGAGTGACATCATAATAATGAAACAACATTTTTATAGGCATCCATGTATAGGTTCCATACAGTGTAATATAATACCAGAGCTTTCCCATACATAACATTTTTTAATGATTAAAACCAACCATAGATGGGTCAAATCTCAGATGGTTCAGCAGGAACTGGCCAAATTTCGATCCATCTAAGGGCAGGTGGGTTGTACTGAAGTCGATCCATAAATCAACTTCAACACAACGAGCCTGTAGGTTTTTTTTTGATCACTGTCAACTGCTATAGCCGGTGTTCTGCCGAGAAAGTTTCCCTTGGCGGATAAGGACCCCCCTGTACTGCGCAGGCACATCGCTTGCGCAGTACGAAGCACAATGGAGAGGCCGGAAATAGCCGAAGCAGAAGACAGTGAATCAGCTGTACACGGCGCCTGTAACAGGGCCCCTCGCGGGCTTGCTACGCTCACCGCGCTTCGGGCATGGCCTAGCTACGCTCGCCACGATTTGGGCACGGCCTCGCTGCGCTTGGCATATTTTTATTTTAACTCTATGTCCACTTGGATGGTGGGGCTCGAACCTGGACAGGTTAGAATGTAGTGCACAGGCGCCGTGTACAGCTGACTGATTGTGTTCAGCTTCGGCTATTTTCGAAAAACTCTGTTGTGCTTCATTGTGCTTCGTACTGCGCAAGCGCAGCGCCTGCGCGGTACAGGGGGCTCCTTATCTGCCAGAGGAACTTTCTCGGCAAGACACTGGCAGCAATCATTGTATTCTGATGGTGGAAAAACCTCCCGCACTCAGAATACAATAGCGCAGCAGGAGGTAATCAAGCTATTTAAAAAATGGTGTGAGGTTAACCTAAAATCCATACCAGAACCTTATCTGGATATGCAGCCTGGCAGGCCAGGAAAGGGGAGACAAGTGTCTGCCCCCCCCCCCCCCCCCCTTCCCACCGAACCATTCCAGGCCACATGTCCTCAATGTGGAGGCCATCCCCTGGCAAAGCACCTAGTCCCTTTGTTGATGAGGACAAGGGCCTCAACATGGTGGACCCCCTGGTAAGGCACCATGTTCCCATGTTGATGAGGACAAGGCCCTCTTCCCCACAACCCGGCAGTTGTGCGGGGTGCACGGGTGACTTATCAGACTCTGGAGGCCCCCAGATCCCAGAACCCGTTCCCTCCCCCTCCTGTGTAAATAAGTATGATATCCGTAGCATGCCTAGTCATTTGGCCAAAAAAAAGTCAAATGTAAGTAAAAACACAACACAATTTTTGTCTAGTCCTTTATTAAAAGAAAAAATCCCTGTCAATCATGCCATCCAGCATTGTCGATGTCGATCACATTGAATGACGACAACTGCCAACCCACAGAAAAAAAAACTTCTAACACCCGACTGGACCCTCCACTTACTGCCCCTGAGTGACAGCTCTGCTGCCAATTATACTAAGGGGTGGGGCAATTACATCACAAGTCGATGGGGCCACCTACTGACAGCAGAGATGAGTCACCGGTTGTTAGGAAGCCGGCGTGTGCCATCTCCTTAACAACCAACACAAATTGTATGTATATACATTTTTGGTGCATCTCCATTGAAGTCTATGGGGCACAAAATTGTGCCGCATTGTACCAAAGTAGCACAAGTACCTTCTCCAAAATCACATTGCAGTTGCCTTACATTGATGTGAACGGGCACCATAGAAATCAATGTGGTTTCCATTATCATGTGTGCTAAAATCTCACTAGTGTGAACCAGGCCTAAGAAGCGAGGGGTTCTACTTTAAAGAGACCAGATCAAGAGAAGAGCATGTTGTCTGCTATTTCCACAAAACAAGTTAGAACTTCTGATTTGCATGTTTTTTTCCACGGTGCAACACGAATGTGTTGTAGTTTTACATGCAAATAGAGATAAGCTTGGACGTCCTCACCTCTAGCTAAACTTAAAACGTATGCTCTTTTTTTACTTCAGTGGGTGGTGCCATTCTCCACCCTCTTTGTTTACATGAGCTGCAAGGTGGGAATCACCTGACCGCATCTCATTAGAGTAAAGAAAAAAAGAGCACACGTTTGGAGTTTGGCTAGAGATGAGTTTGGAGGACGCCTGGCTGACCTCTATATGCAATATTGCTTATTAATAATTTGTATTTTTTTTACCAGCAGCTGCTGCTTTAGGCCTCTTTCACACGGACGTTCGTCCGCCTGTCCATTTTTTAAGCAGACCCGATTGGAACCTCCATTGCTCTCGGCATGTGTCGCCGACATCTGATCCAAAGCTGTCTGCTAAAAACAGATCAGATTGGATTACAGTCAGATGAAAACGGACAGATGGTCCATTTCTATCCAACCGCCCCATAGAGAACAGCGGCCGGTGTCTGTGTCTGCTCTGCATCAGTGGAGCAGACATGGACCTGTCATCCTCCTGATCAGTGGAGAGATCCCCTACTGAGCAGGGGGATCCGCTGCCAGAGTCCGCCCTGTGTGAAAGGGGCCTTACTCTTAAGCCTAGTACACACTGCTAGTTTTTTTTTACGTTCATCCAGTAGGATGTTAGTACATCGATCTCCCCTGCTGTTCTATTTTGTTCTGACAGGGGGGCGGCCCCCCCTGCCAGAACACTCCAGTCATCGGGAGCTGGTTGGCAGACCTTTTTCTTGGTTATACCCCTTCGACAGTCCTGTCAGACCGGCTGCAGTGCACACAGGCTGAATGTCAGACGGTTTCTATTGAACCAGCCAATGCCAACTGGCATTTGACCCAGGGCTGGTGCTACCACTAGGCAAACTAGGCAGCCACCTAGGGCGCATTGCTGCCTAGAGTGCCTGGCCACTGGTGTTCCTATTCTCTTCTCTCTGCAGCAAGCAACGTAAGTCTCAGCATCAGTAGGCAGTCGCCGCTCTGTTTGCACATAGTGTCAGAGGCGCAGTGGCGGTGGAGGTGGTCCTGACTCCCAAATGAATGGAAGCAAGGAAACATTCATTGATGGGCACTGGTAGGCTGCATTGATGGGAGCGCTGGTAGGCAGCATTGATGGGAGCGCTGGTAGGCTGCATTGATGGGAGTGCTGGTAGGCTGCATTGATGGGAGTGCTGGTAGGCTGCATTGATGGGCGCTGGTGGGCTGTATTTGATGGGCGCTTCATCAAAAATGTGGGGTATACACGGGCAGGGCAAAGGGTGTGGAGTCAGGGGTGGAGCCAGCAGGGGGCTGCAAAATGAGGTTTCGCCTAGGGTGTCAAAAATCCTTGCACCAGCCCTGATTCGACCCGTGTGTATGGGTCTTTACTGTCACATGTCTTCAAGCTTGTAGTATCAAACGTGTTGTTTATGCTCCAATGACTCCTCCCTTATCAGACAGTTCAGTCTGAAGTTTCAGTCAGACAACGCCTGCCACAAGGCAAGCTGCTGTGCTCTGGGAATCCTTTGTCATTTTTTAAATCTTTAGGAAACAGAGTCTGCAGACACAATAAAAAAAATAGACCTAAAACACATTTAAAAATAAAAAATTAAATAAAATTTACCAAAAACCGCCAACGTTTTTATTAAATGTCAAATAGCCGTTCAAATTATGGAAGACTGGAAGTGGTTTCTGCCGCTGCCTTCACAATTGCTATATTTTGATATTTATTTTTCTCATACTCTGTTTGAGCTGTCCATTCCCTTTCACACTTTCTTCCTCCTTTGAGACAGCTCCTTGCAGGGATTGTACAGGATTACATTGTTTGTTTAGTCTTTGCCTGGATAGCCCCATGGGATCTTATACTTGCTACAGACTGAACATGCTGTAGCTTTGTAAGTTGCGGGGTTAATGTACACTTCTGCCTAACTTACCTTTATCTAAACTTGTGTGTTCTTCCACTGTTGACGCTAGAAAATAGTGTTTAACTGAAGAAGTGAAATGTCAGGTTTTAGCTACAGTACAGTTAATATACAGGGTGGCCTGCTGTTAGAAAGGATTGTGGTTTACTTATTGCATGATTGGCACTATAGTTTTCCTTTGAGGCATTTGCAGATTTATTTCTTCTGCTGAGCTGTCCTGATAAATAGGGAAGATAAGATCATTGAGTACCTTTTAAACAGTCCTGGCGGTCAAAAGCAACATCCACATACCAGGGCTGGACTGGGGCAAAAATTTGGCCCTGGACTTCATCCAGACCGGCCCACTTTAATTTAGCAAACAAGCACAAAAACTGTATATAAACTATACGCATTTGTGCAAAAAAACACGAGTAACATAAGGAGTCCTCACTATCCTCTTTTATTATTTCACTTATTCTCCTCTGTATTTTTGTCATCCTTCTCACATCACTGCGTGAAGTTGAGGGCGAGCCGCGCAGCCATTACTTTGACAGACTGTCACTGAAACCGGCCCACTGAGCCATCGGCCCACCGGGAAACTCCCTGTAGTCCAGATTGCCAGTACATGCCACATACAATGGAATTAACCGGTTCCCGACCGGCGCACGACGATATACGTCGGCAGAATGGCACGGACAGGCAGGAGGGCGTATATATAAGTCCCTCCTTAATGCCGTCCCTGCCATCGGGAGCGCGCCGTGAGCGGCGCGCTCCCGCGCCGGTCGGGACCCCCGTGAGGCCGGTCGCGGGTCCCGCGGACTCGATCGCCGTGGGGACACCCGCGATCGTCTCGTGGGAAGGCTGAACGGGGAGATGCGGAAATACACAGCATCTCCCCGTTCTGCCTAGCAACTAGTGACGCCGATCTCTGCTCCCTGTGATTGGAGCAGAGATCAGCATTCACTAGCTGACAGCCACGCCCCCCCACAGTAAGAAACACACCCCCTAGGCATACTTCACCCCTACACTGCCCCCTTGTGGTTAACCCCTTCACTGCCAGTGTCATTTATACAGGAATCTATGCATTTAAATAGCATTGATTGCTGTATAAATGACAATGGTCCCAAAAATGTGTCAAAAATGTCTGATGTGTCCGCCATAATGTCGCAGTCACAATAAAAATCGCTGATCGCCGCCATTACTTGTAAACGCTATAACGTTAACATTACTTGTAAACGCTATAACTTCTGCGCAAACCAATCAATAATCGCTTATTGCGATTTTTTTTAACCAAAAATATGTAGAAGAATACGTATCGGCCTAAACTGAGGAAAAAAATATTTTTTTAAATATTTTTGGGGGATATTTATTATAGCAAAAAATAAAAAAAGAATGATTTTTTTTTTTCAAAATTGGCGCTCTTTTTTGTTTATAGCGCAAAAAATAAAAACCGCAGGGGCGATCAAATACCACCAAAAGAAAGCTCTATTTGTGGGAAAAAAAGTACGTCAACTTTGTTTGGGAGCCACGTCGCACGACCGCGCAATTGTCAGTTAAAGCGACGCAGTGCCGAATCGCAAAAAGGGGCCTGGTCCTTTGGCTGCAAATTGGTCCGGTCTGAAAGTGGTTAAAGGGGTTGTAAAGGCTCAAGGTTATTTTGCTTCCACCCATGCTTTTTCCTGCATCAGATTTCCAGTTGATGGTGGACACAAGGTGTCACATGGATACCACAGGGCATCACTTTGATGGCACTAGCCCCTGCTGCTTATTGTTATTCTGTAGAACCTTCTAGGATCAGGTTGAGACACACGAGCTTTGGATTGTTAGCTCTTTCGCGCTTCAGTCTCTTCTCCGTCTGTGTCGGCTCTGTGCAGTAAACAATATTAATAAATCATCACAATGTGTTTCCTGTGTGGTAAACTGTAGGTGCAGATCAAACAGAATGAACAGATGGCTTTTGACGGTAAATTGTAAATGTGTCAATTGATAGCAGGAAAAATGTTTGCGGCGCGGGTCCTTCCTCCCCGCCTCGCGGCTGGGAAACAGCCAGTGATCCAACATTTTTTAGTGTCTAGTGACAGACAGCTGTCATATGTAAAAATGCGTTCTCATCTGTGTAACATTAAATATTGTTTCTCCAAAAATCGAATAAATTATGCAAATTCATAATTCATACCTTAAAACTATTTAAGCTCTGACACCTGTATACTCCCTATGGGCCGGAACATTTTGGCATATTTCTGCTATGGCCCTATTGATTCACCAATAACTCTAATTGCTGTATATACTCAAGTATAAGCCGAGTTTTTCAGCACATTTTTTGTGCTGAAAGTGTCCCCCTCGGCTTATACTGGAGTCGAGCACTTTTCTGCAGCAGAGAATGACATTTTCCGACCCGGCTTTGGGGTCTCATATCTCGGGGCCATTAGGAACAAACCCAGTTGAACTAGCACTACAACATATCCAAATTTGGGGTTCCTAGCACCAAGTGGTCCCGAGATACAGGGCCCCAAACTTGGTCAACTGTGTCCATCTGCAGCAATGTCATTTCGGGACCCCCTTGGCTGCAGCTAAGGGGCATCTAGGAACCCTTAACTATCAAGTTTGAAGTTCGGGGGACCTATGGCTGCAAATGGGCACAGTGAGGCTGCAAATGGGCACAGTGAGGCTGCAAATGGGCACAGTGAGGCTGCAAATGGGCACTGTTAACCCTCTTTTCCACTTACAGTAGCTGCGCATTTCTCACCCTAGGCTTATACTCGAGTCAATAAGTTTTCCCATTTTTTTGTGGTAAAATTAGGTGCCTTGCTTATATTCAGGTCGGCTTATACTCGAGTATATACTGTATTTGCTGAGATAACAAAGTAATGCATTGGTTTTTGTGTTTTTTGTTTTTCTTACAAGGCTTTTTTAAGCAATATTCTTCTGCAGATATTATTTTAATGCAATCGTTAAGACAAAAGATGTAACAAAATGAAAAAAAATAAAAAGATTGACCTGTGCTGGTTTTAAAACAGCACATGTTCCTCCAATAAATGTCCCCAACCTATGGCTCGTGCGCCAGATTTAACCCACTACACGATTTTATTCATCTGGCGGCTAGGGACAGTGCCATATCCTCAATGTTCACAGATTGAGAGGTCTGGTCAGCAGAGGCTGCCTGCAATCTGTGCTTCAACCTAATATAAGAGGGACTCTGTTGTAATTGGCACACTGATGGGGACCCTGATATAAGGGGGACTCTGATGGGGACCCTGCTGTTAGGCAGACTCCAATGGGGAACATGATGTTAACTGATAGGGAAGCAAGTAGCTGAATAAAGCTTTGGACCCACTCTGGAGATCCATGGTGTGCTGGTGACATTTTCTCGCTCTGACTATATACGGTTCCAGCTGGTGGTCGCTTCAGCACCCACTTATATGAACAGCCATTTCTACAGGAACATGTGCGTTAGGAATAGTACAGGAACATGTGCGTTAGGAATAGTACAGGAACATGTGCGTTAGGAATAGTGTGTTGGAACTTGGTGTAAGGGGGACTTTGGTGGGGATCCTGATGTAAGGGGTGGGGCTGTGATTGGCATCATGATGTTGGGGGAAAGCTAATGGGGACCCTGGTGTAAGGGGGACTCTTATGGGGACCCTGATGTAAGGGGGAACTCTGATGGGGACCTTTTTGTAAGGGAGACCCTGATGTAAGGGGGACTGTGATGGGGACCCTGATGTGATGGGGGACCCTGATGTAAGGGAGGACTCTGATAGGGACCCTGATGTAAAGAGGGACTCTTTACAAATCTCATTGTTACTGCAGATACTGTTCTGTGGGCATCAGTTTACATAGAAGATAAAAGATTTGCTTCGGTGATACAAACACATAACTGCTGCCAGGGTGATGCAGGGGAGGTGGAAGAGCAAGGTACACTACACATGACCAAAGAAGATGTGCCATATAAAACCGTTGCCTATATGGGTCTGGTGTAGTGTTTACTGTAAATCGACATATGGGCAGTGTATTCCAAAAGACAGGGGCATGGCTGGGATAGGGGTGGGGGGCAGGAGGGGAAGCTACCCTGGGCGCAGTGGGGATTTGGGGGGTTTGATAGAAGGGGGGTTGTACTAGAAGAGTGGATTTCTGTTAGGAAGGGGTATTGGGGGGGGGGGGGGTATTTGTGCTAGTGAGGATGATTGGGTGGGATTTGTGCCATGAGGGTAAATTTAAGAGCGGGGGATTAGTGCTAGGAGAGGGGATTTGGGAGTGGGGGGGATTGTGCTGGGGGGTAAATTTTGGCTGGGGGGCTAGTGCTAGGAGAGGGGATTTGTGCTGAGAGGGTAAATTTGGGGGCTATGAGTGCTAGGAGAGGGGATTTGGGGGGATTTGTGCTGGTAAGGTAGATTTGGGGGAGGGGGTGATTAGTGCTAGGAGAGGGGATTTGGGGAGGGAATGGATTTGAGCCGGGAGAAGGGGGGAATTTTGTTTGGGAAAATTTTTGAATTGCAACGGGAATTCATACTTAGGGAGTAAGTGTGAAGATTAGTGCTTGAATTTTTAGGGGGGGGGGGTCTTTTGCTGACACGTAATGCTCATATATTTGGGGGGTACCATTTGGCATGTATGCCCTGGGTGCTATATGATTTTGTCTGGGCTGTGGACAGGGGTCACAGGTTCCAGTCAGGCTGCCTCATAAAGGCCCCGTAAAGAAAGTTTGGCAAAGTATTGTCGGCCTATGGCGAGGGCTAGGGCTGCAACTAACGATTATTTTCATAATCGATTAGTTGGCCGATTATTGTTTCGATTAACCGATTAATCGGTTAATAACCTTGAAAAAATGTGTGGTGTATATAATTTAGTTAATATGTAAAGTTTAAAAAAAAGGCAATTTATTCTTAAATATCTCTATGCAGTGGTAAATATAAATAACCAACTATATGGTTAGGGAGCAAAATATCGAATCCACTCTGAGAATAACAGACAGAAGAGATATACTGTATATACTATTAGAGGAGATATAATGTAAATACTATTAGAGGAGATATACTGTATACACTATTAGAGGAGATATACTGTATACACTATTAGAGGAGATATATACTGTATACACTATTAGAAGAGACATACTGTTTTTTGACCAATTTGTTGTTGGGCAGATTAAAAAACACAAATTGCTGCAAAAACATATTACATGCTTTTCTGCAGCTTCTCCATTGAAGTATATTGAACCAAAAAAGCACCGTATTGCGTTAAAAAAAAAAAAGTCCCTGACCCTTTCCAAATACACAGCGGCTGAAAAAAGCATAGATGTGAACGTGTCCCATAGGAAACCATGTAAATGAACTGTAGTGCAGGTCTAAGACGTTTAGTAACCTAATGGGGGGGGTTAAAAAAAACTAAAATGAGCCCTTTATAGTACAAAAAAAAGCAGATAATCACTACTGTAGGGTTAATTATTTTTTTTTTTTCTGTAGAACTGTGAAAGTAATATTTACAGTAGCAATAATTTGCTATTTTTGTACTATAAAGAACTCATTTTAGTTTCTTTTAACCCCATTAAGTTACTGGCCGATTTATCGATTATGAAAATAGTAATCGATTAATTTCATAATCGATTAGTTGTTTCAGCCATAGCGAGGACAGTATTTTTAGGGAATTTATGTTCATCACGATCTTGTTGGTTATTTCGCTTTCCGCACCTAATGAGGATGTAACTTGTAGAAACATTTATTTTAAAGTGTTATGCGTGATTAGTGTCACCAACACCCCATCTATCAGTTAACTGACAAGCCGGGATTTTCACACAACATGATCTCGTAACTGAATCAGCAATTCCAGGCACTGAGTGAAATGGATTAGCAAACTGATAATTCTAAGAAACGTTGCCACTGTTCAGAAGTCAGATTGATTAGAGTAACCAACGTCAGTCTTATTCCAGAGAACATCCCACATGTAAATCTTCCACTCTATATGATCAGACCGCCAGCTTCACATGAGCATGAAAAAGAAGAAATGTCCCTACTAGCAAGGGGTAGCCATTTAAAGCCTGAAGGCTCGTACACACGATCGGATTGTTGGCCAACAAAACTGTGGACTTTTGGTCCGAAAGGCATTGACCCAAGCTTGTCTTGCATACACACGGCCACACAATTGTTGGACAACAAATACGAACGTATTTGTTGGCCAACGCTGAACTATACGCTCAGGTGTGTATGCAGCCTATCTCTGGGCAGCAATTAAATCATTTCGTATGCCCTCCAACAGATAAAAGCTCTAATGCTAATTTTTGGGGATTAGATGAAACAGTATTGCCTTAATCCAGGGTCAGCTGAAAGAAGAAAAGAGGAGGCATGTTTAATGTTATGTTTACTGCCTGGAGTAAACCCGACTTTGGGGCCCCATATCTCGGGGTCACTTGGTGCTAGGAACCCCAAATTTAGTGTGCAAACCAAATGGAACTATCACTACAATATATCCAATGGGGTTCCTATCACCAAGTGGCCCTAAGATACGGGGCCCCAAAGTCGGTTCGGAAAATGTCATTCTCTACTGCAGAAAAGTGCTTGACTCGAGTATAAGCCGAGGGGGGCATTTTCAGCACAAAAAAATGTGCTGAAAAACTCGGCCTATACTCGAGTATATATGGTAGATATTAATGGCTGTGTGTTGAGTTATTTTGAGGGGACAGCAAATTTACACTGTTATACAAGCTGTACACTCACTACTTTACATTGTAGACAAGTGTTATTTCTTCAGTGTTGTCACATGAAAAGATAAAATAAAATATTTACAAAAATGTGAGGGGTGTACTCACTTTTGTGAGATACTGTATATTCCATAATGTAATAAAACCACAACCATCCTAAAGTGATCACTGTAAAAATAATGATGCCAAAATAGTGACTTTCCACCTTCCGTTCCAAGACACCAGTGATGAGCCACCAACCTAAAGCGGAGCTCCACCCAAAAGAGGAAGCTCCCCTTGTCTGCCTCCCCCCACCCCCTCCGCTGCCACATTTTACATATTTTTTTTTTGGGGGGGGGGGGGGGGGGGGTGGAGTGGGTACCTGATTTTAACAGGTCCCTTAGTGGAGATAGTGGGGCACCACCCAATAGCCAATTGAAAAATCTGCTCCAGTTAGGACACCACTGGATTCCTGGACAGGCAAGTGTCCTTATATTAAAAGTCAGCAGGTACAGTATTTGTAGCTTCTGAGTTTTTTTTCTTCTGAAGGAGCCTGGAGCTCCTTTAAGAAAAAGAGTAACCAGAGTAAGCGGACTCTTATAAAAGAAAGAGTCACATACACTTATATTGAATGGTAAATATATTCCCCTGGTGACTATCCACAAGCCACAGATCCACATGGTTCCTCAAACTGGTATATCCTCAGACCCGAAGAACATCCCGTTGGAACATGGAAAGAGAGCCAAGACAACCACATAGTGTAAAACCCTTTAAAATCTATTTATTGTAAATAAAAACCACTCACATGGATAAAAAGATAAATTGCTTATGTAGAAAATCCGATCCCAGGATACAATTTAAACACACTCCCTATCAAGAAGAGCATGGCAACGTCACAAGCGGTGGCTCCGCCCTATGCGTTACGTCCAGGGCCGAACTTACCATTGGGCTTGACTGGGCTCAAGCCCATGGGCCCCCCGCTCAATAGGGGGCCCCGCCGAGATACATAGCCGAGTGTCATGCCCAGTCCCACCCTATGATGGACATAACACAGGGACTGGGCGTTACTGTGAGCCGAGCCGAGTACACTCGGCTACTTTCGGCTCCGCTCGGGGCCGCGAGAGGACCCGAGATAAACAGGACTCTGTATCTCGGTGGCGCCATTTTTAAACTTCAAGACTGCAATGTCAAGGCTGCATATGACACTGGGGCAAGGCTGCAAATGACACTGACAAGGCTGCAGATGGATGGGCAAAGCTGCGGATGGACACTGATAAGGCTGCATTGATGGGCATTTAAATGTAAGTTTTTTTCCTTAAACTTCCCTCCTAAAAGTTTTTTTCCTTTAAAATTCCCTCCTAAACTCGGGGTGCGTGTTATACGCAGGCGCGTGTTATACGCCTATAAATACGGTAATATATAGAAGGTAGGGCCCGAAAGTGACTCAAGCCCAGGGGCCCTCACCACCCTAAGTCCTGCCCTGGTTACGTCAGAATTGACGTCATCGGGGGCACACTGTGGTTGATTTAATAAAACTAGAGAGTGCAAAACCTGGTGCAGCTCTGCATAGAAATCAATCATCTTCCAGACTTTTTCCAAAGCTCATTTAACTAGTAGCTGACCGCCCACTGTCAAATGACGGCGGGACGGTGCAGAACTTGTGGCGGGCCGCCGTCATATGACGGCGCTCGCTTTTTGGCCACTAGGGGGCGCGCGCGCGCCCGCCGCGTAGCTGGGGACCCGATGCGCGTGCCCGGCGGTCGCGATGACCGCCAGGCACCCGCGATTGCCCGGTAAGTGAGCAGGACGTGGATCGGTGTGTGTAAACACACAGATTCACGTCCTGTCAGAGGATAGGAGACCGATGGTGTGTCCCTTGTACATAGGGACACCGATCGGTCCCCTCCCCCAGTCAGTCCCCTCCCCCCACAGTTAGAATCACTCATATAGGGAACATATTAACCCATGCAGCGCCCCCTAGTGTTAACCCCTTCCCTGCCAGTCACATTTATACAGTAATCAATGCATTTTTATAGCACGGATCGCTGTATAAATGTGAATGGTCCCAAAAATGTGTCAAAAGTGTCCGAAGTGTCCGCCGCAATGTCGCAGTCACGATAAAAATCGCAAATCGCCGCCATTACTAGTAAAAAAAAAATAATAAAAAAAATGCTATAAATCTATCCCCTATTTTGTAGACGCTATAACTTTTGCGCAAACCAATCAATAGACGCTTATTGCGATTTTTTTTTTTTACCAAAAATATGTAGAAGAATACGTATCGGTCTAAACTGAGGAAAAAAATTGTTTAAAAAAAAAAAAAAAAAAAAGGATATTTATTATAATAAAAAGTAAAAAATATTGCGTTTTTTCAAACTTGTCCCTCTTAATTTGTTTATAGCGCAAGAAACAAAAACCGCAGAGGTGATGCAAAGGCTCTTGAAAAATGTTGTTCTGGTATTGTGCCTACATCAGTAGGAACTGCCCTGCCAACATCTGCCCCTGCAAGAATTTTACAAGCCTGGTGATGATGTCACAGGCAATAATAACCTCCATTTCCTACTACAGGAGCAAGGTAAAAGAAAAATAACAATCCGGAGACATGCAGCAGAGAGGGAAAAGGGGGGCTTGGGTGTAAATTTGGGTCATACCTATACTAGTTTAAAATATGCAAACCGCCTTCCTATTTTTTTTATTTTTGTTTTTTTTGCAGACCAACCATTGATGAAGACATAGATTCATTCTCTGCTTGCTCGCTGCCATTTGCGCTGCAAGGAAGGTGATACTGATTACAGAGTCACAAGTAATTTTAATTACATTCAGGTGACAGTTCACATTTATTTCAGCGAAGTTTCATTCTCTTTATTTTCTTCTCTAAATTAATTTTTCAGACCTCTTCCTCATTCAGATTCAGACTGTTCCGTTCATTTAGTATTTTATAGCAGTCGCGGCAACCTTAATTAAATGTGTGTCTCCATCTTTTGTATGAAAACATATGTGCCCTATCCTGGGCTTTTGCAAACGGATGCCGTTATTGAATAGAACAGATGAGCCCTGGGTCTTGATGGCTGAATTGCAATTGAAGAGCAATGATAGTTTGGTTCCCTGTGGAATGTGGTAGTTTGGGCTTATACCATGCTTTCAAAGAGTAGAAACCTGGCAAAGCTGTCCCTTTGTACTGTATGTATTTCTGTTTTAAACATTTTTATTGGTTTTAGCGGGTATAATAGGAGTTATGCCCACGCAGGGGCTAAAACATCTGATGACGTTTGCAAACAATCATAATGCAATAAACAAACATTTACATCAGTAAATTATCTAGTAAATAGGCTTTGTTTGAAGGCCCTTCATGAGCTTGGAATCACGATTAGGTGGTCTGAACCAGAGGGAGCAGATACGTCCTAAAGATAGGGGGATGAAGAATTGTCATAAAAATTGGTAGGGGAAGGGCAAGGAAATGCCAGGGTAAGGTTAAGGTGTAGAGGTCAGGATAGGGAGGTGGGGACAATGCAGTGGGAAGGGTAACAGGGAAGGGATACAATAGGATGTATCCTCCTACAACCTGGAGCCAAAGGGCCAAAGCCAAACGTGCAGACTAGTGATGGGAAGTCCGGATCTTTAAAGTGAATCGGTTCATTTCGAACTACTCACTGAAATGAACCGATTCAATGAATCGATTCTTCGGTTCTTCGGTTCACTTGTTGAGTCTGCTGACAAGCAAGTGAACCGAAGCTCTGATTCAACCATATTAAATGATTAGAATCAGAAGACTGATTCACACAGAAGGTTGGCAGATCCTGGGGACGTTTACTTTTATTTAGTTAATTGGGGCAGACTATAATTTGTCAGATTAGCCGGCATTATGAATTTTGGTGACACACAAAGAGCTGTGTTAGGCTGGGTTCACACTTGTGCGATGCGGGAACCCTGCGATTCCACTGCGGGTTCCCGCATCGCACCTGACTCGCACGGCAGTTCACACTGACATATGCAAACTGCTGGGGAGTGTCATACAATGTTAACGACACCCCCATTTCAGCTTGCATGTCGCACTGCGAACTGTCAGTTCGGACATAAATCGGCTCGCATAGGTGTAAACACCCATGCGATCCAATTCTGATGCTGACCAAAAAAGGTGCTGTGTGAGTTTAGTCCGAATGCGATACGATTTCAGCCATACTATCTGTATGGCTGAAATCGCATTGCACGGACATCACATGCGATTTTGCACCACACAGCAGTGTGAACCGGCCCTGAGCCTAGGTTTCCACAAATTTGATGGCTAGCAATGTTAACTGTGAAGTTGGCCTATCAGAATGCAGGTAACATGCACAAAAGCCTGCTTTTCATTTAGGCTCCATTTCCACTTGTGCAACTTGTCCTGCGATTTGGGACTGCAAAGTTGCATGACAGGTGGTACCTGAGGATTTCCAATGAGAACCATTCATATCTGTGCGACTTCAAGTCACAGCGACTTCAAAGTAGTCCCTGCACTACTTTGGTCCCACTCTGATGTGACTTGAGGTCCATAGACCTCCAGAATACATAGGCATTGCTTCAAGTCGCTGCAAATTTGTGGCAAAAAATTGCAGCAGAATTGTGCGACTTTCAGGCTTTTCAGGGTATCGCAGCCTGAAAGTTGCACGATTCTGCCACAATTTTGATGCGACTTAAAGCAATACCTGTGTATTCTGGAGGTCTATGGACCTCAAGTCACATCAGAGTGGGACCAAAGTAGTGCAGGGACTACTTTGAAGTCGCTGTGACTTGAAGTCGCACAGATATGAATGGTTCTAATTGGAAATCATCAGGTACCACCTGTCATGCAACTTTGCAGTCCCAAGTCACACAAGTGTGAAAGGGCCTCAGGCTGTCTGTACCAACTTATCACTGCTGCTACCTTAAAATTGATGTAGTGTATTGTTCTACTAGTGGGGACTCACGGTTCTTTCAGTGTACTGTGTTCTAACAACTCATATGATTCTTTAACTCAGTAACTCTATGATTCTTTAACTCACTGTACTGTGTACTTCTGACTCAAGAACTGGATACAAAACAGTTCTGAGTGTCAGTGTGCTGTGATTGGGCTGATTGGTTGCAGGGAGGGGCTGAGCTCTCTCACTCTAGGATCATATTACCAGGCCTGCTTTGCTGTGCTAGTATTGAGTCCATAGTGAACTGTTTCAAACGAATCAGTTCAGTCAGATGAATCGATTCATCCAGTTCACTGAAAAGAATCGATTCAAAAGAACGATTCGTTCATGAACTGGACATCACTAGTGCAGACTATCTGCATAGAAACCAATCAGCTTCCAGGTTATTTTTGTCAAAGCTTTAAGTGGTTGTTAACCCACTTTCAATAGTTCACATAATCCGTTCTGTCTCTTAATGAAGTGCCCCCCTGTCTATTTGTTTTATTAAAGAAATTCCTCCTTTGCCGTATTTCACGGCCATGTCTCCTCTCTGCCCGTCTGACAGATGCAGCGGGAGGGGCCGAGATTCCCCCCCCACGCTGATGTCAGCTGGACGCGAGGATGGGAGGAGAGAGAGCCGGCCAGTCATGTGATCGCCGGGAGCTACCGTGAAACACGGTAAAGGACGCATTTTTGTTAATAAAACACAGAGAGGGGGGGGGGGGCACTGCATTAAGAGACAGAACAGATAGTATACATATATATTTTTTATTCCTGCAGCAAGAGGGGCGGCACTGTCACTAGGTGACGGAGGGGAAGGGGGAGTAAGACACAGGAGCAGAGGACCGCTGCAGATAGCAGAGCTGCGGACGATGAAGGGACGTAAACTGACCAGTGTCAGGGCTCAGTAGCCATGATAAACCGTGGTCAGTTTACATAGGCAAGATCAGCCAGGTTTTCTAGGTGTTGCAGGGGGCCAAATTACACAGGACAAGCACTGTGCTGTATAACATGCTTTAACCACTTCAGCACCAGCGATTTTACCCCCTTCCTTACCAGAGCACTTTTTGCGATTCGGCACTGTGTCGCTTTAACTAACAATTGCGCGGTCATGCGACATAACACCCAAACAAAATTGACGTTCTTTTTTTCCCACAAATAGAGCTTTCTTTTGGTGGTATTTGATCACCTCTGCGGTTTTTATTTTTTGCGCTATATACAAAAGAAGAGCTCCAATTTTGAAAAAAAACACAATATTTTTTACTTTTTGCTATAATAAATATCCCATTTTTTTTTTTTTTTAAAAAACATTTTTTTACTCCGTTTAGGCCGATACGTATTCTTCTACATATTTTTGGTAAAAAAAAAAATCGCAATAAGCGTATATAGATCGGTTTGCGCAAAAGTTATAGCGTCTACCATATAGGGGATAGATTTATTGCTTTTTTTTTTACTAGTAATGGCGGCGATCTGCGTTTTTTTTTTTTGTGACTGCGACATTGCGGCGGACACTTCAGACACTTTTGACACATTTTTGGGACCATTCACATTTACACAGCGATCGTTGCTATAAAATTGCACTGATTACTGTGTAAATGTGACCGGCAGGGAAGGGGTTAACACTAGGGGGCGCTGCAGGGGTTAATGTGTTCCCTAAGGTAGTGATTCTAACTGTGGGGGGAGGGGACTTACAAGGGGAGGAGACCGATCGGTGTTCCTCCGTACTGGGATCACATGATCGGTCTCCTCTGCACTGACAGGACGGGGAGCTGTGTGTTTACACACACAGTTCCACAGTCCCGCACGGTCCCGCACGGTCCTGCTGTTTTAACGGGCAATCGCGGGTGCCCGGCGAACATCGCGGCCGCCGCGCGCACCGGGTCCCGAGCGACGCCGCGTGCGTGCCCCCTAGGCGGCCGGGAATGGGAGGACGTCATATGACGCCCACCCAGGATGGGAGATCCACCTTGTGGGCGTCATATGACTATGGGCAGGTAAGGAAGTGGTTAAAGAAGCAGGATCCGTTAATAAACGCTTTATTAAGCTGAAATTAGAAGTTGATTGCACAGCTGCACCAGATTTTGCACTCTCCAGTTTTAGTAAACCAACCCCATTGAGTTCATGCGGTCTTTGACTTCTTGAAAGAGGACTAGCTTCTTCCGGGCTTTGGCTATTGTTTTCTTTGCGCATATGTAGCCAATTTTATGTTGGTGTAAAAATAGCCCTGAAATTGTGTGATAAAGGAGGGCCAACCTCACATCCTTAGGTACGATAATATCAAACAGGGTTTGAAGAAAGTCAAACGTTCTGGACCAAAACGTGGTCAGCTTCGCGCAAGACCACCAGAGAAAGCCCTTCTTCCACTCCTCCTATAAAGACTCCTGGGGTGTATGACATCATTTTGGCCTAGGCTGGAAACCAGGAAGCAACAGAAGAAATGTAAACAAAAGAAAAAGGTTTAAAACAAGTTAACTACTTGCTGACCAGCCCTTGTCATTGCACTGCGGCAGGTCGGCACGTTTCTGGGAATTGCCATCATTGTACGTCGGCTCAGGAACTGTAGTTTGTGGGGCGCACGCACGCGGTCCACTGGCCAACGGGGGAGCCAATCAGCAGGGGTGGGGCAGACTTGATGTCCGCCGGCCACCCGTGATTGTTCCCCGCAGTGACAGAACGGGAATCTGCCTGTGTAAACAAGGCAAATCTCCGTTCTGACAGGGGAGATCACACAGATCCTGTCTTTTTTGCTATGCAGAAAGGCGGAACTGTGTGTTGTCCCAGGCAGCCCATCCCCCATACAGTTAGAACACACCTGCAGGGAACACATTTAACCCCTTGATCGCCCTTAAAGCTAACCCCTTCCCTGCCAGTGGCATTAGTACAATAACAGTGCATATTTTTAGCACTGATCACTGTATTAAAGGAAAAGTCCAGCCTGAGCTCATTCAGCTGGGCTTCTTATATGGGTCACAATTCGTTTAGCACTCCTGTGACCGTTTTCAGCAGAGATCGATCTGAAGTCCGCTCTCCGCTGACGTCACCAAGATCAGTCCAGGCACCGCGTCATCCTGACTCTGGAAGTCTGGATCCGCCAGGTGCCTGGACTGATGGCAGTCTCAGCCTCTCAGCGAGACGCTAAGATGGTCGCTCCCTGCCCCCTCAACAGCTCAGCGCTCCAGTGAGCGTGGAGGAGCAGAGCTGCTGATTGAGCCGAGAGAACCGAGCCATTGGCGGTGTTCGGTGGCTCGGTTCTCAGTGATTGGTGGACCACTAGGGGTTTTTGTTTTTTTGATCTCAAATACTGGATGTGGCACTAATTAATGCATAAAATTGCCGTTCTATAAAAATTTTCCCCAATGAGGATAGAGAGGGGGGGAGGTGACCCCCATAGCAAGCTGCTTGCTGAGGAGAAGGGGCCCCGGAACGCCAGCAAGAGACCAGAGACCAGAGGAGGATCCGGGCTGCTCTGTGCAAAACTATTACACAGAGCAGGTAAGTATAATGCCTCGTACACACGATCGGACTTTGCCGCGGGAATGTCCGCCGGACCTAGTCCGGTGGACAAACCGCCGGACCTTACAGCGGGGCTTTGCCGGACTTGAAAGCGAACGGACTTGACCACAAACGATCACGCTAAAAGTCCGGCGGTTCACACGATGACGTACAGCGCATACGACGGGACTAGAAAAAGGAAGCTCAAGATCCAAAACGACACCCTTTGCTACTTGCTACTGAGCATGCGTCCTTTTTGGTCCACCGGACCATCATACAGACGGCCGTATTGTCCGCCGTACTGCCAAGTTCAGCGAACAATTTTAAAACAAAACTTAAAACCTAGTCCTAGAAGGCCCGCACACGATCGGACTGTCCGGCGGACTCTAGTCCGGCGGACAATCCCGCGGGAAAGTCCGCTCGTGTGTACGCGGCATTACATGTTTTATTATTTTTAAACAAAAACAAATTAGACTTTAGTATCACCTTAATTGTATTTTTAAAAATGTATATATTGCATGCTGATTGAACAGGTTCACTTACGTCCCGATAAGTTCTCGATATCGGCTTACATTGTGTCATTAGATTTCATTGTACGGTACCAGCAGCTTCTCTTTCCTTTTATAAAGACTCATCGATGTACAGTAGATCTTCTAAAAGTTGCCACTGATGTTGATACTATTAGATGACATTCGGTGAAAGGAAATATTACATTTGCCTGCGTCGCTGTAAGTTGCAAGCGTACATTTAGAAGCCGTTTTAGGTGAACATTGCTTTGTGCACTAAACTGCTTCTTGCAGACTCTGTTTGGGGGAAAATAACACCCTTTTAATGCTGCAAAACACTATCACAGTTCAGGGCAATGCATTTGTTATATAATAGTCTGTGTATTTTCCTCTTCACTTGCTGCACTAATAGCTAGAGATGTATTGTCACCTTGTATCGAAGCATCTTCCACCAGAATGTATGCTTTTTTTTTTTCTTTTTGTTTTTTCTTTCTCCTATCTTTTTTATATCTATAAATCGGTGTACAGGAAACGAGGTAGTAAAGGCACACTACTGGGGCTTTCTCTTTTATTCACTAAATGTACTGCGCCGTTCCACCCCCACTCCCTTTTATCGGTGATCTGGGAACCCCATTTGCTTACCTGTGGGTAATTAGGAAAAGGAATGCATGAAAACTGTTGTAGGAAATTTTTTTTTTTTATGTGTACTTGTGATTAAAAATAATCGCGCTAATCATAAACTATAAAGTGCACTGCATGAATCATCCACCAAACTCAATCGTGAAAGTACATAAAAATATATGAATAAATATGTGCAAAAAAATCATATAATAATAAAAAGAAATTCATATAATAAAATTAAAACATCCAAAATCATATGTGTATGCAAAAGTCTATATAAAAACACATCAGAGCAGGTAATCCACCACCAAGTGATCATGTAGGACTTCGAATGACACTCCACACCCAGTGGGCAAGGACGCTTACCAGATGATTGGGACCACCTATTGCTAGGATGGTCAAACAGGCAGGCAGAAAAAAAACCTCTGCAGGGTATATGGGACCAGAAATCATCTAGGAATACTATACTCCAAAATAAGGCCAGGTCTTCTATAGTAGTCACACTCAAGCTAAACCGCAGCAGGATCAATACGACCAAATATAGATCATAAAGAAAAAAAAACTCCAATAGTGTAATACCGCTCAGGTTATTTATTGAAATTTTTTTTTTTTTAAATACACTCTCGCAATAATAAAATGTTTGCCGGCAAATTTTCAGAAACAAACACCCGCACTTCCGAGTCACATGGGCCACGATGGCGTCAGTACTTCACTCCCCCCGACATGTTTCGTCACAGGTGACATCTTCCTGGGGCCTGTATTGTAATTGTAGTTGACTCTTATCCTAAGTTTGTCCTTTTCTCTTCGTTAGGGCTGTGCTGACCACCTGTGCTAATGTATGACTTATTTATTTTTTCTGGTTTCTGTTCCCTTTTAGTTTTTTGTTTTGTCATCTGACAAAGGGGGTTATTTACTAAAGGAAAATCCACTTTGCACTGAAAGTGCACTTGGAAGTAAAGTCACTGTAGATCCAAGAGGGACATGCAAGAAAAATAAAAAACATTTTAGCTGGCACATGATTGGATGATAACATCAGCAGAGCTTCCCCTCATTTTAGATCTACCCCTTAGATTTAGAGCGACTGCACTTCCAGGTGCACTTGCAGTGCAAAGAGGATTTTCCTCTCGTAAATAACCCCCAAAGTGTCATGTTTGTACCATGTTGAACATTAATAAAAAGAATAAAGAATACAATTAGAAAGAGGAATTAGAGGCATATCCACTTGGATAGAAATAGAGACTTCTAATTAAAGAGGAAGTAAAGCCTCTTTTAAAAAAAAAAAAAAAAACGTAACCTGCAAGGCAAAGGCATAATGAGCTAGTATGCATAGCATACTAGCTCATTATGAATAACTTACCTGAAAACGAAGCCCCCGGAGCAGTCCTCATCCTCGTCCTTCTCCGCCGCCATCACTACGGGAGTGACTTCCGGGTCTCGCCGCTCCAGCGCTGTGATTCGCTGGAGCGGCGATGACGTCACTCCCGCGCATGCGCACGAGAGCGGCATATCGCCGTGATCTCGGCATGCGCAGTGCGCCTGCGCGCCGCTGTCTACGGCGCATGCGCCGTAGATAGCGGTGCCCTTTCTTTTCTAAATATCTCCTAAACCATGTAGGTTTAGGAGATATTTATTGGACCTACAGGTAAGCCTTAATCTAGGCTTACCTGTAGGCCAAAGTTGTCCCAGAGGGTTTACTTCCTCTTTAAGCAGTGTCGCTATATTTTTGTATCTATCATTTTGTAGGCTGACAGGTTCTCTTTAACCACTTGCAGGCCAGGGCAATTTTTTAACTTTCACACGCATGTTACAAACAGCATTTTTTGCTAGAAAATTACTTTGAAACCCCCAACATTTATATAATTTCTAAAAGCAGAGGCCCTGGAGAATAAAATGGTGGCAGTTGCAATTTTTTTGTCACACGATATTTTCGCAATTTATCAAATGCTGATTTTCAGGAAAAAATAAAATGGATTTTAGTGCACACAAACACAATATAATACACATTTTTTGGGTGAAATATAAAAGATGATGTTGCTTCAAGTTAATAGATACCAAACGTATCAAGACTCCAAACTGCATGCACCCATAATATGGGGACAAACTAAGATACCTAAAATGTTTCACAGGTGATGCTTTAAACGTCTTAACAGGTTATCAGTGTAGAGTTAATTGTGAATGATGACCCTAGAATTATTGCTTTCACTCTGACCTTCTGGGCCAGTGGTCAACAACCTTTCAGAACTCACTAACCACTAAACTCACAATTTTTAATCCTGCGGACCACTAACATGAATTTTACAGCTCTCTGCCCCCTTCCCCTGGATTACACTGCAGCCTTATACACACAGTGCTCCGGCTCTCTGCCCCCTCCCTCTGGATCACACTGCAGCCTTATACACACAATGCCCTGGCTCTCCGCCCCCCTCCCTCTGGATCACACTGCAGCCTTATACACACAATTCTCCGGCTCTCTGCCCCCCCTCGCCATGGATCACACTGCTGCCTTATACACACAATTCTCCGGCTCTCTGCCCCCCCTCGCCATGGATCATACTGCTGCCTTATACACACAATTCTCCGGCTCTCTGCCCCCCCTCGCCATGGATCACACTGCTGCCTTATACACACAATTCTCGGGCTCTCTGCCCCCCCCCCCCTGGATCACACTGCTGCCTTATACACACAATGCTCAGGCTCTCTGCCCTCCTCCCCCTGCATCACACTGCTGCATTATACACAAAACCCCCTCCCCCCCACACACACTCTGCATCACACTGCTGCCTTACACAGACTCATCATTTGATCTCACCTCCTTATCCAGCCATGTGCTTGAGCTCCGTGCTCCTCCCACAGTCTGTGGTCAGCCATTTAAAGTCCCCTCCTTATTTACCTCCCGCACTTTGCACTACTCCCGGCGCCTCCCTCTGAGTTCACAGGAGCCGGAACTACAGAGGAGGCATTGGGTATCAATGCTCGCTAACAGTCATTAAAAACAACATTGTAAACAACGTTGGGTGATATAAATTTTCTCTGTGTTGGGGGCGACCATCTTGAGTCCCTAATGAGTAGCAGAGTAGTGACCTCACCAAATCTCCCAAGACCTAGCAGTCAGAGGCAGCAGCATCTTAGATTGCAAACTGCAGATATACAGCTATGAGGCTACAGAACAGGAGTGCACTCACATATTGGGAAGTGCACTGCTAATCTTCAGGAGGAATTCCAGACACAATCTGGAAGTCCCTTCATAGTTGTCACCAGAACAAGGTTCCCCCATTGGAAGATTTCCTCTCTATTCCGTGTTTGGTGGCAACTCAAAATTTATGCTTCCCATCAGTGCTGGGACAAGGTCCTCCAATGCCCAGGGCAAAGATGCCAAACTGAACCCCCCCCTCCCTTAGGGTTCCGCCCTTCCTGCCCACCCCTTGTCCCAGTTCTGGTTCCCATCACTTTCAGTCATGGTGACAGAAGTCATACGGAAAAATAGGGATGATGAACCTCCCCAGTGTACACACGGGTATTATAATAAACAAAAAATGCAGCGCTAAGTAAATAAACTCACTGAAAACAGCGAGTAAATTATAAATAGTGAAAATAGAATGAAAGTGGCCTGGCACAACTAAGCCAAATATAGTGACATCAATGAAGTGATCAAAAAACAAAATCAATAAAAGTAAATAAGTGTGAAGTCCATAATAATTCTATCACATGGATCAAAATGTAGTGTTTATAACCTGAAATCAGGCATAAACCATATATAGGAAATAACGTCTCTTCAACAATGAATGACCAATCCTCTGTGACAGGTAGCCAAAATTCATAGAGGGAATGTGGAACATCAAATGCATAGAATAGTATGAAGATGCAGACACCTCCAAACCGACACACAGTAAGATCCAGTTGAAGCACGACCGTGCGAAACATGTCGGGTACATAGCCTGCTGGCCGGATCTACCACGCTTTTTTTAAACTGTTTTGTTGGTACCCATCTTCATTGATGTTTTGTACTAGAAATTTTTTTTAAAAATTTACTTTTATGGATTTTGTTTTTTGATCACTTCATTGTTGTCACTATATTTGGCTTAGCTGTGCCAGGCCACTTTCATTCTATTTTCACTATTTATAATTTACTCGCTGTTTTCAGTGAGTTTATTTACTTAGCGCTGCATTTTTTGTTTATTATTTTCTTTACACATTTTTATCGTTGTTGATGCTGGCTGCTATATTTTTTTTTCACATCTTTTTTTTTGGTAGCGCGATTATAATTTTATTTAGTAATGAAAACCTGACGGGGATTATAAAGAAGGTTGTTTCCTATCCTAAGGAAATACATGCCCTTTGGCCCCTAGGCAACTAACATCATTGACAACAAGTCCCGTTTTTTTTATACCAGCCAGGGCTGTAAAATTCCAGCCGGATGGCAGTCCTAGTTATATAGACCGTCTCTACTACCTCCGAAACTTTTAAGTTGCGAATCACAACCAGGTAGCCGTGTCAAGCAGGCTAAGATCATAAAAGTGTACACAGCGAAGGCCTGCTCTTAGAATACCATCAGGATTCAGACAAGAATTCCATCCTCTGCATCCTCCAGACACTCAGAATCACATAAATAAACCCCAGACCCAATCAGAGCTCAGGACCGGAGGCGTCATCGCCCATACGCAGGTAGAATGATGCTCTTGTACAGCGGAGAGGGGTGTGGATGATGGAGTGTCGGCTCCTCAGAGGGAGGGACCGATGGGGATGGTTCTCTGTACTCCGAACAGTGTTGCATAATATATCAACTTTGTATAAATATTGTAAATAATAAATCTGCGGGACTCTGAGTTTTTATTTCTTTTTTTTCTTTTTTTTTTTCTTTCCAGAGCAAAAGCCAAGCTATTAAAAATAGAGCGACAGAGAGAGAGAGAATGGATTGTATGCGCTGCGGGTTATGTATCCTGGCCTTCCTCACACACGGATACACAGTGATTAACCTCGTGTTCGGGGATTCAAGCTGAAAAACAAAGATAAACTGCATTCAGGTGAGCTATGATCTGCTAGAAGTGGCAGGCAGGCAATCTTCGCTGACAAGATTTATGACTTTCTGTGGCAGGCTGGGAAAGGACGTTGGATACAGAAAATACATTTCGCACGGGTGCTGCACGAATTGGTGCAGTGCAGCCGGAAAGGTCAGAACTGGGGGGCAGATATATGAGGAAAGCGGGATGAGCTGTGACAAGCAGAATGAGAGGACAAGATAGCGGCTCTGGTGGAATGCTGGGAAACGGGCTTGTTTTCTACCGCTAATTACAGCAACAAAGAGCTTGCGGTAACGGTTCCTTCCTTAGATCTTCAGGTAGATATAAGAAACAAACTTATGGCAGACTCACATCATCTAATCCTCACTAGCGCTGTGCCTGATGGGAGCACTTATTTGTCGGCCGCAAAGATTTTCCAGCATGTTGTAAAATATCTCTGACCAGTTAGGAATCTTTCCAGTTTGTCAAGAAAGGAAATGGTCCTAAAAAAAACTTTACATTACAACCCCCGTTTACAGCAAAGTTTTCCGTTTATATCAGTGTCCACAGTCCCCCTTTATATCACAGTTTCCCATTTAATTAACCACTTAAGGACCGGAAGGATTTCCCCCCTTAAAGGGGTTGTAAACCTTTGTGTTTTTTCACCTCATGCATCCTATGCATTAAGGTGAAAAAAACACCTGTCAGTGACCGGCCCCCCAGCCCCCCCGTTTTACTTGCCTGAACCCTGGAACTTGACCCGGCGGGGACGCGCTGTCTCTGCCCGGGGTTCTCGGCTAGATTGAAAGCAGTGCAGCCATTGGCTCTCACTGCTGTCAATCAAATCCAATGATGCGGGGGGGGCGGGCCCGAGTCCTGCATTCAGCCTCTATGGACGCCAAATGCTGGACTCGGGAGCACGTCCGCAAGATAACCCCCTCGGGGAAGCGCTTCTCCGAGAGGGAGTTACCAGATGCGGGGAGGAGCCACCGGGGGATCCCAGAAGAGCAGGTTGAGGGCCAATCTGTGCAAAACGAACTGCACAGTGGAGGTAAGTATGACATGTTTGTTATTTTTTTAATGTTACCTTTACAATCACTTTAATGAGCAGGCTTTTTTTTGCTATATGGCACTGCTTCGCTTTAACTGACAATTGCGCGGTCGTGCGACGCTGTACCCAAACAAAATTGACGTCCCCTTTTTCCCAAAAATCAAGCTTTCTTTTGGTGGTATTTGATCACCTCTGTGGTTTTTTATTTTTTTGGGCTATAAACAAATTTTTAAAAAAATAAAACAATATTTTTTACTATTTGCTATAATAAATATGCCCAAAAAAATGTGAAAAAACTGTAATTGTCAATCTTCCAAAAATGTGCCAAAAGTGTCCGATGTGTCCGCCATCATGTCCATGTGGCAGTCTCGATAAAAATCGCAGATCGCTGCCATTACTAGTAAAAAAAAATAATAATAATAAAAATGCCATAAATCTATCCCCTATTTTGTAGACACTATAACTTTTGCGCAAACCAATCAATATACGCTTATTGCGATTTTTATTACCAAAAATATGTAGAAGAATACGTATCGGCCTAAACTGTAAAAAAAATGTGTTTTTTAAAAAAAAATTAGGGGTATTATAGCAAAAATATTGTTTCTTTTTCAAAATTGTCGCTCTTTTTTTGTGTATAGCGCAAAAAATAAAAGCACAGAGGTGATCAAATACCACCAAAAGAAAGTTTATTTGTGGGGAAAAAAAGGACGTCAATTTTGTTTGGGTACAGCGTTGCACGCAATTGTCAGTTAAATCAACGCAGTGGAGTATCGCAAAAAAATGGCCTGGTCATTGAGCAGCCAAATCTTCCAGGGCTGAAGTGGTTAATAAAGTGTAACTAAGAATGGATAGGGATTAGACCACATGTCCCTTTTTTATTGTTGTCTGTGCACTGTTAGGAGATTCACACTCTCTATTTGTCCTGTTTACCGTTATCATCAAAAAGTAAAAAAAAAATCCTGAATTTTGGGTTGACATCAGAACAACAATAGAAGAGAAATCTTTCAATGGGGACACTAGTTGTGGTGTCCCCCCAGACCTCCCTCCCTCACTTTGGAGGGATTTCCTCTCACTTCCTGTTCTGGATATGGGACAGGAAGTAATTCAACTCAAGGTGGACAAAACCAATATCTCTTTATTGATCAGTACAAAGTTATACGTGTGAAAAAATAATTCTTATTAAACTTTACTAAACAAAGTGCATGCCATAAATGGTGAAATAACAATCACTTAATAGATGTGTGCATAAAAAAAGGGGTAAACTTCAAAGAAAAATCGAAATGTAAAATAATCCTAAACCACCTCACAGACAAGTGTGCCAGTTCCATTACTGAACGGTAGTGATCTCCAAATGATAATACATCAACAGCGAAGAAATCATCCAAATGGGGGTTGATGGGCACCGATGAGGCAGCACTTGTGGGCACTGATGGGGCAACAGGCATAGGCGGCACTAATGGATCGCACTAATAGGTGCCACTAATGGGCACTGATAGACAGCAGTGAAGGGCACTGGTAGGCAGCACTGATAGGTGACACTGATGGGCACTAATTGGCAGTACTGATGGGCACTGATTGGCAGCACTGGTGGGCACTTTTGGGACTGCACTGATAATCAGTGCCCTGATTATCAGTGTACATGTCCGTTTTACACAAGCCGGTCATAAGCTCTCTCCCCTCCTCATGCTGTCAGCATGACAAAAAGGAATGCCGATAACCAGCTTCTGTTTACATCGTGATCAGTTGTGATTGGACACAGCCGATCAGGTGGTAAAGAGCCACTGATTGGCTGTTTACCTTAATCTATAATCAGTAGTGTCTGGAGGACACGATCACAGAGTGCGCCCTCACGTGCCGCAGCTGACGCGTTGGCGCAATCATGGGACTAGCCAGCCAGCCATGCTGTAGCTGTCATTCGGCATGTGGTTAAAGTGGTATTGAACCCAAAACCAAAAATGCCATATATTGCAGCTTACCAATCATTAGATGTGGTGGCTGCTTTCTTTTTTGTTTAGGCTTTTTTCCCCTCTGTTTTCATCTGATGATCTGGCCAGTAACACACCTTCTGTATTAGGCTTCATGTACACTTGAGTTTAGGCGCTTTTGGCGTTTTTTTGCCAAAACTTCTAAACTCAACTCCATAAAAGCCTATAGGGTTAATTTACTAAAGGGAAATAGATTGTGCACTTTGTAAAGTGCAGTTGCTCCAGAGCTTAGTAAATGAGCAGAAACTCTGCTAACTTCCATCATCCAATCATGTGCAAGCAAAAATGCTGTTTTTTTTATTTTCATTGCACGTGATTGGGTACTCTTTACAAAGTGAAGCCTTACCTCATTTACTAAGCTCTGGAACAACTGCACTTGCAGAAGGCAACTTTGCAAAGTGCACAGTCTATTTGCCTTTAGTAAATCAACCCCAGAGTGTCAATGTACAACACAGGTTTTTAGCAGAGTTTAGGAGCTGCTGCGGTTAGGTGAGGTTCAACCTTCCTCTCCTGAACGCGGAAGAATCACGTTCAGCATAGGAGCGGTTTGACTGCTGGCTGTGGGAAACTGCAAACTGCTGCAAAATCACCTGCGGTAAATGACGGCCAAGTGTACATGAAGCCAATGCCCCGTACACACGAGCGGAATTTCCGTGTCGGAAAAATCTTGGATGTTTTTTCCGACGGAATTCCGCTCAAGCTTGGCTTGCATACACACGGTCACACAAAAGTTCTCTGAAATTTTGACCGTCAAGAACGCGGTGACGCACAATGCTATGACGAGCCGAGAAATGAAGTTCAATGCTTCCGAGCATGCGTCAAATTGTTTGCGAGTATGCATTTTTTTTTTGTGTCGGAATTGCATACAGACGAACGCTTTTTCCGATAGGGAATTTTTCCGACCGAAAAATTGAGAACCTGCTCTCAATCTTTTGCTGGTGGAAATTCCGCCAGCCAGTAGCCCTTAGGGATGTATAAATAGATAGACCAGACAGTATTGCACAATAATGGTATTTATTAAACAAGCATGTCAGAACATTGTAAAAAGTTATTTTGTACAAAAATACGAGAACATCCAATATAAACAATGTTAACACATGTACAAATATGGTGTGGATATGGTGTGAGGTATGGGTACAGGAGGCACAGCAAACAGCAGAATTGTCAGTCTTTGGAGAGGGGAGTGTACTAACACATTTAGATATACTTACAAAGCTCCAGCTAATTAATACTTTGTAATTAGTTACAGCAAATCGTTTTTTTTTCTTTTGGGATAAAGGTTTTACATAAAGAAAGAAACACTGATCATTGTAAGCACCCCTGATAATGGTAAATGGTTAGTCTCATCTCTGTGACTGATGCATTCTGATAGAGATGTTTTTTTGAAGAATAATAGACTTACTGGCTGGATCACCAGATGATAAAGGAAAGAAAGGATTGGTTAACGCAATATAATAAATGTTTCCCTTTGGGTTTAATATCGCTTTAAAGGAAATCTATGGTCACAGCATACGGTTTAATTTTATAAAAGCAGCATTGTAATACAAATACAAACAATATATATATATATTTTTTTTTATTCAGTACTTTTATGAGATCTGCCCATCAACTGCCCATCTGTCCACAACATCTTGGATTTCCTGACTTTGCTGTTTACTTTCAGTTTCTAGGGACTATATATCCCATGGTACACTGCTGCCTACAAATAGTTACTCCTGTATTGACTCCGCCTCCTGAAACTCCTCCTCTCAAGCTCCTCTGTAGTTCAGAAGGCAGGCTCTTCTGAACTACAGAGGAGCTTATATTCAGTATAAGCTTACATTTATAAGTTCTGCCCGTCAACTGCCCATCTGCCCACAACATCTTGGATTTCCTGCATGCTTTGCAACTTTGCTGTTTACTTTCAGTTTCTAAGAACTACATATCCCATGGTACCCTGCTGCCTACAAATAGAGACTCCCGTATTGACTCCGCCTCCCAAAACTCCTCCTCTCAAGCTCCTCTGTAGTTCAGAAGGCGGGCTCTGTGAAATTTGTGACACAGCGTTGCCTACTCACAGGGCATAGTGATTACGCGTCACAGAATTCCAGGAAGCAAATGTGTGGGCGAATCTTCACAAAGTAAGTTCACAAACTTCAATATGGCTCAGATTAATAGGAGTAGACTAGAAATAATTGGAATGCAATGTGGAAAAGACTGTAATGATTTTGCATTTTGACCATAGATGCACATTAAGTCTCCCTACTTAGTATTCCACTCAAGTCATTTCAGTGAAATCCATTGCACAGTGAAGTCATTTTTACATTATCTTCCCACTTACATATCTAGATTGATGTTCTCTTTTTTTTTGAGGAGGGAGGTGAGGGGGAAGGAAAGTTTTGAAGGATCATGCATTCAACTAAAATCCAAGTGTAATAATAAATCTGTATTAAAAAAACTTTTCAGAAGAGCAGAATGTATCAGTAAGGCTAATGCCGCGTACACACGAAGGGACAATCCCGCGGGATTATCCTCTGGACTGAAGTCCAGCGGATAATCCCCTCGTGTGTGGGCGCCGGCGGACTTTTTGGCGCCAAAGTCCGGCGGACCAAAGTTTTAAGTTTTGTTTTAAAATTATCCGCTGGACTTGGCAGTCCAGTGGACAATCCCGCCGTTAGTGGGCAAGTCCGCGGGACTTTTGAAATGAACGGACTTGCCGCTCATCGGCAAGTCCGTTCATTTAGCACGTGACTTCAGGTTACGTAGCTAGCGTAGGCAGTTACTGCCGCCGCGCTAGCTCCGTGACCTGGCATGGATTTAAAGGGAATCCCCACGCCGAAAAAACGGCGTGGGGGTTCCCCCCAAATCCATGTCAGACCCTCATCCGAGCACGCAGCCTGGCAGGCCAGGAAAGGGGTGGGGACGAACGAGCGCCCCCCCCCCCTCCTGAGCCGTACCAGGCCGCGTGCCCTCAACATGGGGGGTGCCCTGGGGAAAGGGGGGCCGTGCGGCCCCCCCCACCCCAAAGCACCTTGTCCCCATGTTGATGAGGACAAGGGCCTCTTCACGACAACCCTGGCCGTTGGTTGTCGGGGTCTGCGGGCGGGGGCTTATCGGAATCTGGGAGCCCCCTTTAATAAGGGGGCCCCCAGATACCGGCCCCCCACCCTATGTGAATGAGTATGGGGTACGATGTACCCTTACCCATTCACCTAAGGTGTAAAATGTAAAGTACAAAAACACACACACTTTTGAAAAAAATTTTTATTGCACTGCTCCGGGGGTCTTCTTCCGTCTTGGGGGTCTTCTCGCCGGACTCCTCCGCTCTCTTCTGCTCTTTTACCTAGCTCTTTCACGAGCGGGGGAGTCCGGCTACCTTCTTCGTCATCGCCGCCGTCGTCTGGGGGTCTCGATCCGCCTTCGGGGGTCTTCCGGGGGTCTCTTCTGTTCTTGCGGCGGTCGTCGTCTTCCGCGCCGCCGGCGCCTTCTTCTTCTTCTTGTCCTTCTTCTTGTTCTTCTTCTTCCGATGTTGACCCGACGCTCTCTCTGCCCGGAATGCTTGTGACTTATATAGGGGCATGGGGACAGGGTCACATGCACATGTCACATGGTGACCCCGCCCCCTTGTGTTGTCACAGTCCCGGAGGATGCTGGGACTGTGACATCGCAAGGGGGCGGGGTCACCATGTGACATGAACATGTGACCCTGTCCCCCATGTCCCTATATAAGTCCGAGCGCAGAGCGGCACAGGCATTCCGGGCAGAGACAGCGACGGGTCAACATCGGAAGAAGAAGAAGAAGAACAAGAAGGACAAGAAGAAGAAGAAGGCGGCGCCGGCGGCGCGGAAGACGACGACCGCCGCAAGAACAGAAGAGACTCCCGGAAGACCCCCGAAGGCGGATCGAGACCCCCAGACGACGGCGGCGACGACGAAGAAGGTAGCCGGACCCCTCCGTTCGTGAAAGAGCTAGGTAAAAGAGCAGAAGAGAGCGGAGGAGTCCGGCGAGAAGACCCCCAAGACGGAAGAAGACCCCCGGAGCAGTGCAATAAAATATTTTTTCAAAAGTGTGTGTGTTTATGTACTTTACATTTTACACCTTAGGTGAATGGGTAGGGGTACATCGTACCCCATACTCATTCACATAGGGTGGGGGGCCGGTATCTGGGGGCCCCCTTATTAAAGGGGGCTCCCAGATTCCGATAAGCCCCCGCCCGCAGACCCCGACAACCAACGGCCAGGGTTGTCGGGAAGAGGCCCTTGTCCTCATCAACATGGGGACAAGGTGCTTTGGGGTGGGGGGGGCCGCACGGCCCCCCTTTCCCCAGGGCACCCCCCATGTTGAGGGCACGCGGCCTGGTACGGCTCAGGAGGGGGGGGGGCGCTCGTTCGTCCCCACCCCTTTCCTGGCCTGCCAGGCTGCGTGCTCGGATGAGGGTCTGACTTGGATTTGGGGGGAACCCCCACGCCGTTTTTTCGGCGTGGGGATTCCCTTTAAATCCATGCCAGCTTGCGGAGCTAGCGCGGCGGCATTTACTGCCTACGCTAGCTACGTAACCTGAAGTTACTTTCGAAATGAACGGACTTCTCCGTGTGTGGGCAAGTCCGTTCATTTTCAAAAGTCCCGCGGACTTTTGGCCGGCGGATTATCCACTGGAGAAGTCCGTGCGTGTGTGGGCAAGTCCACACGCTCGGAAAGTCCAGCGGACCTAGCTGGAAAGTCCCGCGGGATTGTCCGCTGGACTAGGTCCGCCGGCAAAAGTCTGCACGTGTGTACGCGGCATAAGCTTACACATGGGGCAGACTTTGCCACCCCTCTGAAAAGTGATCCACAGTGAATTGCATTTCAGAGGCATTTGACAGGCAGTGAGGAGACAATGCATCCCCCCCTCAGTGACTGTTTTAACCCTGTAAATGCTGCACCACCACGCTCAGCTGGGTGCACTGTACATGGTTTTGACGCTGCCCCATTCACTTGAAGTGGAGCATCACAGCCAGTGGTGTATTTTGGTTTAGTGCTGCCCTAGGCAAGACTAAAATCGGGCGCCTCCCCCATCTCCATTTTCTCCCACCTCTTCCTGTTTTAGATCCACCCCTTCATCTGTAAACTCCACCCCTTCTTCTTTAAGTTCCACCTCAGGAGTTAGTCAGAGACTGCAGACTGGATACAGGAGATGGTCAGACTGGACATGATACAGGAGTTGGTCAGAGACTGCGGAAAGGATACTAGAGATGGTCAGACTGCAGACATGATACAGGAGACGGTCAGAGCCTGCAGACATGATACAGGCGATGGTCAGAGACTGCGGACAGGATACAGGAGATGGTCAGAGACAGCAGACATGATAGAGGAGATGGTCAGAGACTGCGAACATGAAACAGGCGATGGTCAGAGACTGCAGACAGGATTCAGGAGATGGTCAGAGACTGCGGACAGGATGCAGGAGATGGTCAGAGACTTCAGACATACTACAGGAGATGGTTAGAGACTGCGAACATACTACAGGAGAAAGTTAGACTGTGGACATGACTCCTCAGTAATGATCATTTATGGTCATCATAGGGAATAGAGCAGTCTCTTGTAATGCTTTCCATTTGCCTCCCTCTCTATATGGTAGATGATTTGATGGAAGTCACACAGCACAGTGGAGTCCAGGGACAGCAATACCCCATCCGAGGCTCCCAGCCACGATGGGCAGCACTCCCGCCTCCCCAGCCAGTTCTAGCTGTTGCTGTTAATCATAAAAGGCGCCAAGTTGCACCATTACATCACTGTTGGCCCAGCCCAGAAGAGCCCAGCCCAGACGAGGCCATCCGTCACAGACTGCCCCAGGTGGGGGTGCAAGCAATTCTCTCCCCCCTGTAGCGACACCACTGGTCTCTTCTACCTGGGTGCGGCGCCACCCCCAAAAAATTCCACCCAATGAAAATGCCTTGTTTGCCTTGCGGTAGATATGCCCCTGAACACAACCGTGTCTTTGCAGCTTAAGGAGAGTGGTCAGGGGGCAGTAAAAAAAAAAAAAATCTAAAAACTCAGGTGTCTGTTTTTACCGACCCCCAACCACAAGTGTAAAGAAGCCCTTAAAGAAAGCAAAATATGCAAAGAAAAACACTCTATTAGCCAGGGCTGTGTTTAAATTGTACAGTCCTGTAATGTCTGTCGCTGCTAGGACATGTCTTGCGTGCGTGGCCCCTTGTTAGAGCCATAGTTATTCCTGGGAACGGTACTTAGCACACGGGCTGTTGACTTTCATTCGGCTGCTGATCCCTGCAGTTGCTATGGTGACCCCGGGCTATAGGCTCAGTTCTGTCAACTTCGCAAGCGGTGTCAGCGAATGACGTTCCTCAAGCTGAGCGCTGCGAAGGGCGAAGGCTTCAGATCTTTGCGAGTTTTGAATTGTTTGTCTTCCCAGAATATTTTTTATTCCTGGCTCTGGAATAAGTGATGATACGTGTTACTCTAAAATAGAGCAACTGCTGTCAAAACACAGATATAGCACAGGTGCCTGCATGCATATTGGTAATTAGCGCTCATTCAGAAATTTGCAACGGGTTTCTGTATATCTCGTGTTGAAGATGTAGACTTCACCTTATTATTATCTGCATCTGTTATCACTCTGTCATCTTCTCTTTCCTCATCTTATATTTGAAACCGAAATATAAAACTTTACTTGTATGATTATTGCAAAGAAGGATAAACAAATAGATACATAGCTTGGATAGATGGATAGATAATTGGATGTCAAAAGATAGAAATTAGTATATATTGGATATATAGATGGATGGATAGTGTAACCTAGGGCTTGACAAATATGCTTTGAATCTAGGAGCTAAAAAGGTTAGGAGACAGGAGCGGAACTTCAGTAATTTTTTCAACTTTCCATCTATTAAATCTTCTGCCCATGTTGTTGTTTTAACTTTGGATAGTAAAACATTTTATTTTCTGCCAGTAAATACCTTATACAGCCCACTGTTTCTTGTCTCGTAAAAAGCCTAGGCTTATGACATCATGCACAGCTTGTGGGAGTTTGCCAGGGAGGGAGGGGGGGGGGGTGAGTCATAAGAGGGCCAATGAGAGCTGCAGAGCTGGAGGTGTGCCTCTGTGTCTCTGCGTAAATTCAGGAAGTGAACAGGCAGCAGCTTCAGCTGCCCACAGTTAAAATGGCTGCAGCCAGACTCAGTGGAGGGAGATTTCTGCAGCATATTTGGCTAAGTACAGAATCACAGTAGATATAAAAAAAATATGCAAAGTGGTTGGAGGGAAGCTTCAGAATGGCAAAGATGTTTTTATTACAAATTGTCCATATCCATTACACTGTCTAGAGCACCTCACTATGTGTATGTGAGAAACCCAGGTGATGAGTATAAACTGTCCACAATCCTGCCAGCCAGTGCTTCACGATAGATAGATAGATCAGGGCTCGACGAATCCCAGGCGCCAGGTCGCATTGGCGACTAGAATTAGTGACCTGGCGCCTGGGGAAGCACATCTTGGGTATACTGTCTCCGTTCGGACCCCCCGCCCGGCACGCGATTGCGTCGGGCCGCGCCAGCCGGTAATCGAGGGCACGGCTTTGCGGCCTTCTGCAAGCCTATACTTCCGTCTATCTTGATCTTGGTGCCATCTAGTGGTGGCCGTTGGTATGACATCCAGCAATGCTAATGGAGCCCTGCCTGTAAGAAATTAACCAATCTTAAATTTACACAGGCGACTAAAACCAAACACACACACACATACATTATATTTTTTATATATATATATATATATATATATATATATATATATATATATATATATATATATATATATATATACTTTGGTTCTAGCCGTCTTTCTGTGTAAATTTTAAGATAGCTTTTTTTCAATATAAAAATTAACCAGTCGGTCGTTAACCACTTGCTTACTGGGAACTTAAACCCCCCTCCTGCCCAGACCAATTTTCGGCGCTGACGCACTTTGAATGACAATTGCGCGGTCATACAACACTGGGGGCGCGCAGGCCGCTTGTACACAGCACAACGTCATAGGACGTAGTCCCGGCAAAGCAGAACGACGGCTACAGCGCGGATCTCAAGAAGTTAAAAAAAAAAACTGGCTTCTAGATTCCAAGCAAATTTGTCAAGCCCTGAGATAGATAGATAGATTAGTTAGCATGTCTAGCCCAAAATTTGTGGGAATCTAGGCTATGTTTCCATGTACACAGTCTAGTTTTTTCCCGTTTTTATGCAGTTGCGTTTAACCTCGTTTTTCCAGAAGCAAAAAAATGCGTTCAGACACTTTGCTTTTCTGCGTTTCAGACGCAAAACGCAGCTAAACGCGGCTAAACGCAGACACCTGCGTTTAGCCGCGTTTGCGTTTATAAGCCTTTTTAAAGGAACCCAATTTCTTGGAGCAGAAAACTCAGAAATATGATGGTAAACCATAAAAAAATACTAGAAAAATTGGTTTAAAATGTCGTAATTAGTTTAGAGTTCATAGAGCATATATACTCACTGATGCATACATGTTTGTGAAATGTATACATGTTTGTGAAATATCCATACATTCGCTGTGCCATCAACGGATGGGTCCAATATCGCCAAGCTCTGATTCTGGACCTCTCATGCAAATTTGCCGCATCAAGAGCAACATCAGGAGCATTTCCTGACATATATTCAATATGGGATCCATTTAAAAAAAAAAAACACAGAAAGAGAGGCAAATGCAAGTGTACAACGGCTCTCTCTGCTGCTGCTGCTGCTGCTGCTCACTCTGATCAAAATGGCAGAAATAGTTAATAATACATGATTTCTGAGCTTGGGGAGGGTCTATATGATGTTATCTTTACAAATGCTTATAGACGCAAACGCGTCTAAACGCGTCTAAACGCGGCATGAAAACACAGCAAAACACGCGTTTTTAAACGCAGGTTTCTGCTTTTTAAAACACGCGTTCAGCAGAGTTTGCATCTGCGTCTCGTGTGCATGGGGCCTTAGTGGTAACCCCAAGCCAGACTCGGAATCGCATCGAATTGCATCGCAGGATACAGGGAAAGTTACTTAAAGCTTGCTCATCACCCCCTTTCCTGGCCTGCCAGGCTGCATGCTCGGGTAAGGATCTGGTATGGATTTTGAGGGGGACCCCACGCCATTATTAAAAAAAAAAAAAAAAAAAAGGTGGCCGTGGAGGTTCCCCTCAAAATCCGTACCAGAACCGAAAGGGCATGGTAAGGGTTGGGGGGGGGGGGGGCCCCATTCTGTTTTTTTTTTCCACAATTTTTTTATTCCTGGCAATTTTTTTTTTTTTTTTTTTTTACATTAAGTTGTCAGTGGGGAATCACAGCTGACAGCTGATAAGTCATCTGTTGTTAAGGACGCGGCGTCCGGCTTCCCGACACGCTCCTTAACAACCAGCTAATGTTAAAGTCGCCGGTGGGCGCCGGCTCCAAAAATTAGCATCTGGACCACAGATAAATCACCGCTGAACAGCTGCTTTGAAAATTCGCAGTGAAAACTGAGGGGAAATTCACACCGGACAACCTAGCCTGAATGTTACATAGTTACATAGTTAGTCTGGTTGAAAAAAAAGACACAAGTCCATCTAGTTTAACCATAAATGTTAAAAAGGAAATTAAAAAAACATATAAAAAAGATCCTAAAGCAGTGTAGTTTTCCTTTACGAGGACTAGTCAGTGACTTGGTTTTCCATCGTGTTCATTAATAAATAATTCAGCACATTATTTTCAGTGCATTAGGGCAGTTTACCTTCAGGGTTTGTGATGTTAAATGATACAGCCCAATATCCATAGCATGATGGATGAAATGTAACAGAGCCTGCTCTTCCCTCCTCTACAAGGCCGGAATTTTATAAATGGATTATCAGGAAATACGACCAGATTCATTATATTTGGTATGTCATAACAGAAGCAGGTCAAGAATAAGTAATTTCATCTTAATGTCCTAGATACGAAGACCTCGCCGTTCCTGTTCCTTTTCCTTTTTCCTTTTCGCTGTTTAAATAAGAAAAAAAAAAAAATATCGAGGGGAAAAAAGGATAGACAAGAAGATTTCTCGGCTTGGCCAGAAGCTTGTGAAGTCAATGCTGTGGCCAATTCTGACCAATCAAACTTTATTCTTTACTCAAAGAGGGAATCTGCTAAGCTCTATGTCTGTGTAAATAGCAACACTTTATAATTTTAGAAAAATTGCAGTTCACCATGAAACCGATGTATCCAACCACCAGGCGCATTGGAGAATACTCCTTTTTATCAGCAAGTATGCATTTCAGAATCAGGAAAAAAAATACACTATGTTGTCTAAAATATTAGGACACCTGCCTATATATATATATATATATATATATATATATATATATATATATTTATATATTGTTGGATCTATTCAATGTATATATTCTGTGTATATCTATATATACACTATATTGTCAAAAGAATTGGGACTTCTGCCTTTACACGCACATAAACTTTAATGACATCCAAGTCTTAAGCCCCATACACACGGTCGGATTTTCCGATGGATTCTGTCCTATCGGACAATGTTGTCGGAAATTCCGACCGTGTGTAGGCACCATCGGACATTTTCCATCGGATTGTCCGACGGACAAAGTTGTATCTCCTGCTCTAAAAATTTTCCGACAACAAAGTCCGATCACACCAATTCCGATCGTGTGTAGCGAATTCCGACGGACAAAGTGCCACGCATGCTCAGATCACATTACAAGACCAAAGCTATTGGCTACTAGCCTCTACGTAGTCCCGTCGTACGCAACGAACGTCACCACGTTCAGAATGATCGGATTTTCCGACAACTTTGTCCGACCGTGTGTATGAAACACCAGTGTCGGACTAAATCCGTCGGAAAAAATCCGATGGATTTTGTGGTCGGATTTTCCGATCGTGTGTATGGGGCATTAGTCTGTAGGGTTCAATATGAAGTTGGCCCACCCTTTGCAGCTATAACAGCTTCAACTCTTCTGGGAAGGCTGTCCCCAAGGTTTAGGAGTTTCATAGTTAGTAAGGTTGAATAAAGACACCAGTCCATCCAGTTCAACCCGAGTGAGTGTCTACAACTGTCCCTATACCTGTACATTGCACACTCACATCAGTCCCTACCCTCAAGTAGCCCACAATCCAAGGTCCCCATTCATATACTAGGGCTACTTTTTATTTTTTTTGGACAGAAGCCAATTAACCTACCTGCATGTCTTTGGATTGTGGGAGGAAACCCACGCAGGCACAGGGAGAACATGCAAACTCCAGGCAGGTAGTGTTGTGGTTGGGATTTGAACCAGCGACCCTTCTTACTGCTAGGGGAGAGTGCTAACAACTACACCACTGTGCCGGAGTACAGGAGTGTGTCTATGGGAATGTTCGACCATTCTTCCAGAAGCGCATATGTGAGGTCAGGCACTGATGTTGGATGAGAAGGCCTGGCTCGAAGTCTCATCCCAAAGGTGTTCTTTCGGGTTGAGGTCAGGACTCTGTGCAGGCCAGTTCCTCCACCCCAAACTCGCTCATCTATGTCTTTGGCGACCTTACTTTGTGCACTGGTGTGCAGTCATGTTGGAACAGGAAGGGGCCGTCCCCAAACTGTACACACAAAGTTGGGAGCATGAAATTGTCCAAAATGTCTTGGTATGCTTGGGAAATGTTGGATGTGAGCTGGTTGTCAGGAAAGTCCGACCGTGTGTATGCTCCATCGAAGAATTGCTGTCTGACTTTCTTTGTTTGCTGTCGGACAAAACTTTGTTGTCGGAAAGTCCGATCGTATGTACACGAGTCCGTCGCACAAAAGTTCACGCATGCTCGAAATGAAGGAGCCGCACTGGCTATTGAACTTCCTTTTTCTCGGCTCGTCGTACGTCTTGTACGTCACCGCGTCCCCGTGTTCATAATTGTTGGCCAACATTTGTGTGACCGTGTGTATGCAAGACAAGTTTGAGCCAACAACCTTCGAACAAAAATCCACGGTTTTGTTAGCGGAAAGTCCGATCGTGCGTACGGGGCATAAGAGTTCCCTTCACTGGAACTAAGGGGCCAAACCCAACCCCTGGAATAAACCCCCCCACCACAATCCCACCGCCACCAAATGATTTGGACCTGTGCACAGGGCCGACAAGAGCTCTCTGTTTACAGTCACTGTGCGGTCTCCACCCTGCAACACAAGAGTCCTTCCATGTAGATAAAGTCGACAACCAGGTGAGGATGAATAAAATCTCTTAATTTTTGTCCAAGGAGTACACATGTTCCAAACAGAGCCAACACTAATGCGTTTCAGCCTTTCAGAACCTTACTCATGGTTTCCACGAGTAGGGCCTTTGATAGGCTGCAATGCATTAGTGTTGGCTCTGTTTTGTTTTGCACTTTATCTACATGGAATATCTATTTGAAGAGACAGGAATCAGCATGGTGAGGGTCCAGAATGACAGACCCAGGAAATAAGTGACTATGGGAGCACCTGGTGCTTAGGCTGCACTCACACCTGAGCGTTTTGAGGGGAAAAAATCCATTATTCTCAATGGAGATGGTTCACATCTCCATTCCATGTCGCCTGAAGCCGAACGCCTGAAGCTCAAACAAGTTCCGGACCCTTTTTTGTCGCTCGAATCGGGCAGATTTGGGCGTTTTTCTTATTTTTACAGTGTAGACCAGGGGTGCCCAACCAGTGGCCCGCGGAGCCCTCTGATATGGCCCGTGACCTCCTGCTCTGGGATGGAATAGAATACTGTTATTAATAGTAAGTTTATTACTAAAATCACAGAGTATATATGGGCATATCTGTTCTGCAGTGGTTACTGGGCTGCTTTCAAACATATCCACAGGTGCAGAGCAGTGCACCTGAGGGTTACCTGCACTGAGTCATAGGCCCCTTTCACACGGTCAGTCCGACCCAATTGGACCCTCCATTCACCTCTAAGGAGTAGCAGATGTAAATGGACTTGTGTCTGTTTACAAACACCTACCTCCAATCCGATCCGCAAAAAAAAAAAGTAGAGTGGGCTGCCATGCACCTGCTCCGCTCATTGTGGCCCACAACCGGTTACCAAGTCGCTTAGGTGGCCCTCGCTCTTCAAAAGGTTGGGCACCCCTGGTGTAGACCTTTTGCTCTGCACAAAATCGCGGCAAAACGCTGTAAAAAACACTGCATGGTAAAACACAAAGAAAATAACCAGATCTGTGCAATAGCAGGTATAAATGCAATAACAAATATTTAAAATTTGTATATCTAAATTGATTGTGACAGCAGCACTCACTGATGTTCACACATCAAATATCCAACTTTAATTGTTTCCAAAAATAGTGTTGCGCTATCACATAAATCATAAATGCATAAATCATAATATTATCGAATTCGATTCCAGAGAAAATGTGCACCAGCCACCTTATACAAATAATGCAGCTTACCAAACATTTAGACTCCGCATTTTAAGAGGCCTAACATTGCTTTAAAATGATAGATCCCTGGATGGATGGCTCAAGCTTCCTCTCTCAGGCCCCTTTCACACTGGGGCGGGAGCGGCATCGACGGTAAAGCAGCGCTATATTTAGCGCTGCTTTACCGTCGTTTTAGCTGCGGTATTCGGCCGCTAGTGGTGCGGTTTTAACCCCCGCAAAGCGCTGCCGTATTACCGCAGTGTCCCATTGATTTCAATGGGAAGGAGCGGTATAGGAGCGGCGAATACACCGCTCCTTTACCACTCCAAAGATGCTGCTGGCAGGACTTTTTTGACCATCCTGCTAGGGCACCACTCCAGTGTGAAAGCCCTCCGGCCTTCACACTGGAGTGAATGGGGCCAGATTTTTTCAGGCGCTGTACAGGCGCTATTTTTAGCACTGTAGCGCCTGAAAAATGCCCCAGTGTGAAACGTTGGATGCGCCGAAAGCCTGTCACACTTCAGAACGGCATGCCCCACATAGCCACTGGATTGCTTCACATAAAAAACAAAACAATATCAAAGAGCATATCGCATAGCCGCTGGCTCTCCGGATGGACGTGGTGATGTCACCATTGAGCTTTGCCCTACGTACGTTTCATCAGATGGGACGTCTTCCAGGGGCAACAGAGTTTGAGTTTGAATGTTTCACTGGACTATAATTTGATAATAATATGATTTATGCACTCACTTGAATTATGTGATACCGCAACACTATTTTTGGAAAATTAGCTGTGCTTGGTAGCCAATCAGCTTCTAATTTCAGCTTGTTCAATTAGAGTGTTACTAAACCCACAACAGTAAATTGAGTCTGTATATACAGTAAAGCATGCTTGTTATACTCAACTGTGGAACCTAAGATGTTAATCATCTGCATTGTGTAAAAAGGCTGTTTGATCATGTCTTCTCCGATTCTCTCTTTCTATTACTGTCCCCAATCCATCTGCTAATAGTATGGAGCCCAAGGAGGCTAATGCGCAGTTTGTTGTGTATTGCTAGAGAGGTTTTTTTGGGGGGTGTGAGGGTGCATGTCATCATCACAGGGCCAATCAGCACTACCCAGACAGAAAGTCAGGGGTCATGCAGCCTCATAGGACAGTCAGAAGAGAATGAAAACTCCTCCTACAAGCTTTAACCAGCGTTCGACCGGACACAAAACTGCTATATACTGCTGATGAGAAAAGGTATTTAGCAGTTTATATTTACTAAAATAATTGCATTTCCATGTTCTGTGTACTGTGGGAGACCAGATATAGTAAATGCAGAGTCCTGGGTTTAGTAATACTGTAACCGCTTGCCGACCAGCTGTCGCAGTTTTACTGCGGCAGAATGGCACGGGCAGGCAAATCACTGTTATGTTACATCGGTTCCTAAGGCGGCCACTAGGGGCGTGCGCTCCCCCGGTGCCGGGCTCCCACGATCGCTCGAAACACGGCGAGAACCGGGATCACTGTGTGTAAACACATAGATCCCGGTTCTCTGAGGGGAGAAGTGACAGATCGTCTGTTCATACAGAGTAAAAAAGGACGCCAATTTTGTTTGGGAGCCACGTCGCACGACCGCTCAATTGTCAGTTAAAGCGACGCAGTGCCGAATCGCAAAAAGGGGCCTGGTCCTTTGGCTGCCAATTGGTCCGGGGCTTAAGTGGATAATGGATTAAAAAAAAAATCTATTAATCGAACACGAAAATTTTAATCAGTAAGGCCCCTTTCACACTGGGGCGTTTTTCAGGCGGTACAGCGCTAAAAATAGCGCCTGTATACCGCCTGAAAAAATCCGGCCCCATTCACTCCAGTGTGAAAGCCGGCGGGCTTTCACACTGGAGCGGTGCGCTAGCAGGACGGTCAAAAAAGTCCTGCTAGCAGCATCTTTGGAGCGGTATAGGAGCCGTGTATTCACCGCTCTTATACCGCTCCTTCCCATTGATTTGAATGGGAAACCGCGGTAATACCGCCGCAAAGCGCCGATACGGCGGCGATCTGCGGGGGGTCTTTAACCCTTTTTCGTCCGCTCGCGGGGGGTAAAACCGCACCACGAGCGGCCGAATACCGCGGCTAAAACGACGGTAAAGCAATACTAAATATAGCGCTGCTTTACCGTCACCGCGGCTCCCCGCCTCAGTGTGAAAGGGGCCTGACAGCCCTAATATATATATATATAGAGAGAGAGAGAGAGAGTAGCAACAGGAGCTGGAATATCTTTCAAGATGTAGATTCTGACAAAATTTCTCTGTTTGGGGCTATAAAAGATTGCTACACGGAGTTCCTGGAAGAATCGAACTCTCATTAATAAGGATTGATAAAATCAGAGCAAACAATTATCAGAGCGGAATACATAAACCTAAGGTGTCACAGCCTCTATGTAATCCATTCCAAAGATACATGGAGATGCATGGAGCCGGCTAATCCTTATTTTTGTAACTACTAGCATAAGGTTATCAGGTCAGTTGATTAATCAGACAACGCTATTAAACATCTCTTGCAGATGCTGCATGGAACACGCTTATTAACATTTACTTGTAGTGATGCTAACCTTACCATGCAGCCTCTGGGATGCAGTAACAGGTGGTAAGCACATCAATGGGGCCCTTCTGTGGGCAATTGTGTACAGCTAGAAAGTTCATGCTTTACCTGGGCCTCTGACACCTTCCATGCCTTACTGTAGGTGTGTGAGGCCATCACAGTATAACACCAAGAGGCTTTGAGACAAAATACCAACTTCCTGGCAATCACAGGGAACAAGTAAAACTTATCAGTGAGCTTCTGATGCTAATGCCTCTAATGCTTCTAATATCTCCTCCTGACATCTGGAAACACCCAAGGAGAAGCTCACTCCCGGGGGGGGGGGGGGGGGGGGGGGGGTTACCGTGCGGGCGCGCTCCCGAGTCCAGCATTTCTGTCCATAGACACAGAATGCCGGACTTGGCCCCGCCCCCGGCACCTGCATCATTAGATTTGATTGACAGCAGCGGGAGCCAATGGCTGCACTGCTATTAATTTATTAAATCAAGAGCTGAGACAACGGGCAGAAAGTGTAAGCGCGTCTCCGGCGTAGGAACGAATGGACTCGTGAGTAAAATGGTGGGGGGGGCTGAGTGACAGAAGTTTTAACCACTTAAGCCCCGGACCATTTGGCTGGCCAAAGACCAGAGCACTTTTTTGCGATTCGGCACTGCGTCGCTTTAACTGACAAACTGACAATTGCGCGGTCGTGCGACGTTGCACCCTAACAAAATTGACGTCCTTTTTTCCCCAGAAATAGCACTTTCTTTTGGTGGTATTTGATCACCTCTGCGGTTTTTATTTATTTGGGCTATAATCAAAAAAGGGCGACAATTTGGACTAAAAAAAAAAACAAATATTTTTTACTTTTTGCTATAATAAATATGCCCAAAAGAATGTAAAAAAACTAATTTCTCCCTCAGTTTAGGGCAATATATATTCTTCTACATATTTTTGGTAAAAAAAAAAGAAAAACGCAAAAAGCATAAATTGATTGGTTTGCGCAAAAGTTATAGCGTCTACAAACTATGGGATAGATTTATGGCATTTTTATTATTGTTATATATATTGTTTTTATTTTTTGTGCTATAAACATAAAAATAGCGACAATTTTGAAAAAACACATTATTTTTTACTTTTTGCTATAATAAATATCCCCAAAAATATATATATAAAAAAATATTTTTTCCTCAGTTTAGGCCAATATGTATTTTTCTACATTTTTTTGGTAAAAAAAAAAAAATCGCAATAAGCGTTTATTGATTGGTTTGCGAAAAGTTATACCATTTCCTGGTCTGAAGAAAGCACCACATATATATTTTTTAAGCTTATTTTTTATATTTTTTATTGCTAGCGCCCCATTTTTATATATATTTACATATATTTATTTTTATGGCATTTTTATTAATATTTTTTTTTATATTAGTAATGGCGGCAATCAGCGATTTTTATCGTGCCTGCGACATTATGGCGGACAGATTTTTTGGGCCTGATTTTGGGACCATTTACATTTGTACAGTGATCAGTGCAATTAAAAATGCATTGATTACTGTGTAAATGTGACTGGCAGTGGAAGGGGTTAACCACTGGGTGGCGGTGTAGGGGTTAAGTGTGTCCTAGGGAGTAATTCTAACTGTGGGGAGGAGGGGCTGTGTGTGACACATCACTGATCACCGCTCCCGATTACAGGGAGCTGTGATCAGTGACAGTGTCACTAGGCAGAACCGGGAAATGCTTGTTTACATTAGCATCTCCCCATTCTTCCTCTCCGTGAGATGATCGCAGGTATCCCTGCGGACATCGAATCCGCGGGACCCTCCCGCCTCATAAAGGGCAACCTACAGGTACGTGATTCTGCCTGTACGTGCCCTTCTGCTTCATTATATCTGCGTGAGGTGGTCGGGAAGCGGTTAATGCATAGGATGCATTAAAGCGGTGTTTCAGCTAAAAATAAAAAATTGTAAAAGTCAGCAGCTAAAAAAAAAGTAGCTGCTGACTTTTAATAAGTACACTTACCCTCCCTCAGCGCTCCGGTCCCAGCGCCGCCATCCTCAGTAAAGGAAACGGGCAGCGATCGTGGCCCTTTTCCTACTGCGCATGCGCGAGTCGTCGCGCGGCCTACTGCGCATGCGCGAGTCGTCGCGCGGCCTACTGCGCAAGAGCGAGTCATCGCGCGGCGCTTTGTGAATGGGGAACGCGATGTGTTGTGGGACACAGTTCCCATAACACACCGCGCCCCATTCATTAGAAGACGGCGCTAGGAGCAGAAGACAGAACAGCTCCGCGGAACACGAAGAGGCAGATTAGGACGATCTGCCTAGCAACAGCCATTTCTGGTAAGTAAAAAAAAATTTTTTCTTTTCATTTTCAATTTTTATTAACATTTTTTTATCAAGTTTTTTTTTTTTTAAGGGTGGCCCTCCACTGAAAAAACAAGAGGGTTTACAACCCCTTTAAGACCGTACCAGAAAGGCAGAAGCCCGTTCCCTATGAGGGTTTACCGCCAGTATCCACCATTGGGCATGACCTACTGGAGGGACATCTCATTACTCAACCACACAATCACCCACCCAGACCAGTGACTGATCCGGCCAGTCCAATGCGGTCTTCAGAACACAAACAGGAGCCTATGGGAAGGAACTCACAGATGACAGCCATTAATTCTCATAATAACCAGAACTATCCATTGGCCCGATAAAAGCTCTTTTTTTTTTTTAGCATGAGGCCTTGTAAACGACATGCTAAGCATACATTTTATCACAATTGCTTGTTTAACAACGGAATAAATTGTGGCTCGTAAACAAGATTTAAAAAAAAAAAAAAAAGTCGAAGGACGCTCCCCGGCCATCTTGTGACGTTCTGGCCTTGAGATATTAATAGTCTGCCACTTAGATAGTCAAGAGCTCTGTTGATCTGCGTAAGGCATGTATGAGGCTCAGGAGGTTTTTATTGCCCACCTGGAGTTTTGCACCCTGGAAAGAGAGTCGGGTAGATAGAGAGCGGTAAATAACATGGGGCATTAGAGCCCTGGTTCGCTTGTGCTAATGTCCCTTTCACGTTGAAGGATTGACTCTGTTTTGCAGGGCTAATGAGACAATTTCTGGCAGCCTGTTGCAGAAGCTGTTCATGGAGGAGAGAATTGCATTAGCGGTATGTATTTTGGGAATACAGGCAAATTAAAGCGCCTCACAAGCTATCCATTGATTTTCGGACAAGGTTGAAGCCTGGCGTATGGGGGGTGCTTGGTAGAGGTAAACAAATGCACTGAACACTCCTTAGGATGGCCTAATGATAACATAGAAGACTCACATCTCCAACATAGATTTATAGTCATTTTCCTGGAGAAATGTCTCTATCTATAGAGCCTGATGAGGTCAGCAGTGTGTCCGATAGTGACTACGATGAGTGGCACAGCGGCTCCAATGCTTATGCACACACATATTTTATTCGTCAATAATCATGTGCTGAACAAAGGAATGAAAAGACAAGTTTAATCTCTAATATTATTCATCAACATTCACTGTGTCTACTAATTAAAGTGGGGTGCCCCTTTAAAAAAAAAAATTTAAAAGTCAGCAGCTACAAATACTTCAGCTGCTGACTTTTAATAATCAGACACTTACCTGTCCCAGGGTCCAGGGATGCGGGGGAACGAAGCCCCGCTCGTTCCCCGCTCCGCGGTGCCGGCATTCTTACTGTGGGCACCCAGCTGTGGCTTCACAGCCGGGCACCCACTGCGCATGCGCGAGTGGCGCAGCACACCGTGTTACGCCGCACAGTAATCTGGGACATGTCACGTTTCCCAGATGACTGACTGCGCCTCCCAGTGATGTCAGTGCCCAGGCACTGAAGGAGGCAGACTACGAGGGACCCCCTAGCAACAGGCATTTAGAGGTGAGTTAAAAAAAAGAAAAAAAGTTTCCAATTATCTTTATTTTTTTAGGAATTTTAAGCTGTTTTTTTTTTTTTTGGGGGGGCACCACTTTAATAGTACACAGAGTCAGTATAAGATTTTTTTCCCCTGTAATTCTATAGCAGTGGTCTCCAAACTGCAGCCCAGGGCCCGATTGTGGCCCTTTGCATGCCTTTACCTGGCCCTTAAGGGGAAATTCTTGCCACTGACATCAACAATGGGGCATATTTCTTGCTACTGACACCAACAATGGGGCATAATTCCTGCCACTGACACCAACAATGGGGCATAATTCCTGCCACTGACACCAACAATGGGGCATATTTCTTGCCACTGACACCAACAATGGGGTATAATTCCTGCCACTGATGGGGCACTATTCCTTCCATTGGCACCAATGATGGGCTCTATTTCCCCAAATGATGGAAATTGTGAGTTCCTACGAGCTGGGAACCACAATTTCTCATCTCCTATAGTCAGTCCCATCCCCCTACAGTTAGAACACACATAGGGAACACAGTTAACCCCTTGATCGTCCCCTAGTGTTAACCCCTTCCCTGACAGTGACATTTATACAGTAATCAGTGCATTTTTATAGCACTGATCACTGTATAATTGTTAATGGACCCTAAAATGTGTCAAAAGTGTCTGATGTGTCCACCATAATATCACAGTCTCGATAAAAAAAAAAAAATCGCAGATCGCCGCCATTACTAGTTAATAAAAAAAATAATAAAAATGTCATAAATCTATCCCCTATTTTGTAGATGCTATAACTTTTGCCCAAACCAATCAATATACGCTTTTTGCAATTTTTTATTACCAAAAATATGTAGAAGAATACATATCCGCCTAAACTGAGAAAAAAAGGGGGGCTATTTATTACAGCAAAAAGTACAAAATATTGTGTTCTTTTCAAAATTGTCGCTCTTTTTTTGTTTATAGCGCAAACAATAAAAAACGCAGAGGTGATAAAATACCACCAAAAGAAAGCTCTATTTGTGGGAAAAAAAGGACGCCAATTTTGTTTGGTTACAGCGTCACACGACCGCGCAATTGTCAGTTAAAGCGACGCAGTGCCTTATCGCAAAAAAAATCCTGGTCATTGAGCAGCCAAATCTTCCGGGGCTGAAGTGGTTAAAGCAGAATTAAACTTCCACAAAAAAAAAATAAAAAATCTTTTTAATTTGGTCCCAGGAGCTTTTATGTGTGGGAATGCGCAGGATATTAATGCGCTATGGCAGACTTCTCCCAGTCTTCCTTTTCAGATTCCGACTTTTCACTCTCAATACATTTTTATTGAAATGTTACAAAATACATAAGTCATAGGGAGAGGTGAGAAATGAATGTAGACAAAACTCTATCTATCAATAAGAACATAGCTGCCAAGTATGCAGGGCCATTCGAAAACACGGTCGCAATGTTTATAAGTAGACATAACAGGGAGTTGGCGATGTGAGAAAGAACGTTGACTGCGAAGCAGCTGCTTGGTTTGCTGGGCCGCGATAATGTCACTCTTGCGCATATGATTATGGGCCAGTTCACACCATAGAAACGCAGTTCTGATGCGTTCCAGATGCTTTTCTGCATGCGCGTTTTTGATGCAGTCCAGTGTATTTTTCCTCCTCTTTTTTTTTCCTCAACTTGTGTTTTTTGGTGCGTTTTACAGCGTTTTAAAGCGTTCCAGTACAGTCCAGTGCAGGAAAAATGCAGCATGTTCTACTATTTTTTTTTTCTGGAACTGGAACGCACCGGATCTGCAAGCACTGGTGTGAACTATGCCATTGAAAACCATATAACCTACTTTCCATGCGATTTTGATGCAGAAAAAAAACGCACTGAACTGCAGAGCGGCTCAGCGCACACAAACACCGACAGGCAGGAAAAAGTGCTAACGACAGAGAAAACTGTCTCTTACGTCATAGAAATCCTACCTGTCAGCGCTTTTTTATTTATTCTTTTTTTTTTTTTTTTTTAGGTTTCATTTCGTGTTAATAAGCGTAGCCTGGTTATTATCACGCAAGTGCAGACAGGGCAATATGAGTATATGATACAGTTAGTATTAAGACATAAATAAATTGTTGCATATTTCAGCAAATTAAGAGGCATACTAATGCGTGTCCAAGCATGGAATGAAACAATTTGTATGAAAAAAAAACATCTTCCAATTAATTTGAGTAATTACATCTTTTAATTAATATACTTTTGGGGGTAAGGCAGCAGAGACGGCATAAGTAACAAGCGAACAGAGAAGGTCCAATTTACATATATAATTAATATATATTTATAGGCAATGGGGGGGATTTTGCTAAAATTGGTGGGTGCACACAGAATTTGGTGCAGCGGTGCATAGTAACCAATCAGCTTCCAGGTTTAACAGTGAGGGAAAAAAGTATTTGCTCCCCGGCTGATTTTGTACATTTGCCCCACTGACAAAGAAACGATCAGTCTATAATTTTAATGGTCGGTTTATTTTAACAGTGAGAGATGGAATAACAACAAAAATATCCAGAAAAACGCATTTCAAAAAAGTTATAAATTGATTTGCATTCTAATGAGTGAAATAAATATTTGACCCCTTCGCAAAACATGACTTAGTACGTGGTGGCAAAACCCTTGTTGGCAATCGCAGAGGTCAGACGTTTCTTGGAGTTGGCCACCAGGTTCGCACACATCTCAGGAGGGATTTTGTCCTTTTTGCAGATCCTCTCCGAGTGATTAGGGTTTCGAGGCTGAAGTTTGATAACTTGAACCTTCAGCTCCCTCCACATATTTTTCTATGGGATTAAGGTCTGGAGACTGGCTAGGCCACTCCAGGACCTTAACGTGCTTCCTCTTGGGCCACTCCTTTGTTGCCTTGGCCGTGTTTTTTAGGTCATTGTCATGTTGGAATACCCATTCACGACCCATTTTATATGCCCTGGCTGAGGGAAGGAGTTTCTCAACCAAGATTTGATGGTACATGGCCCCGTCCATTGTCTCTTTGATGCGGTGAAGTTGTCCTGTCCCCTTAGCAGAAAAACACCCCCAAAGCATAATGTTTCCACCTCCATGTATGACGGTCGGTGGAGGATGGTGTTCTTGGGGTCATAGGACCTCCATGTATGACGGTGGGGGATGGTGTTCTTGGGGTCATAGGCAGCATTCCTCCTCCTCCTCCAAACACAGCGAGTTGAGTTGATGCCAAAGAGCTCGATTTTGGTCTCATCTGACCACAGCACTTTCACCCAGTTCTCCTCTGAATCATTCAGATGATCATTAGTGATCTTCAGACGGACCTATACATGTGATTTCCTGAGCAGGGGGACCTTGCAGGCACTGCAGGATTTCTGTCCTTCACGGTGTAGTGTGTTGCAGATTGTTTTCTTGGTGACTCTGGTCCCAGCTGCCTTGACATCATTGACAAGATTCTCCCGTGTAGTTCTGGGCTGATTCCTCACCGTTCTCATGATCATTGAAACTCCACGAGGTGAGATCTTCCATGGAGCCCCAGACCGAGGGAGATTGACAGTTAATTTGTGTTTCTTCCATTTGCGAATAATCCCACCAACTGTTGTCACCCTCTCACCAAGCTGCTTGGTGATGGTCTTGTAGCCCATTCCAGCCTTGTGTAGGTCTACAATCTTGTCCCCGACATCCTTGGACAGCTCTTTGGTCTTGGCCATGGTGGAGAGATTGGAATCTGATTGATTCTGTGGACAGGTGTCTTCTATACAGGTAACAAGCTGAGATTAGGAGCACTCCCTTTAAGAGAGTGCTCCTACCCTCAGCTCGTTACCTGTATAGAAGACACCTGGGAGACAGAAATCTTGCTGATTGATAGGGGGATGAAATACTTATTTCACTCATTAAAATACAAATCAATTTATACATTTTTTGAAATGCATTTTTCTGGATATTTTTGTTGTTATTCTGTCTCTCACTGTTAAAATAAACCGACCATTAAAATTATAGAAAGATAATTTCTTTGTCAGTGGGATGGATCCATGCGCCAAATTCTGACCCCATCATATGAATGTAGCAGTTGATAACGAGACTCATCAGACCAGGCAACGTTTTTCCAGTTTTCTATTGTCCAATTTTGGTGATCCTGTGTAAATTGTAGCCTCAGTTTCCTGTTCTTAGCTGACAGGAGTGGCCCCCGGTGTGGTCTTCTGCTGCTGTAACCCATCTGCTTGTGCGTTCAGATATAAGTGGTTATTTGAGTTACTGTTGCCTTTCTATCATCTGGAACCGGTCTACCCATTCTCCTCTAACATCAACAAGGCATTTTCCTCCACACAACTTCCGCTCACTGGATATTTTCTCTTTTTAACACCATTCTCTGTAAACCCGAGAGATGGTTGTGCGTGAAAATCCCAGAAATACTCAGACCAGCCTGCCTGGCACTAACAAACATGCCACAGTCAAAGTCACTTAAATCCCCTTTCTTCCCCATTCTGATGCTCGGTTTTAACTTTAGCAAGTCGCCTTCACCGCGTCTAGATGCCTAAATGCATTGAATTGCTGCCATGTGATTGGCTGATTAGCAGTTTGTGTTACCAAGCTATTGTACCTAATAAAGTGGCTGGTAAATGTGTGTGTGTGTGTATATATGTAGTGCTGGTATTTTTGCCATCTAATGCTATATAATATGTAATGCTATTAGATTAGTATTTGGCTCCCTCTAGTGGCCAGGACATTTATGCTCCTTGTGACTTTGTCTGTTTACACATCAGAACATGCTGTAAAGCATATACAGGAAGTGACTTAAAATTTGATCTGAAGAAGACTTACTTACCCACAGTGCCTCACTTATCACCCATGAGGCCAAGTGGAAGAACGGCATGCTGGGTAGGGTAATAAAAGGCCCAGGCGTGGCCATGTTTGCTTTATTCTTCCTGGGACACGTGACCTGCCTGCAGGGACCTGTGTAGGAGTGTTCCGAAGAGCGCGGCCTGTTTGGCGCGTAACGAAGGGGATGCCACTGGAGAGGTGTTGGACACAGAGTGCTGGAACAGAGTGTGACCGGGTCGGAGGATCCAGGAAACCTGAAGGAGCCTGACAAGAACCATCGTTTATCTGACGGAGCGGTGCAGTGTGTCGGAGCCCCTGGAGTCAGGACTGAGATCACAGAGACGCAGCAGTACCATGGGCCTGGTGTGGTGAGAGGGCTGTTCCCCATAATTTATATAAAGCACTTAACACGATATAGACTATAGAGTGCTGCTGAGACCTCATTTAATTAGACTGTGTTCGCCAAGCCTTAAAGCCTGTACTCCACTATATATTGACAGACGGTCCTGGCTTATTTTCACAGAAGGAAGTTATAAGTGTGTTGCATAACTGGAGTTGCTGTTATCCACTACTTTATGTTACTTTACCATCTGCTAACCCTCCGGAATACAAATACTGCAGTATAATGGCTAGCTGAAGAAAGAAGACAAGAGACTATACCACTTACAGTAAGGCCTTGTGTTTCTGCTAGATGCAAAGGACTGCATTACACAACAGGGGGAGCTCTTGATCAATTATACTGTGTTGTATTGTTTTAATAACATTGCATAGTGTGCTGCGGGTATTGTGTGTCTGTATTGCTGTACTGGAAGTGGGAAGGTGCCCAGTGTCAAGGTCTTATCACCCTGAGCATTAGTCCCACTTGGAGATGCGCCTGCAGTAGTCATTTAAGTAATCCTTGAGTGATGATTATTTACATACATTTAGTTTTTTATTGTGTTAAGTCTGTATATTAAAATTGTTATTGTCATTACTGTTTTAGACCAGCCTTCAGTAAACTTACAGTCTGGTTAAGGTATAATTGGCGTGAGGCTTGTTTAGTCTCATAGCAGGTGGAGCAACAGATACCCAGGTAAAAATAGAGGGACAATATATGTATGTTGCTATTGTTGGGTTGTTCCTGGTTATTGGGTTTTCACATCAACACTGCTACACAGCTGTGTCAAGTGGGTTGAGCCTAGGGCTGGACTGGGACACAAATTTGGCCCTGGACTTCATCCAGACCGGCCCACTTTAATTTTGCAAACAAGCACAAAAACAGTATATAAACTATACGCAATTGCGCAAAAGAAATAAAAATAGTAAAAGCATTCCACGGTCTGGTAGTGGGCCACGGCCCTGTGGTTGGGGACCCCTGGGGCTATGGGCCACCCCCTAGCGACGCCACTGGCTGTCACTGAAACAGGCCCTGCCCCACTGGGAAACTCCCGGTAGTCCCGATGGCCAGTACATGCCTGGTTGAGCCAATTCATTGGGGGTGGAAAAGCCGGATACAGGCCCAATCAATTACCAGCAGCTCCTTAGGGGGTCAGTGCTACATTTTTTAGCAGTGGAACTAAGTCTAAACATTGTAACAGTTTGTCAATGGAATAGACTTTGTGTGTAAATGAGGAAAGTTTAACCGCTTAAACACTAAACCTTTTTCTGACATTTGTTGGTTTCAAGTTAAAATCATTTTTTTTCCCTAGAAATGTACTTACAACCCCCAAACATTATATATATATTTTTTAGTAGAGACCCTAGAAAAAAAATGGTGGTTGTTGCAATATTTTATGTCACACTGTATTTAAATGCGCAGCGGTCTTTCAAATGATTTTTTTTTTGGAAAAAATTACTTTAACCACTTTACGACCAGCGCACGACGATGTACGTCCCTTTTTTGAAGAGGGATATCTCGGTAATGGCAGCAGCGGCTGCCACAACCGAGATATCCATCTCTTCAGGCGCCGGTTGTGTTTACGATAATGGTGGTCTCCGTGGTGTATTCGCCGCAAGATCACTGTTATCGGTGGCAGAAGAGGTGCCCCCACCCCTCCTGCCGCTCTCCCGCGCCCTCCGCCGCTTACTGGAGCCATCGGTAGCGGCGGAGGTGATCGGGTCCTGTCACTTCCTTGGTATGGAGACGAGTGAGGCTAAGATGGCCCCCACCCATCTCTATACCATAGCAGGGTGGAAGCGACGTAAAAACTTCACTTTCGCCCATACCTCTTAAAGGAACATTTTTCTGTTGTCATTTTTTCAAATGACAATTTTTTTATTCTTTTTGCCTTTAAGACTTTTTGACCCCAGATCTCATATTTAAGAGGACCTGTCATGCTTTTTTTTTCTATTACAAGGGATGTTTACATTCCTTGTAATAGGAATAAAAGTGACCCAATTTTTTTTTTTAAAAAAACAGTGTAAAAATAAATAAAATCAAGTAAAATAAATAAGATTTTTTTTTTTTTTTTTTAAAGCGCCCCATCCTGACGAGCTTGCGTGCAGAAGCGAACGTATACGTGAGTAGCGCCCCGCATATGAAAACGGTGGTCAAAGCACACATGTGAGGTATCGCCGCGATCGGTAGAGCGAGAGCAATAATTATAGCCGTAGACCTCCTCTGTACCGCAAAATATGCAACCTATAGAATTTTTTTAAACGTCGCCTATGGAGATTTTTGAGGGTAAAAGTTTGACGCCATTCCACGAGCGGGCGCAATTTTGAAGCGTGACATGTTGGGTATCAATTTACTCGGCGTAACATTATCTTTCACGATATATAAAAAAAATTGGTCTAACTTTACTGTTGTCTTATTTTTTTATTCAAAAAAGTTATTTTTTTCCAAAAAAAGTGCACTTGTAAGACCGCTGCGCAAATACAGTGTGAAAAAAAGTATTGCAACGACCGCCATTTTATTCCCTAGGGTGTTGGAAAAAAAAAAAAAAAATATATAATGTTTGGGGGTTCCAAGTAATTTTCTAGCAAAAAAAAAATGTTTTAAACATATAAACACCTAAAATACAAAACGAGGCTGGTCTTAAAGTGGTTAATGAATTAAATTTTTTTTTTAAAAAAACAGTAAAGTTAGCCCAGTCGCGGGAATCCGGATCTTTTAATTCTAAGCAAAAAAATTGTGATTCTCATTTTGGCCAGAATCATGCAGCTCTAATATATATATATGTGTATGTGTATGTATATGTGTGTATATATATATATAAAGAAAGTCTTCACTAAACTGAAGTGTAGCCTTGATTTGGATATTGTTGGAGGGTTGGGAGGTCTGCGTTTGCTTTCTCATTATTTTTGAGATGGTGAAGGGCACTGGAGTGATCAATATGTTCTTTTATAATTGTGGATTTTTTATAGGAGTCATCTGGTAGCTCGATTTTCTAGGACTTTTGTAAATAGTCCTTAGAGAAACAAATAGACAAAATAGAGAATGGAAGTGCCACTTCACTCATAAAGCCCAGAATAGTATTTTATTCACTTACCAAATGCAGAATTAATAGTTCAGCGTCAACCAAAATGGGCAGGAGTGGGAGGAAAGGACGTCTAGTCAGATGCTCGTGTACAGGAGAGGGCAAAGAGAAGTTTTTTGTTTTTGTTTTTTATGCTCAGTGTTCTACTTTTTATTATGTTATTATTATATAAACACGAGTCCAGGAGGCACAGCAGACACCAGCATTGTCATTCTGGGGGGAGGGGAGTGTTAGATGTATTAGCAGATTTAGATTTAGATACACTAACAAATTGAAGCCAAACTCCAGCTCACATATTCTAAGCAGTTACACGTTACAGCAAAAAAAAATTTTTTTTCCCTTTGGGATAAAGGTTTTGCTTGAATAAATAAATGCTGATTTTAATGACCCCTGTTAAGTGGTTTGTCTCATTCATGCAAACCGATACATTCTGCTGGAAAGCTTGTGCTTTTGAAAAAGAACTGACCTGCTGGCTACATCACCAGATGAAAATAGCTTAAAAAAAAATAAAATAAACTGTTGCAGCCACCACATCTTAGAATTTGTAATCTGCAATATAATAAATGTTTGCTTTTGGGTTTAAAGTGGTTGTAAAGGCAGAACGTGCATTCTATGCATTAAGATCAAAAAAAAAAACTTCTGTGTGCTGCAGCCCCCCCCTAATACTTACCTGAGCCCCATCTCAATCCATCGTTGTTGCACGAGAGACTCAACTTTCTGGGACTCCCCTCCTCATTGGCTGAGACAGCACCATGGCGCTATTGGCTCCCGCCGCTGCAGTCAATCAAAGTCAGTGAGCCAGTGAGGAGAGAGAGGGGGCGGAGCAGGGCCAATCCGCAGCTACATGTCTGAATGGACACACAGAGCAGCGGCTTTGATGCCCCTTTAGCAAGCTTCTTGCTGTGGGGGCACTCGGCAGGAGGGGAGGGGCCAGGAGTGCCGGCAAGGAACCCCGAGAAGAGGAGGATCCGGGCTGCTCTGTGCAAAACCATTACACAGAGCAGGTAAGTATGACAGGTTTATGAATTTTATTTAAAAAATAAAAATAAGACTTTATTATCACTTTAATACATTTACCTCTCTTCATGACCAGGCCATGTAACTGACAACTGCGCAGTCGTGCGACTCTGTACCCAAATAAAATGTATGTACCTTTTTTTCCCCCCCACAAATATAGCTTTCTTTTGGTGGTATTTTATCAGCTCTGCAGTTTTTTTTTTTTTTTGTGCTGTATACAAAAAAAAGACTGTCAATTTTGGAAAAAAAAAAACAATATTTTTTACTTTCTGCTGTAAAACACATCCATTAAAAAAAAATTAAAACAAATTTCTTCATCAATTTAGGCCAATATGTATTCTGCTACAAAAAACAATAAGCGTATATTAATTGGTTTACGCAAACGTTATAGTGTCTGGGATATTTTTATTCATTTATTTATTTTTTAAATATCTTTTACTGGTAATGGTGGCGATCAGCGACTTATAGCGGGATTGTGAAATTCTGGTGGAGAAATCGGACACCTAATTGACATTTTTTACACTTTTTTGGGGACCAGTGACACCAATACTGTGATCAGTGCTAAAAATATGCACTGTCACAGTACTAATGACACTGGCTGGGAAGGGGTTAACATCAGGGGCAATCAAAAAGTTAACTGTGCACCTAGCTGGTGTTTTCTTACTGTGGGGGATGTGCTTGCACTAGGGGAAGGAATGGATCCATGTTCCTGCTTTGTAGGTTTTCAACCTTTTTTTTAATAAATATGTGAAAAGTGTGGGGGGGGATTTGTTTTCAGCCCCCCCCCCCCCTTTACTCTGATACCCCTAACTAAAATCTAGTGGAACCAATTGCCTTCAGAAGTCACCTAATTAGTAAATAGAGTCCACCTGTGTGTCATTTATTAATTACAGCTGTTCTGTAAAACCATCAGAGGTTTGTTAGAGAACCTTAGTGAACAAACAGCATCATGAAGGCCAAGGAACACACCAGACAGGTCAGGGATAAAGTTGTGGAGAAGCTTAAAACAGGGTTAGGTTATAAAAAAATTCTCCCAAGCTTTGACCATCTCACGGAGCTCTGTTCAATCCATCATCAGAAAATGGAAAGAGTATGGCACAACTACAATCCTACCAAGACATGGCCGTCCACCTAAACTGACCGACCGGGCAAGGAGAGCATGCATCAGAGAAGAGCCAAGAGGTCCATGGTAACTCTGGAGGAGCTGCAGAGATCCACAGCTCAGGTGGGAGAATCTGTCCACAGGACAACTATTAGTCGTGTTCTCCACAAATCTGCCCTTTATGGAAGAGTGACAAGAAGAAAGACATTGGAGAAAGAAAGTCATAAGAAGTCCTGTTGGCAGTTTGTGAGAAGCCATGTGGGGGAGGGGAGCAAACATGTGGAAGAAGGTGATCTGGTCAGATGAGACCAAAATTGAACTTTTTGGCCTAAAAGCAAAACACTATGTGTGGGGGAAAACTAACACTGCACATCACCCTGAACACACCATCCCCACTGTGAAACACGGTGGTGGCCGCTTCATGCTGTGGGGATGCTTTTCTTCAGCAGGGACAGGGAAGCTGGTCAGAGTTGATGGGAAGATGGATGGAGCCAAATACAGGACAGACTTAGAAGAAAACCTGTTAGAGTCTCCAAAAGACTTGAGACTGGGGGGGGAGGTTCACCTTCCAGCAGGACAACGACCCGAAACATACAGCCAGAGCTACTATGGAATGGTTTAGATCAGTGGTCTCAACTGTGGCCCGGGGGGCAGGATGTGGCCCTTTGCTTGCCTTTATCTGGCCCTTGGGGCACTAGTCCCCCTACTGACACCATTAATGGTGCACTGTTCTTTTTATTGATATCACCAATTGGGTGCTATTCCTCCTATTAAAACCAATGATGGGGCATTGATGCAGGGGCATTTTGTACTCCTACTGACCACAATATGGCCCCCTAAAGCCTAAAGGACAGTAAACTGGCCCTTTGCTTAGAAAGTTTGGAGACCCCTGGTTTAGATCAAAGCATATTCATGCGTTAGAATGGCCCAGTCACAGTTCAGACCTAAATCCCATTGAGAATCTGCGACAAGACTTGAAAATTGCTGTTCACAGACGCTCTCCATCCAATCTGACAGAGCCTGAGATATTTTACAAAGAAGAAGAATGGGCAAAAATATCCCTCTCTAGATGTGCAAAGCTGGTAGAGACGTCCCCAAAAAGACTTGCAGCTGTAATTGCAGAGAAAGGCGGTTCTACAAAGTATTGACTCAGGGGGGCGCCATACAAATGCCCCCCCCCCCACACTTTTCACATATTTATTTGTAAAATAGTTTTAAAACCATTTATCATTTTCCTTCCACTTCACAATTCTGTGTCACTTTGTGTTGGTCTATCACATAAAATCCCAATAAAATTCCTTTTTACGTTTTTGGTTACAAAATGTGTGAAAGTTCAAAGGGTATGAATACTTTTTCAAGGCACTGCATGTGTAGGCCTTTAAAGTGGTGTTTCCACCAAAAAAAAATTGCCTAAAATTCATAAAAAAAATAAAAAATAATTGGAAAAAATAAATTTTTTTTACTCACCTCTAAATGCCTGTTGCTAGGGGGTCCCTCATAGTCTGCCTCCTTCAGTGCCTGGGCACTGACATCCCCTCGGCGCAGTCAGTCATCTGGGACACGTGACAAGTCTCAGATGACTGCGGGGAGCGAGGGGGGGGGGGGGGGGGGGCTTCGTTCCCCCGCATCACTGGACCCTGGGACAGGTAAGTGTCCGATTTATTAAATCTCAGCAGCTGCAGTATTTGTAGCTGCTGACTTTAAAAAATTTTTTTTTTTAGGGGGCACCCCACTTTAAAGCCGTGGTAGGGAGTGTAAGCTCCTCGGGGGCGGGCACAGATGAAAATTATTCTATTTAGGAGGGTTCAAAGCAATTTTATATTTTCAGCATTATGTAAGTGAATAAAATAAATGTTATTGTACTCTCTGTGTCTACAGCAACCATTCAGTTGCAAAGGTAAAACCTTATTAAACTTCACAAGACAAGTATTTTAGTTTTATATACAAACACACTCCCTCTGTGTTCTGGCGCTCCGGTTATACGGATGATTTGCAGCATCTTTATTTTAGGTTAGCAGAGGTTAATGTACCTTCTTTGGAGAATAGTGAATTTACTGGGTTCTGAGCGCATTTAATGTAAGGTTTCCTGTCTAACTGACCAAACACTCTGCGATCTGCAGACTCCCTGACATTTTCACAGCAATAAGATTTTGCAAATGGCAAGTAGAAGAGGAGGGGTGCGGGCGTTCAGTTCCTTAATGCACATAAGGAAAAGGACAATTGCTGAAAATGATACAAGTATTACAATTTCTAGATCTAGATGGCTGGACCCTTCGAAAAGTTCAGCTCTTTATTTTTTTCTAATCCTACTAAAGGTGAAGCATAGGTTAAACGTAGCTTCCATTACTTGAAAACAAATTCCACTCGGCTGTACCTGTTATTACCACTTGAGCATTGGAAGATATTACCCCTTTCATGACCAGGCCAGTTTTTGCTATTCAGCACAGCGCTACTTTAAGGACCGCCTTCTGCACATATACGTCGCCAGAACGGCACGGCTGGGCAAATCAACGTACAGGTACGTTGTCCTTTAAGAGCCCAGCCGTGGGTCGCGCACGCGCCGCCGGCGCGGTCGCAAACTGGTCCTGAGCTCCGTGACCGTTCCCGCGGGACCAGCAGACCCGATCGCCGCTGGTTTCCCGCGATCGGGTCACAGAGCTGAAGAACGGGGAGAGGTAAGTGTAAACAAACCTCTCCCTGTGCTTCCTAGTGACACTGACACTGATCGTCTGTTCCCTGTCATAGGGCAAGACGATCAGTGACGTCACATGCCAAGCCACGCCCCCCTACAGTAAGAAAACACACACAGGGCTCACTTAACACCCCTCCCCGCCCCCTAGTGGTTAACTCCTTCACTGCCAGTGTCATTTACACAGGAATCAGTGCATTTAAATAGCACCGATTGCTGTATAAATGACAATGGTCCCAAAAATGTGTCAGAAATGTCTGATGTGTCCGCCATAATGTCGCAGTCACAATAAAAATCGCTGATCGCCGCCATTACTAGTAAAAAAAAAATATTAATAAAAATGCTATAAAACTATCCCCTATTTTGTAAACGCTATAACTTTTGCGCAAACCAATCAATAATCGCTTATTGCGATTTTTTTTTTTACCAAAAATATGTAGAGGAATACGTATCGGCCTAAACTGAGGAAAATAAATGTTTTTTTATATATTTTTGGGGGATCTTTATTATAGCAAAAAGTTAAAAATATTGAATTTTTTTCAAAATTATCGCTCTATTTTTGTTTATAGCGCAAAAAATAAAAACCGCAGGGGCGATCAAATACCACCAAAAGAAAGCTCTATTTGTGGGAAAAAAAAGGACGCCAATTTTGTTTGTGAGCCACGTCACACGACCGCGCAATTGTCAGTTAAAGCAACGCAGTGCCGAATCGCAAAAAAGGGGCCTGGTCCTTTGGCTGCAAATTGGTCCGGGGCTTAAGTGGTTAAAGCGGGATTCCCAATTAAAAAAAAAAATGTAAAAGTCAGCAGCTACAAATAATTAATTTTTGTTAAAATCCCAATAAGCGTACATTGATTGGTTTGCGCAAAAGTTATAGCGTCTACAAAATAGGCAACAGATTTCTGACTTTTTTATTATTAATTCTTTTCTTTTACTATTAATGTTGGTGATCAGTGATTTTTAGCAGGACTGCAACATTGTGGCAGACAGGAGCAGATTTATACATACCATATATTTTGTTGATGGGTTCTATAACCACTTCAATACTGGGCACTTTCATCCCTTTCCTTCCCAGGCCAATTTTCAGCTTTCATCGCTCTCGCACTTTCAATAATTGCGCGGTCATGCAACACTGTACCCAAATGAAATTTGTATCATGCTGTTCACACAAATAGAGCTTTCTTTTGGTGGTATTTATTCACAAATCAATTTTTTATTTTTTGCGATATAAGCAAAAAAATTTGCAAAAATTTTGAAAAAAAAAAATAGTTTCTACTTTCTGTTTTAAAATAAATCCAATAAAATCGAATTTTGTCATAAATTTAAGCCAAAATTTATTCTGCTACATGTCTTTGGTAAAAAAAAATCCTGTTAAGTGTATAATAATAATTGGTTTGTGTGATCACGGACATATGTGTGCAGATGATCATATACAGATGTGTCCTCCTTTGCCTTAAGCTGCTTGTACCCGAGTGGTGGCTCTTGAGAAGGGTGTTCCCCTTACATGGTTATTTGCAGGTATTTGCCTCGCCTATATTTCTCCTGATTACCAGGCTACTTTATTATTTCCTCCGTTGTATTGTGGAATTTGCTATCCTTGGTTTGCTGCTATTGCTAAAGATTCCTTACCCAGGAATTTGTGTAGTGCTGGCTACACCTGGTGGGCGCTGATTGAACCTTATTATAAGTGTCCTAGGTGTTGGCTTTATCACCTTAACCTCTACTGTGTACCGACACACCTTGGCTGTTATCAAGATTACCCATTCTTAGGCTATTTTCACACTGGGGCGCTGGGTCCGCTGGCGGTAAAGTGGCGATATATTTAGCGACGCTTTACCGTCTTTTTAGCGGCGCTATTCCACCGCTAGCGGGGTGGTTTTACTCCCCGTGAGCGGCTGAAAAAGGGTTAATACCGCCCACAAACTGCCGCTGCAGCAGCGTTTTGCGGGCGGGTTTGGAGCGCTGCCCTATTGTTTTCAATGGGAAGGGGCGCTATAGGAGCGGTAAATACACCGCTCCTACAGCGCACCAAAGATGCGGCTTGCAGGACATTTTTCAGCGTCCTGCAAGCGCACCGCTCCAGTGTGAAAGCCCTCAGTGCTTTCACACTGAAGACACAGCAACGGCTGTTTCAGGTCGGTTTGAAGGCGCTATTTTTAGCGCAATAGCGCCTGCAAACCGCCCCAGTGTGAAAGGGGCCTTATTGATTTATCTTCTTATTTATATAGCCAACAAAGCTTGTATTTTTCACAACTGTGTGTGAGCTTAAAATCGTTCACTGCTTTAAGTCTTCTTTTTTGATGCTCCTGAAGAAGCGCAAGTTGCGTAACATGTAGAGCCCCAGGATTTGTATACTAGCTTCAATGTGTTGCGTAGCCTATACTTAGAAATTCATCTACTTGACTATGTAATGAGTGGTCATCCACCTCTAATGCCCCATACACACGGTCGGACCATGTTGTCGGAAAATCTGCCCGTGTGTGGGCTCCATCAGACTTTTTCCGTCGGTATTTCCGTCTGAAAAAGTTTGAGAGCTGGATCTCAAATTTTCCGACAACAAAATCCGATCAGACTTTTTCCGATCGTGTGTCGAGAATTCCGACACACAAAGTGCCACGCATACTCAGAAAAAATTTGGAGATGAAAGCTATTGGCTACTGGCCTCTACGTAGTCCTGTCGTACGTGTTCAACGTCACCTCGTTCTGAAGGATCGGATTTTTCCGTCAACTTTGTGCGACCGCATGTATGCCAGACAAGTTTCGGGCCAAAATCCGTCTGAAAAAATCAGACGGATTTTGTGGTCGGAATGTCCGACCGTGTGTACGAGGGCTAAGAGATCTATGTTATTTCTATAGGCTTTGTTCAATTTACATTGTCAAACTCTGTTGTATGAACTTGATCTAGTGTTGATTTTAATGTTGTTTCTACGCTTAATAAATGATTTTTTATACCAGTATATCCATATGGTCGTGCCTATAGAGTCCAAGCTCTCTTTTTTTCTAAATTTATGTAATAATTCATAGGACGTGGCACTGAGTATTTTAGCACAGTACCACTCTGTGGTGATACGTTAACAATTTATTAATGTACAGATGTGCGCAGATGATCACTGACATATGTGTGCAGATGCTCACGAACATATGTGTGCAGATGATCATTGGGACATATGATTTTAGTGTTACATATGTGGGGGACAGGTGTTTTTACTAATGAGGACGTGTGTGGGGACAGTGTTTTGGGGACACTATTTAGGGGACACTGTGTGTGTTTACATTGTGTGGGGACACTGTGTCAGTGTGTAAAATGCTGTAAAAAACTGCTCATACTCTCTGATCACCAGCCGGCTGCAGCGATCTACACTCCTCTCCTCACTGACAACTTCCGTGTGAGGAGAGGAGAGCCGATCGCCTAGCAACCAGCTCTCTGTTTACATCACATGACGGCTCTGATTGGACACAGCCGTCATGTGATCAGGAGGGCCAATCACAGAGCCCTCCAGCCGATCGGAGATGCGCCGTTTCCGGGTGACACGAGCGCATTGGGATCACGCCGCTGCGAGGGCACACGCAATCGATACCCCTCCTTCTGAGGGACGTTACTGAACGTCCACTCAGGAGGAAACTTCCACCCAGGCATATATGTGCAGTGGGTGGGAGGGGGATAATTTACTGACAATATCTGAATAATTTAGTGTGTCTCCAAAGCCTGTGAAGCCCCGACATCTGGGGCAAGAGAGGGGAATACCTTTGGCCAAAGCAGGAAGAGAGCTAGTGGGGGGGTCAGGTAGCAGATGAAGTAGATAAGGAATAAGCTGAAGCGTAGTCGTCGAACAAGCCAAGAGGTTGGTAATGAGTAGTAGTAGCTAGATGGGATCAAGCGGAAGAATAGTTGATGAACAAGCCAAGGGTTGATAACGAGTAGTGGCAAAAAAAAAAAAGGACAGCAGCAGGTATGCAAAGGAGGAGCAAGATATCAGCTGGAGAGAGCACAATAATCTGACAAACAGGAAATACACATGGCTTAAAGTGGAGTTCCACCCACTTTTACAACTCTTCAGCATCCCTCACTAAACTGTGCACTGTAAACAAATTGGATATTTTTTTTATTTTATTTTTTCAGCACAGACTGTATATCTGCTGTATTCATTTTTCACTTCCTCCTCCCTGGCCGCGGCCCATCGCATCATTTCCTGTTTGCAATGCCTCCTGGGAAGGGGAAGCAACTTCCTCTCAAACTGCCGTTGCTATGGAAACCTGACCTGAAACCTATTACACTGCTTATGCTGCACTTAGCATGTACGAGATCTGCAAGGATGAGATCCAGGAAGAAATACAGTCTGGCTTCAGATGCCCACACTTAAGATGGCCACGGCCTGCTGCAAGTTTATAAAATACAAACTACTGCTAAAAACTAACAAAACAGACCTTAGTTTACAGACTAACTTTACTAGAATACATTAAGCTTGTGTATTATAGGGGTATTTTTATTTAAAAAGTACAATTTCGGCCGGAACACCGCTTTAAGTAGGAAGTTCATGGGAGGAGCAAAGAATTCAAGGTTCAGCAGAAACAAGAGACAAAGCAAGAATCAGGTGGGGCTCTGTCCAGCATCTCAGGTGGTACATAAAGAGCCACAGCCAGACACCGTAGACATCCCCATGTTCAGATCCAGATCCTGACAAATGGAATTCAAATTTGATTGACATATTTGAATTACTTTTTTTTTTTCATATACATTCACAAGTGAAGAAAAAAAATGACAGAAGAATAATAAATTGTGTGACATGATTTCACGCAAAAATATTTTCACACCTCACTGTGCTTTTGTTGATGCTTAGAACAAAGTGGGGCTCAGCTCAACACAAAGCTTCCAAACCCACCAAACGCCTTGTTAACACAATATAAAACTGTGAATTATGCTAGATGATTTAGAGTTTTTATTTCATGGATTTTTTTTTAATTCTTTTTTTTTTTTTATAGGACATGCATCATTTCTTAGATCTGTTTTTTTTTTTTTGCCTCCCTGCCAGCTGTCAAATGAAGCTGACGAACAGCAGCCTGCTAACTGTGCAATGTGACTAAATCGAATTGTGTCAGCATATGGTTTGGTCAATCAAATTATGCTAAATAAGACGATATTATTTTTTTAGCAGCTCTAGAAGGAGCAATCTACCGCTGTAGTCGGTTCTGAAACTTAACTTCCCTAGATAGATATCTATCCTGAGTTTGACAAATGACAGATGTGAGAGCATTATCCAGGAATGATGCCCCGTTGTTGTGATGCAGATACTGATCAAGAAGGATCACAACATGACTATAAAGAGGACCTGAACTCTGGAAGCTGTGCTCAAAAAGCAGAGGGGAAAGGGACTGGCATTGCCTGTGGTCTCCCTGAATGTGATCTTTCCCCATTACGGACTTCCCATGATTTGTACTGCACTTTGTCTCTGTGTAGAGGCAGCCATCTTCCTCAAGTCATTGCTGCCCCGCTGATAACTGGTGAGGTAATAATAGAGGTAGAGGAAGCACAGACCCACAGAATGAAGGAAGCAGGATGATCCTTGCACTGCAAATTCTCAGGTTCAGCTTCCTCTCCAGTAGAGCTGCACGATTAATTGTTAAAGAATCAAGATTCTACCCCCCCTCGCGATCTTAACACATCATTTTCCAATTGCCAATTGGGTTGATTTACTAAAACTGGAGAGGACAAAATCTGGTGCAGCTCCGCATGGTAGCCAGTCAGCTTCTAACTTCAGCTTGGTCAATTAAGCACTTTACGACCAGCGCACGACGATGTACGTCCCTTTTTTGAAGAGGGATATCTCAGTAACGGCAGCAGCTGCTGCCACAACCGAGATATCCATCTCTTCAGGCGCCGGTCGTATTTACGGTAATGGTGGTCTCCGTGGCGGATTCGCCGCAAGATCACCGTTATCGGCGGCGGGAGAGGTGCCCCCACCCCTCCCGCCGCTCTCCCGCGCCCTCCGCCGCTTACCGGAGCCGTCGGTAGCGGCGGAGGCGATCGGATCCTTTTCCTAGCTGGGTATGGAGACGAGTGAGGCTAAGATGGCCCCCACCTGTCTCTATACCATAGCAGGGCGGAACCAACGTCAAAACGTCATTTCCGCCCATACGTCTTAAAGGCACATTTTTTTAATGACATTTTTTTTTTAAAGCTCCCCGTCTCGATGAGCTCGCGTGCAGAAGCGAACGCATACGTGAGTAGCGCCCGCATATGAAAACGGTGGTCAAACCACACATGTGATGTATCGCCGCGATCGGTAGAGCGAGACCAATCATTATAGGCCTAGACCTCCTCTGTAACGCAAAACATGCAACCTGTAGAATTTTTTTAACGTCGTATGGAGATTTGAGGGTAAAAGTTTGACGCCATTCCACAAGCGGGCGCAATTTTGAAGCGTGACATGTTGGGTATCAATTTACTCGCGTAAAATTATCTTTCACGATATATAAAAAAATTGGACTAACTTTACTGTTGTCTTATTTTTTTATCCAAAAAAAGTGCGCTTGTAAGACCGCTGCGCAATGTGAAAAAAAAAAAAGTATTGCAACGACCGCCATTTTATTCTCTAGGGTGTTAGAAAAAAAACAATATATAATGTTTGGGGGTTCTAAGTAATTTTCTAGCAAAAAAGACAGTTTTAAACATATAAACACCTAAAATCCAAAACGAGGCTGGTCTGGAAGTGTTTAAAAAAAGATGCACCGCCCCGTTAAAATGCATTGAAAATGCAGCAAGAACGCATCAATAACGCACCTGTTTTACATTTTTTTGTGTGGTTTTTGAGTCGTATGACCTATAAAAAAACACACCATAAACACAGTAAAATCGAATGCATTTTTGGCACCATTATCGGCACATTTTTCTTTATCAGCAACATGCCGAAATTTCGGTGCATCTCTAATTTTATGTGCTGCCAGAACATCTCTCTCTGTGCCTGAAACATAATGCTTTTGGAGCTGAAAACAAGAGATGTTTTGTTGATCGGCTTTGTTTTTTTTTTTCCTTTCCTTGCAAGGCCAGTGCCGGTGCAGGCACTCCGAGCATCAGCCTAATTGGAACTTTCAACTAGTGTGCATGGTGTATGGTGAATATGACAGTTGACCTAGCAATATTTAATTGCTAGAAGATCTATGCGTTTGCCAGTTTCGGTTTTGTCTCGTTACTTTTCAGGGTGAAGCATTTTCAGATTTAGGCTCAGTAAAGACGACATCATCAGCACTCTGATGTATCTTGAATGTTATAATACGCTTGGTATAAATCTGTCCTGTGAAAAAAAAAAAAAATCTATTGACAGATGTATTTCCTGTTAAAAAAAAAAGCTGTCAACCTCTGTTCATCATGACATCAACTACAGACGTGTCTGGGGGACGATGTGTGTTGACAGAAAGGAATGTAATTGTGTTTGTTATTCCTCCCCCAAATACAGTGACAGAGGCTAAATAAACTCAGAAATAAAAACATGCCGAATGAAAAAAAAGGAACTCTGCTTATTTTATTTGAAAATGTTTTACTTTTTAAAGCTGAACTCCAGACAGATGTAAAACACACAAATAATTGCAACTCTGTTAAAGCGGAGCTCCACCCGCACCAAAAATATTAAAAGTTTTAATAAATGGACACTTACCCGTTCCAGGTTCCAGCGGTGTCGGCAGAATCGTCTCTCGGCTGCCCCGCTGCCATCCTCTGTCAGGGAATCAGGAAGTGAAGGCGCAACGTCTTCACGGCCCGGTTCCCTACTGCGCATGCGCGAGTCACGCTGCGCGTCGCTATTGGTCACCGTTGTGACCTGGGAACTGTGTTTCCCAAGACACAACGGGGCATCCTCGGATATCCTCGGATATGGGCGGGATGCTAGTCCCGGAAGTAGGTGCAGATACCTGTATTATACAGGTATCTGCACCCCCCTCCCCCCTGAAAGGTGCCAATTGTGGCACCGGAGGGGGGGGGGATCCGATAAGCGGAAGTTCCACTTTAGGGTGGAGCTCCGCTTTAAGCCTCGTACACACGATCGGAATTTTGTCCGAAAGGCGTAGGCCCAAACTTGTCTTGTATACACACGGCCACACAAATGTTGGCCAACAATTACGAACATAGTGACGTACTACGTTGTTTTTCAGCTCTTTAGCGCCACACTTTGGGCTCCTTCTGCTAATTTTGTGTTGGTAGAAGTTTGGTGAGTTTGTGTTTTTGATTTAGTGCTTTTCATTTCGTGCTTTTCAGTTCGTTTCTCAACCAGACATGTTGCGGAATCGGAGGAGATAACGTGTTATTATTGGCCTTGGAGTTATTGCTTTGACATTATTTTTTTTGGTTGAATAATAATTTGATTTGTTATATTTTCTATATTTTTGGATGCATAGAATGCACTTTTTGGTGAAGTTCTATTGGCAGATAGCATGTCTAATTTTATTTGTTTTCTTTTTTTAATGCACAATAAAAAAAATTGTGGAGAATAATACTTGGCTGTGTGTTTTACTTCAAATGACAGTTTGGGAGTCGGCAGTTACATTTTATAAAATACAATGTAAAATTAACAAGGGACACCAACATAGTTGTATCTTTGATCTTAAAAACTACGGGATAATGGTGTTGTGGTAACTTGCCCAAATAAAAAAAAAAAAAAAAAAAGCATAATAATATTATTCTTGATATCACTAGAAAAAAAATGTGTTGGCAATAACTCCATCAGTATCGCCAGCAAAGCAGCTTCATTATTATCCCATTAAAGAAGAAGAGAATTGTGCGCTGCATTTCGGGATTTCATGATTTGCTGCGTCACGAATGTTAATTCTCCATTACGAGCGCTAGTTTACAAGACCGACCGCTTCCGGCTCATCCTTGCTCCCGAGCATGCGTGTTTGTACTTTGGACTTTTGTACCCCGGACTTGTGTACACACGCTCGGAAAATTCGACAACAGACACTTGTCCGCGGAAAATTTGAAAACCTGCCATCCAACATTTGTTGGCGGAAAGTCCGACAACAATTGTCCGATGGAGCGTACACACGGTCGGATTTACCGCCAACAGCCTGTCATCCAACATTTCCCGTCGGAAATTCCGATCGTGTGTACGCGGCTTAAGGCCTTGTACTGGAGGTTGGTTGTCCAGTCTTGTTGGCTGTCCAGTTTTGTACTCCTCAAACCTCCAATGGGGGGACAACTTGGGTCCAGAACGCTAACGCGTTTCAATGGACTTACTCAAAGCCGACAAGGGACATATTGATAGGAGGAGAGAGCAGAGAGATGAGCTCATCTGTTGTTTTTTTTCACTGTCCAGTCACAGGCTGGGGGGCTCAAAGGAAGAGAAGACTGAGGACATCTAGTGACAGTGGGGGTGGGGGGGTTGCTGGTGACATTGACGGTGTCTTTCATTTCTGTCATCAGTCCATTTCTGTTGCGTAGTGCAGGCCAGTGACCAGACCTGAGTCTGTAGCTCTCCACCAACTGTATCTGTCTACCCCATATTGGCACTATATGTCCTTTAAGGTATAATCCTATAATCAAGTTGTTTACAAGGTTCTGAGAGAGCTCCGACCCCCAGAGGAGGCAGAAAGGAGACGGGATGATTGATCTTCGATATATGCATGCGCTGTCAGACCTCCTACTATATTAGAGGTCACTTTGGGTCTGGCAAATATTTTGATTTTCCTCACGGTGGTGGAGGAACAACATGTGTGGATCAAGGAAGACGTTTCAAGATCACTATTTGGTGGAAGCAAAATTTAAAAGGATTTTCTTCTGTAGCTTGGTGGATTTCTAGGCTAATTGACTTATTGTTCGTTTATAGTAATCTTTGATGTGGTTATGACTTTGTTTGTTGCTTTGCAGAGGTAATTTTTTTTTTCTTTTACTGTACTGCATAGTAATGGTCCGTAGGCATCTAATTTTGTATTTTAGCATCACGGTTTCACATTTGAGTAAAAAACAAATGTAGCAAAGTTCCGAGGCCCGATGGTGACCTTCAGAGTTAAGGACAGCTGACATCCTTCAATGTAGAGTGGGTTACACGGCATGGTGGGTGTAATACAAGGTAGATTAATGGGCGCCAGACACTTCTTGAATGCAAAGAGATTTATTGTCTCTTAAACAGAACTGTGGGAGAGACTGTTAGGGTCAGGACACCCTTAGGTAGATGCAATGTTAATTGGCAGACTCCAAGACTTCTATAGGTAGACAGCTATACAGGTGAAGGTCTCCAGCCGGACACCACTTCTGTATAGGTAGGACCGCTGTCTCCTATGGCAACAATCTTGTAGCTGTTACTAACGGCAATTGTATTCAACTATCTGCAACACGAACAGTTCTCTCTACCCCACACTCACTTACTGTGGGTCTTCACTCAGTGAGCTCCCCGTCTATCTCACTAGACTTCAGATCCACTAGCCACTGGATCCCCTGAGCTCTCCCACTGTTAGCATTCAGTATCTTCCTCAAGCGTCACCCCCGCTTCCCTGCTGGGTCCCTGGCTTGGCACTCACAGGTACTCCTCAAGCGTCACCCCTGCTGACACATTAGGTCCCTGGCTTGGCACTCCACAAGCGTCACCTCTGCTGTCCCGCTGGGTCACTGACTTGGCACTTGCTGATGCTTTACCACTTCTTCACCATCCCCAGCTGGCGAGAAGTCTGCTCTGGTACTGGCTTCAGCTCACTCACAGTGGTCTCTGGTAGCAAGGTGGTTGGTCCCTTTGTGGCGACAGCTTCCGCTCTACCTCCGACCACGACGTTACTTCTGGTTGGACTACAAGCCCACAGTCCCAACCCTGCACTACTTCTGGATAGGCTCTCACATAGCCTAGCAGCCAGATGTCCCTGGGATAGGCCTTAGGTTTCTGGCCTAGCAGCCTGGGGCAATATGACACATGTCCACCCAGACAGCCACCCAGGTGGCACAGAACCCTGATCACCTAACTCCACCCAAAAAAACAGGCTCTCCCAGCTGGCCAAGGGACCCAGGAAAATCCCTGCCCATTGGCTGAGACACCCCGTTCATTCCTAATCTGTCTTCTCTTATGTCTTACCTCGTCTTATCTAATGCCACCAGATACCCGGCCATCTAATGACAGAAGAGAGAAGTGCAGCAATTCCAGAATTAGGGCAAAATCCATTGACCTCCTAATAATTGGCCAAGGCAAATATCACTTGGCAAATAATTTTTTTTTTTTTTTCAAATATAAATTTTTATTAATTTTTCAAACAGAGAAAAAGGAGGCCGGTGCCTCAACAAAGCATACAATCATATAATCTCGTGGGGGGTCGCAGCCTCCCAGTATAATATCACAGTTATCAACAGAGATTTGTGACTACCCGTATATCCTTTTTTATCTTTACTTTCCATTATGTACATTTGGTTTCTAGTCCTCGTATATACGGGAACTGCTATTAGGTTTGTGACTTGCTATAATGGTCCAATCCAGGAGGCCCTCTTGTGGGCAATATGATCGTATGGTAAGGAAGGATAGCAAGTAGAGAGAGAGGAGAAGTAGGAATAAGTTCAGTCCAGAAACTAGCAGAAGGGGTAGGGGGGAGGGGGGTGAGGCAGGGTATAGAGGGGTAGGATGGGGGGGAGGGGTGGGTATGCTCAAAGAGTTCTTTTAGTGAGTCTAGGTATACTGGTGTCTACTTAGTCGCTGGGTCCTTAGCGGGCCTCAGCTCTTTTTATTTCAAGATTCTAGGAGGGACTTTCCTTCATCTGAAAGGATAAACATGTTCCATAGTGCCCATGTTTTCCTATAATTTTCTTGTTTATCTTGGGATGTTAGGATAAGGTCTTCCATTTTGTTCACATCTTCCACCTTCCGTAGCCACATTGCTACGGTCGGTGGGTTCTGTTGCTTCCATAGTGCAGGGATGCAGGACTTCGCTGCATTAGTAAGATGTCGCAGTATGGACTTCTTATACCTTTTCAGTGGTATGGGTGAGACATGCAGCAGGAAAAATGCTGGGTCGTCTGGGATCTGAAATTCCGTGAATTTCTGTGATGTGGTACGAACCGCATTCCAGAAAGTCTTTAGCTTAGAGCATGACCAGAACACATGTAGCATCGTGCCTTTCTCCCTTTGGCATCGCCAGCAAAGATCTGAGGTTTCAGGGAAAATTTTTGGCTGTCGACTAGGTGTTAAGTACCACCTTGTCAGAATCTTGAAGTTTGATTCCTGCATCTTAGTGCAGAGGGAGGATTTTAGGGTCAGACTGGTCATACTCTGTCTCTGGGACTCGGTAAAGGTGCATTGCAAATCTGATTCCCACTGTTCTATACATTTCAAGTTCGGTCGTTGGGAGGGCGTATTCAGGATGGCGTACATTTGTGATAATACTTGCGTCATGGGTTCCTTGCCCGTCAGGATTTCCTCAAACGAGGTCTTTGGTCTATTATATAGGTGTGGGTCCGGAATGTTATGTAAGAAATGGTGGATCTGCACTGCGTTCCAAAAAGGTAGGCCGAACCTACCTCCCTGGTCTGTCAGTTCTTCAATAGTAGGCCACCTATCTTGCGTCACAAATTTTTCTGCTAGTATGCGGTCATTTCGTCGCAGGTTTTGAAAACTTGTCGGGGAGTTCCCCGGGGGGAAGCTAGGGTTGTCCAGTATAGGCGTCATAGGGGATGTCTTTGTCGTTTGGGCATTGTGAAGAAGTGCCCGTCTGCATTGCTTCATAGTATTCCCAATCAATGGGTGTGACTTTATTTTTGGGGGTAGTGCTTCAAAGCACCATATTGCTGTTCCCAAGGGTGTGTTGGATTGGTGTTGCTCTATTTGGGCCCATAACTTACTGTCTTGGTGTCGTCTCCAGTCTGTTACTCTACCTAGATGAATGGCTTGATAGTATTTTTTTATATCTGGCAGCGCCAGTCCCCCATGCAGTTTTGGTGCTGTAATCAAAGTTCGTGGCAATCTCGTTTTTTTTTTGGCCCACACGAAGCTGGTAAATAAAGCCTGCACTTGTCGAAAGTACGCGGGGGGTATTCTAATTGGTAACGCTTGGAACAGGTATAGGAATTTGGGTAGGATACTCATTTTAATCAAGTTACATCTCCCAAACCAGGAATGTATGCCTTTGTGCCATTTATCTAGGAGTGTTTTTACCTTCGTCAATAGGGGGGGAAAGTTAGTCTCATATATACGTGCTATGTCTGGTGGGATTTTAGTGCCTAGGTAGGTCAATGCGGAGGTGGTCCAACGGAATCGGAAGTTTGCTTTTAGGGTCTGGAGGTCCGCTGTCGGGACTAATATCTCCATGGCTTCCGACTTGTTATAGTTTATTTTAAGATTAGAAAGTCTCCCAAAGTTCTCTAGTTCCCTAAGGAGGTTCGGCAATGATGTCACTGGGTCGGTTATTGAAAAGAGCATGTCGTCTGCGTATGCTGAGATCTTATGTTGCTGTTGTCCGTTCGATACTCCGTGAATATTAGGGTTCAGTCTGACCGTGGAGAGGAAGGGTTCAAGGGCTATGGCGTATAGTGGCAAATAAATTTAATAGTAACCCTGCCTAAACATCAGGGTGCTACACAAATTTACAAGATGCAGAGCATTTGATTTACAAGGACACATCTTATTTGTATACTGTACTTGCAGTGCCGCTTAAGGCTCGGTTCACACTGATGCAATATCCGACATCAGATGTGATTCACATGGCACTGCGGTGCAAATCACATGCGATGTCTATGCGATGCGAACTCAGCCATACAGATTGTATGGCTGAATTTGCAGCGCATTTAGACCAAACTCGCCGTTTTTGGTCCGCACCAGAATCGTATCGCATGGATGGTCATCCCGCCACTCCCTGGTGTTTCCCGGGCTTACCGTTCTTGCCAGTGAGCGAGCAAACTGTTCACGTGGCTGGTCACAGAGGTAAGGAGAGACTAGATAGTCTCTGATCACCTCTATAATCTACCAGAGCGACGCCGTGATGTCACTTCCAGTCTAGGGTTAGAGTGGATGAAAACTATATATATATATATATATATATATATATATATATATATATATATATATATATATATATATATATATTTAGGGCTGTTACTGATTAAAATTTTCGTGTTTGATTAATCGTTTTTTTTTTTTTAATCGATTAATCGACAAATTTTGATTAATTATAACGCACATACAGATCCAACTACTTTTAGCTGATCTCCTTGCATTGCAATTCTGCATTAGTCAGTGGTAAATGTGGTATACACTATCTACAATCACCCGACACTAGTTAGTTTCCACAATCCATGACTTAACTTCACAGTTCACACAAATACATTTTAAATTCAAACTGTAGCACTGACGTAAGTAATTATTTTTTCCACAGTAGCGTGACAATCCCTCCACCTCCGGTCTAACTAATCACTCTCACCTTATGGCATGGACCCCTGTGCAAACAGGTGGTCATCAAAGCGGGTATCAAAAGGGTTAACACGGACCATAAACTTCTCTCACGTCTCCTTAGATCTCAGCAAGGACGCAGGTCATGGGTAGAAAGAAAAGATCTAAGTGCTTACCGCTTAAGTATAAGATTTCATTTTTGTGTTCAAACACAAACTACTCACATAAAGATGATAAAAAACACAGCATGTAAAGCCGACAATCGTGTTAGTTCCATAGGGCAGCAGCGGGTGACGTCATGCGTAGCTCCTCCCCCGTATGCGTTATGTTCAATGAGAACTTCAACGTCACCAGACTCCTCCCCCCTTCCCTTCGTTAGCAGACGGAGGCACTTGGGGAAGGGGGGAGGAGTCCGTTGACGTCACGGACATCGACGTCACCGGATCTCCGATGGAACTCCCTGAAGACCCGGAAGCCGGCGGAGAGGTGAGTACCGATCAAAAGAATTTTGATCGATCAAAAAAATGTATCGATTAATCGAGGAATTAGTATTTCATTTCCACAGCCCTAATAGATATATATTTATTCATTTTTGAAGCAAAAGATCACTTTTTTTTTGTCTTTAGCTTTCAAAGGTGGAAAAGAGAATTGGGGTCCTTTAGACCCCATGGCTCTCCATAAAGGGGACCTGATGTTTACATTCCTTGTAATATGAAGTGTTAAAAAATTAAAATTGAAATTAAAGCGTCCCCATCCCTCTCACAAGCAGAAGCGATCGCATATGTAAATGTTGTTCGCACCACACATATGAGGTATCGACACGAATGTTACAGCGAGAGCAACAATTCTAGCACTAGACCTCCCCTGTAACTCTAAACAGGTAACCTGTGAAACATTTTTAAGTGTTTGTCTATGGAGATTTTTAAGTACCGTAGTTTGTTACCATTCCACTAGCGTTCACAATTTTAAAGCGTGACATGTTAGGTATCTATCTACTCGGCGTAACATCATCTTTTACAAAAAAAATATTTTTTTTTTGCATTAAAATTTGTTAAAGATTTTTTTTTTTTTTTTTTTAATGCTCATTTGGGGATCTATATTCATAAATGTTTTAAACAAGATCAATCTGTATTTTTAAGTACCAAACCGCTTTAACCACTTAACGCAAATCGCCGTACCTGTACGACAGTACTTTGACACTAAATACCAATGTTATGGCAGCAGCTAACGACGTGCGTTTCTCTTTATGATAAAAGTGGTCTCTGCCACGGATTCGCCATGAGATCACTTTTATCGGTGGCGGAAGAGGACCCCGTCATGCTCCGGTCATCCCCGCCGATTACCGGAGTCGTCGGGTCTGCTCCCCTCACTGCCTGGATGCCGAGTGAGGGAAAGATGTCCCCCACTCGGCTCCAATGCTCTTAAAGGGCAATTTCTTTTTTTTAAATGACATTTAATTTTATTTTTATTTTTTTTATTGCATTTTAGTGTAAATATGAGATCTGATGTCTTTTTAACCCCAGATCTCACATTTAAGAGGTCCTGTCATGCTTTTTTTCTATTACAAGTGATGCTTACATTCCTTGTAATAGGAATAAAAGTGACCCAATTTATTTATTTTTTAAAGGACAAATAAAAGGTAAAATAAGAAAATAAAAATAAAAAGTGCCCCCTTCCGCCGAGTTTGCACACAAAAGCGAGCGCATACGTAAGTCACGCCAATGCTCTCAAAGGGCAATTTCTTTTTTTTTTTAATTACATTTAATTTTATTTTTTATTTTTTTTTATTGCATTTTAGTGTAAATATGAGATCTGATGTCTTTTAAACCCCAGAGCTCACATTTAAGAGGTCCTGTCATGCTTTCTTTCTATTACAAGGAAAAGTACATTCCTTGTAATAGGAATAAAAGTGACCCAATTTTTTTTTTTTTAAAAGGACAAATAAAAGGTAAAATAAATAAGAAAATAAAAAAAAAAATTCCCCCGTTCCGCCGAGTTTGCACACAGAAGCGAGCGCATACGTAAGTCGCGCCTGCATATGAAAACGGTGTTCAAACCACACACGTGCCAATAATCCTAGCACTAGACCTCCCCTGTAACTCAAAACTGGTAACCTGTGGAATTTTTTAAACGCAGCCTATAGAGATTTTTTAAGTACCAAAGTTTGTCGCCATTCCACGAGCGTGCCCAATTTTGAAGCGTGACATGTTGGGTATCTATTTACTCAGCGTAACATTATCTTTCACAATATGGAAAAAAATTGCGCTAACTTTACTGCTATCTTATTTTTTAACTCAAAAAAAATGTTTTTCCAAAAAAATTGCGCTTGTAAGACCGCTGCGCAAATACGGTGTGACATAAAGCATTGCAATGACCGCCATTTTATTCTCTAGGGTGTCTGAAAAAAAATATATAATGTTTGGGGGTTCTAAGTAATTTTCTAGCAAAGAAAAACTGATTTTAACTAAACAACAAATCTCAAAACGTGGCTCGGGCTGCATCTGCATTTAATTTTATGATTTTTATTGTAAAATGATAATAAATTATTCTGATTCTGTTCAGTCATTTAGAAATTCATGTCGATTTGAGAAAAACTCAACCTGATAACTTTTTATTTCTATATAATATTATTATTAATTATTATTTATAATTATTATTATTATGGGAAAATGTGCAATCATTTTTGGATGTTCTTTTTGGTTGTGATGTATCAAAATACATTTTATTGATCCTCACCCACTTTTTTTTTTTTAATTCAGATATATCGCATTGTAACAGGCAAAGATTTTCAAGAGCACTGATTTGGGAAATCGAAAAGCTACAAAAACATCTGTGTGGCTGGTTGAAAAATGGAATTCTAGGCTCATTAAAAATATAGACCGGGCAAAGAAAAATGGAATAAAAAAAATTAAAAAATAACGCCCGTGGTTAGCATTGGGTTGGACGTGTAAAAAATTAATAAAAAAACAAAACACGGCATTCTGGTCACAAAAATAATCATATTGTATGATGAATTTCAATAGAAAAACCTTTTCCTATAGATTAGCATTTCTGAGAAATAATATCAATACATACAGCAGTTGTGAGTGAACAGTAAATACGGTCTGATACACGTGTTGTTGGGGAGAGCGGCCTCAAAGCATGCAGGTAGCAATAACATTTTTAAATAAAATTTGGATAAAATGAATGTAGTTTTGGAACTTCTAAATTATTGCTATAATGCTAAGTGGAATGAGGGACAGAGGGACATTGTTCCAAATTGGGGACAGTTGGGAGCTATGCATGCCTGTGTAATAAAATCTCATGCAGATAGAAGCTTGTGATTGCACAATGGCTGATAGACATGCGCACAACAAAAAAATTTGTTTATTTTCGTTTCCGAAAATTTTTTTTTATTTTCGTTTTGTTTTTTTCGTTTCCGTTGATTCGTACGATTCGTACATTCGTAAGTCGTCGGTGTTCGTATTCGTAACGATTTGTACATTCGTAAGAGTTATTTTTTCGTTGATTTGTTTTTTCGTTAGTTTAATTTTCGTTTATTCGTTTATTCGAAATTCGGACGCATTCGTATGTATTCGTAATCGGAGCATAATTCATAATTTTATGTAATGTGTATGCTATTATTACTTTTTAATAATTTACGAATCGAAAAAAAAAGTTACGAATCGAAAAAAAAAGTTACGAATGTACGAATTTTTTCGTTCAATGTATTCGAAGCACGTTAAGCAGCACCATTGTAAGAGACACGGAAAATTACCAATTCAACAAAAAAAAAAAAGTTACGAATCGAAAAAAAAAGTTATGAATCGAAAAAAAAAAAGTTACGAATTTTTTCGTTCAGTCCATTCGAAGCACGTTAAGTAGCACCATTGTAAGAGACACGGAAAATTACCAATTCAACAAAAAAAAAAAAAAAAAGACGAATGTACAAATTTTTTCGTTCATTTTCGTTGTTCCTGTTTTTGTTTTTCGGATTTTCTTCATTCGTACATTCGTTGGTTCTAATTTGTTTTTTTCGGATTTTCGTTGTTTTTCGGATTCGTTCGATTCGAATGATTCCTTAATCGGATTTGAACGATTCGTTATTCGGATTCGTTCGATTCGTTCATTCGTACGAAAACGAACGAACGAAAATAACGGAAAAAAACGAAAAACGAAACGAATTGCACATGTCTAATGGCTGATGTGTATTTTAGGACCAGTGTACAGCCACCCAAAAATATCAGTGGCTATAGGTAAATATACAGTATTTCCATAAACCCGTGCATGTGAACAAACGTACAACCATGAATGCATTCGGGGTAGAGCTGCGCGATTCTGGCTAAAATGAGAATCACAAATTTTTTGCTTAGAAGATAGATCACGATTCGCGCAGCGTTTTCGTTTTATTCATTGAAGTGTATTTTTTCCCAGAAAAATTGTGTTTGAAAGACCGCTGGGCAAATACAGTGTGGCATAAAATATTGCAGCAATTGCCATTTTATTCCCTAGGGTCTCTACTAAAACATATGTAATGTTTGGGGGTTCCAAGTCATTTTCTAGAAAAAATATTGATTTTAACTTGAAGTGTCAAAAAAAAGATTTTTGCCCCGTCCACACGGTCGGATATTCCGATGGAAAAATTCCGATCGGATTATGTTGTCGGAAAATCCGATCATGTGTGGGCTCTAGCGGACTTTTTCCGTCGGAAAAAAAATTTGAGAACATGATCTAAAAGTTTCCGATCAGACTTTTTCTGATCGTAAGTTGAGAATTCCGACACACAAAGTGCCACGCATGCTCAGAAGAAATTTGGAGACGAAAGCTATTGGCTACTGCCCTGTACGTAGTTCCGTCGTATGTTTTGTACGTCACCTCGTTCGGAATGATCGAGTTTTCTGACAAACTTTGTCCGACCGTGTGACAAACACCAGTTTCGGACAAAATCTGACGGAAATTATCAGACGGATTTGGGGATCGGAATGTCTGACCGTGTGTGTATGGGGGCTTAGACTTTAAAGTGGTGTTGCCACCAAAAAAATAAATAATTGGGCTTAAAAATCATAAGAAAAATGAAAAAAAATAATTGGAAAAAAAAAATTTTGACTCACCTCTAAATGCCTGTTGCTAGGGGGTCCCTCGTAGTCTGCCACCTTCATTGCCCGGGCAATGACGTCACTTCCCCTAGGCGCCGCACAGTCATCTGGGACCTGTCATGTGTCCCAGATGAGTGAGCGTCGAATCACGGCGCATGGCGCTGCTCGTGCATGCGCAGTGGGTGCCCGGCTGTGAAGTCACAGCCGGGTGCCCACATTAAGAATGCCGGTGCCGCGAGCGGATCCGGGAATGAGGGGGGGTCTCGTTCCCCCGCATCGCTGGACCCTGGAACAGGTAAGTATCCGATTATTAAAAGTCAGCAGCTGCAGTATTTGTAGCTGCTGACTTTTAATTTTTTTTTTTTGTGGGTACTCCTCTTTAAGTGGTTAAACTTCCTGCATTTACACGTTGTTGAAAACTTGGCAGACTGCCCAGACTTTTCTTTTTTTTTTACAAACAAGTGTATCGCTTTGATCTAAGAAGGAAGCATTAGTTACAATGTTTCATATTCTAAACTTGGCAGACTGCCTGAATGTTTTCTTTTGACAGCTGAGTGAGCAGATAAGTCTCTCCACTTGTTATATGAAAGAATCGGCAAACTCAGCAATATAGATCGTCAGAAGGGGTGAATCGAGATTGCGATTTTTTTTTTAACGATTAATTGCGCAGCTCTAATTCAGGGTAGTTGCGCGGGGGAAGGGTTTACAACTACTTTAATAGGTTTGGCTAATGGGCCACAGCTCTCTAAGTTAGGGTCCAGCATCCGTACCCCACATATTCCATTCTCCTTTTTTTCTGAAGGATTTTGCAGCGTATAGAAGAGAGGGTTGTTAGGTAACATCTCCTGTGGATTCTCCATAACACGTGTATCGGGAGGAAGTGCACAGCCATATATGTGTTCTGTGTTACTTCGGTATCCAGAGCGCAATACTGTTGGTGACTCACAATTCCTGTTTCCCTCTCCCGCTTGTAGCCCACAGCGGATGCCCCCTACATGGAGGGCCACTGAAAGCTCTTTATTTGATGCCCTGCTGGGTTACCGGAGATGTACATTCAGAGCGTTGGGCCTTTGCAGATATCAAGGAAAGTGCATCGAGGAGCATTAGTGACATATCCAGCACTCTGCTTTTAGAAATGCTGCTCTTTGATCATATGACCCCATCAGAGTACAAATGGCACTCAGTACACCCCAGTAAACAAGCGCGGCACTTTTCCTGCTATCTCCACATTCTGCTTTTCTTCTCCGCTCTGCTGTTATTTTATACCGGCCGGAAAAAAACAGAACTTAACCAGCTTAAAGGGAAGCCATAATGTGCTTTTAGTCAGCGCACATCTCCAGTTATTAATGGTACGTTTACCTGAAATTATTATTATTTTTTATGTTATGTTTTTTTTTTTTCATGTTTTTTTCATCTTTATACATACTCACTTTTCCTTAAAGTGGTTCTGCACCCATTTCATTTAGTAAATCTCTTTGCCTTCCAAATCAGGCAAAGAGTACTAAATGAAATGTTTTTTTTTTTTTTTACCTTGTAATTGAAGACTTCCGGTCTTCTCCCTCTGCGGCGGTGGGCGGGGTCTCTGCATCGATCGTCGTCACGCCGCACTGTCTCCTGGGATCTGGTGTCATTGATCCCAGGAGTCAGTGCGGGCATCTTCCGAAATCTCGCGAGATTTCGGCCACATCTTCCGAAATCTCCCGAGATTTCGGCCGCATCTGCCGAAATCTCGTGAGATGTCGGCAGATGTGCCGTTACTGCGCACGCGCGAGTAACGGCGGTGCATGCTGGGCCATCAACAGTGCCTGTGGGGTTTCACATGCCCACAGGCAAGATGGCCCCCAGCACTAAAGAAGAAGACGAGGAACTTCATCGGACGAAAACCGGCGGCGATCGAGATGGAAGATGGAACAGGTGAGTCCCCTAATAAAGGTAAGCATCCTTTATATTACGTCCTTCCTTTTTTTTACAGAGTGCAGAACCGCTTTAACCACTTGCATACCAGCCTGTTATACTCCTCCATTGCCAGGCCGTTTTTCAGTTATCAGAACGGTGATCGTTTGACTGACAATTACTTTGTCATGCAACACTGTACCAAAATGAATTGTATATAATTTTTTTTTTTTTAAAACACATAGAGCTTTATTTCGGGGGTGTTTAAGAACTGATGGGTTTTTACGTTTTTTTTGTTGTTTTTTTTTTACTATAAAAAGGAGAAAAGACTAGAAATATTTATAAAAACAACACGTTTCCTTTTGCAAACAAAGAAACAAAAGAAGGCGCCTAAATCTAATGATCGTACAAAATGAATAATTACGTAAAACATTTTTGGTAACATAAAAATGTGTAGCTGCCCCTTTAAGTGTGTATTACACCTACGTGACCATATTTAAATAAAAGTAAGGCACTTTTGTCAGGAACCATAAACCAGACGGAGGCAGAAAGTGCAGTTAGAATCACACCATATACGTCGGAAAAGTGGCACGGGTGCACAAAACAACGTACCCGTACGTCGCGGCGTCATCCACGGCTAGCGGGCGCGTGCCGCTGGAGCGTGCCCGCAGGTTCCCGAGGACTCGATGTCCCCCGGTGGCCCGCGATCGTGGCACGGACAGGCAGAATGGGGAAATGCCTATGTAAACAAGGAACCATAAACCATTTTCCTAGCAACATGACAGGGATCTACTGCTCCCAGTGATTGGGAGCAGTGATCTGTCATGTTCTAGTGAGCCCATCTCCATTTTGACAGGGGAATAGAGAGTGATTGTCTGTTCCTAGTGATTAGGAACAGCGATCTCTGTCAGGTGCGTACTTACCGAGGCCGAGATGCCGAGAGCGGTTCACCCTTGCTACTGAGCGCAGTCTGCCCCCTGGAGGTGAGACAGGGAGTGGATGGCACAAAGAGGCACAGGCTACCCAATTGGTGGGAGGAGCCTTGCGTGAAGTCCAGGTGACAGGTCAGGATGTCACTAGGAAAGTCCAGGTCACAGGCAGAGGTACAAGGGCTGGAGACAAGAGGCAAATCCGGGGCACAGGCAGAGGTTCAAGGGCAGGAGACAACAAGCAGGCAAGTCCGTTACACAGTCCAAAGGTCAAAGGGCAGGAGAAGGCAGCAAGGTCAAAGGCAATCTGGGTCACAACAGGTATTCCAATCACAAAGAGCAGGGTCAAAGCTTAGGCAGGAAGCTGAAGACAAGCCAGCACTGAACTGTACACAGGCTCGTCCTTAAATAGGCAGTCCTTAAGGGTCACGTTGATCAAATACCACCAAAAGAAAGCTCTATTTGTGGGGAAAAAAGGACATCAATTTTGTTTGGGTACAACATCGCACGACCGCGCAATTGTCAGTTAAAGTGATCGCAAAAAAGGTCCTGGTCAGGAAGGGGGTAAATCCTTCCGGGGCTGAAGTGGTTAATGAAAATGGCAAAAAAAACTTACACTAATCATTAAGATAAAAAGCCTTTTGTGTGCAGCAGCCCCCCTCAGCCCCTCTAATACTTATTGGAGCCCCATCTCTGTCCAGCAATGTCCACAAGTGTCTCGGCCGTCCAGGACTCTCCCTCCTGATTGGATGAGACACAGCAGCGGCGCCATTGGCTCCCGCTGCTGTCAATCAAAGTCAGTTAGCCAATCAGGAGAGAGAGAGGGGGCGGGGCTGAACCGCAGCTCTGTGTCTGAATGCTTGCTGTCGGGGTGTTCTGTCACAAACAGTCCGGCTATCACCAGGCGTCAGAAGTGTACTGCGCATGCGCAGTACGGAGCAGAAAGATTTTTGGAAATTCTCGGAAGATGAACGGCGCCTGCGCCGTGAGTGGATGTGTAAGCCCCACCATCCAAGCGGACATAGGGCTACTCAAACTTAGAGGGCCCCTCGCGGGCTCGCTTCGCTCGCCGCGCTTCGGGCGCGGCCTCGCTGCCCTCGGCTCTTTTATATTCTAACTCTATGTCCACTTGGATGGTGGGGCTTGAAAGTGGACTCACGGAGCAGGCGCCGTTCATCCTCTGCAATTTTCGCAATATGGGCCTCCTGTGTACTGCGCATGCGCAGTACACAGCGGACACTTTGTGATGGGGGATGGCTAATGATAGTACAGGGGCACTCCACAGGAGGGAGGGGCCAGGTGCACTGAAGAAACACCCGAGAAGAGGAGGATCCGGGCTGCTCTGTGCAAATCCACTGCAACAGAGCAGGTAAGTATCACATGTTTGTTATTTTTACAGAAAAAAAATTAGACTTTACAATCACTTTAAGGTAAACAACCTTAAGGCTTTACAACCACTTCAATATGCAGGCCATACACATAGGAAAGAGGAGGTGAAGAGGTTAATGTATTGATCACATACAGTGGCAGGATGGAGATGAAGGGGTGAAGGTTCAGATGGGCAGGGTAAGGCAGGTGAGGGGTTAATATACATAGAAAAAGCATGGAGATGGTATGTATAGGAGAGGGGGAGGGCATGAAAGGGTTAAAAAACAAAACAAGCCATGCATCACTGAAACTGAATGAATGAATCTGCTGCTGCTGATCCCTTCAACCTTTTTCCATTCACAAGTCTTTGATCTCTCTACTTCCCTGTTGTAAGGGGAAGGGGAGGGATCAACACTGTAAACAGTACCATGTGATCGCTGTGATGACCAACCCCAGCAATAATATAGTGTCCAGTTCCTTCGATCCACTCATTACAGCTCAGTACACCACAATTTCCGGCCAGATCAGCCGCCCAATGGCTATTTATCCAATGGCACTAGGCAGTGGTGGCTGATCACATTTTTATTTTCTTTGGGGGGGGGGGCGGCAGCCTCCCGTTCCCCTGCTCTCCGCGGCGCGGCTTCCGTTTCCTCCCTCCTTGGCGGCCAATCAGGAGTCTTCTCTTTTCAGCCAATCAGAAAACGGGTCTCACACCCGCTTCTGATTGGCTGGATTGAGGATCAGTGTTACTAAAAGCGAATATTCATTCGCTGTTGTAACAACTGGGTGGGCTTATGGCGCAATGCTCTGCGCCACAAGCCACCTTATTTTGAAGCCTATTAGAGCCTATGGCTCTAATTAGGTGCTTCAAAAAACACACCGGTGTAATTCAGGCGCCTCGCGTCCTTTAAGGGGCCGGACTCCTTAATAGGGGGTGGCCGCGGCAGCCACGGATAGTCTCATGCTATGCTTTGCATGAATCTACCCATTATGCATATAGGGGGTGGTGAGGATAGAGGGGGCAGGGCGCTGGTGCCCCTAATGGACCGCCTCTGGCACTAGGTAAATATACTGTAGTGCCGCGGATGCTCCTTTAAAAAGACATACCCCGGTAAGAATTGTAGAAGTAATCTCAATCACTAAATTCTCATATAATCACACATACAATCGTTGCTCAAACCTTGCTGCCTTCACCCCTGTAACATTGCCAACATACGCTCCTTCTTAACCAATGACACCACCAAGCTATTTATTCCCTCCCTTGTCTTTTCTCACCCCCGACTATCGCAGCTCCCTCCTCATTCGCCTGATTCAGCAGAAGCTATCCTGCTGCTAGCAGACTCATCCACCTAACCAACCGCTCAGTGTCTTCCACTCCTCTCTGCCAACCCTTCCTTGGCTTTCCACTCACCCAACAAATGAAACTGTAAACAAACCTCCAGCCTGCATGTCATTACAGTGATTGTAACGGTGACGCCTTACTAAGCAAGCATGAGCTTAACATGGAACAAAATCCTGTGATCCTCGGGCTACTTCTGAATTCTGTCACCTACTTACCTATGAAGACACAGAAGGCAGTTTGTTATATTAGTATGAGGTCAGGTAGTTGGCAAACCAGCCAAGACTTCCCCTCTGACCTCTGGATCCTCAGACACAGTAGAGTAAACTCAGTAAAGGCGCAAAATGTGAACCATTAACCACTTTCAGACCGGACCAATTTGCAGCCAAAGGACCAGGCCCCTTTTTGCGATTCGGCACTGCGTCGCTTTAACTGACAATTGCGCAGTCATGCGACGTGGCTCCCAAACAAAATTGACCTCCTTTTTTTCCCACAAATAGAGCTTTCTTTTGGTGGTATTTGATCGCCCCTGCAGTTTTTATTTTTTGCGCTATAAACAAAAAAGAGCGACAATTTTGAAAAAAAACGCATTATTTTTTATTTTTTGCTATAATAAATATCCCCCAAAAATATATAAAAAAACATTTTTTTCCCTCAGTTTAGGCCGATACGTATTCTTCTACATATTTTTGGTAAAAAAAATCTCAATAAGCGATTATTGATTGGTTTGCGCAGAAGTTATAGCGTTTACAAGATAGGGGATAGTTTTATAGCATTTTTATTAATATTTTTTTTTTTATTAGTAATGGCGGCGATCAGCGATTTTTATTGTGACTGCGAAATTATGGCGGACACATCGGACATTTTTGACACATTTTTGGGACCATTGTCATTTATACAGCAATCAATGCTATTTAAATGCATTGATTCCTGTATAAATGACACTGGCAGTGAAGGGGTTAACCACAAGGGGGCAGTGTAGGGGTTAAGTATGCCTAGGGGTGTGTTTCTTACTGTGGGGAGGGCGTGGCTGTCAGCTAGTGAATGCTGATCTTTGCTCCAATCACAGGGAGCAGAGATCGGCGTCACTAGTTGCTAGGCAGAACGGGAGATGCTGTCTATTTCCGCATCTCCCCGTTCTGCCTTCCCGTGAGACGTTTGCGGGTGTCCCCGCGGCGATCGAGTCCGTGGGACCCACGACCGGCCTCACGGGGGTCCCGACCGGCGCTCCCGACACACTCCCGATGGCACGGACGGCTTAAAGGAGGGACTTATATATACGCCCTCCTGCCTGTACGTGCCATTCTGCCGACGTATATCGTCGTGCGCCGGTCAAACCTTAAAGTGACACTAAAGGTTTTTTTTTTTTTTAAATATCAAACATGTCGTCATACTTGCCTCCACTGTGCAGCTCGTTTTGCACAGAGTGGCCCCCGAACCTGTTCTTCTGGGGTCCCCCAGCGGCTCTCGTGGCTCCTCCCCACAGCAGATAACCCCCTAGGAGAAGGGGGTTACCTTGCGCGCGCTCCCGAGTCCAGCATTCGGCGCCCATAGAGGCCAAACGCAGGACTCGGCCCCGCTCCCGGAGCTCGCGTCATTGGATTTGATTGACAGCAGTGGGAGCCAATGGCTGTGCTGCTATCAATCTATCCAATCAACAGCTGAGAACCCCAGGCTGAGAGGCAGCGCATCCCTGTGGGCCAAGTTCAAGGGCTCAGGTAAGTAAAACGGGGGGGGGGGGGGGGGGGCCAGTCACTGACAGCTGTTTTTTCACCTTAATGCATAGGATGCATCAAGATGAAAAACACAAACCTTTACAACCCCTTTAAGGTTTATGATGCTTTAACCCGTTCGCTGCCAGAGCCGTTTTTGTTTTTTACTTTTTTTTTGTATATATATACGTTTTTAAAAATCATTTTAGGCCTGAAGATTTCATAAAACCTCCAAACATGATATATTTTCTGAAAGCAGAGGTCTAGTAAAACGCAAAATTTCAGCGCAAAACACACTAAAGGGAATCTTAGGGCAAACAAACGCAAAAAAACGACCCACATTTTTGATAAAATGTAAAAGCCGAGGTTGCACCGAGTAAATAGATACTCAACATGTTAAACCTTAAATTTGTGTGCGCACGTGAAATGGGGACAAACTTCAGTACCCTATACTTTCTATAGGCGACGCTTCAAAAGCCCCCTATAGGTCCTCAGTTTAGACCCCTTTCACACGGGAGGCATTTTTCAGGTGATTTAGCGCTAAAAATATTGCATGTAAAGCGCCTGAAAAAAGCCTCATCTGCAATCCCAGTGTGAAGGCCCGAGTGCTTTCACACTGGGGCGGTGCGCTGTCAGTCAAAAAAAGTCAGGCAAACAGCATCTTTGAGGCGCTTTAGGAGCGGTACTTCGCCAGCGCCACTTTACCGCCGACTTAGAGGCGCTTTAAAGGGTTAAAAGTGCCGCAAAGCGCCGCTGCCGAGGCACTTTGCAGGCGCTTCGGCAGCACTGCCCATTGATTTCAATGGGAAGGGGCGGTGGAGGAGCGAAGTACCGCAAAAGCCGAGGTTGCACCGAGTAAATAGATACTGTTAAACCTTAAATTTGTGTACTAACGTGAAATGGGGACAAACTTCAGTACCCTATACTTTCTATAGGCGACGTTTCAAAAGCCCCCTATAGGTCCTCAGTTTAGACCCCTTTCACACGGGAGGCCTTTTTCAGGTGCTTTAGCGCTAAAAATAGCGCCTGTAGAGCGCCTGAAAAAAGCCTCATCTGCAATCCCAGTGTGAAAGCCCAAGTGCTTTCACACTGGGGCGGTGCGCTGGCAGGATGTCAAAAAAAGTCCGGCAAGCAGCGTCTTTGAGGCGCTTTAGGAGCGGTACTTCGCTCCTTCACCGACCCTGCCTATTGAAATCAATGGGCAGTGCTGCCGAAGCACCCGCAAAGTGCCTCGGCATAGGCGCTTTGCGGGCATTTCTAACCCTTTAAAGCGCCTCTAAGTCGGCGGTAAAGTGGGAAAAAAGGGTATCGATTTTTTTTGGGTACAGCGTCGCACGACTGCGCAATTGTCAGTTAAAGCGACGCAGTGCTGTATCGCAAAAAATGGCCTGGTCATTAAGGGGGCAAATCTTCCGGTCCTTAAATGGTTAACATGCAGGCAGGGGCGGACTGACAACTCATGGGGCCCCCGGGCAATAGGAGATTATGGGGCCCCCAGGCAATCAGAGATTATGGGGCCACACAGTATATACACACACAGTATATAATACACAGTATACACAGACATGTTTCTATTGGCTGAGAAGGTACTGGAGAGGTGGGGCAGCTATAATCTCAGTTTTTTTAGACCAAAAGGATGTCGGTAAGGGACATTTTAGAAACAGATGTAAAAAAAAAAAAAAGATTTTTACATACTGTCCCTGTTTTTTCTGAGGCTGGCAACCCTGATGGGGCCCCCTAGTGGCCCGGGGCCATCGGGAAGTGCCCGAGTGGCCGAATGGCCAGTCCGCCCCTGCATGCAGGAGTTACCATTAAATAAAAATGTATCTGATGCTGTCAACTTTAAGACTTAATATTCAGGCTCATACCTAAGTGCAATTCCAACTTGTTCTCTTTAAAAAAAAAAAATCCCCCATTTGAGATGGAAGCAGGAGGGGGTGATGAATGGCGGCGGCGCAGTGATACGCAGTATTGAGGGCCAGGGCTCATTGACTTCAAGCCGTGGCATTTTATTATGGGAAGGAGGCTATTACGCTTTGATGAATCGCAGGCCATTGTGTAATGATTCAACAACTCAGCCCTTCTCCCTGTTATTTTCTTAATTAACTCGCTGAAAGGGCCACCAGGCCGAAATTCATTGATCTTGTCTGAAAAGACACCTTATTACATTTGTAAATGTGTGACAAAGTCAGGCTGGATCTCACGCAGTACGCTTTGTGTGAAGAACGCGGGGCGCACGCCTCTGTAATGTGACCTGCGTGTCTGGCTTCTGGAAGATATTTTTTATTTTATTCACGATGGTAAAATGACCGCCGCGCCGTCTACAAAAAAAAGCAAATATTGCCACAGTAAAATAAAAGAACGGTGGGGGGGGGGGGGGGGGATTATTCAACTTTACAGAGGAGTAAGGTAATGCAAAAGAAGATCAGAATTGTGTTTTCAGAATGCTTCGTCTCATGAGCAAAATGATAAATCCAGTGCATTGGGGTGCTGATCCCAATCATCTCTCTGCCCGCTCATTGTGTTGGGTTGGTTGGTTAAAGCACAAAATATTTTAACATCTAAAATTGCACCATTGGTAAAATTCCACCATACTGGTGGAATCCGGAAATCACTGTCGCAGAAACCACTTTCCGAGTGATCTCCACTAGTTTCTGTGTCTCATGCTGAGCGACTGCCCTACTGCATTGTGAACACAGCTAGACACAGGCGCCATACAGGGAACACTTTGCACCTTCTCAGTGATTGCAAAGGGTTTTCTGATTGGAAGAGGTGGAGAGGCATGGTAGTGTGACGTCACAACCTCCGCCTCATCCGTTCAGGGAACACTTTGGGGTTGATTTACTAAAGGCAAATAGACAGTTGCTCCAGAGCTTAGTAAATGAGGTAAAGCTTCACTTTGCAAAGAGTACCCAATCACGTTCAAGAAACATTAACCTCCCTGGCGGTATTCCCGAGTGTGGCTCGGGGTGAATTTTCAGTACCAAAAGCGGTAACCCCGAGCCACACTCGGGGTCGCATTGCAGGATCCAGGCAAAGTTACTTGCCTTGTCCCCAGGATCCTGCAATGTCTCCCCGCTGTGTGTGTGCGAGCCGTGTCCTCCGGATCTATCACAGTGCCGAGCTCCATTCCCTGCGAGCGCTGCGATGCACAGGGACGAAGCGCGGGGACGGAGCGCGGGGACGGAGCGCAGAGACGGAGCACGGGGACGGAGCATGGGGACGGAGCGCGGGGACGGAGCGCGGGGACGGAGCGCGGGGACGGAGCACGGCGCCAAATTCAAAAAGTGAAAAACACATTACACATACAGTACACTGTAATCTTACAGATTACATTACTGTATCACATTATTTCACATCCCTTTTGTCCCTCGTGGTTTGTCCAGTGCCCTGCATGCAGTTTTATATTTATATATACTGTTCTTTCTGCCTGGAAACTGGAGATTGTCTATAGCAACCAAAACAGCGATAATAAATTAGGGCAGAATTGAGCGATAGTGATTTAAGTCGAAATTCGTCATCAAACACTGAAAGCAATGACAGCGACAATTCTGCGACTGAGCAAATGTCTGTGTTTTTTGATTTGATTACATTATTGAATAATTTTTATTATTATTATATTATTATTTGTTTTATTTATAGTTATTTATTATATTATAATTTATGATTTCGTGTTTCAAACTTTATCATACCCGTGCTGTCTACTAGACGCTTGTTTGGACAGATTTAAAGCGGGGGTTCCATTGCCTACAACGTTTTTTGTTTTTTTTTGGGGACAATGACAAAGAATTTGTGAATACAATTTGTAACTCTCTTGTTCCGTTTCTTTATTCTTTAATATTTCCATTTTCTCATTAAAAATAAACTTTAAAACAGAAGATAGATGGTTTTCATCTTGCCTGTGGGCATGTGAAGCCCACAGGCATTCTCTTCCGAGATACCGTGACGCTGATCTACCAACATGCAGCGGCCGTTGTAACCCCGATCTCGCACATGCGCAGTAACGTTAAATCGGAGCGCCGTCAACAGCTTAGGCTGCCATCACAACGGGCGGCGTCGTTGGAAGTCCTGCCCCGTTTTGATGGCAACAGAGATTGAAATCACACGATAACTCGTGCCAGGCCGCCGCACACTACTGAACCCTGCACTCTGTGTGTAGCACACTCCTGAACCCTGCACTCTGTGTATAGCACACTACTGAACCCTGCACTCTGTGTATAGCACACTCCTGAACCCTGCACTCTGTGTAGCGCACTCCTGAACCCTGTACTCTGTGTGTAGCACACTCCTGAACCCTGCACTCTGTATATAGCACACTCCTGAACCCTGTACTCTGTGTGTAGCACACTCCTGAACCCTGCACTCTGTATATAGCGCACTCCTGAACCCTGCACTCTGTATGTAGCGCACTCCTGAACCCTGCACTCTGTATGTAGCGCACTCCTGAACCCTGCACTCTGTATGTAGCGCACTCCTGAACCCTGCACTCTGTACATAGCACACCCAAGATACAGACGGCCCTTTGAGGGCAACCATACTGCAGATGCGGACCGCAGTGAAATTGAGTTTGACCCCCCCCCTGATCTATATTGAGGCTTCTTTTCCCGTATAAAGGGCATAAACCAATGAACCAAAACATCTTCTCCTCTGATGCAGTGGGTGCGTCCCTTATTTTGCTTCTTGTTCTCCTGTATGAGAATCTGATTTATCCGGGTTTCCAGCTTTGTGCTGCTCTCCCTGTACAAGGAAAGGATATAAACGTGTTTATTGGTTATAGTTATTGATTTCTGCACAGCTCCTTGTTTTACAAGCATATCTTGCGTATCAATTAGATTAGAGTTCTTCTTTAATCCCCCATAAAATTCCTATACATCATTTTTATTTTATTTTAATCTGTTTGGATTTCATTAGCGAACTATTTTTTTGGATGCTGGTTTAAAACTTTACAAGTCTGACATGTTTAACACATTAAAGTCGATTTTTCAGTAGCATGAATATAATTTAAAGCAACAGTGAATTTTTTTTTTAGAAAAGCTCCACCTTTTATCAATAAAAATCCATCTCCGAGCTCCAGTCAGTGACTCTGCCTAGGCTGAGATGATGTCATCAGTCTGCTGCAGGCAGGAGGAAGCATTTCCTCCCCCCAGTGATCAGACTGCAACATTGTAGCTTTGTAGAAAGTCAGAAGCTGAGAGATTGCATCGGGGCTGATCTGTGTCCGACCTTTGTGATCAAGATTTAACCTGATTGTGTCAGAGCCAGCATCTCAGTTCAGGAATTAGATGGTGACCCTGGATGATGCCCGAACAAAGGTGGTGCCCCCCTTTTGGAAAGAAGAGGAAGGCAGGGAGTACTGATATCTCTAAGGGAGATGATAAATACCTGGAGATCTTACACTAACACATTACTCAGCATGTAGCATCTAGGGCTCCTTTATGCTTGTGGTGCCCTCTGAAGAGCGATCCGCAGTGAATCACTCCTCAGAGGATGTTTGACAGGCGGTGAGGAGGAAATATGTCACCTCCTCCTTACTGCCACTCCACCTGTTTGAACCCCTAAAAAGTCATCTTGCCGGGCATGTGCAGCACAGCCCAGCCCCATTTAGTTAAATGAGTTGCGTTCAGTGAGCAGCAATGCCCGCAGAACGTGATGGGAGGTACTTTTTTGCTGACCTCCACATGACCTCCGGGAGCTTTACCCCCCTTCATTACAGGCCATTTTTTTTGCGATATTGCACTGCATTCATTTAACTGACAATTGCACGGTCAGGAAACACTGTACCCAAATGAAATTGATGTCTTTTTTTTTACCCACAAATAGAGCTTTCTTTTAGTGTTTTTTGTTTTGTTTTGTTTACCACTGGGGTTTTTGTTTTTTGCGCTATAAACAAACCAAAAAAAAGAAAAAAACAATATTTTTTACTTTCTGCTATAAAACATATCCAATAAAAACATTTTAAAAATCAAATGCGTTCATAAATTTAGGCCAATATGTATTCTGCTACATATTTTTGGTAATTTTTTTTTATTTATTTACTTTTATTTTTACTAGTAATGGCGGCGATCTGCGACTTATAGTGGCGGTGGTGGCGGCGATATTACGGGGGACAAATCGGACACTAAGTGACACTTTTTTGGGAACCAGTGACACTAATACTGTAATCAGTGCTAACAATATGCACCGTCACTGTACTAATGACAGTGGCTGGAAAGGGGTTAAACATCGGGGGCAATCAAAGGGTTAACTGTGTGCCTAGCCAGTGTTTATGTGTGTACTTTGTGAGGTGCTTTTACTAAGGCAAGTGATGGATTTTATTCCCTGCTTTGTGGGGAAAGAAACTCGAGTATAAGCCGACCCGAATATAAGCAGAGGCACCTAATTTTACGAAAAAAACTGGGAAAACTTATTGACTCGAGTATTAGCCTAGGGTGAGAAATGCGCAGCTACTGTAAGTGGAAAAGACGGTCAACAATGCCCATTTGCAGCCATAGGTCCCCCGAACTGAAACTCGGTAGTTAAGGGTTCCTAGATGCCCCCTAGCTGCAGCCAAAATTTGGGGTCTCTGAACCCAAAGGGTCCCAAAATTACATTGCTGCAGATGGACACAGTTGACTGACTTTGGGGCCTCATATCTTTGCAAACCCAGTGGAACTATCACTACAACATATCCAAATTTGGGTTTCCTAGCACCAAGTGGCCCCGAGATACGGGGCCCCAAAGTCGGTTCGGAAAATGTCAAGCACTTTTTTGCAGCATATATATATTTTTTAGTAGAGACCCTTGAGAATAAAATGGTGGTTGTTACAATATTTTATGTCACACTGTATTTGCGCAGCAGTCGTTCAAATGCAATTTTTTGGGAAAAAATTACACTTTAATGAATTTAAAAAAAAAAACGCACCAGTAAAGTTAGCCCAATTTTTTGGGGGGATAATGTGAAAGATTTTACACCGCAAGAATCGTGATCTTTTTATCCTAAGCAAAAAAATAGTGATTCTCATTTTGGCCAGAATCGTGCAGCTCTAATCTGATGCAGTGAACGAAAACTATTTTGCCGCGCACACACGGTCGGAATTTCCGATGGAAACAGTCCGATAGGAGCTTTTCATCGGATTTTCCGACCGTGTGTATGCCCATCGGTCTTTTTCTGTCGAAATTTCCGACTGACTTTGGATTAAGAACCTGTTCTTAATTTTTCAGACGGAAAACCTTTCTATCGGATTTTCCGATTGTGTGTATTAGGGGTGCAACGGATCAAAAAACTCACGGATCGGATCGATCCTCGGATCAGGAGTCACGGATCGGATCATTTTTCGGATCAGCAAATAATAATTGAATTTGCAAAAACCTGTGAAAATTCCGCCACCATATAGTCCCCACAGTAATCTCCACGTCATCTCCCCCACTGTAAAATCCACATCCTCTCCCCCACTGTAATATTGGCTGGGTATCGCAGAGTATTGGCTGGGTATCGCAGAGTATTGGCTGGGTATCGCAGAGTATTGGCTGGGTATCGCAGAGTATTGGCTGGGTATCGCAGAGTATTGGCTGGGTAACGCAGAGTATCGGCTGGGTAACGCAGAGTATCGCAGAGTATTGGCTGGGTAATGCAGAGTATATGCTGGGTAATGCAGGGTATGTTTACAAGTGATCGCTCCGTCATTTGACGGAGCGATCACATTGTAAACAGTGGCCGGGTGTACCAAGCTGGCCGCCGCTCCGGAGCTAGGCCGAAGCCACGGCCTTTCCTAAGGCCGCTGGGTGTACCAAGATGGCTGCCGCCGCTCCGGAGCTAGGCCGAAGCCGCTGCCTTTCCTAAGGCCGAGGCCGCGGAGTGCTCCGCGGATCGCGGGGTGTGCCGATCCGAACGGGGTGACCCGTTCGGATCACGGATCGGCGACGATCCGTTGCACCCCTAGTGTGTATGCAATTCCGACACGCAAAATTCCAACGCATGCTGGGAAACAATTCGACACATGCTCAGAAGCATTAAACTTTCCTTTTTATAGTGCAGTCGAACGTGTTTTATGCCGCTGTGTTATTGACTGTCGGAATTTGGTGTGACCGTGTGTAGGCAAGACAGCTTGAGTGAAATTCCGTCGGAATTCTGACGGGAAAACCATCAGAGCTTTTTCCGACGAGAATTCCGACCGTGTGTACGCAGCATTTCACTCTACGGTGAGCGCGCTGGAGACACATGAAGCTTCAGTAGTATGTTGTTGTCATCATTTAGCTATGTATTTTTTGGAGGCACAGTGGTGTAGTGGTTAGCACTCTCACCTAGCAGTAAAAAGGGTCACTGGTTCAAATCCCAACCAGGACACTACCTGCCTGGAGTTTGCATGTTCTCCCTGTGCCTGGGTGGGTTTCCTCCAGGTACTCCAGTTTCCCCCCACACTCCAAAGACATGCTGGTAGGTTAATTGGCTTCTGTCCAAAAAAAAAAAATTGGCCCCAGTATATGAATGTGAGTATGGGACCTTGGATTGTGGGCTCCTTGAGGGTAGGAACCAATGTGAGTGTGTATAAAGGTGGGTATGTGGCGCTAAACCCTGTACTGGTTTTCTCCTATTACAGGGTTTAGCGCCACATACCCACCTTTATAAACTGATTATTGCAGTGTGAGATCACTTATTTGTTGGCTGCCATTCCCTATTTTTCCAATTTTTATTTGCATTTTTACATTTTTATTTATTCTCACTGGTTGAGCGCATTAGTTACCCTCCTTTTTAGTTAATGTGAGTGTGTATTCACTCAGGTTGGACTGAATGGACTGGTGTCTTTATTCAACCTTACTAACTATGTAACTACCGTATATACTCAAGTATAACCTGAGACACACAATTTTACCACAAAAAAATGGGAAAACTTATTGACTCGAGTATAAGCCTAGGGTGAGAAATGCGCAGCTACTGTAAGTGGAAAAGATGGTCAACAATGCCCATTTGCAGCCATAGGTCCCCCAAACTTCAAACTTGGTAGTTAAGGGTTCCTAGATGCCCCCTAGCTGCAGCCAAAATTTGGTGTCCCAAAATTACATTGCTGCAGATGGACACAGTTGACCGACTTTGGGGCCCCGTAACTCGGGGCCACTTGGTGCTATAATTTGGTGCCAAATTTGGTGTACAAACCCAGTGGAACAAGCACTACAAAATGTCCAAGATGGGGTTTCTAGCACCAAGTGGCCCAGAGATACAGGGCCCTAAAGTCGGGTCGGAAAATGTAATTCTCTGATGCAGAAAAGTGCTTGACTCAAGTATAAGCCGAGGGGGGCACTTTCAGCACAAAAAAATGTGCTGAAAAACTCGGCTTATACTCGAGTATATACGGTATGTGATTCGTCAGAAATAGTGAATCGCAACGTTCGGATAGAATTTCAAGTATTTGGCAGGTAACTCTTCGCGTCTAAGTATTGCTATTTTTGGGCTTATACTCTGCTCTAAAAGGGTCGGGGAGGGAGGAGAATGCCAAATTGGCTAATTACCTGTGGAGTTAGCGAGATCCCAAGGTTGCAGTTTGCTAGAACTCCACAGGGATCTGTGCTTCCCCCGCAGGCCAAACGGAATAATGCGGCCTCCTGCTAATCAGGCCTGTCTACCCTTTCCAGGTGCCAAAGGGCAGGGGCCCCTCCAGGTAAAGGCCAGACTCGGGGATAGATCAATTTGTCCCCTCTGTTGAGCTGTGTATATGGAGGAAGTTTAATGAGGGTTTGTGCATAAAGAGCTTGCAGAGTACGGCCTGCCCCTGGCTCTCTCTCTCTCTCTATCCGCTATTCCGCTCCATATGCAGCGTATGTCCCAGCGGGAGGGCGGGAGCACTGCTCCAGTTTGAAGGAAAGAATTAGCAGATGTCACAGTTAAGAGAAGGGTATTATGTGCTGGAGGCACAGCATCCCACTCATGTGACTCCATGCATCGCCGTGTCTTTGCCGTGTTCCGTGCACCTCTCTCGTGTCCTTATGTGTTCACGGTAGCAGAACGGGGAAAATTTTGCTTACAGCAAAGAGGGAAAAAAAAAGTGCATTAAAAAAAAATGTCCCCAGGTAGTAGTTGATTTCTGACCGATGATCTACAGTATTTATATCTGGCACATCCATTTCTTTTTTTTGTTGCACGCTCTGTAAATTTAACTCTGGAATTTTATCATCAATATATAGATATCTATCTATATCTATCTATCTGTCTATCTATCTATCTATCTATCTATCTATCTATCTATCTATCTATCTATTATATATATATTAGATTATATATATATATATAGAGAGAGAGAGAGAGAGAGATAGATATGTATAGATGATAAAATTACAATCTATCTATATATATATATATATAGTGCTGCAACTAACGATTATTTTCATAATCGATTAGTTGGCCGATTATTGTTTTGATTAATCGATTAATCGGTTAATAACCTTTAAAAAAATTGTGGTGTATAATTTAGTTATTATGTGAAGTTTAAAAGAAAAAGCAATTTATTCTTAAATATCTCTATGCAGTGGTAGATATAAATAACCAACTATATGGTTAGGGAGCAAAATCTCTAATCCACACTGAGAATAACAGATAGATATACTGCATATACTATTAGAGGAGATATACTGTATACACTATTAGAGGAGATATACTGTATACACTATTAGAAGAGACATACTGTTTTTTGGCCAATTTGTTGTTGGGCAGATTAAAAAACACAAATTGCGGCAAAAACGCATTACATGCTTTTCTGCAGCTTCTCCATTGAAGTATATCGAACCAAAAAAAATCACCGTTTTGCGTTAAAAAAAAGTCCCTGACTCTTTCCAAATGCACAGCGGCTGAAAAAAGCCTTGATGTGAACGTGTCCCATAGGAAACCATGTAAATGAACTGTAGTGCGTTTCTGCAAAAAGCACCAAAAAACACAGATGTGAACCAGGTCTAAGACGTTTAGTAACATAATGGGGGTTAAAAAAAACTAAAATGAGCCCTTTATAGTACAAAAAAAAGCAGCTAATCACTACTGTAAGGGGTTCATTTTTTTTTTTTTTTCTGTAGAACTGTGAAAGTAATATTTACAATAGCAATTATTTGCACTTTTTGTACTATAAAGGACTAATTTTAGTTTCTTTTAACCCCATTAAGTTACTGGCCGATTAATCGATTATGAAAATAGTAATCGATTAATTTCATAATTGATTAGTTGTTGATTAATCGATTAGTTGTTTCAGCCCTATATATATATATATATATATATATATATATATATATATATATATAGATAGATAGATAGATAGATAGATATGTATATATTGATGATAAAATTACAATCTATATATAGAGAGAGAGAGAGAGAGAGAGAGAGAGAGAGAGAGAGAGAGAGAGAGAGAATCTATATATACACACACTGCTCAGAAAAATGAAAGGATCACATTTTAATCATAATATAGCATTGAGTCAATTAAATTCCTGGGATATTGATCTGATCAGTTACGTAGCAGAGGGGGTTGTTAACCAGTTTCAGCTGCCTTGGTGTTAATCAAATTAACAACAGGTACACTAGATGGGCAACAATGAGACAACCTCCAAAACAGGAATGGTTTTACAGGTGGAGGCCACTGACATTTTTTTTTCCCTACTCATCTTTTCCGACAGTTTTTCACTAGTTTTGCATTTGGCTGTGTCACTACTGGTAGCATGAGGCTATACCTGGACCCTATAGAGGTTGCACAGGCAGTCCAACTCCTCCAGGATGGCACATCAATATGTGCCATTGCCAGAAGGTTTGCTGTGTCTCCCAGCACAGTCTCAACAGCATGGAGGAGATTCCAGTTGGCAGGCAGTTACTCTAGGAGAGCTGGACAGGGCCGTAGAAGGTCCTTAATCCATCAGCAGGACCGGTATCTGCTCCTTTGTGCAAGGAGGAACAGGATGAACACTGCCAGTGCCTTACAAAATGACCTCCAGCGGGCCACTGGTGTGACTGTCTCTGACCAGACAATCAGAAACAGACTTCATGAGGGTGGCCTGAGGGCCCGACATCCTCTAGTGGGCCCTGGGCTCACTGCCCGGCACCACGGGTTCGATTGGCATTTGGCACTGAATACCAGAATTGGCAGGTCCACCACTGGTGCCCTGTGCTTTTCACAGATGAGAACAGGTTCACCCGGAGCACATGTGACAGACGTGAAAGGGTCTGGAGAAGCCATGGAGAATGCTGTCTATTACATTGTTTAGCGTGACCGGTTTGGTGGTGGGTCATTGATGGTCTGCGGAGATATATCCATGGAGGGATGCACAGACCCCTACAGGCTAGACAATGACACCCTGACTGCCATTAGGTATTGGGATGAAAACCTTGGACCCATTGTCAGACCCTACACTGGTGCTGTGGGTTCTGGGTTCCTCCTGGTGCACGACAATGCCCGGCCTCATGACGAGAGAGTATGCAGCCAGTTCCTGGAGGATGATGGAATTGATACCATTGAATGGCCCCCACACTCGCCTGACCTAAATCCAATAGAACACCTCTGGGACATGTTTCGGTCCATCTGATGCCGCCAGGTTGCACCTCAGTCTGTTCAGAAGCTCAGTGATGCCCTGGTCAAGATCTGTGAGAAAATACCCCAGGGCACCATCCGTCGCCTCACGTTGTCAGGCATGAATACATGCACGTGGGGGCCATACAAACTGATGACCATTTTGAGTTGCTGCAAAGAAATTACAGCAAAATGGATTAGCCTGCTGCATCAGTTTTTCAATTTGATTTTCGGGGTGTTTTTGAATTCAGCCCTCTGTAGGTTGAATATTCCCCGTTCATTTCCCTCAAACGATGTGGCATCCTTTCCTTGCTAACATATTACCCAGCCCATATCAGTGTAGATCCCAACACATTGCCCAGTCCATACCATTATAGATCCCAACACATTACCCAGTCCATATCAGTGTAGATCCCAACACATTGCCCAGTCCATACCAGTATAGATCCTAACACATTACCCAGTCCATACCAGTATAGATCCTAACAAATTACCCAGTCCATACCAGTATAGATCCCAACACATTACCCAGTCCATACCAGTATAGATCCCAACACGTTACCCAGTCCGTTTCAGTATAGATCCCAACACGTTACCCAGTCCATACCAGTATAGATCCCAACACATTACCCAGCCCATACCAGTATAGATCCCAACACATTACCCAGTCCATACCAGTATAGATCCCAACACGTTACCCAGTCCATACCAGTATAGATCCCAACACATTACCCAGCCCATACCAGTATAGATCCCAACACATTACCCAGTCCATACCAGTATAGATCCTAACACATTACCCAGTCCATACCAGTATAGATATCCAGCATGAGATTTTTCCCCATTCAGATCTGATGTGTTTTCAAAGTGTTCCTTTCATTTTTCTGAGCAGTGTATATATATATATATATATATATATATATATATATATATATATATATTATATTTAGAGAGAGCAAAAGACTGGATAAGATCAGAACACAGGCTACAAAACACAATCTTTTGCAAGGCTTCTGTGTCTCATTCAGAAAATTGAAGTAGCAGAGCATATGTGATCAGGGAGTAGTAGATAAAAGCTCCTAACTTAGAACCCATTTACAATGTTGCCTTTTATTGCACACATTACAACGGGCTAAAACGAATGTGTCCAGGTTCCCCATAACAAATACAGTGCCTGTTCCCATCTGTGTATTGAAATATAAAAAAACTTCTCCCTTTGTGCTGCGTTTTGGTGCATTGGGAAGCCCATAGAAGTTCTAATATGTGTTTTGATGTATTTTGATGTGACACAAGCCTCGGTTAACTGTTAACTCATCCACTCCAAATCCTAAATTCAAAATGCATGGGGAATAAGCTTCAGTAACACAGATCACTAACAGTAAACATTAAATATTTTTATGCAAACATCAGCGGGTAAAATAAGTATTGAACACGTCACCATATTTCTGGGTACATATATTTCTAATGGTGCTATTGACATGAAACTTTCACCACATGTCGGTAACCATAGGTGTGCGCAGCCCATTGTATTAGGGTGTGCACCTCAAAGCTCCAACACATATGCCTTTGTGACATATTAACCGGCTTCTTCCCCACTCGTCATCCTAAAACAATGGGGGGGGGGGGGGGGGGGGAGCACACAGGGGGACCTGGGCAGCAGAAAGAAAAGGAACTGGGACAAGAGGGGTGACATACATTGGTACCAATCCCCTGTATTTTCCTCCCGTGGCAGAAGAAAATACAGATCCGTCCCTTAATTTCCACTCCAGCCGCCTATTCTGTCCAGGTACAGGGGGTCCCCGAGTTACGAACTCGTTAGGGACTGCCTGCCTGTACGGAAGTCGGAAATGTTCGTAAGTCGGCCGCGCATGCGGAGACCGACAAATACGGAGTTTTCCCGGAGATTTCCGATGTACCGTCTAATGCCGTTCTGCGCATGTGCGTCAAATTACGGTCATTTCTGGCATTTTCCAAGGCTCCGTATGGCCGCGCATGCGCAGAACGGCCGGAACACGGCGAAAAACAATGAAAAATGGCGGAGGGTCCCTGCAGCGCCCCGTTCGTAAGTAGGTGTTGTTCGTAGGTCGGGCGTTTGTAAGTCGGGGACCCCCTGTACTGGGGGGTTGGCAAGTAAGGATCACGGCTTACCTGTCACCTGCCCACAATTGATGGGTTGCCAACTCCAGGATTAGGGTGTACCCCTTGCGCACGCCTATGTTGGTAACAACCCATGCAATCCATACATACAAAAACACCAAAACAAATAAGTTCAGAAATTAAGTTCTGTGTAATAAAAAGGAGTGTTAATAGTTTTATTACCTGTTGATCCTGCCAGTAAGTCTGTTATTTTTGCATGTATAGGGTGACAGTGCTGGTCATTCTGCAGTGAATGCGTACGGCAGTGTTGTCACCCTGTGGATGGGTTGTCCCAACCCCTGTAACTGCCACTTTTGCTGGACAGCTTGGTCCGCATGTAAATGTGGACAACAATATAAATAAAGGTATGTGAAATAATACAAGCAATTTGTATATAATAGTATCCTTACGGGTATTAACTCCATACAGGACTACAATATAGTTGCTTTAATGGGCCTTGTCACTCCAGTTCTTGGTGGTAGACATGGCGGCGAAGGTGGGTGGCTGTGGTTGAGTAGGAGTTAATCTTTGCTGCTTGTACAGATTCAATCACTGTGTATTGTGTGATTTGTCAGCGCAGGCCGTTACACACAAGAACGAGCTGCAGAAATAAGGATGGAATCTCCATAAAATGACACTGGCAAGCTATCAGCTGATGGAGTAAATGGACCTTCTCTTACATCTGCTCGGCTGTGCATGGGTGGCCTTATGGGAAGAGATAAATCGCGGTGTACGTGCCGCATCTGCCTCAGCGCCTCCAGGAACTGGGACTTCCTCTCCTGCGGAGACCGGAGCGCCTGTTTAAAGGAGATTGTACCCCCACCTGTCATTGTATTTTCCTTTTTACGAGCTTCAAGAAAGGGCAAAATAAAAGGTTAATGGGCAAGATACGGATTTATACGCTATTCATGTTGTGCATGATACAGAATTTCATGCTGTGAGTCCCAGTAAACTGAATTCAAACGTCTCCATTTTTCCAGCATGTTAGTGGGCAGGCAGCTCAAGCAAGACTGAATCTCTTCTGCCTCCATTCTCTACAGTTTAGAAGAAGACTTTTTCTTTCAGTCTTACCTCACTGCAATTCTTTTGGTTTGAACAGACCCTATCAACATACAGCGCATTTTCTTGTTGCTCTGAATTTCTTTCTGCACTGGAGCACGAATGAGCGCTCAGGCTTGGTCCACACCTACAGATGCGACTAAGCGCGGGTGCATTTCCTGGGTGTTTTGCAAGGTTTGGATTTAGAATACTTTATTAATCCCTAAGGGAAATTATTACGATACAATTATGTAGCGCCGTTACTTTTCCAAAAGTACGCGTATGCATGTAAATTTAGTTTTTGACAAAGACTATAACTGAGTTTTGGGGTTAATTGTTCTAGGTTATGCTTTAGCATCAGTTTGGCTGGGCCGTACTAAAGTTCTGCCTGGTCATAGGTGAGGTGAGCGCCTGTGACAGGCTTAGAACGCAGTCTGGTTGGACAGATTGGGTACCAATCTCTCCCCGGAGCCAATCAGTGGGCGCGTTTGTCCCGCTGTGTATTCCGAGAGAGGGTACTTAAGGTGCTGAAGTCACGTGGTTCGGAGTTATGTTCCAGGATCGGGCCTGGGTCCAGTTCCGGCCCAAGAGTGCCCGCTGACTCCATGGTCCTGGTCCTCATGACCAGCCCTAGAGGCCCTCATGGCCTGGGGTGCGGATCCATCCGCTTCCAAGCCTCGGAACTGGCTAGTTTGAGGTGCAGTAACTGAAGGAGGATTCCAAGGTGTCGGTGCCGCCTCAGGATTGGAGAGGCCCAGCAACTCTACATGCGACCAGGGGAGGACTCTTCGGAGGAGGGCCACGCACAAGGCTGGCTGCTCGGTAAGAGCCTGGAAGCTGAGCTGTATGGCCACTATTTAAATATGCATTTCTTACGGTATCGTCGGACCGGCTGCAAGATACTGGTACTGTAAGAAAAGTTCCTAACCTATCCTTCAGTTGCAACCAAGTTTCTGTGAGAGACTTTTGTACGTTCATCTAAAGTTTCACAACCAAGTCTGTGGCAGAGACTTTGCTAATTTTAAAAATCGTTGTTGGCTGCTAGATCTACAAGCAAGGATTTATCCAACAATTGAGTTATCCAGTTGTGAGTGGCTACTCCCTGGATCATCTAGAGACATGTATTGAGTGTCAGCAGTTCTAAAGGGCCTGAGCTAAACTTCATACCCTTACCCTCTATTCCCAACTGAGAGACTGTGTTTTGTTCAATGTTTCATGCAAAATAAAAATCCTGAAAAGGAATTCGAGTGTCATTCTCCACAGTTCCTGTGTACTAACCCTGGGAACCGCTAGACAAGAATCGGTAAGCCCAGAAAACATAGCAGCCCCTAGGGGCTATAGCGCTACAATTACATTCAACAAAGACAACACAAAATCACAATATTGAACAGAAACAAGACACAATAACAGCAATACAGTTACCAATAACCGCAATACAGTTACCAATAACCGCAATACAATTATCAATAACAGCAATAGAATTACCAATAACAGCAAATTACCAAATGAAGACCATGCATTTTCTGGCCCTTTTTGTTTACAGTGAGGGAAAAAAAATATTTGATCCCCTGCTGATTTTGTACGTTAGCCCACTGACAAAGAATTGACCAGTCTTTGATTTTAATGGTGGGTTTATTTTAATAAAAACCAAATATCCAGAAAAAACGCATTTCAAAAAAGTTATAAATTGATTTGCATTTTAATTATTATTATTATTATTATACAGGATTTATATAGCGCCAACAGTTTGCGCAGCGTTTAACAAAATAAAGGCAGACATTACAATTACATTACAATTTGGTACAAGAGGAATCAGAGGGCCCTGCTCGTTAGAGCTTACAATCTAAAAATTGAGCGAAATAAGTATTTGACCCCTTCACAAAACATGACTTGGTACTTGGTGGCAAAACTCTTGTTGGCAATTACAGAGGTCAGACGTTTTATTTACAGACATGTCTCTTTTTTTCTTTCCTTTAAATTATTAACAGGGATTGTGCGATTCTTTCTGTCGCTGGAAATTGACCAAATCACTATATCCAACAGAGGTCAGAGATTTCTTGTAGTTACATAGTTACACAGTAAGTCAGGTTGAAAAAAGTCCATCCAGTTCAACCATAAAAAAATAAATAAAAATAAAATAAAAAATATCATACAATCCCATATACCCCATTCTACACCCACAGTTGATCCAGAGGAAGGCAACAAAACCCCAGCAGAGCATGCTTCAATTTTCTACAGCATGGGAAAAAATTCCTTCCTGGTCCCCCGAGAGGCAATCATATTTTACCTGGATCAACTTTACCTATAAATGTTAGTACCCCGTTATATTAATAGTTACATAGTTAATGTAACTATGTAACAAGCTTCTTCGAGCTTGATAACTCGAACCTTCAGGTCCCTCCACATATATTCTATGGGATTAAGGTCTGGAGACTGGCTAGGCCACTCCAGAACCTTAATGTGCTTCTTCTTGAGCCACTCCTTTGTTGCCTTGGCCGTGGGTTTTGGGTCATTGTCATGCTGGAATACCCATCCACGACCCATCTTCAATGCCCTGGCTGAGGGAAGGAGGTTCACACCCAACATTTGATGGTACATGGCCCCGTCCCATCATCCATTTTGATGTGGTGATGTGGTGAAATTGTCCTCCCCCTTAGCAGAAAATACCCCCAAAGTAAGTGACTCTAGATTTAATGAAAAGTTTTGATATTTTTGCAAAAAAAGTACATGAATGCTATATTGGTGCATAGGGGAGCTGGAATTTAGAAGAAAAAAAAGTGTACAAAGGTGAACTTACCCTTTAAAACTAACAAAGTCTATTCAAAGTCAATGAATGTTGCAGTAGCCTTTTATTTAAAATTAAAAAAAAAAAAATGAATGTTTCAGTAGCTTTTTATTTAAAAAAAAAAAAAAAAAATATATATATATATATATATATATATATATATTAAAAAAAGGGGGACAAAATGTTCAGCACTGCTCCTTTGAGGCCACGTTTGATTTAGCAGGCAATAATCAGCCGTTTAATGCAACATTAAATGCTCGCTAATACAAACTGCAGCCGACAATTGCCTCTTTATATATCCAGAAAGGAGAGTATTAGTAAGCGGAGTTATGCCGATAATTATAGAGCAGTCTCTTACCTGCGGAAAAAACGCTGATGTGCTTCTTTTCCTTGGGAAGAGCTTTGTGTAGCAGACTAAGTACTTACCCAAGTGACTCTTTGCAGTGCCTGTAGGACTATGGAGGTTGTTATTTACTGGTCAGCCGAGATTATTTTGTCATTGCCATTGATCAGGTTAATGCGTGGGTACAACTATAACGTGACTACAGTCCTACTGGCAGTATTTGACATCAGCTGTCCCAAGGAATCCAGAATTTTTACACAATATCAGTGTTTTTCAATCCTTTTTCATTTAGAATGTACTCTGTGTTACATGTTACTGCAGCGAACATTGTCATACCCGTGTGCATTCTGGTGCACATCCTTTCATTTTGAACAGCAGCCCAAACCCCATATACAGAGAGAAACACCACATGTGGGTTAAAGTGCACCAAAATACACAGATGTAAATACGTTGTGCATTGTGGTTCTCTGCATTGGCAAAAATAATGCAATTTTTAGTGTGTTGAGGCACCCTGATGTTTAGGCAGGGATGCTGTTAAATTTAGTTGCTAGACGGTAGTTGCCTCGGCAAATTGTTAGGAGATCAATTGATTTCACCCTAATTCTGAAATTGCTGCACTTCTCTTTTCTGTTGCTAGGTGGCCGGGTACCTGGTGACATTAGATAAGACAAGGGCATTGCAAAGACCGATTAAGAATGAATGGGGTGTCTCAGCCAATGGGCAGGAATTTTCTTTGATCCCTTAGCCTGCTGGGAGGGCCTATTTATTTGGGTGGGGTCAGGTGATCCTGGTTCTGTGCTACCTGGATGGCTGTCTGGGTGGACGTTTGTTGTGCTGCCCGGGCTACTAGGCCAGAGCCTGAGGCCTATCCTGGGGACATCTGGCTGCTAGGCTGTCTGAGGGCCTATCCAGAAGGAAGAGAGCAACGTAGGGTTGGGACTGCGGCTTGCAGTTCAACCAGAAGTGATGGTTCTACCAGCCAGAGAACCTGTCATGGTCAGAGGTAGAGAGGAAGCTGTGGTCACTAAGGGACCATCCACATTGTTACCAGGGACCACAGTGAGTAGCTGAAGCAAGTACCAGAGCAGTATTCTCACCAGCCGGGGACAGTAAAGAATTGAGAAACTTCAGCAAGTACCAAGCTAGGGACCCAACCAGTGAAGGTGACGCTTTAAGAGCATTATTGTGTGCCAAGCCAGAGACCAAGCAGGCAAGTGGGGTGACGCTTGAGGAGTACCTGTGAGTGCCAAGCTAGGGACCTAGCAGGGATGCGGGGGTGTTGCTTGCGGAAGATACTGAGTGAGGATATTGGAATAGCTCAGGGGATCCAGTGGATGTGGATCAGTAGGTCTAGTGAAAGAGACAGGGAGCTCAGTTGAGTGAAATTCCACAATAGGAGATTGTAGAGGAGTTTGTTACAACTTGTGTTAGAAACTGTTACAAGACTGTTGCCATAGGAGATAGCGGTCCTACTCATGCAGATGTGGTGTCTTGCTGGATGCCTTTCCCTGCATGGCTGTCTACCCATATAGATCTCGGAGTCTGCCAATTATCATTGCAACTACTAAAGGGTGTCCTGGCCCTAACCCTCTCTCCTATAGTTCTGTTTAAGAGAAAATAAATCTCTTTGCATTCAAGAAGTGTCTGGTGCCCATTATACCTACATTGCATTACACCCACCATGCCTCGTAACCCACTCTACACGGAAGGATGTCAGCTGTCCCTAACTCTGGAGGTCACCATTAGGCCTGAAGAGGCCCGGGACCTTGGACTATCTATTAAAAATGAATGGCCTGCCTTAAAGTGTTACCAAACCCAGGACTCTGCATTCACTATATCTGGTCTCCCATAGTACACAGAACATGGAAATGCAAATATTTTAATAAGTGTAAACTGCAAAATACCTTTTCTCATCAGCAGTATATAGCAGTCTTGTGACGTGTATCAGTGTCTGGTTAAGGCTTGTAGGATGAGTTTCATTCTACTCTGACTGTCCTATGAGGCTGCAGGACCCCTGATCCTTTTGTCAGGGGTCCTTCTGTGCAGGACCCCTAACCCTTCTGCTGATCACATGCACCCTCCCTGTTAGAATCTATAATTAATTAATGGATGTGATCTTTTCAGAATAATTGAGTTGTATATATATGTATTTATATCTCTTCTATGTATGTAGAAGGTGAAATTATATATAGACGTTTATATTTGTGAAAATATACATTGTTATAAACGTCATAATCAGTTCTATGTAGAGTCAACATGTGCTAGTAATTAAGAGTGAGCGGAGCTCTCACCTCCCCCATCACAGATGAGAAGGAAGGTTTTACATAACTAAAACTTTGAAACTTTTTCATCTTAAAGCGGTTCTGCACTCTGAAAAAAATTTTTTTTTTTTTAAGGATGTAATATAAAGTGTGCTTACCTTTATTAGGGGACTCACCTGTTCCATCTTCCATCTCGATCGCCGCCGGTTTTCGTCCGATGAAGTTCCTCGTCTTCTTCTTTAGTGCTGGGGGCCATCTTGCCTGTGGGCATGTGAAACACCCACAGGGACTTTAGATGGCCCACCATGCACTGCCGTTACTCGCGCGTGCGCAGTAACGGCTCATCTGCCGAGATCTCACGAGATTTCGGCAGATGCGGCCGAAATCTCGGGAGATTTCGGAAGATGTGGCCGAAATCTCGCGAGATTTCGGAAGATGCCCGCACTGGCTCCTGGGATCAATGACACCAGATCCCAGGAGACAGTGCGGCGTGACGACGATCGACGCAAGACCCCGCCCGCCGCCGCAGAGGGAGAAGACCGGAAGTCTTCAATTACAAGGTAAGTAAAAAAAAAAAAAAAAAAAAACATTTCATTTAGTACTCTTTGCCTGATTTGGAAGGCAAAGAGATTTACTAAATGAAATGGGTGTAGAACCGCTTTAAGTAAAGATCCTAATTTCTTTATATTACAATATTTCTTGATTAGGATATTAATAAGAACATTGCGTTTTAAATGAATATAATATACATACTGATATATGTAGTATTTGATTTAGAAGTTGAAGGAAACGTATATTGTATAAGTTAAATGGTTTTACATATAGCTCCTCTTGGCCCACACCTCAGGAATGTCAGCTCCCACCCTTGTGTGAGTTGGGAGGAAAGCTATGTCTCAGTAAAGCCTGCAATTTTCTGTAGAACTACAAGTCAATTAAGAACATTTAAGCCAGCCTTTATAGGAGAAGGTGGGGGCTGAATTTAGGAGTAAAAAGCTAATAACAGGCATATGGGCGTACAGTTACGTCCCTTTAAATTTGCCGCCATGCCATCGCAGACTGCAGTGTGTGTTTTCAGTTTACTGCTGTGAAAATGAAACGCATTTGGTTGGAGGTTGTTGTGCGGTGCCACTGCTGAACGGTGCCTCTTTAAAGAAAGGAACAAAAAAGAAAAAAAAAAGAATCTTGCAAACAGCAGTGGCCTACTAGCGATATAGCTGCACGTTTACAGGAGGAGATTTTGGCAAGTGCAACGCCTCGAGCATCTGTGTATATTGAGATGAGTGGGCGACGCCAGGCAATAAACAGTTCTGAAAACTGGCAGATCGCGCTAGAAATGGACACCCACTTTGTGCAGACGAGCTCACTGGAGGAATGACTACAGCAAGAAATATTGTTCCACCTGCGACACAGAGACTCATCACACATGGCTCTGTTTATTTTATACATACCCATGAAGTCTGCACAATATGGAAAGTGGTGAAGGAGATAATCGGAACACCAAACATTTGCTAATGTTGACTGTACATCCCAAGAAGTCGGCCTCATTTGTCACGCTTTATGAAATAAGAACCTCCTGTATCATCTCAGAGCACACAAACAGGTTTAGTATTACAGGTAGAAATTGCGTTCTTTATGCCCACTAAACGCTTTTTTACCCCAGGAACAAAAAAAGCGTAATCAGCTGAACTGTGATCATGCACGATTGCCTGGCAAAGTAACCTTTCTCGGGGTGTAAGGTGCAAAGTGAATATAGAGTGGTTCCATTACAAGCACAGTGGCAGTCAGAGTAAGTTTAGTCAATTAACTACATATTACACCACATGTACCCACCGACCCCCCGGGGACCTTTGGTAAACACTTGGGCTTAGAAGATCAGAGTGCCAAAAGTCGATCAGTCAAACAGTGAGATGTGGCAGAATCCCTTTTTTTTTTTTTATTAAGCTCTTGCTGCCCATGTAATGCATATCTGTGGTGGCAAAGCTGGTGGTCTATAACTCCCAGTCGCTCTCAGCACAGTGACCGAGCTGTCAAAGACAGTTCTCAATTTGTACGACCAAGAGTTGGCGGGACAGACTCCCAAATCCAGTGACCGCTTTCGCAACCAATCACAGTGGTCACGTCATCAACTGACTCTTACTGCCCCTCAGGTGTAAAGACTCTAATAAAGGGATGCCAGGGATGGTCAGGAAGGGGTTTTAGATAGCTTCGAGAAGGATTAAAATCCCCCTTGGTTTTATTTTTTCCTGTATGAAAACTTATAGAGAGATTTTCCTCGATTTCCTGTCCCAGAGATGTACCAGGTTGTGAGAGGGAATTTCTGAAAAATAATAGTAATTCCTCCACAAAAACAGGTGTCTCCATTGGAAGACCTACCCTTACTTTTTGCTCTAGTGACAGCTGTAAAATGTGTGATTTTCCCATCACTTTTTTGTTATTGTGACATTAGAGGGGGTGAATCTACCAAACAGGATTACAGCAAAAAACAACAACCTTACAGCAGTTCTAACCCTTCCCTGCTCCCTTTGGTATTAGGAACCTGGATGCATGCTTAGCTCTGAGCACTTCCAGGTTCAGAACTGTCAAACCCCAGCCCTTTCCGGTCACAGTCTGTTCTCGAACATTTTGTATGGGCTCAAATCGCACCAGAAAGGTGTCGGTTTTTGGTATCAGGAGCATTTGCACAAGTACGTGTACTCAGTATTAGTGCAACCTTAACAAAAATTATAATTGCATAGAGCTTTAACTACATGTAATACCTTTACAAGTGATCATTTTCCATTGTGTTTGGAGCCAGATTTCCACTCGCAATGCAAAATAATAGGCAGAATTGCATACATTTACATGTAATGTTAATTCCTAAAAATACAAGAATTCTCGTGTTTTCTTATATCTGTTTAAATAACTGTGCTAAAATATCAATCAGTGTTATCATCCCTGCCCAGTTTCTGGAGTCCTAACACACTTCTTGCCCAAGGCTGGCAACACTGCTTCTCCATGGATACAGTGCAGTGAGTTGCCACCTTGGGATAGAAAGTGTTTTGCTAAAGGAATCTAATCTTCTAAAGACTGGTAATCTGCAACATATGGGCAGCACAGTGGCTAAGTGGTGGGCACTTCTGCCCAGGGATTCTGTTAAAAATCACTTGGTCCCGTAAAGGCTACCTTCCCCCAAAAATATTAAATGATATTTTCTCAAAAAAAATACACAAATACTTTTTTAGTGGACACAACAAAACTCTTACTAAATCTAAAAGATAAAACTGTATTGAGTTTGTAAATAAAGTTCTGCGTGTGAATGAGGTCTCCATCCAGAAATGATCCCCCTGCGTGCTCTCAGCAGCTGCTGGCAGAAGGGAGAGAAGAGGAGGGAATACGGCAGCGATGAGAGGGTAAGGGCACACAGGGGGTCCAGACAGCAGGTGAAAGGGGGGCTCACGGGGGGGGGGGCGTGGCTGAACGGCAGGGGGATGGTAACGATCAGAGCAGTGGAAGTAGGGGTGGGAGTTCAGATACTAGGACCAACTCCCCTGCTGTGCAGACGTAGAGGGAGAGGAGGAGAAGTCGGAATCGCTGCAGCAGGAGCCACAAGAGGTATCAATAATAAGGCCATACAGCCAGCCCTCCTGCTTGGCAGGTGCCCGAGCCCCCATTTAGAACTGATGGGGCTCGGTACAGGAGGGCTGGCTGTACTGCCTTATCAGCAGGCCTGCTTCCGCCTAGCAACACTAGGGTTGTCGGTTCGAATACCCACCATGGCACTACCTGAACAAAGCTTGCATGAACTCCTTGTTCCTGTGTAGGTTTCCTCCTACACCCTAAAGACGTGCTGCTTGCAGTCTAAATTGGATCTAGTATGTGTATGTATGAATGTGAGTTAGAGTCCTTAGATTGTAAGCTCCTTGAGGGTAGGGATTGATGTGAATGGACAATATACAGTGATGCCTCGGTTTCGCAAAACGAGGTATATATTTTTTTAAATGCTGACTTGCTTTGCAAGCGCTGTCTCCCAAAATGAGCAGGATTCAAGCTGCTGGTGTATATATTACCGTATGTGGCCAGAGGTCCAGGGAAGCTGGTGGCTCCCAGCACTTCCTGGAGAACTCTGAGACACTCCTAGCTGGGTGGGACGGGTGTAACGTGCGTCAGAGCACCCGAAAGTGTCAACAGTTCCCAAGTGTCTCCGAGCATCACCCACGCCCTGCACCTCTGGCCACATACAGTACTGCATACACAAATGCCCCCGCACCTCTGGCCACATACAGTACTGCATACACCAGTGCCCCCGCACCTCTGGCCACATACAGTACTGCATACATCAGCGCCCCCGCACCTCTGGCCACATACAGTACTGCATACACCAGCGCCCCCGCACCTCTGGCCACATACAGTACTACATACACTAGCAGTGGTTGTGGAATGAATTTTCTGAGTTTCCATTATTTCTTATGGGGAAACTCGCTTTGATATACCAGTGCTTTGGATTACAAGCATTCCCCTGGAACAAATTATGCTCGAAATCCAAGGTACTATTGTATATTTAAAGAGCGGCACAAATTGATGGCCTGTAATAATATTATATGCACTGCAACAGACCAGCTCTTTTTCTTTTTTTTTGTTCAAAGATGCTCACCACAACGCACAATATGGTTTACATCTGTGCCTTGCTATTTGATAAAACTGGCATGTTTTGTGGCGCGCTGGATGGGTGGGGGTTCCATTTAAAGTGAATGGATTTCAACGCATCGCACTATGTTGTGTAATCTACAAGTATGAATCCAGTTTGAAGTAAACCTCTTCTGATATATTTCCTCATTATATGATCATTGTATGAATTCCCCGGGTTTTGTGACAGCTTTACTATAAATTGACATATATCTTCGGTATCCAGTAAAGAAAAGGTCTTGCATCTGTAACCCGACGAGGAGATGAGGCCTTTGAAAGGAGTTCCGAGGTACTGTCTGGGTTTGAAAATTGATTTTATGCAGCAGTTCCGTCACAGCGTATTGGTGTAGTGCACTCTTCTGATGAATAGAAGGGCACTGACCCCTCGCTCAATAGATGGCAGAAAGCTTTTGTTCTAGGTGTGGGTGATGGAAATCACTGTAGCACATTGTGACCGTAGCCAGGAGCATCTCGTCGATATTTCTAGCCCAATTTGAAAACACAACAAGTCACATTTCCTAATGGATCAGACAATGCAGAATTTGGGCGCATTGAGTCACTCAGTTTGTGCCTGGTCTCTTAGATGAAGGCCGGTGCTCGCTCGGGGCTCTGGCCTTTTCTTCTCCGCTAAGCGTGCCGTATGACTTGATGGAGTCTCAGATACGCTTTCTCGATTTCATTGTACCAAGGCCTGGCGTGGGGCTTTCATCTTTTTTGCTCCTCTCGCTGTGCGCTATGGGCCTCTGAGATGCGTATGATACACGGCAGAAATTTACACACAGGGCTTAAGTGCAGGTCTTTGTGTCTGGGCTAATGTATCTCTCCATATTGTTTGACCTTTGTGACGATGTCGGCTGAATAGATTCATCTACACTGCTGAGAATGACTCACTCCACCACATAACTAGAAAGCAGAACCGTACATGTGGAAAAGCCTCGTTCATTGCATTCCCCTCTTGTTCCGATCATGAAGACATCGGAAGGAAGGAGAACATACAGAAATTCATTCACTAAAGTGCAACTTCAGACAAAACTTTTAGTTGGGGATAGAATCTTCTCAGGTACTTACTGCCATCTGTGTCCCCATTGAGCCCCTTCTTGTAGTCAGTAAAGGCCCCTTTCACACTGGGGCGGTGGGTGCGTTGGCGGTAAAGCGCTACTATTTTTAGTGGCACTTTACCGTCAATTTTGTGGCACTATTCAGCCGCTAGCGGGGTGCTTTTACCCCCCCCCCGCGCTAGTGATCGAGAAAGGGTTAAACCCACCGCAAAGCCGGCGGTATAGCCACGCTGCCCCATTAAATTCAATGGGCAGCAGCGGTATAGGAGCGGTGTATACGCGGCTCCTTCACAGCTCCAAAGATGCTGCTTACAGGACTTTTTTTACCGTCCTGCTAGCGCACCGCTCCAGTGTAAAAAGCCCTCTTTCAGGGCGCTTTGCAGGCACTATTTTTAGCATTGTAGCACCTGCAAAGCGCCCCAGTGTGAAAGGGGTCTAAGGAAACAGAGCAAAGTCTCTCCAAACAGCAAAAACACATTTTTACATATACACTATATTGTCAAAAAGTATTGGGACGCCTGCCTTTACACACAGATGGACTTTAGTGGCAACCCAGTCTTATTCTGTAGGAATCAATATTGAGTTGGCCCACCCTTGGCAGCTATAACAGCTTTAACTCTTCTGGGAAGGTTTAGGAGGGTGTCTATGGGAATGTTTGACCATTCTTCCAGAAGAGCATTTGTGAGGTCAGGCACTGATAATGGATGAAAAGGCCTGTCTCGCAGTCTCTACTTTAATTCCTCCCAAAGGTGTTCTATCAGGTTGAGGTCAGGACTCTGTGCAGGCCAGTCAAGTTCTTCCACCCCAAACTCGCTCATCCATGTCTTTTATGGGCCTTGTTTTGTTCACTGGTCCAAATCATTTGGTGGAGGGGGGATTATGGTGTGGGGGGTTGTTTTTCAGGGGTTGGATTTGGCCCCTTAGTTCAAGTGAAGGGAACTCTTAAGGCGTCAGCATACCAAGACATTTTGGACAAATTCATGCTCCCAACTTTGTGGGAACAGTTTGTGGATGGCCCCTTCCTGTTCCAACATGACTGCGCACCAGTGTCATTCTTTTACTCCCACTGACCACCAAGCCTAAGATATTGTGTACTCCTACACTGACACAGGCATTTTTATACTCCCACTGGCCACAGACCAGCCCCCCCCCCCCCCCCCCATTGTCTGAAAGACTGTAAACTGGCCCTTCGTTTAGAACGTTTGGAGACCCCTGCCCTAGTGCATTTAAAATTAATGGCACTGCTACATGCCAATGCACCTAACGTGTGTTGTGGTAACGTGTGCAATACTGTGACATTCATCACTGGAAAGATGTGAATGGGGCCACCTTAAAAAAGCTTTAAAATTTCACTCAGATGTAATTTCTGTGTGTGTTTCCAATAGGTACATTCCTGTCCTTATCTATTTGGTTATGGGTGCATAATAAGGGGGCCAGCTGAAAAAAAGACAACAGCCCCCAAGGATATGAATGTCACAATTCAGGAGACCTAGGGGTATTCCACATCACATGTAGGCAACTGATTAGTCATTCTTGCCTAGGAGAGAATCTAGGAAGTGCGGGATGTTTTCTGAGAAAAAAGTCGTAAAAATAAATACAGTGGAACCTTGGTTAACAAGTAACGCGGTTAACAAGCGCTTTGAAAGACGAGAAACTGTTTTAAAAAAAATTCTGGCTCGGTTTGCGAGTGTTGTCTCGCAAAATGAGCAGAATTCAAGCTAATGGGGTGTGCAGTACCGCATTTGGCCAGAGATATGGGGGCGCCGGTGACACTCGGAGCTGTTTAGAAATACTCGGAATCACTCAAAAATACTCCTTTCCGAGTTTAGCCGAGCTGTCCCCGAGTATTTCCTAGGCTCTCCGGCAACCCCCCCACCTCTGGCCACATGCGGTATTGCATGCAATAGAAGTCAATGCGGAACGAATTATCTTCGTTTCCATTGACTTTTATGGGGGAAACTCGCTTTAATATGCGAGTGCTTTGGATTGCAAGCATTCTCCTGGAACCGATTATGCCCGTAATCCAAGGTTCCACTGTATACACTTGTGAGAGGGGATTGGTAAGAGTGGATTGCCAGCAAGTTGGTTAGGAGGGTGAAGGCACGCTACAAGCCCTGATGAAGGGGGAATTGGCTCGTCTCCCAAAATGTGATGGCTGTTTTATGTGATTCCACCTTGAACCAATAAAGCAATTTGAACTCTATCATCAATTGGTCTGGTGCACCTGTCGATTCTTGTCTCTGAGTATGGCTCTGGTTACCCGCTGGAGGGCAACCCTGTTTTTATGTGTGCAGCCCTACCAGTGCCATTGTGCTACTGGTACTCTTTTCATCCTCATTGAACGAATAATCTTTGCCATCCTTGCGTCTTTTTAGAGTTTCTATAGTCTACCGGTTACATTATACATGCGCCTGCAGGCAGACATCTTTGCTCTTTGCATATTCAGGCCCTGCTGTAGGCTGCGGGTATAGTATGTCTTTGAGTTAAGGGGCCAATGTCAAGCTCATGACTGTCGCTTTCATACGTGACATGTTGCCTCTTTCACAAGAGATTGGTGGCATATGTCAGTGTATAACAAAAGGCGCTCGCCACACTCCACCGCGCCCAGAAGGTGAAGGTCACTGCCATCTCCAACTATATCATTTAATCATCTTTGCAAACTAATAAAGCAGTTACGTACTGGAGGCCACTACTTATCCGCGCCTTGTTACCTCCAATCCCGGCGCACAATATATTACTCCAGGAACACTCCGCTTATTAGCGGTGACCTTGGCTCTTCTACAAATCCCTGTGACTTTTGTGCAAGCGGATACTTTGCCGGCGCGGACTCATTGTGTAAACAGATTTTCCGCATTATTTTGGTTGCAGGGCCCGTTCATCTCATTGGTTGATTATACGTCGATGACACAATAGCGCCCTTCTGTAAAGTCTTATTGTATACTGTTTATTGTTAATTTACAGCTGTGTTAAGTGTCCAGGATCGGTGTATTTTATTCCTTCCTTTATTCACATTGCAATGTCAATGCCAGAGAAACTCCTTTGTGCGCCAAGTGATCGTACAAGGCCCCCCCCCTCCCCCCAGGCATTTGTGATTCTATGACTATTGTTACATTGTTATCCTGAGTGTGTAGGAAGTGATCGTTCTTTATGGAATGCTTTCCGTGATTGACGACTGACTAATCCTGAAATGTTTTTTTACAAGTTTTATATGATTAGGGTGTGCGCACAGGCGGTTTTTATGTCTTAATGAAAGAGGAGAATGAGAGAAACGCAGGTGATTTAGTACTATTTATTAAATCAGTTTCTGAAGTTTTTGCTACATTGTATAATTTTCATTGCATTTTAAAATGAATCAGAGCACCTCTTCTTACCCCTAGATACAAAATGGCAAATTTTAGTAGCGCCCTATACACATGTTCATAAATATGTTATGTTTTTTAATCAAAGGTACTATCCGCCCCTCCTTCCTGTTATGCTGGATTGCCTTCAGTTCACATACCGGCCTGGCAAATCCAGCATTGCTTTGCTGCAATCCACTGCTCAGGTGCCGCAGCCCCGAGTCCCACGTTGCCATCTTCCCATCGGATGTCATCGAGAGCCCAGCTTCCCCCGATGACCTGCTGCAGTGAGTCCCTTCTCCTTGTGATTGGAATATCCCAGGAGGCCGCGGGAGCAGGGGCACATCATTCTTGCCTATGTGAGAATGGCAGTGCAGGGTTTCACAGCGGGAGCGAGGACCTGGAAGTGTCAGATCACATATTAGATATGTCATCTGGCACAGAGCGGCCGCCCTGTCGCAGTATATGTATGTGGGGTGGTTGCTAAGTGGCTAAAGTGGTTCTAAAGGTTCAAGATTTTTTACCCCCCCTTCCCAAGCCTCATCTCGATCCAGCAATGTACATGAGAGCAGCAGCTCTCCTGGGTCTCTCTCTCCTCGTTGGCTCATACAACAGCAGTCTTTGCAGAGTCTTTGGCATTTAGCCGCGTTTGGCGTTTATGGGCGTTTTTACATAAAAAAAATAGCAAGGGGAGTGTTTTTATGGTATAAACGCTAATACTTAAAAGTGCTTATAAGCGTTTTCTAAAAGCACATTTTTAGAGCTGCTTTTTCGTGACAGCAGCGCTGCAGTTTTTTAAACCTCCTGTGTAAATGAAGCCTATGTGTAATTAAGAAGGTTACCTTAAAGCTCCCACTGCTCCCCAACTCCCAGGTGAGGGGGGACTGGGGCCTGGGGTGCCCTCCATAAAAGGTACAGGACTCAATGAGGTGTTCGTACTTTAAAACTTCACAACACATTGATATAAAGAACCAGTCAAAAAAGGTACATTCGGTTCCAGTCTTCTAGCGTAGTGTCCTAATGGACTAGTCTGGGAATAAATCTACAACACTTTACTTTCTATTCTTAGTGAGAAGAGGAATCTTCGTACAAATCGAGGATTTAAGAGAGAATCTGATAATATTATTCTGTTGATCTGGTTTAAAAGTACGGTTTAGATCAGTTTCCCATTTCGTTATAGAGGCCAGTCGATGATCTTCTGGGGGGGGGGGGGGGGTTGATCAGTAGACTATAAGTTTTAGACAGATGTGAGCTTTAGGTGTTGATCCAGGGGTCCCATGTTTTCTCGAATTAGGTCTTCTTATCTTTCAAGATTGCTGTAAGTTTCTCATTACCTAATTATCCAGGATAGTTTAGACTTGGCCATATCAAACAGGATAGTGGGAGACTTCCATGATCTAGCTATAGCAATGAAATCCTTCCCCCTTCACATTTCTCTTGGCACTGGTGACATAGCCAATAGCTCCCATCTGCTTCCTGGGAAGGCTATGTTATAGTGACTTCCGGAAACTCTCATAGCTAACTAAATGTTGTCTTGACATCAAGTGTCAGATGGAGTAATAACACTTACTTTGCTAAGCCCTGGCAACAGTTAAACACAAACTGTGTAGGATCTCGTAAAGCACATATCTGAGTGAACATAGATGTTGGCAGTTTATTAAAAGTGTGGGGGGAGGTACACTTTAAGTGCAGTATGCTAAGGCTTCTTGCACAAAGATGTAAAGTTAAGCACAGCCAGAACACCGTGCGCGCATAACCGCCTATACTGGTGTGTACTTGTGGCACAACAGTGGCACATGTGTCACTCATTTTTTATTTTTATTTTATAATTTTTTTTTTTTTTTTTTTAATTTTATTATTTTTTACAATTTTATATTTTTCAGTTTTTTTTTTTTTAACAATGCTTTCTTTTTTTTGGGCGGGGGGGTGTCAGTGTTTTTTTTTTTTTTTTTTACAATTTTTTTTTTTTTTTTTTTAGTTGGGGGAGGGGGGCTTTGATGAGATTTCAGGGGTCTAGACCCCTAGCATCTCACCTTTAAGACAGAGAAAGGGACTAAGGACAGAGATTCCCCAGTCCCTTTCTCATCAGCCTCAGCTGCACTGAAATTGAATGGACAGGAGACAGAGACTCCTCTCCATTCATAAACTGAAGCATCGTAAACTCAGGTTACAATGTTTCAGTTATGATGAATGGACAGAGGCAGTGATCACTGACTGTTCATTCAGAAAAGAAAGGAGCCGGTAAATGACAGATTTACCAGCTCCTTCCTCCGCTCTCCACCCTGAAAGATCCGGGGCAGGGGGAGACCGGTGGAGGAGGCGGAGAGCCCGGGGGGACACAGGGGGACCCAGAGGACGGGGGGACCGAAGGAGGACATGGGGGGACCAAAGGAGGACATGGGGGGACCGAAGGAGGACATGGGGGGACCGAAGGAGGACATGGGGGGACCGAAGGAGGACATGGGGGGACCGAAGGAGGACATGGGGGGACCGGAGGAGGACATGGGGGAGATCAAAGGAGGACATGGGCTGGAGGAGAAGCTGGGAAGGATGACGCAGGTTGACACAGTGGGGAACCCGGAGGATTAAATGGATCAGGTCACCCGGAGGAGGACACGGAGATCCAGAAAGGATGCAGAGGCTGCCTAAGTATCGGGTCAAGCATTGGAGCATTTGCACGAGTACAAGTACTTGTGCAAATGCTCGGTATCGGCACCGATACTAGTATCAGTATCGGTGCAACCTTACCGCTATCAAAGCAACCTGAGCTTCCATAACACATCAGCAGTGCCACAGGCTGATCGTCTCCATGCCACGCCGTATTTATTGATACAGTAATTGTCAGGTTACCTCCTTTCCGAGGCTGAGAGCGGCTCCCCTTGCGGCTGAGCGCAGTACACCCCCTAAGTTGGCACAGAGGGTATATTGCTCAAAGAAGCACGGGTTTCCAGCAGGATGTGCAGGACTTGAGCAGATGACCGCTTGCAGAAAACTTGAGAAGGTGCTGGAAGCAGTCCTTAAGGAGTGTAGACAGGCTATAGGGCGTAGGGTATCCAGGGAAGTCAGCAAAGGCCTGGCCGAGTATCCAACACCGGTGATCATACACGTTTAGGTAGACTGGTGTCGGAAATAGCAGTCTCTAAGGCAGGTCGGGGTCAAACACAAGTAGCAGAGGTATTCAGATAGAAACAAGTCCTTTAAACAGGCCAAGGTCATACAAACAGACAGGTTAGGAAAAAGAGTAGTCCTTAGGATAATCCGGGGTCATACACAGGCAAGCAGGCTGATTAGGCAGAAGAGTAGTCCTCATGCTTTGATGAAGGCTTCTTAGCCAAAATGCGTCAGCGTAGCCTGTACCTGTGTTCCCATCTAACGAAATAAAGGACTTTTATTCAAGAGCATCGGAGTCGCCAGCCCTTTTTTGATTCAAGAAGAGTAGTCCTTAGGGTAAGCCGGGTCAGAGCCAGGAGACGTTCAGGGTAAGCCAAGGAACAATCCGGGTCACAGCGAGACAACAGGAAACGGTGCAGGTTCAGGAACTCAGGGAGAGCTGAAGACAATCCAGCAACTTGGGTCAGAAAGAGGCAGCCTTATATAGGCCAGCAGGGGGAACCATCTGTCACATGATGCGCCTATGGCGCCCATTTCTTCTACTGGCAAGATTGTTAGTACTTCCACGGCCTATTCCCTGACAGTGAGCCCCCCTAAGGGGCAGCCTCCGGATGCCCAATCTAGCCATTCTCTCAGAGTGTCTGCTGTGGAAGGGTTGTACTAGTTGAGGGGCGTGTATATTGCTTTTGGGTTCCCAGGAATTATCCCCTGGAGGGTACTCCTTCCACTTGATGAGGTGCTGTACTTGTCCCCCTCTTTTCCTGCAATTCAAGATAGTCTCTACCTCAAATTCGGTCTCACCTCCTACTAAGACTGGAGGTGGTGGTAATTCTTCTCTTTCTGGGAAGGGACTGGGAACTGTGCAGCATGAAATACCAGGTGAATCTTGTAGTAACTGGGCACTGCCAATTCAAAGGTCCTGGATTTACCACCTTCTTGATCTTAAAAGGACCAATGAACTTTGGTCCCAGTTTTCATAATGGACATAAGAGTTTGAGGTTTATTGCGGACAGCCAAACTTCATCTCCTACCTTGAAAGTAGGGCTGTCTTTTCTCCCTCTGTCATGCTATTTCTTGTAACTATCTTGAGCTTCTTGCATGGCTTCCCGAAGTTGTTGATAATTGGATTGGATGAATTTTATCCTGTTCTGGACTGCAGGTACAGATGTTTTTGGAATTGAATTTGGTAATAATGATGGGTGAAAGCCATAATTGGCCCAGAAGGGAGTTTGATTAGTGGTAGTATGTAAAGAGTTAGTGTAGGCGAATTCCGCACAAGGGAGAAGAGAGGACCAGTCATCTTGAGAACAGGTGCAGAAACAGGTGCAGAAGCCTCCGGGACAGCACTTCACCCAACGATATCATCCCCACAAAACTTCTGAAAGAATGCTCTGACATCTTGGCACCTACTATAACACTACTCATAAATCAGTCATTCAAAGAAGGAATTGTTCCGAACTCCCTCAAGCAAGGCATAGTCAAACCCCTCCTAAAGAAACCCAACTTGGATCCAAGAAACCCCAACCACCGAAGACCGATAACTAGCTTGAACACCATCTCCAAGATTATGGAGAAAGTAGTGGTACAACAGCTACAACTCCATCTGGACACACACAATCTCCTGGACCCTCTGCAATCAGGCTTCCGCCCGGGCCATGGCACAGAAACAGCTCTCCTCAAAATATGGGATGATGCCTTGGAAGCAGCAGATGATGGAGAATCATGTCTCCTGGTACTCCTGGACCTTAGTGCAGCATTTGACACACTGGATCTCAACACTTTACTCACCCGCCTCAAAGAAGTAGCAGGAGTCACAGTTTCAGACTTACCATGGTTCACTTCCTTCTTAGGAAATCGGTCACAGACAGTGAAACTTGGAGCCTTCACATCTGAATCCCGTGCAGTCTCCTATGGAGTCCCTCAAGGATCACCTTTGTCACCCGTGCTCTTCAACATTTACATCCGTCCACTCCTAAAAATCATCAGCAAATCTGACCTATGCTTCCACTCATACGCAGATGAGTCTACCTTCGGATCCCCGGACAAAAAGACCAATATCAGGAATTAGAAAAATGCCTCGCATCAATAGACGACTGGATGTCCACAAACTCCCTCAAACTTAACGGAACCAAAACAGAACTCCTTCTCCTAAATGCAAACCGGAAAACTAAATCTACGACACCATGGACTCCGCCCACCATCCTTGGACAGACCATCCCCCTAAGCATAAAAGCCAAAAGTCTCGGTGTCATCTTCGATTCAGAAATGTCAATGAATGCACAAATAGGATCAGTAGCCAGCGGATCCTACCACCTTCTACGCCTGCTACGTAGACTCATCCCCTTCATTCCAGAAAAGGACAAAGCCATAGTGGTAGGAACAATCATCAACTCTCGACTCGACTACGCAAACTCCCTCTACATAGGACTACCTAAATTCCAGATTGCACGACTACAAGTCGTTCAAAACACGGCAGCAAGACTAGTCACAGGAAAAAAACCATGGGAATCCATCTCCCCATCCCTGAGGACCCTCCATTGGCTAACCGTAAAGAATCGGATCACATTCAAGACCCTCTGCTTGACCCACAAATGCACACAAGGAGATGCTCCTCAATACTTATGCGAAAAAATACAACACTACACCCCCAATCGCAACTTCCGATCTAACGACCAAAACCTCCTCCTTGTCCCCAAATCCCGGTACAAGTCAAGGGGAGAACGAAGATTTGCAGTCCAAGGACCACGGCTATGGAACGCTCTACCTACGAACATCCGCTTGGAAAAAGACCATCGGGCCTTCAGGAAAAAACACCAGACCTACCTCTTCTAAGAAGGAATCAACGCAGGTCGGATCAAGCGCCTCGAGGCGATTCAGTTCGCAGTTGCAGCGCTATACAAATCATTCATTCATTCATTCAAACAACAAAGATATTGTTCCAGCGTCTGATTTGTCCTTTCAGTCTGACCATTGCTCTGTGGATGATAGGCAGACGAAAGGCATACTTCAATTGCTAAAGATTACAGAGATCCTTCCAGAATTTAGAAGTAAATTGTACTCCTCTATCAGATACAATGCTATCTGGTAACCCATGTAACCTGACAATTTCTTTAATGAAAATATTTTTCGCTGGGTCAACAGCAGAGGGAATGCCAACCATAGGTAAGAAATGTGCCATTTTTGAAAGACGATCCACCACTACCAAAATGGTGCTGAAACCTTCGGAAGGGGGCAAGTCTACGATGAAGTCAATCAAAATCTTTCTCCAGGGCTGTTCTGGGATGGGCAATGGTCTCAACGATGGTTCCGCCCTGTCCCTTGCTCACTGGCTGTGATTAGCAATGGCTCCCATTGCTGTCTCTGAGCCTATGAGGAGGGAGAGAGCTAAGGGAGCCACTGCTCTTGTGCACATCATGGATCAAGATAAGTGGGAGCTGGAGGGGGGTGGGATGCTCACGGAAGTTTTTTTTTTACCTTTATGCAGAGAATGCATGAAGGTAAAAAAAAAGTCAGCCTCTAACTGAGGTAAACAGCTCTGTGATTATGCATAGCAATTCCTTTCCCCTCCCCTCCAACATACCCACATAACATAATCTTTGTTTTTTTTAGTAAATAAAGGTCACATGACTGCAAATCCTCCAATCCGCTCTTCAAAGTCTCAGCAGGAGACAAGAAAACAGCAGCGGCATCAAAAGGTCACCTGACGCACTGCAGTCTAGCCCCACCCACAGACGTGCCTCGCGGAGCGCAGAAAGAGGGGACAAGTCACATGACCTGAAATCCTATCCTACTTTGAATAGTGTGATACAGGAATAGACTGTTTTTTTTTTTTTCGTTTTTCCATCCTATATGGTGACCGGGATGTAGATGGGTTCACTGACACTTTAATAACTTCATTAATTGGTGTCTTTATGTCTCTCCGGAGTTCAGCTTTAAAAGAAAAATGTGGTGTATTTTCAGTGCGCTTTATTGTGAGTCGTTATTTTAATATTCATCTGAAAGTCAGTTTTATTGTGACCTTCACATTTTTAGATGCTTTCTTCTAGATTCTGCCTCTAGTGGGTACCTGTATATCAGGCAGAGCAATCGTCAACCCTTCACTGGGCCGGCGGAGATACACGAAGGGGGGGAATTTATTATACTCCGTACAAAGCCAGGCAGATATCCATCCCTTCCATCCCATTTGTCCTAATCTGCTCTCGTTTTGCTCCACACTTAAAGGCCCATTATAGGAAAAAAAAACAGTATTCTGGTAACTGTATGGGGGTTATATTTGTAATGTTAGTGTTTATTATATTAAGGTGTAACTATGGCCAAAATCAAAAATGACATGATTTCACGCGATCAGTTAATAGCATTAAAGTAGAACTAAAGTCATGCTTTATTGCAGAAGAGACATGCAGTGTGATTCAGGAACCCCTGCCAGACAGAGCAGCTCTGTCCTGGACCTCCCTGCAGATTACAATGCACAGAGACAATGTACAGCTTTGCTTGGCTGACCTCTTCTTCTAAAACTGCCAGTTACTTGCCTCTTAGGCCTGATTCACACCTATGCATTTTTAGTGCTTTTTGCATTTTGAAGATTTGCACTACAGTTCATTTAACATGGTTTCCTATGGACCATGTTCTGTAGTGAAAATCTGCAAAATGCAAAAAGCACTAAAAATGCATAGGTGTGAATCGGGCCTTAGACCTGGAAGATGTGTGCAGATCAGGAGTTGCGACTTCACTTTGACATTACTATATATGATATTAATGAATCAAGTGCTGAGCCAGTGAGAGCCAGGAAATTGGCATTACCCAAAAGAAGCCAGTGAGAACACCCTATGTATTTCGTTCTGTCAGAAACCATGAAATCAGGCCGAGACAGAAGTACAGTTAAATCACACTTGTTTAATAATAAAAGTACAAAAGAACAAACATAGTCAAAACATAGTCAAAGTTCAGTAACCAGAACGGATAGTCAGCCAAGCCAGAAGTCAGGGATCAATGTAGTGGAACAGAAAGCAGGATCTGGAGCCAGAAGGGATGTCAGCAAAGAAAGTCTTGAACAGGATCGCAGATAGTTTCTGTGATGTTGACCAAGGCGAAGGCAGAGATCCTCTGGACTAGACGGCTCAAGTAGACAGGACTGACTAGCAGGATATCATCAACAGCTGAGTAACTGTGGCGAGATAGGAGCTGGCAATTAGCCGACAGCTGAGTGGCCAGCTCAGAGAAGGAAGGGCTGAGCCCAGCCCTGACAACTTCATGAATACTTGAGTACTGCCCGTGATTTTTACCTTCATGCATTCTATAAATGAAGGTTAAAAAAAAAAACCTGCAGCCCCCCAGCCCCCCAATACTCATCTAAACCCCATCTCAAAACAGCAATGTGCACGAGTGCCTCGGCTGTCCCGGGTCTCCTCCTCCTCAATGGCCGAGACAGCAACGGTAGCCATTGGCTCCTTCTACTGTCAATCACAGCCAGTGAGCCAATGAGGAGAGAGCGGGGGGCAGGGCTTGCTATGGAAGCACTTGGTAGAAGTGAGGGGTTAGAATTGCCAGAGAAAAGGAGGATCGGGGCTGCTCTGTGAAAAACCACTGCACAGAGTAGGTAAGTATGACATGTATGATTTTCAAGTAATTTTTTCAACTTTCCGTCTATTAAATCTTTCCATCCATTAAAAATGCAATATTTTTTACTTTTTGCTATAATAAATATCCCCCAAAAATATATAATTTTTTTTTTCCCTCAGTTTAGGCCGATACGTATTCTTCTACATATTTTTGGTAAAAAAAAACGCAAGAAGCGTTTATTGATTGGTTTGCGCAAAAGTTATAGCGTTTACAAAACGGGATAGTTTTATGGCATTTTTATTCATATTTTCTTTTTACTAGTAATGGCGGCTATCAGCGATTTTTATCGTGACTGCGACATTATGGCGGACACATCGGACAATTTTGACACATTTTTGGGACCATTGGCATTAATACAGAGATCGATGCTATAAAATTGCATGGATTACTGTAAAAATGTAATTGGCAGTGAAGGGGTTAACCACTAGGGGGTGGGGAGGGGTTAAGTGTTCCTAGGGGCATGTTTATAACCATCTGGAGGCGTGGCTGCGTGTGACACCACACTGATCGCTGCTCCCGATGACATGGATCAGACGATCAGTGTGCTGTCATTAGGCAGAACGGGGAGATGCTGTTTACATCGGCATCTCCCCGTTCTTGAGCTCCGTGACACGATCGCGGGTATCCCTGCGGCGATAGAGTCCGCGGGACCAGCTGGCACCGTTATGGAGCTCGCGGCGGGCACGTGCGCGTGGGCACGGCGGCAAATCCAAAGTAACGTACGGGTACGGTACTTTGCCCAGCCGTCCCATTCTGCAGGTTAAACAGTTGCAGTTAGTTACAGATTAAACAGAGACTAAGATGGCAGCTTCCATGGCTGAAAAGGATAGAAAGGTTTAGTTCCGCTTTGAACATCCACCAATCACATGTTCCTATTGACAGCGGTGCTAAGGCCTCAAAAAGCTGGGAGTACTTTTTTTTTTCTTTTTTTTACAGCACTGCTTTCGATGATTTTTTTATTTTTTTTTAACAGACCTGCCAGCGAAGTCCATTATCTGCATATAAACAGCGTGGCGCACGTCTGTATTCCGCACGGGTTACTTAATATATCACATTAGACAGCGTGCTTTCCTTCCAGCGGAGTACGGCACCCATAAGGAACGAGAGTTTATTAACAATCCAGCACAAGCCCATTATCTATCAAGCAAAACTGTTTGTGAAGAGTCAGACAGATGTTCTCATCTACAAGTCTTGTGTGTGAGTGTTTTTTTTTTTTTTTTTTTTGTTACGGTAATAAGCAGGAACAATCAGAATGCTGATATTACAACCCTCAGGAAATGTCGGAGTGGTGGAGATAGCACAATGAATGCTCGAGTCCCTCTCATCTGAACAGACGCAGATTATTCAGATTTGCGATTTACTGAGACTCAACTGCGTTGCCTTGAGTTAAAACGGAACTGTTATCTGCTTCATGTTTTGTTAGATATTCATGCAAAAGAGGGCTTAGAGAGGACGTGAACCCTTGATGCTGTGCCCAAAAAAAAGACAAGCAGTGGGCAAAGGGTTTGTGTGTGATCTCCTTACGGCCATTACTGACATGGTTCTGCTCTGTGAGTCAATGAGAAAGGAAAAGAAATCCCAGCCTCAGCCTAGACTCCTTTCAGACCTAACCCTCAACATGTTTCACCCCGTCCACGGGGCTAAGTCATGGGAAGGAGGTCATCTTGGTAGAGGAGTGGAACTTCCTCATGTCTGAGGTGCCCCTTGGATGACTGGTAATCCGATGACTAGATGAGTAATGATTAAGAAGCAGGTGGAGGAATCATGGACCTACAGAATGAATGAAGAAGCAGGGATATTCTTGCACTGCATGTCCCCAGGAACAGGTTTCTCTCCAGCAAGAAAAACAGTGACCACAGCATAGTCGCGATTACTAAACCTCACTCCAAACCTGGTGAGACTAGAAGTTGGGGCAACAGTGCCTTAGATCAGCCTTTTTCAACCAGGGTGCCTTCATGTTTCTTCATGGGTGCCTTGGAAAAATGACTAAAATTGCCCAACAATTGTGTACAAGCCAGTGAGTGGATCAAGCCTGCTTTTAGTTACACAAAGCCACAGGTTTTTAGTGTACACCATTACAACCGTCTAGCAGCCTGTCCTAACAATCAAGAACATCATTGGTTAATAGGGAGGATGTTGGGTGCTCTTGTTTGCTCCACCCCTTCCCCTCTAGTTGCGTTAAAGAGAGAAACTGAGGGAGAAGAGAAACATGGGAATACTAGTAAGTACCACTGTGCAAAGGTGTATCTGCTTTGGTAAAAAAAAAAAAAAAAATCACCTGCTGCATTATGTATAACTATTAGTTCCATTTTTACATTTTAGAATGGGGTGCCTCGAGATTGTGGAGAATTTTAAAGGGTGCTTTGACTGAAAAAAGGTTGAGAAACATTGCCTTAGATCAGGGGTCTTCAAACTACGGCCCTCCAGTTGTTCAGGAACTACAATTCCCATCATGCCCAGTCATGTCTGTGAATGTCGGAGTTTTACAAAGCCTCATGGGATGTGTAGTTCTGCAACAGCTGGAGGGCCGTAGTTTGAGGATCCCTGCCTTAGATGATCTCATGGTGCAGATATACAGTGGGGAAAATAATTATTTGATCCCTTGCAGAAGATGAAGGGTCTATCATTTTTATCATAGGTGTATTTTGAGAGAGACAGAATATCAACCAAAAATCCAGAAAAAATATGCTATAAATTCAGTGAGTAAAATAATATTTAATCCCCAAGCAAAACACGATTTAGTAGTTGGTGGAGAAACCCTTGTTGGCAGCACAGAGGTCAGACATTTCTTGTAGTTGGTGACCAGGTTTGCACACATCTCAGGAGGGATTTTGGTCCAATTCTTTACAGATCTTCTCTAAATCCTTAGGCTACTTTCACACTGGGGCGTTGGGGGCGCTGGCGGTAAAGCGGCGCTATATTTAGCACGGCTTTACCGTCATTTTAGCAGCGCATTTCGGCCGCTAGCGGGGTGGTTTTACCCCCCCCCCCCCCGCGAGCGGCCGAAAAAGGGTTAATACCGGGCGGGTTCGGAGCGCTGCCCCATTGTTTTCAATGGGAACGGGCACTATAGGAGCGGTAAATATACCGCTCCTACAGCGAGCCAAAGATGCGGCTTGCAGGACATTTTCCAGCGTCCTGCAAGTGCACCGCTTCAGTGTGAAAGCCCTCAGGCTTTCACACTGAAGACACAGCAACAGCTGTTTTGGGTCAGTTTGCAGGCGCTATTTTTAGCGCAATAGCGCCTGCAAACCGCCCCAGTGTGAAAGGGGCCTTAATGTTTCTTGGCTGTCTCGAAGTTTAAGCTCCCTCCATAAATTTTCTATAGGATTAAGGTCTGGAGACTGGCCACTCTATGACCTTAATGTGCTTTTTCTTGAGCCACTCCTTTGTTGCCTTGGCGGTATGTTTTGAGTCATTGTCATGCTGGAAGACCCATCCACGACCCGTCTTCAGTGTTCTAGGAAGAAGATTCTTATCCAAGATTTTACAATACATGGCCCTGTCCAGTGGCCCCTCAATGCGGGAAAGTTGGCCTGTACCTTTAACAGAGAAACAGTGCAAAAGCATAATGTTTCCACCTCCGTGTTTGACTGTAGGCATGGTGTTCTTAGGGTCATAGTCAGCATTTTTCTTTCTCCAAACACCGCTAGTCGAATTAATGCTAAAGAGCTAAATTTTGGTCTCCTCTGACCACAGTACTTCCTCCCAATCCTTCTCTGAATCATTTAGATGTTCATTGGCAAACTTCAGATGGGCTATACATGTGTCTTCTTGAGGAGGGGGACCAGATGCTGCAGGATTTCAATCCATGGTGACGTATTGTATTGCCAATGGTTTGTTTGGTGACTGTGGTCCCAACTGCGTTGAGATCCTTCATAAGCTCCTCCCGTGTAGTTCTGGGCCAATCCCTCACTTTCCTCATGATCATCCTCACCCCATGAGACAAAATCTTGCATGGAGCTGCAGATCGAGGGCAATTGATGGTTATTTAGTATTTCTTGCATTTGCGAATAATCGCTCCAACAGTTGTCTCCTTCTCACCAAGTTTCTTTCTGATGGTCGTTTTGTCCATTCCAACCTTGTGCAGATCTACAATCTTGTCCCTGAAGTCCTTTGACAGCTCTTTGGTCTTGCCCATGATGGTGAGGTTTGAATGGAAGAAATATTCTAAATTCCTGGGTCTGTACAATTGCTGTGCCCATTATGAGGGGTTCCTACCATCCATGTGCTTAGTTGCCCGGGTCTGTACACCTGCTGTGCCTATTATGAGGGGCTCCCTCCACCCCTGTGCTGAGTTCCCAGGGCTGTACACCTGCTGTGCCCATTATGAGGGGCTCCCTCCACCCCTGTGCTGAGTTCCCAGGGCTGTACACCTGCTGTGCCCATTATGAGGGGTTCCCACCATCCATGTGCTGAGTTACCATGTCTGTACACCTGCTTCCGGTTCGTTACAACATCCGACCACGCCCTGCGCGTTACGTCGTGTGACTTCATCAGGGGGCATGAAGAATTCACAATGAAGTCATGTGCTGTGACGTAACGCGTAGGGCGTGGTCAGATGTGGTAACAAACCTCTTAGTTATAATCTGATTGTGATATTACAGTGGACAATCTGACACTAACTGACCCTTAGGAGTGGGGACTGACTAACTGACATCATCAGTAACATAGTACAGTGATCAGTGATAATACTATACACTGTTGCTGTACTAATGACACTTATTACTGTGATGTGCCCATTATGAGGGGTTCCCAACATCCCTCTGCTGAGTACCCGGGTCTGTACACCTGCTATACCCATTATGAGGGGTACCCACCATCCCTGTGCTGAGTTCCCAGGTCTGTACACCCGCTGTGCCCATTATGAGGGGTTCCCACCATTCCTGTACTGAGTTATCAGGCCTACATAAATGAGTAAAAGAATATTCCATTACAATCATACACCATACCGTCTTTAACTGCCAGAAGGGAGATTTAGCTGTTTGTTCTTAAAACATCTATTGATTTAACACTCAGCGCTCTTGCCGTTTGTGTCTGCAATTTCAACCGACACTTTTTTTTTTTGGCAACAGTCAGCAGCCAGACACAAATGCATTGATTATGTCTTCTGCGGGCCTGCGCTTTCGTATTGTGTGACCTTCGATGAATTAAATTAAATTGGCCTTGCGGTTACAGTTTCTATTGTGCATTAAAACAACAACTGTCTGGGTCCTGTGTCCATTTTCCAGTCAATCAGAGCGTGTTTTTTTTTTTTTGGAGGGAGGGGAGTTTATTGTCTGTGTAAAATGTACCATGACTTTCCAATTACTGCACAAAGGCCCGGGCCCAGAAATGTGAGGTGCAGCAGTATAATTGGGTGTTTTTCTCTGCATACGGTTTCATCCGCTTTAGTTTCATCTGCTGATGTTAAACTGTGAAGGTCGAAGGTTATTTAAAAGAATACCAAAACTTCAGTAGTGTATCTGCAAATGTGTGCATGAGCCGTACCCCCGGGCCTTTGATGCTGCAGTGTGGAGTTGGGAAGAGACGGTTTGGTGCTGATAACTGGCATTGCTTTCTTCAGTCAGGAGGAAGATATTTGGCCTTAAAGGAAACCTGTGCTGACAATATGGTGGTAGCTGCCGTTGTCGGCCTTCTCTTCTGAAGATGTTAATTGTCTGTCTGTCAGGTTTAGGGTTCTCCATAGGGATATTTTCCTGGCAGCAGTACCGAGTGAGCTGCCAATCAGGGATTCTGTGTCCCAAATCTGCATTGGTTGAAGGCAGAGGAGGCATCCAAGGTCTGATAGACCTCTGAATTCAGCGTAAAGAGCACCTGCCACTCTCTCTGTATTATCACATAGATGGCTTGTCAAGCCCTTTGCAATAGTAATGAAATTAAAGTGGTTCTAAGGCTTTAAGATTGTTTACCTTAATGCATTCTATGTGTAGTGGTACTCCCGTAGGGGCTTCTGGAGATTGTGGCCTGTCTCTCACCCTGCACAGCCAGGCACACACTTTTAAAGACCTACAGCAGTCAAGAAATAGTCGTTGTACTTGTTTTTTGTTGTTTTTTTGAGGGGATTATAACTTGGATGGAGATAGGGTACATATGGGATGCCCACTTGATCAATAGAAATTCTTCAGGGACACAACTATATACATCCGGTATATACACACTTCTCCTCCAGCACAGACTTGCTTGTAGAACTACAACTCCCAGGACCAGCCAGCAATGAATTTAAGACCTGACAGTGGCTCAGCCAGGCCCAAAGCAAATGCCCTTTGCAGGCAGGGACTATGGTCCCCTATGGTGTAGCAAAATATGGTAGTGCTAGTGGTGGCTACGGATCCCAGTACCACCTTTTCTTCAGGCCCTGCCAGCCCTCCTGGCTGCAGCTGCCTCTTTTCACTGCCTGTGCCACCACATTACCTTTATTGACTTTCAAAATAATCACCATCCTTCTGTCAGAAACCTCAGAAACCATGAAATCAGACCGAGACAGAATTACAGTTAAGGTCCCTTTCACACTTGTGCAAATTCAAAGTTGCGCGATTTTACAGCGATTTCAAGGAACGCCTGTGTAAGTGGCATCAAAATTGCGCCAAAGTAGTGCAGGGACTACTTTGAAGTCGGAACGACTTGAAGTCGTACTAATATAAATGGCTGTCATTGGAAATCATTTGGAATAACTTGTCATGCTACTTTGCAGCCCCAAATCGTGGGACAAGTCGTATAAGTGTGAAAGGGGCCTAAACCACACTTGTTTAATAATAAAAGTAAATAGAACAAACGTAGTCAAAATATAGCCAGAGTTCAGGAACCGGAATGCATAGTCATACAAGCCAAACGTCAGGGAGCCGGAGATGAGCCTAGTAAAACAGCAAGCACGATCTGGTGCCAGAAGGGATGTCAGCCAAGCTAGTCTTTTAACAGGAATGCAGGAGAGCATCTCTATGATGTTGACTAAGGCGAAGGCAGAGATCCTCTGGGCTGGACGGCTTAAGTAGACAGGACTGACGAGCAGGATATCATCAACAGCTGAGTAACTGTGGAGAGATAGGAGCTGGCAATTAGCCAACAGCTGAGCAGCCAGCTCAGAGAAGGAAGGGCTGAGTCCAGCCCTGACACCTTCACAACACACTTTTGGCAACAGCTTTTGGAAATTGTCAGCAAAGGCCACTTTAGAAATCAATCGGAGAACCACTGACACATTCTTGGATTTCCGCCACATCCACAAAATGTCTGCTTTCATGACGCTCTTCAGACGGGGGAAACAGAAGTCTGCAGGCTCCAGATCAGGACAGTACAGTGGATGATCGAGAACAGGTACGCTGCGCAGAGCCAAGAGTTGGGGCACACGGATCGCACAGTTATTGTGCAGAGACATCCACTGTCAAGTCCTGTGCAACTCCGGCCAAACATGGCAGATGCCTCATAGTAACTGTTTCAAAACTTCCTCGTAGAATGCACGGTTTGATCTGCAGGAACAAATTCCTTATGGATGATGCCATCTTTGTCGAAGAAGGCGATCAACATTGTCTTGACCTTGGACTTTTGCAGGCAACTTTTTTGGTGTCGGAAGGAAGATGGTGAACGCCATTCCATCAACTTCTGCTTGGATTGGTAGCAAAAGGTCCCATCTCCTGTGACGATGGTTGGCAGAAAGGATGGATCCTGGTCACACATGGTAATGAAATCTCCAAAGGTTTCCATCCGTTTTGCTTTCTGTCCGTCTGTCAGCTTGTGCGGAACAACCTGGGAACAGATCTTCTACCCAAGTCTTTGCAGTAGATTGTGCCCACCTTGTTCTTGCTAATGCCCAATTCCTCCGCCATCAATCATAGAGCCAGTCGCCGATCTGGTGCCAGCATTTGTCACAGTCACTCAATCATGTCTGGGGTTCTGCTTGTCGATGGCCTCCCCCGAACGTGGCTCATCTTCAGTCGTTTCCTTCCAGTCGCAAAAGTGTCTTGACCAGTCATAAACATGTAGCGGCGACACTTTTGCAAGGTGCCCGCTATGTACAAATTTTTTTTTTCAGAACAGTAAAGGGGTTCTGAGGGTTAATTGTGTAGGTTTAACTTTGGCATCAGTTTGACTGGGCTGTGTTAGGGTTCTGCCTGGTCATGTGTACAGTTAGGTGCACATGACAGGCCCAGAACCAAGCCTGGTTGGATGTTTTGAGTATCAGCATTCCCCGGAGCCAATCGGTGGGTGCGTCTGGCCCCGCTGAGGAGTCTGGGGAAGGGAACTTAAGATGCTGAAGTCACATGTTCGGGGTTCGTTTGGCCATATCTGCCTATTCCTGAATCTGGACCTGGGTAGCTCCGCAAAGGGGTCCCGGGAGCGTGTGCCGCCCCACAACATGGTCCATTTGACTAGCCCCATTAGACCCACTTGGTCTGGGGCAAGGGTCCATCTGTTCCCGAGTCTTGGAACCGACTTGTCCGAGGAGCAGTAACTGAGGGAGGATTCAAGGCGTCCGGGTGTGCTCTCAACTTGGAGGGGCACCGCAGCTCGTGTAAGCGACCGGGGTAGGACTCTTCGGAGGAGGGCCAACAAGCTGGCATCCCAAGAAGTGCCTGGTTGCTGGGTTGTCAAGGACACTAAAGAATCCACGCTTTCCCAGTACTGCCGAGGAGACAGAGAACGTTCCAGGTACTGAGGAAAGGTTCCTGTTCACTTTCGATTGCAACTTTATTCAAGGTCAGAGACTGCAAGTTCCGGATTAAAGTGCTGACTGCCATAATCTCTGGCTAGAGATTTGTTCAGCTTTGAAGTGCCCAGCTACGAGTGGCTACTCTCTGGGTTTACAATAGAGACTTTCTAATAGTCAGCAGTTCAAGGTACCTGAGTTTCTTCACCCTTACCCTCTGTTCCCATACAAGACTGTGTTTGCTGGATGTTACGCCAGCAAATAAAAACCTTTCTAAAGGACTTTTATGGTGTCGGCGTCCAAAGTCGTTGTGTACTAACCCTGGGAACCCCTAGACCTGGAAGAACAAGCCAAGCGGAGGTAACCAGTAAGCCCAAAAGTCAAGGCCGCCCCATGGAGGGTTATGGCCGCTACAAACACATTTTCTGCTTAGGGCTTCTGTCCCGTACACTCGCACCCACATTTCATGCGTCTCCTTCGCCGTTTTCCCCAATCTGTAGTAGAACTTGATGTTCACTCGTTGCTCCATTGCACTGTAACCCTACCTCTCGCACTCTGACTACGTTCAACTGCCGGGTTTACCCTGATGGTCACGTGTACTCCACACTAGGTGGCGCTTCTCGACGTGTCTCTGGATAGCCATTTGCATGCGAGTGTACCTGACCCATGTTGCCGTTCAGGTATCGGATCATTCATCAAACTTTTTAGACACACCTCGTATATTTCAGCTGCTGTTTGCCTGAAGTTTAGGTTTACGGAATCTGAAGGTAGAAAACACGAGTTCCCCTGCTTGTACTAGTAAAGTCTCAAAGATAATTTTACATTTTATTCATTTCTTTTTACTAAGAACTACCAACCAACTGGAAGAGGATATTGCCATCAACATGTAATCAGGATGAAGCTAGCGAGATTAAAGTATTTATTTTCTAGCAGAAAATCTCATTAAAAATGCTAAGCTCTTGAAATCTATTTAATATATTATCGTTTCTGATTTAGAGGCCCGCTTCTTTTTTTTTTTTTTTGTCTTTCCCGGATGGTCGTTTACCAGTTAGCCAAGCGGCGTGTGATAGACAAACCTGTTGCTCTTTCAGTTTACCTGTGACAGTTGCGAGGTCTAAACGGCAATTATTTTGGGTGTTCGGTGGAAACTCCATCTGTCATTTGGAAAAGGTAATCAAGGCCGCGTCAGGATCTCTTCCAACCACCATCCCCGCTTGTCTCTTTATTGCTCAGCAAACCGTCTCGCAAAGCGGTTAATGTCTTATTTGTGCCAGTGGCTCTCTAGTTGAAAGCCTTTTTTATTTTTTTTTAAAACCTTTTAAAACCTTTTGCCACAATGTGCTATGGAGTTGAGCTTGTTTGGATTTTGTTGTAAACCTCTTAGTTATGATAGGAGCAATCCTCTTATACACAAATTCCTTGTAGCATCTGACAGACTTTAATAAAGGATAACCAGATAGACAAATATCGCTGGCAGATGGGCTTTACAAAAAGTGCGGCTCGGTTTTTTTGGGGGGTATTAAAGTAGAATTAGGCACCTAAGCAAATTTTTGGCGGTTATTGTCCAGCTTTGAGACTTCGTAATGATTCAGACGTAGAGGGTCTTGTCCTTCAGTAGTGTGACTTATTTACAATGAGGTGATAGGCTTGGTTCATGGGTAGTGACAGTGTGGCACCATCTACACTGCGCAAAATTATAAACCCAACACTTTTGTGTTTGCCCCTATTTATCATGAACTGAACGCAAAGATCTATGACTTTTTCGATGTACACAAAAGGCCTATTTCTCTCAAATATTGTTCATAAACCTGTCTAAATCTGTGTTAGTGAGCACTTCTCCTTTGCCGAGGTAATCCATCCACCTCACAGGTGTGGCATATCAAGATGCTGATTAGACAGCATGATTATTGCACAGGCGTGCCTTAGGCTGGCCACAATAAAAGGCCACTCTAAAGCCCCATACACACGGTCGGATTTTCCGATGGATTCTGTCCTATCAGACAATGTTGTCGGAAATTCCGACCGTGTGTAGGCACCATCGGACAGTTTCCATCGGATTGTCCGACGGACAAAGTCCTATCTCCTGCTGGATAGATTTTTTGACAACAAAGTCCGATCACACCAAATCCGATCGTGTGTAGCGAATTCCGACGGACAAAGTGCTACGCATGCTCAGATCACATTACAAGACCAAAGCTATTGGCTACTAGCCTCTACGTAGTCCCGTCGTAGGCAACAAACGTCACCACGTTCAGAATGATCGGATTTTCCGACAACTTTGTCCGACCGTGTGTACGCAAAACCAACATCGGACAAAGTACGACGGACATGATCCGACGGACCTGGTCCTCGGATAATCCGCGCGTGTGTATGGGGCTTAATGCCTCATACACACGATCGGATTGTTGGCCAACAAAACTGTGATTTTGTCCGAAGGGCGTTGGCCCAAACTTGTCTTGCATACACACGGCCACACAATTATTGGCCAACAATTACGAACCTATTGACGTACTAGACATACTGCGTGGTTTTTCAGCTCTTTAGCAACACCCTTTGGGCTTCTTTTGCAAATTTCGTGTTAGTAGAAATTTGGTGGGTGTTGATTCGCACTTTTCTTTTTGCGTTTTTTTATTAAGCGCTTTTCATTTCGCGTTTTTCATTTAGCGCTTTTCATTTAGCGTTTTTCAGTTTACGCTTTTCATTTCGTGCTTTTCAGTTCATTTCTGAACAGCCATTCGTCAACCAGACATATTGCGGAATCGGAGGAGATAACGTGTTATTTATGTTGTTTGATGCCCCAGTAGAAGACCTATGGTCCGAAAAATGTCGGGTTGCTAGCCTTTTTTGTGCTTTGGATGTCACGCTATTCCGTTTTTATGTGATCACTTTCTGTACCCATCATGACTGGTGATTGTACATTTTATATTTTTTGATTTTAAATCTGGATTCACGCACTATGTGGAAGCCCTTTTTTATATTTTTTTCTCCCATGATTGTATACGCTGATTGAAAGTTGTTTTGGAGTACTGCATATCCTCTCCAGCTGGTGATCGGTTGAAAGATCGGGCACATTTGCCTGTTGATGTTTCCGACGTGCATCGTCTGTTCCTTACCGCCCCGTATTCCACCGAATACCTGCCGGAACGGTATAAATGCCTGTTTGACTCACCACTATACGGCGTGTGTGTCCACATCCTGCTGTAAGCATACCCAATCTTAATGCTTCCTAGGATTTTCATCTGTGAATGTTGTATGGAAAAGTTTACTCACACTCACCAATAGTTTGAAGAAGCATCACTTCCTTGAAAATAGGACTATACAACTAATAGAGGAACGTTCAATTGCAATTGTTATTTTTTCACGTCATTGTTTGGTCTTTATGATGCAGGCACTGTCCTAATCATTGGTTCATATCACATATAGACCTTTTTTTGTGTTCACCACACACTATCACATTTATTGGATAATCGAATGGCGCCGTTTTTTTGTTAATGAGCAGTCTTCGTTTTAGCCCTTATCCCTGGGGGTTCTCTCAGGGGACCTTTGAAATTTTTTCCAGCACTGCATTTTATATCCGTTCTGTTTGTCATGCAATTCACTATATTGTTGATGCTAGCTGCTGCCTTTTTTATTCATTTTTTATTGTATTTAAAGTAGCGCAACTTTTTGTCACATTTATTGTGTTATTTATTTTTGGCCTTGGAGTTATTGCTTTGACATAATTTTTTTGGTTGAATAATGATTTGATTTGGTATATTTTCTATATTTTTGGATGCATAGAATGCACTTTTTGGTTAAGTTCTATTGGCAGATATCATGTCTAATTTTATTTGTTTTCTTTTTTAATGCACAATAAAAAAAAAATTGTGTAGAATAATACTTGGCTATGTGTTTTACTTCAAATGACAGTTTGGGCATAGCCCATTACAGCAACTTTAACTGCTGGCAAGTTCAAGAAAACCACAGCAAGCTGTGACATACCATAACATAGGAAAAAGGGGGCGAGAGGGTGGGCAGCTATTCCAACAACTCTTCCATAGACCCAGAATTCCCTGGGGCACAAGATTTCCTGAGCTCAGGCCCATCCCACATGCCCCAACCAATCGTTCCCCTTGTCATGCACCTAGCCATGCCCCCATCAGTCAAGGCTCTCTTTCCCTAGGGAGGGGCTCAAGAAGCCTTCATCATAGAGATGGCTGGGTGCCATCTGGTAAACTGCCGCCACCGGCGGATTCATTCTCCAGCTCCCCGATTGCACGGGCGAGCCCCGAGAAGCACCAGAGGGTGGCGGGGGGGGGGGGGGGGGGGGGGGTCACCTTCCGCCACCTGAAAAAGCAAGCAAATGGCTAGATGACTTTTACATATGAGGGAATCTGCTGAAAAAAAAAGATATCTGAATGGTGCCTTCAGCTGCACTCATCATCCAGATATCACCACTCAAAGTGCAGGACGTCATATAAAGTCCTTGGGCAGGAAGTGGTTAAAATAAAAAAATGTCATGTTTTTTCACTTTTTATGCCTTCCAGTGGTTCTGCTCTCATCTCTCAGCTTCTTTGCCGCCATTTCCTGTCTACATGCACTCCAGCTATGGGCGCATAGCATTTCTCCCGGCAGCCCATGTAACCGGGGTAAAAACACATGAGCACAATTGGGAAACAGGCACAGAGTGTTGTCACCCTGTAAGAGGAAATGCCGGCCCTTCATGGCAGGATCGTCAGGGTGTGTTTTTATAAAAAAAAAAGCCGCAGAATTACAAATATTAAAAATTACTTTTTATTCCCTGACGCGGCGGTCTAGATCACCCGCATGAAATCAGATCATTTGGTTTCCTGGCTCTGCCACATATCCCAGAGGAGCCACAGTGCTACGCCACATCCTTTACAATGTAAAATAATGAACTGGAGAACCCAAGGGAGATATTAAACCAGTAAATTATTCAATCTGCCTCCATCCACCACATCACTATGAAATATCAGCCTTGTGTGTAATTGGCCTTTTTAAGATCTTACCCTGAAAATAAATATACTATTACTCTATATTGTGACATAATTCCATGTTATTTATTGACTTTTCTTTGTTGTTGTTGCAGGAGTATAATACTGTACATGGATCTCTCATTATAAAGGCAGGCTCATCGGCACCATTAATGTAAAGGTATGTGGAACAAATACAAAACAAAACCAAAGAAATTACCCGCTCAACTTACCGACCAACCTGCTAACCAACCGAGTTGTGTTAAAAACAGGGGTTTAGCTTGCACACATACAAATACATGCATAAGCTACAGAGCCCTGTCAAGGCACCCTTGTATTTGTAGTCCTAACTCTAAACTTTAAGAGCCTCCACATTGAAATAACGTGCATTATAATAGATAGGCAGAGGGCAGGTGAGCCTGGAGGGAGCCCACCCCTCCTTAAGGCCCCTTTCACACTGGGGCGTTTTTCAGGCGGTACAGCGCTAAAAATAGCGCCTGTATACCGCCTGAAAAAATCCAGCCCCATTCACTCCAGTGTGAAAGCCGGCGGGCTTTCACACTGGAGCGGTGCGCTAGCAGGACGGTCAAAAAGTCCTGCTAGCAGCATCTTTGGAGCAGTATAGGAGCGGTGTATTCACCGCTCCTATACCGCTCCTTCCCATTGTTTAGAATGGGACACCGCGGCAATACCGCCGCAAAGCGCTCTGCGGGGGGTCTTTAACCCTTTTTCGTTCGCTCGCGGGGGGTAAAACCGCACCGCGAGCGGCCGAATACCGCGGCTAAAACGACGGTAAAGCAGCGCTAAATATAGCGCTGCTTTACGGTCACCGCGGCTCCCCACCCCAGTGTGAAAGGGGCCTAAAGGCACAGGGGCGCACTGGACACCCAGCATGTAGCACCATGGCAGCAAAGCTGTCCAATGCGAATCTCCTCACCAATATTTCAACAGTACAAACAAATGGCTACTGCCTTCACCTATAACTGGCCTTTGCAGCCAGGAGCACATGGAAGGGCAACGTATGCAAAGCAAAACCAGAGAAATTCTCATCTCAACTTACCGGCTAGCCTGCAACCAACCAAATGATGCTTCCATATGCTCCTTGATGCAAAGGCCAGTTCTAGGTGAGGGAAGTGTGGCTGTGTCTTTGCCCATCCCAACAACTGACGTCTATGACTTGCTAAGGAGGAGTAGTGGCTCCTAATATGCCTTCACATGTGTGTGACTGTTAGGTTGGCCTAGGATAAACCGATGGTAGTTGGCCTTGCAGGCATTTTACAATCGTCCTCTGGACAAGAAATCTAATGAGTGCCTCTGAGCACCACATAAACTTGTAAGCAACGTACGGCCAACCTGGCAAGTTCACATGATGGTGTGTTGTGGTGTGATTCCATTTGAATAGCATTTCAACACCTTTCTAGAATGCACCTTCATTACAAGGCACCACACCACACTGCAACCAATAATGTGTGTTTGAGTGAATTAATAAATTTTCGTGTATTATAGCCCATTCATTTTGAACTAGCTGACAGTGTGCAGCAGCTAGACTCAATGCACGGAAACACTGCTTCTTAGTATGAATGGCACTAGGGGCTACTTCTCACCACCATGGACTGCACTACAACATCCTCTGATGTGCTATATATACACTATATTGCCAAAAGTATTGGGACGTCTGCCTTTACACGCACATAAACTGGCATCCCAGTCTTAGTCCGTAGGGTTCAATATTGCGTTGGCCCACCCTTCGCAGCTATAACAGCTTCAACTCTTCTGGGAAGGCCGTCCACAAGGTTTATGAGGGTGTCTATGGGAATGTTTGATCATTCTTCCAGAAGCGCATTTGTGAGGTCAGGCACTGATTTTGGACGAGAAGGCCTGGCTCGCAGTCTCTGCTCCAATTCATTCCAAAGGTGTTCTATTGGCTTGTGGTCAAGCCAGTCAAGTTCCTCCACCCCAAACTCACTCATCCATGTCTTTATGGACCTTGCTTTGTGCACTGGTGTGCAGTCATGTTGGAACAGGAAGGGGCCATCCCCAAACTGTTGCCAGAAAATTGGGAGCATGAAATTGTCCAAAATGTCTTGGTATGCTGACACCTTAAGAGTTCCCTTTGACTGGAACTAAGGGGCCAAACCCAACCCCTGAAAAATATCCCCACACCATAATCCCCCCCCCCCCCCCCCCACCAAATGATTTGGACCAGTGTACAAAGCAAGGTCCATAAAGACATGGAGTGAGTTTGGGGGGGAGGAACTTGACTGACCTGCACAGAAACCTGAACTCAACCCGATTGTTGCGCTTCTGGAAGAATGGTCAAACCCATAGATACACTCAAAAACCTTGAAGCTGCAAAGGGTGGGCCAACTCACTATTGAACCCTACAGACTTAAAGCCCCGTACACACAATCTGACTTTCCGACAAAAAAACGTGGAATTTTGTTTGAAGGTTGTTGGCTCCAACTTGTCTTGCATACACACCGTCACACAAATGTTGGCCAACAATTACGAACGTAGTGACATACAAGACGCACGTGATATCTCCACTATGAACGCTAGTTTTACAAGACCGAGCACTTCCGGCTCGTCCTTGATTCCGAGCATGCGTGTTTGTACTTTGGACTTTTGTCCAACGGACTTGTGTACACGCGATCGGAAAGTCCGACAACACAAATTTGTTATAAGCAGTGGTGAAAAGAGACTCTGGACAGCCGCACTCCGGGAAAAAACTTAAAATCCTGTGCTTTTTATTTGCAAAAAGATCACATCAAAATAAAACATTCCACGGCAATGAGGGGTACACAAAAATTACTGACGCGTTTCGCACCCAAATTAGTGCTTATTCATAACCAGCACCTGGGGCTCCTTAATCTGGGAAGACAAGCATTCTCTTTTAGACATGTGCAATTCGTTTTGTTTTTTTTTCGTTTTTTTCGTTTTTTTTTCGTTATATTCGTTATCGTATGAATGAACGATTCGCTAAAAATTTTAACGAATAACGAATCGTTCGTATCGAGCAAATACAAAAAACAACGAAAATCCGAAATAACCAAATTAGAAACAACGAAAGAAGAAAATCCGAAAAACGAAAACAGGAACAACAAAAATCAAAATGAACGAAAAAATTTGTACATTCGTAACTTTTTTTTTTGTTGTTGAATTGGTAATTTTCCGTGTCCCTTACAATGGCGCTGCTTAACGTGCCTCGAATGGATTGAACGAAAAAATTCGTACATTCGTAACTTTTTTTTTTTTTTTTTTTAGATTCGTGATTTTCCGTGTCTCTTACAATGGCGCTGCTTAACGTGCTTTGAATGGATTGAACGAAAAAATTCGTACATTCGTAACTTTTTTTTTTCGATTCGTAATTTTCCGTGTCTCTTACAATGTAATAATAGCATACACATTACATAAAATTATGAATTATGCTCCGATTACGAATCTACGAAAACAATGTTACGAAAGTACGAATAAATCAATCTAACGAAAGTGCGAATGTAACTAAATCTACGAAAATACGAATGCGTCCGAATTTCGAATAAACGAAAATGAAACTAACAGAAAAACGAATCAACGAAAAAATAACTCTTACAAAAATACGAATCGTTACGAATACGAACACCGACGACTTACGAATTTACGAATCGTAACGAATACGAACACCGGCGATTTACGAATCGTTACGAATACGAACACCGACGACTTACGAATTTACGAATCGTTACGAATCAACGGAAACGAAAGAAACGAAACGAAAATAAACAAATTTTCCTGTTGTGCACATGTCTATTCTCCTTGAAGAGATGTCCTGAAGCGGTGGTTCCTGTTTTCTCTCTATAACACACATTTGTTGGCGGAAAATTTGAGAACACGCTAGCCAACATTTGATGGCGGAAAGTACGACAACAAATGTCCGATGGAGCGCACACACGGTCAGACATACCGCCAACAAGCTCACATCCAACATTTCCCGTCGGAAAATCCGATCGTGTGTACGGGGCTTTAGACAAATATGCCATTAAAGTTCAGTTACGTGTAAAAGCAATACTTTTGGCAATATAGTGTATATATATATATATATAAATGATTCAAAATCAATGTAATGTAATGCACCACAGCACACAAAAATGTAGTGCATGCAAGCTGCATGTTTTGTAATGTAACACAACACACACTGTGCATTTTGGTGTGCTGTGTCATGCGTTGCGGGTGCTCTGTGTAGACACGCTGGTGTGAACATCAATGGAGAGAGGAGAAAGTACCGTAATTGGTTTGTCTCAGGTGAAAATAAGACAGAGTTTTGTAACCGTCCTGATTATTCCCCCTGACTGCCAAGAGGATCCATTGACATCAGATTGTCATGCAATAAGGTGATTGTCATCTCATGTCTGTGGGCAGCTAATGAGACGTGGTGACAGGAACCTTCTAAAGTGAGAGGCAAGGACTTTCTGATATGACGCACGGGGCACGTGAGCAGCTGAGTAGATTTCTTTTGGTTGGATTTCGGCGGGCCCTATACTAATTTCACTAAGGGACCCGTTTCTTCATAGTTACCCCTCTGTTTGCAGATGCTGTATTATTTGTCAGGATCCCCTCTTCTGCAATGGTTGTCACCGTGATTTATGATTGATGTCACATGTCAGTTTAAACTGGGTACATTTATTCGGAGCTCAGTGAAGCAGCACAGGCATCACGGCAATCAGGCCTCAGTGATAAATACAGAGAACAGCTTGTGTTACCGCCCCTCCGATTGGCTGCATCAGCTGTCCATTTAACAAAATTTTCTGTTATTGTTTCATTGTAAGCTAGATCTGAGTCACTTGGGGGTACACTGAGCTGTGGCAATATAAGACTCACCATGTCTTGCCAGCCTTGATAAAATGTATTATAATAGTACCAGGGGAGGGAAGTTTATTGGACTTTAACCCCGGACCAATTTGCAGCCAAAGGACCAGGCCCCTTTTACTGACACTTTAACTGACAATTGCGCGGTCGTGCGACGTGGCTCCAAAACAAAATTGGCGTCCTTTTTTTTTTCCTTTTGGTGGTATTTGATCACCCCTGCCGTTTTTATTTTTTTTTGCGCTATAAACAAAAATAGAGCGAAAATTTTGAAAAAAATGCAATATTTTTTACTTTTTGCTATAATAAATATCCCCAAAAAATATAAAAAATATTTTTTTTTTTTCCCTCAGTTTAGGCCGAAATGTATTCTTCTACATATTTTTGGTAAAAAAAAATCGCAATTAGCGATTATTTATTGGTTTGCGCAAAAGTTATAGCGTTTACTAAATTGGGGATAGTTTTATAGCATTTTTATTAATATTTTTTTTTTTTACTAGTAATGGCGGTGATCAGAGATTTTTATTGTGACTGCGACATTATGGCGGAAATTTTTGACACATTTTTGGGACCATTGTCATTTATACAGAAATCAGTGCTATTTAAATGCTTCCTGTGTAAATGACACTGGCAGTGAAGGAGTTAACCACTATGGGGCGGGGAGGGATTAAGTCTGTGTGTGTTTTTTTTACAGTAGGGGGGCGTGGCTTTATGTCTGACTTCACTGATTGGCTTTCCAGATGACAGGGAACAGCCGATCAGTGACAGGCAGTGTAGGAAGCACAGGGAGAGGTTTGTTTACACAGACCTCTCCCCGTTCTTCAGCTCTGTGACCTGATCGCGGGACACCAGCGGCGATCGGGTCCGCTGGTCCCGCTGCCGCGGTCACGGAGCTCAGGACCAGGTCGCGACGCGCCGCCGGCAGCGTGTGCGTGACCCGCGGCTGGGCTCTTAAAGGACCACGTACAGGTAGGTGGTTATGCCCAGCCGTGCCATTCTGCCGACGTATATGTGCAGGAGGCGGTCCTTAAAGTGGAGGGCCGGGCAAAAAAAAAAATTAAAAGTCAGCAGCTACAAATACTGCAGCTGCTGACTTTTAATAATCGGACACTTACCTGTTCCGGGGTCCAGCGATGCGGGGGAACGAGACCCCCCCCTCGTTCCCCGCTCCGCTCACGACGCCGGCATTCTTAATGTGGGAACCCGCTGTGGCTTCACAGCCGGGCACCCACTGCGCATGCGCGAGCGGCGCCGTGCGCCGTGATTCGACGCTCACTCATCTGGGACACATGACATGTCCCAGATGACTGTGCGTTGCCTACAGGAAGTGACTTTTAGCCCGGGCAATGAAGGTGGCAGACTTCGAGGGACCCCCTAGCAACAGGCATTTAGAGGTGAGTAAAAAAAATTTTTTTTTTTCCAATTATTTTTTTTTAATTTTTTTTATGATTTTTAAGCCCCTTTTTGTTTTTTGGTTGCAACCCCACTTTAAGCGGTTAAATGAGGCAATGATGTAGTCATCTGCCTCCATCCCTATCATATGGACAAAAAGCAAAAAAGTGGGACCTTAAATGAAGTACGCTGTGGGCCAGAATGTTATGTTGAATAAAAAAGATATTATATTTATTTTTGTCTACATATTCACAATGTATTCTGGTACTCTATACCACAGTAACACATGTTATTAATTCACAACCAATAAAATACATATATATATATATATATACCAATAAAATATATATATATATATAGCAATGACCCCCGAAGGAGCTGCTGATTTGATTTGGGCTTGCACTCTGCTAATAAACCCCACTAACTTGACTCAGTCCCCTTGATACAGCTGTGGTGCAATACAATACAGTACAATATAATATAACACAATATACCTGTATTGTCACTTCAGGATCCACTGACTCCACTTGCTGGGAGAAAACAATACTCCGCACAACAGGGTACTTAACCAAAGTATATTTTACTATAAGTATTGGCAAACAGGTGGTTACAATAATTGTGCTGTCATCCCAACATAGAATGACAGAACAATGAATTTTGATATAACAATTATAAACAATATAATTACAAGGGAGCTCCCCCTACTTTTATAGCTATGTGTGAGATCTCACTTTAAAGTACTCAGTCTTTAGTCTTCTTGTCTTCGCTAGCTATGATAATTCCTTATAATTTTTAATCCAAGGGTCAAAGTAATTAAAGTTGAGTTAAGGATGATCCTGGTGTTGCTTCCATAACTATGATACAAGGCATTGAGATGCAATAGCAGATAGGCCTTATGCCTGCCTAGTGTCAGTTGCTATACTCCTCCTCTGTAGGACTATGGATCCCAGCAAGGCCTGTATATAAGTCTGACTAGGTGCAACAGTTAATAAACTGTGGGCCGCAACCCGCTCACCAACTGGATCGGAAGCTCTGTATGGTAGCTCTGGTAGCTCTGGTCCGGTGTTTGCAGCTTGCTTCTATGTCAGCCGGCTCCGTCACTCTGTTCCATTCCGATAGGTGGATCCGGTATTCGGATGCTCAAATGAGTGTCTCTGGATCTTCCCAATCCGGTCACTGTGTCTCTGGCACCGTCAGGTCACTCACACAATCGAGCGGGGTTGCGCTCCACAATGGCTGTAGGCCGCTTCCTCCAGGAGGCCTCCTCAGAAGCCCTCACAGGCAGGCCATGCGTTCCCAAGAGACCTAAAATGGCCGCTCGGGCTCCTTTTATGTCCTACCCAGCATGCACTGTCACTGTAACAGTCACTTCCTGTCAATAGTTCAGTGCTTTGTAAAAGCAAAAAATCATTTAAGTCCACTATCAGTGTTTGGCTGCTAGATGGCGCCAAACACTAAGCCATAGACATGTCCATAGACTTTCATCATAAATGCTAATACACATTAGTAGACAAGGATACCAGCGCTACATATATATATATATATATATATATATATATATATATACAAAGATGGTACCTGCATAATCTATAGTTCCTCTAATCCCTATCATTAAAAAAGAATGACAAAGTGTTAGATAAAGATCTATTTTACATGTATAATAAATTCATAGTTCATAAACAGTTCACAGGAAAAAAATAGTAACAATATTGATATTGGAACCGACATAGAATGGCTCATGTTAAAGTTGATAAACTCATAGTTCATGAACGGAATACAAAATTATATAATATAGTGACATTGGAACACAACATCTGTTGGCTCGACGCGTTTCACGACTTGCCATCACTCATCAGGAGCAAGCGTGTAATGTATATCTGCAATGACATATATGAATTCCTAATTGGTCTGATATGGTCACAAGTAATAAGAATGATAAAGGGAAAACCCCATGTTTTACTTACAGGGAGGGTATCTATGTGTTGGTGATATGGTACTGTGGGCCATAAGTCCCCCCCATGCAGGCAATACCTTCTCCGGGAGCTGAGATGGTATTCTTTGCGACGCACAAACCCACGCAAGCAACCTCCAGGATGGGTGTAAAATAGACTGTGATTAGCATGGGTAGGCCGGCATAAAGCCAAACCCAATGGTAGCTGTGGAAAATATGTGATGTGTATTATTTCAAAGTTTTCATGGAATCCCCTAATCAGGGATATGGAGAATGGTGCAAGAGAGGAGGGAGTGTGGTAAGTGAAACCAAAACCAGGGATGAAAAATGGAAAGGGAGATAAAGGAATGAACCCCCAAAGGATCCCAACAGGGCCTGAGTAGTGAAGGGAGTGGAAAAAGGAAAAAAGAAAAGCGAAAAAAACAAAAGGAAAAATAAACTATTATAATAGTGTTCAGGGTTTAACAGCATAAATGCAACTGAATCTGAATGATGTTCTGGACAATTTTGCTCTCGTAAAGTGGTTGGAAACCTCAGACATGAAATATGAACAAAGCATATATAGTGTGTACTTGTCTCAATCCAGAGTACTAAGTGTCATTCCTGTCTGCTGCGTCCTTCCTCTGCTATCAGCATGAGTCATTTCTAATATGTTTTCCTGACACCAAGAGAAAAATGGTGACAGGGGAGGGCACATCCTGTGATTTATAGCCTGTTCCTGTATGCTGTGTGCAGGAGGGGCTGTCCCTTACCTCAAGTCAGCTCTCAGAGCTCTCATCACTGATGTAACTTCAGCTCCTGGCCCCTTCTCTTCAGATCTGACATATCCTGTGTAAATTCAGCCCTTTGAATGGCTGTAGAGGAGAGAAGACTGCAGATAAACAGGTTCAACTTATGTTGGAGGATTTGTTTCTGTGTATCACCTGAGATCAGTCACTTCACTGGGTATATGTGAGGGTTTACAACCACCTTAAGTATTTCTGTATCTGCTCCAGGGCTGTTCCTTGTGTAGCACCCTCCCAGAAAAGTGTTAGGATTTGGTAAATGTAGTTCTGGCACATGGTACCCACTGGAGCTGCATTTGGTTGTTAGGTAAATTTCGTTTTCGATCACTGTAATCAGTGTAGCTGTGTTTGATTGTTCTGGACGGTTCTGTGTTTTCGTGGCTGCAGGATTGACTGCTTCTCCCTGGTTTGCCAAAAATCTTCTGAAGAAGGAAAAAAGGGGGGTCCCCTATGGATTGGACTTTTAAGGCATAAAGTATTTTAACCCCAAATTAAAGATTGAATAGTATATATTGAAAATCATTTATTACAGAAATGTATAAAGTGTTGACATACACAGAAATATATATATAAAAAAAGTAATAGAATGTTTGAACAGTATTCAAAAATAGGTACAAAATATGAATATATCTCATGAAAATTATCTCTCACACCCGACGCGTTTCAAAGATTTGTGGTTTCCTCCTTCTTCAGGGGTGAGAGTACGATAAAGATCCTATCGTTCTAAAAGTTAGTGGGCAGAACAAGTCTAATCAGCAGCTGAATATTTATACAGCCCTTGCCAATCCCTGGGGAGAGGTGCCCAGATGATGACTGGGAGTCTGTATAAATGCTCTGGGACTTGGAGCAGCCTTGTCTTCTTTCCCATAGGAGGAGATCACAGCCTAGGGGGAGCTTTTAACCCCCTAGGCCAGTGATGGCAAACCTTGGTGCCCCAGATGTTTTGGATCTACATTTCCCATGATACTCAACTACACTGCAGAGTGCATGAGCATCATGGGAAATGTAGTTCCAAAACATCTGGGGTGCCAAGGTTCACCATCACTGCCCTGGGCCATTCTGCCATGTGCTTACAGGTTGTCAGGGCTTCCGTGGAGCTAGCTGGAGGCCTACTTTGCAGAGCGATGCTGAAGCTGACTGAGTGGCTGTCATCTGAGGATCTGTTCTGGTACCACAGAATGAAAGTGTCTGGAGGATATTGGAAGAAGACATCCAATTTTCCAAGGATTTTAGTGAGTACAGAGTGGTCAGAGAGATCCTAGAGACCCGTGAGCTGTTGCTAAAACTCCTATGCTAGAGCCGGCGTGTTTTGAGGGGACATTGTGTCTGGTGTGCTGAAGAGCTCAGCTTATTTATGTCTTAGTGAAAGGACTTTGCTCGGCTGTCCAAAGAGGAAGATTAATCTACTTGTACAAGGACTCGCCTCACAGTTCTACAAGAGAAGTTCAGTGTCCTGAAATTGTTACTAATGCCGCGTACACACGAAGGGACTATCCCGCGGGATTATCCGCTGGACTCGAGTCCGGCGGACAATCCCCTCGTGTGTGGGCCTTCTACGGACTTTTTTTCCCAAAAGTCTGGCGGACTAGGTTTTAAGTTTTTTGTTTTAAAATTATCCGCTGGACTTGGCAGTCCGGCGGACAATTCGGCCGTCTGTAGTATGGTCCGGCGGACCAAAAAGGACGCATGCTCAGTAGCAAGTATTTTTCTAGTATTTTTCTTTTTCTAGTCCTGTCGTACGTGCTGTACGTCATCTCGTGAACCGCCGGACTTTTAGCGTGATCGTGTGTGGTCAAGTCCGTTCGCTTTCAAGTCCGCTGAAACCCAGCTGGAAAGTCCGGCGGATTGTCCGCTGGACTAGGTCCGGCGGACAAAGTCCCTTCGTGTGTATGCGGCATAAGTGTTACTGGAGTATCCTACCTTTACCCACTACCTATCCACGTTCTCATTAAAGCACCAGTATTGCATACCCCTAGACTGGTCAATGATCCTGAAGCCGGGTTCACACTGGTACGACAAACGCTCCGACATTAGGAGCTCATGTCGCATGACGTGTGAAAATCAATGTTTCCCTATGGGAGCTGTCTTAACTGGTCCGACACAAGTCGGTCCAACTTTGAAAATGCTCCCTGCACTGCTTTGGTCCGACTTTGATCCTACTTCAGCTCATTGAATATCACTGAAGTCGGATCGCTGTCTTGACTAATCCGAATTTGGCATGCGACTTGTGCTCTGATGATCTTGAAGGGGAACTCCACTCCAAATAAAAAAAAAAAACAGCATCCAAAATCCATATCAGACCCTAATCCGAGCACACAGCCTGGCAGGTCAGGAAAGGGGATGGGGACCAGTGAGCTCCCCCCCCCCCACCCCTCCTGAACCTACCAGGCCACATGCCCTCAACATGGGGGTGGATGCTTTGTTGATGAAGACAAGGGCCTCTTCCTGACAACCCTGGCTGTTGGTTGTCGGGGTCTGCGGGCAGGGGGCTTATCGTAATCTGGAAGCCCCCTTTAACAAAGGGGCCCCCAGATCCCTGCCCCCACCCTATGTGAATGAGTATGGGGTACATTGTACCCCTACAACGAGTGCTGACTATTTTAGCCTTTGTACACCTCTGTACCCTGTTTCCCCAAAAATAAGGCCTAGCGTGATTGTCAGTGATGGCTGCAATATAAGCCCTACCCCCCAAAAAAGCCCTAGTTAAAGTCCTTGTAGGTCTTATTTTCAGGGTAGGGCTTATTTTCGGGGAAACAGGGTAGGGCTTATTTGGGGGGTAGGGCTTATATTGCAGCCATCACCGACAATCAAGCTAGGTCTTATTTTCGGGGAAAACGAGTATTGTGCAGCCCCCATCCAGATGCCCCAACATCCCCACTGGGGAAGTTCGGCCCCTATATTGGTCCTGGCAATGTCGGACCAAACATGATAGGAAATCCAAAACTTTGATTTGCAACCACAAGGTTAGATCTTCCAATGAAATCAGTTGTCATGAAGACAACTTCCCTCCCTTTGGAGAGATATCCGCTCACTTCCTGTTGTGTCTACAGTACAGCAAGTCAAGGGAAATCTCCCCGGTGGGACACAAATGGAGAAAAAATGGCACAAGGGTTTTAACCATTCTCTACACCAAAATGAAAAGAAAAAACGGTTAAGGTTTTAGATATGTCAGCTATTGATGAACTAGCCAACCTCTTCGTCTTATACCATTGCCTTTTCCTAAACTCACCCCCTCACACCCTTTAACCGATTCCCGACCGCCTCACGCAGATATACTGCGGCAGAATGGCACGGGCAGGCAAAATCACGTACCTGTATGTGGCCCTTTAATTGCCTGCCCGTGGGTCGCCCGCGCGCCGCCACCCGGTCGGGAGCTCCGTGACCCCGGCCGCGGGTCCAGTGGACCCGATCGCCGCTGGTTTCCTGCGATCGGGCACGGAGCTGAAGAACGGGGAGAGGTCTGTGTAAACAAACCTCTCCCCGCGCTTCCTACTCTGCCTGTTATTGATCGGCTGTTTCCGGTCATCGGGAAAGCCGATCAATGACGTCAGACGTCAGCCCCGCCCCCTAATATAAAAAAACACACACACGTCACAGCCCATAACCCCTCCCCCTAGTGGTTAACTCTTTCACTACCAGTGTCATTTACACAGGAATCAGTGCATTTAAATAGCATTGATTGCTGTATAAATGACAGTGGTCCCAAAAATGTGTCAAAAATGTCCGATGTGTCTGCCATAATGTCGCAGTCACAATAAAAATCGCTGATCGCCGCCATTACTAGTAAAAAAATATATATTAATAAAAATGCTATAAAACTATCCCCTATTTTGTAAACGCTATAACTTTTGCGCAAACCAATCAATAATCGATAATTGTGATTTTTTTTAACAAAAATATGTAGAAGAATACGTATCGGCCTAAACTGAGGAAAAAAAATGTTTTTTTATATATTTTTTGGGGATATTTATTATAGCAAAAAGCAAAATATATTGCATTTTTTTCAAAATTGTCGCTCTATTTTTGTTTATAGCGCAAAAAATAACCGCAGGGCCGATCAAATACCACCAAAAGAAAGCTCTATTTGTGGGAAAAAAAGGACGCCAATTTTGTTTGGGAGCCACGTCGCACGACCGCGCAATTGTCAGTTAAAGCGACGCAGTGCAGAATCGCAAAAAGGGGCCTGGTCCTTTGGCTGCCAATTGGTCCGGGGCTGAAGTGGTTAAAATCCGCCTTATGCTTTGCCGATGCCACAGACTGTTTGATAGCGGCTGGTCTCTGCCAGTATTTGCGGCTCCTATTTGCTATGCAAACCTGGTTTCCTATCATTCCCGGGGAATGAGGCTGGAAATAGAGAAACAGACGATGCACACTTCTTGGCTGCAGCTCACGGACACTGCATTAAAGTTTGATTTAATGTTACTGACAGGACTATTTCAATTGTACTCATGCAGTTTGACAACTAACATGCTGATGCTTCGGCGGGAGGGAATTCAGAGGCGCTTACAGATTCTGTAGCCAGCCCAGGTACGGATGGGTGGACGGCGATTAATAGGAGGGAGAATGCGGGTTGATGGCAGTCGGGGAAGCGGTGCCAGAATGAAAATAGAACTCTTTTCAAAGTTGGCTGAAAAGTCTTAACATTCCTGAGACGGCTGCTGGTGAAATTGGGCTCTGATTCTTCCATGATTTATCTAATGAAATGGAATTGCAAGGGTTGCTGCGTGGTGGAGAATTAAAGGTACACGAAACAGAAAAAGAAAAACTGAAAAAAAGTAGCAACCAAAAGATAAAAGAAATATCCCCTTCGGGTCATCTAAGGACCTTACAAGTTTATAAACTCATGTTTTCATTTATTTCTACAGATCTTTAATTTACAATTTATAGTGGCATTAGGGCCAGTTCACACCATAGAAACGCAGTACGCATTTTTGATACATTGCAGTGCGTTTTTATAGGTGGCCATTAGGCTGGCTGATGCAAGTACGCTGTGAACCGCAGAGTTTTTTTTACATGTCTTGATGTCCCCTTCTTCCTGTAAGTAGACTACAATTACCGTATTTATCAGCGTATAACACGCACCGGCGTATAACACGCACCCCAAGTTTAGGAGGGAATTTTAAGTAAAAAAAGTTTGAGGAGAGAAATTTTGGGAAAAAAAAAAAAACTTACATTTAAGCGTCATTTGCAGCTTGCCCAGTGTCATTTGCAGCTTGCCCAGTGTCATTTGCAGCCTGCCCAGCGTCATTTGCAGCCTTCCCAGCGTCATTTGCAGCCTTCCCAGCGTCATTTGCAGCCTTGCCCAGTGTCATTTGCAGCCTTGCCCAGCGTCATTTGCAGCTTGCCCAGCGTCATTTGCAGCTTGCCCAGCGTCATTTGCAGCCTGCCCAGCATCATTTGCAGCCTTGCCCAGCGTCATTTGCAGCCTGCCCAGTGTCATTTGTAGCTTGCACAGTGTCATTTGCAGTTTGCCAGCGTCATTTGTAGCTTGCCCAGTGACATTTGCAGTTTGCCAGCGTCATTTGCAGCCGTGCCGACGTTTAAATTTCCCAAAAAAGCCGAAAAAGGCCGAAGCGCGGCCGAAAAAGACCGAGCCGACTGTTCGGCTCCGCTCTGAGTCCCGCCTCCCTGCTGTTTCGGGAGCGAGCGCAGGGAGGCAGGACTACGAGCGGAGCTGAACAGTTGGCTCTGTCTTTTTCAGCCGCGCTTCGGCCTTTTTCGGCCGCGGTTCGGTCTTTTTTCGGCCGCGGTCGCCATTTTTCGGCGCCGCAACCAATTTTTGTCATTTTTTTGGGGGGTATCGGCGTATAACACGCACCCACGACTTTCCCCCGATTTTAAGGGGGAAAAAGTGCGTGTTATACGCCGATAAATACGGTAATAAATTTGTGATTTTCCTTTACGGGCTTCACTATTGTGGCTTTTTTCTCATTGGATTTCATGTTCTGATGGTGATCACAAAACACAATATATTGATCCATTGTTGAGTCCTACTTTGTACTACCATTGATGAATCCGGATATTTATCTATCAAGTGTGACCAATCAAGTCCAACCACTGACCTCTTGCATCATATGATTACATCGCTTGTTTTTCATATCTTTCTGGTAAGCAGATTGATAGCACGTGGGTGTGGTGTGCTTTCGTTTGTGCACATTGAAGCTTGGTGGAGGATCTATATCATCTTTACTTGAATAACGGACTATTATACACAATTTTCATTTTACTTTTGTTATTTATTTGAGCGCTGCACATGGACTTTAATATTTTATATTTGACAAATCAACGAACTGTGCTGGCTGCTATTTTTTGTATTTCTCTTGATTTATAGTTAGCGCAGATATTTGTTCACCCAGATTTTTTATTTATTTTTTATTCTTTTGTTTTTTTTTAAAAGAAAAAAATTTGCTACTACCACCAAGATCTGCACCCGCGGCGGCTCCGCCCTGGCCCTCGCCCGGGGCTTCCGCGCGCACCACGGCGGCCCTCCTACTCGTCGCGGCCTAGCCCCCTGGGACCGTCATCTCATTGCCGGCGACGGCCGGGTATGGGCCCGACGGTCCAGCGCCATCCATTTTCAGGGCTAGTTGATTCGGCATGTTCACCCAGATTTAGTATAATAAATATCCCCCAAAAATGTTTTTTTTTTCCTCAGTTTAGGCGATACGTATTCTTCTACATATTTTTGGTAAAAAAAAAATCGCAATAAGCGTTATTGATTGGTTTGCGCAAAAGTTATAGCGTTTCAAAATAGGGTATAGTTATATGGCATTTTTATTATTATTTTTTTTTTTTTTACTAGTAATGGCGGCAATAATCGATTTTTATCGTGACTGCGACATTATGGCGGACATATCAGACATTTTTGACACATTTTTTTGACCATTGTCATTTATACAACAATCAGTGCTATACAAATGCACTGATTCCTGTGTAAATGACACTGGCAGTGAAGGGGTTAACCACTAGGGGCAGTGTATGGGTTAAGTGTGCCCCGGGGAGGGTTTCTAACTGGGGTGGGCCTGGCTACGTGTGACACGTCGCTAATCTCTGCTCCCGATCACAGGGAGCAGAGATCAGTGACACTGTCACTAGGCAGAACGGGGAGATGCTTGTTTACTTTAGCATCTCCCCATTCTTCCTCTCCGTGAGGCAATCACGGGTATCCCCGCGGCGATCCGGTCTGCGACCTGACTCACGGAGGTCTCGGCCGACGCCCAATTTAAAGGGACGTGCAGGTACGCCCATTTGCCCAGCCGTTCCATTCTGCCGACGTACATCGTGGTGCGCCGGTCGGGAAGCAGTTAAACTGACTTCATCTGCAGATGGAAGTACATCCCTTTGATCTGTAGATGAAGAAACAGAAAGATACAAAAAAACTGTTTCTTTTTACTGCTGAGCAATGTTGTTGATAAAAATTGCCTGGCTGCTTTTTTTTTTTGACTGCTCCAATTGCCTGGACTTTGTTTACACTTCAGCTGTCAACAGGGGAACCCCACTGACAGCTGAATGAGTCATTGGTTGTTAAGGATGTGGCGGCCCCGCTGCTTAACAGACGATAATTGCCAGCTTTTTTTTTTACATTTCAGCTGAAAGAACTGAGCCTGAAAGCATCAATTCCAGATATTGGAGAACTTGCACGAGTACCGATACTCATGCAATCGCTTAGTATCAGCACAGATACCAGTATCGGTATCAGTGCAACCCTACTTAACTGCTCTGTGCAGTAGTTTTGCACATAGCAGCCCCGATCCTCCTCTTCTTGGGTCCCTCGCTGGTGCTCCTGGCCCCTTCCTCCTGCCAAGTGCCCCCACAGCAAGCAGCTTGCTATGGGGACACCCAAGTTGAGCCGCTGCTCTGCGTGTCCATTCAGACACAGTGCCGCGGCTCTGCCCTCTCCCCCCCCTCTCTCTCTCTCTCCTCATTGGCTCACTGACTTTGATTGACAGCAGCAGGAGCCAATGGCACGCACTGCTGTGTCTCAGCTAATCAGGGGTGAGAGTCCCAGATAGTCAAGGCACTTGTGCCACATTGCTGGATTGAGATGGGGCTCAGGTAAGTATTAGGGGGGGCTGAGGGGGGGGGGGGTCAGCACACGGAAGGTTTTTTATCTCAAAGTATAGAAAGCATTAAGATCAAAAACATTCTGCCTTTAGAACCCCTTTAATTTTGTCTGGGTCCATTTTTTGCAGGTCCTTCGGTGGTTAGTGCAGTCCAGAACATACACAGGTCAGCAGAGTTGCAGGCAGGCCTGTGGAGTTGGCCAAAGTTCGATGCGATTTGTTAACTTTTCTGCCGAATAACAAAACAAAATGCAGAGCGAGTCTTCGCCTGGCTTTTATGCTGTCATTTTATGTTTCACTCGAGGTTTTCTTGTAAGAATCTCTGAATTTAGTGTTTTTTTTTTTATTATTTCTTATATCAGAAAGTGGTTATAAAAAAAAAAAAAAACATATTTTGATAAATACGATTCGTATGAATAATTTACCTTTTTTTTTAGCATTCTGCTTTTTTTTGGAGAAGTTTTGATAAGTCGTTTTATTATCAATGTTTCTGAAGGAAGTGAAGATATTTACATGAGCCGCACCGATGATTTGATGGTGATTGAAGGACAAGAGGTGCTTGAAGGGAAGCGACAATGAGTTGTCTGTTTCTGAGGGAGCGCTTGTGTTATTGTGCGGCGCTCGGCTGCCGGCTTCTCACCTGCTTTACCTCTCATGTCTAATAGAAGTGTTTATAAGGTTTACTTATTACTTCAATGGAGGAATCTTATACTTGTGCTGATAAAATAAATACACCTTTCTGCATTCCACAATCATGGTAAGAGGATAAAGGCTCATGCCTGACCTCCAGAAGGGTCTACCCCTTCATGACCAGGGCGTTTTTTTCAATTCAGCACTGCGCTACTTTAACTGGTAATTGCTCAGTCATGCAACACTGTACCCAAGTGAAATTTATACAATTTTTTTCACACAAATAGGGGGTTATTTACTGAAACTGGAGAGTGCAAAATCTTGCCCAGCTCTGCATAGAAACCAATCAGCTTCCAGTTTTTTTTTTTTCTAAATTAAAGCTTAATTGAACAAAGTGAAGTTAGAAGCTGATTGGCTACCATGCACAGCTGCACCAGATTCTGAGTGCACCAGTTTTAGTAAATCTATCCCATAGCGCTTATGTTTGGTGGTATTTAATCACCACACTGTTTTTTTTTTTATTATACTAACTAACCCAGAACCGGTTAGGTCACATACTGTACATGATCCATCCTTCCCATACTTCCCTACTGGGGGCGGTCGGCAAGATAAATGTAATAAAATTGCATATATTTTTAAAACTCAGTTTGTGATTCTTCAGCACCTAAAAAATCTATTTTATTAACCACTTGCCGACCGTGCTATAGCCGGATGGCAGCTAGTTCTGGGAGGCGCGGCGGACTCTGTGATCCCAGTGTCCTCCGGCTACTGCTGATCACAGATTGAGGTACACAGCCAATGAGTGTCTCTTTACCATGTGTTCAGCTGTGTCCAATCACTGCTGATCATGGATGTAAACAGAAGACGGTTATCGGCATTCCTTTCCTCATGCTGACAGTGTGAGGAGAGGAGAAGAGAGCCGATAACCAGCTTGTGGAAAAGGGACATGTCCTGATTATCAGTGCAGTCCCAACTGTGCCCTCCAGTGCTGCCAATCTATGCCCTACAGGGCTGCCAATCTATGCCCACCAGTGCTGCCAATCAGTGCCCACCAGTGCTGCCAATCAATTCCCACCAGTGTTGCCAATCAGTACCCATCAGTGCTGCCAATCAGTGCCTCCTCATCAGTGCCACTTATCAATGCAGCCTATCAGTGTAGCCTCATCAGCGCCTCCTTATCAGTGTCCATCAGTACAGCCTATCAGTGCCACCTCATCAGTGCCCATCAGTGCAGCCTCATCAGCGCCTCCTCATTAGTGCCCATCAGTGCAGCCTATCAGTGTCTATTAATGCCCTTCAGTGCCACCTCATCAGCACACATCAGTGCCAATAAGTGCAGCCTCATCAGTGCCCATCAGTGCAGCCTATCAGCGCCCATCAGTGCAGCCTCATCAGCGCCCACCAGTGCAGCCTCATCAGTGCACATCAGCACAGCCTATCCGCGCACATCAGTGCAGCCTATCCGCGCACATCAGTGAAGCCTCATCAGTGCACATCAGTGCAGCCTCATCAGTGAAGGAGAAAAATTACCTGTTTTCAAAATTTTATAACAAATTATAAAAACAAAAAATGTTTTTTTCAACATTTTCGGTCTTTGTTTATTTACCAAAAATTTAAAAACACAGAGTTGATTAAATATCAACAAAAGAAAGCTCTATTTCTGTGAATTTTTAAAAAAAAATGTTGTTTGGGTACAGTGTTGTATGACCGCGCAATTGTCATTCAAAGTGCGACAGCGCTGAAAGCTGAAACGTGGGCAGGAAGGGTGTAAAAAAGTGCCCAGTAGGCAAGTGGTTAAACACTTTTTCCATTTGAATGAAAAAAAAGATTTTGTTAAATAATTTTTTTAATTACTCTGTGTGTTTTCCTTTAATTCCATTTCTTACCTGCACTACTAGGTGAGCCAGTTCACCAGGTAGGAGGGATGAGCGCCGGCTCGCCCTTCATGGACCAGAGACACGGCTTCTTTTTGTGGATTGATCCTGACAATCCCGGGGCGGGAGGCGAGGAGGGTTTCTACTTTAATCCACCGATGTGAAATATCGAGTTTTTATTGCCTAATGGGCGCTATTCAGGTCCAACGCTTGATTCTCATCCTTTTGTGGCTCTGTCAGGCTGAACCTGAATGCTTCCAATGCACACAAATATGTTCCTCGGCCTCGCTGTGTTGTTACATATTGTTCTCATCTGAGCCGGTGAGATTTGGATGATTGGAGGCAGCCAGAGATCTGTTGTGTCTCTCCCCTGATGTGATTCTCTCCACATGTTTCCCACCCGCCGATGTGTCAACCAGTCCATGCTTCACTGGTCAGCCTTGTTCAGCTGTGCTACAGTAACTCACATTCCTCCAGCACTCTTTACACAGCAACGATCGCTTTACCTCGCTGCTTTCTTCACCTCAGTTTGATGCAGCTGGGATTTAATGGGCAACTGCAAGACGGGAACATTCTGTGAAGTGTAAATGTGGTCCAGCAAACATCGCAGCTCTGCCAAAGGAAGGGATCCTCAGTTTACACCGTATCGGGTTCTTGTGTAGTCAGGGCTGGTGCAAGGATTTTTGACACCCTAGGCGAAACCTCATTTTGCCGCCCCCCCCATTGGCTCCACCCCTGACCCCCTTTTCTCTGCCCATGTATACCCCACCTTTTTAATGAAGTAGCGCCCATCACTTAAGCCTACCACCGCCCATCAATGCAGCTTTACCAGTGCCCATCAAAGCAGCCTCACCAGCTCCCATCAATGCAGAGCCTCACCAGCTCCCATCAATGCAGAGCCTCACCAGCTCCCATCAATGCAGCGCCTCACCAGCTCCCATCAATGCAGCGCCTCACCAGCTCCCATCAATGCAGCGCCTCACCAGCTCCCATCAATGCAGCGCCTCACCAGCTCCCATCAATGCAGCGCCTCACCAGCTCCTATCAATGCAGTGCCTCACCAGCTCCTATCAATGCAGCTTTACCAGTGCCCATCAAAGCAGCCTCACCAGCTCCCATCAATGCAGCGCCTCACCAGCTCCTATCAATGCAGCGCCTCACCAGCTCCTATCAATGCAGCGCCTCACCAGCTCCCATCAAATTCAGCGCCTCACCAGCTCCCATCAATGCAGCGCTCACCAGCTCCCATCAATGCAGCGCCTCACCAGCTCCGATCAATGCAGCTTTACCAGCTCCCATCAATGCAGCTTTACCAGCTCCTATCAATGCAGCGCCTCACCAGCTCCCATCAATTCAGCGCCTCACCAGCGCCCATCAATGCAGCTTTACCAGTGCCCATCAAAGCAGCCTCACCAGCTCCCATCAATGCAGAGCCTCACCAGCTCCCATCAATGCAGAGCCTCACCAGCTCCCATCAATGCAGCGCCTCACCAGCTCCCATCAATGCAGCGCCTCACCAGCTCCCATCAATGCAGTGCCTCACCAGCTCCTATCAATGCAGCGCCTCACCAGCTCCCATCAATGCAGTGCCTCTACAGCTCCTATCAATGCAGCTTTACCAGTGCCCATCAAAGCAGCCTCACCAGCGCCCATCAATGCAGCGCCTCACCAGCTCCCATTAATGCAGCGCCTCACCAGCTCCCATCAATGCAGCGCCTCACCAGCGCCCATCAATGCAGTGCCTCTACAGCTCCTCTCAATGCAGTGCCTCTACAGCTCCTCTCAATGCAGTGCCTCTACAGCGCCCATCAATGCAGTGCCTCACCAGCGCCCATCAATGCAGCGCCTCACCAGCGCCCATCAATGAATGTTTGCTTGCTTCCATTCATTCGGAAGTCAGGACACAGACGCAGTCCTCCGCCGCCACTGCGCCTCTGACACTATGTGCAAATGGAGCGGTGGCTGCCTGCTGATGCTGAGATTTAGTTGCTTGCTGCAGAGAGAAGAGAGTAGGAACACCAGTGGCCAGGCGCCCTAGGCAGCAGTGCGCCCTAGGCGGCTGCCTAGTTTGCCTAGTGGTAGCACCGGCCCTGTGTGTAGTCCAGTGTGGACTTGGGAAGTCTCTCTCTGTGTGGTGAAGCTGTGAGCTTCTGTCCCATGATTCTATTTCTTTCTGTCTTTTTCAAAGAAGAAGCCTGCAGTAGGTGGGGTAAGAAAAACCTGTTCTGTGCATTCGTATGGATCAATCGTTGGGGGTTTATTTATAAAACGTTTGCTATGCAAACGCCTCAGCATTGGCAAAGTCATTCCCGTGATGTGTCTTTCCTCCGATGATTATTTATTGATTACAGGTACGAACAGTATACAGCACTGTCAAGCACTTTATAGATACGGGTATACAGTATATTGTCAACAGTATTGGGACACCGGCCTTTACACCCACATGAACTTTAATGGCATCCCAGTCTTGCTCCGTAGGGTTCAATATTGAGTTGGCCCTCCCTTTGCAGCTATAACAACTTCAACTCTTCTGGGAAGGCTGTCCACAAGGTTTAGGTGTGTGTCTATAGGAATGTTTGACCATTCTTCCAGAAGCACATTTGTGAGGTCAGGCACTGATGTTGGACAAGAAGGCCTGGCTCGCAGTCTCCGTTCTAATTCATCCCAATGGTGTTCTATCGGGTTCAGGTCAGGCCAGTCAAGTTCCTCCACCCCAAACTTTCTCATCCATGTCTTTATGGACCTTGCTTTTAGTCCCCGCTTCCTTGCTCAGAGCCCCCGTAGATCCCTTTAGTTATATGCACCCCTCACAGCATACCTCCCCTTCCCTTCTTTTATCCCACTGACAGTCTTTCTCAGACAGACACCAGCAATGTAGCGGCATTTTTCCCCACTGATGCAGTGCCATTTATTTTACCTTAGCAACACCACTGACACAGGGGCATTTTTTACTTTTAGTGACACCACTGACACAGGGGCATTTTTTACTTTTAGTGACACCGCTGACACAGGGGCATTGTTTACTTTTAGTGACACCACTAACACAGGGGCATGTTTTACTTTTAGTGACACCAATGACACAGGGGCATTTTTTACTTTTAGTGACACCACTGACACAGGGGCATTTTTACTGTTAGTGACACCACTGACACGTGGACATTTTTTACTTTTAGTGACACCACTGACACAGGGGCATTTCTACTTTTAGTGACACCACTGGCACATGGACATTTTTTTACTTTTAGTGACACCACTGACACAGGGGCATTTCTACTTTTAGTGACACCACTGACACAGGGGCATTTCTACCTTTAGCGACACCACTGACACGTGGACATTTTTTACTTTTAGTGACACCACTAACACAGGGGCATTTTTACTTTTAGTGACACCACTGGCACAGGGACATTTTTTTACTTTTAGTGACACCACTGACACAGGGACACTTTATACTTTTCAGTGATACCACTGATGGAGGAGCATCATCTTCTTTCAGTGACACCACTAATGCAGGGACATCATCTTCTTTCAGTGACACCACTAATGATGGGATATCATCTTCTTTCAGTGACACCACTAATGCAGGGACATCATCTTCTTTCAGTGACACCACTAATGCAGAGACATCACCTTCTTTCAGTGACACCACTGATGCAAGGACATTTCTTTTCCTCTGCCAACGTTAGCCTGATATTTTGTTTTAAACTCTTCAGTTCACTGCAGCTTTCCACAGCTATTGGTATTTTTTTCAGCACGTGCCAAAAACATTACATTCATTTTGCGCCCTCGAGAAGAAGTCGGAAATGACGAAACGCGTCAGGGCGTAGGTCAGCAGGAAGTGACGTCATCGCGTTTGCGGTCCACTGTGCGTTCCAGGTATACCAGGAAGGAGAGACGCCGCTCACACACACAGCGGAACTCGTTTTTTCCACATCCTGTGGATGGAACCCAGGCATAGTAGATCTCTACATTTATCCAAAGGCTTATGAAATTTTATTGTGTGGTACGCAGTTACTACTAGGGGGGATCGTGTTTTAAAGGGGAAGTGATTCAATAAAATTATAATTTTTAAGCAGTATTACACTATGTGGCCCTCCATTTGTTTTTCACACACTATGTAACCGCGCTGGTGGAGTATTGATCAGGGGATGCTGGATAGAGGATCTGGTCTTATTTTCGCGCTGGTGGATGGTCTGATGTTGGAGGAGAAGGCCCATATTTAACTACAGGCGTATTTAAAGCAGTGTTCTGGTGAGTGCAGCCCCACAGGGGGACGATTATCGCACAAGGTGTAAACGCATGGTGGCCGGATCACTCACATATCACCAAATTTGGAACTGTTTATTTATACCTATTGGGAACTGTCACTTGGTGGATTTCTGCAGATTGGCTTGATCAGATTGGCAAGCATTTTTTAAGTGGACTGGAGACACAGTTTTTTTATATATATTTATTTTATTGATCATCTTTTTTCACCATGTTTATGGTTCACCATTCACTTTGATTCTTTTATGCACTTTTTGGAATTTTTATCACTCTCACTCGTTTTTACATATGTATATATACTATATTTTTTATGTGTACATATTCTAGTGAGATATATGGTCATTCACTCTAAGTGTGTATATTAATGTTTTTTCATTCACTTGAAAAAATCTTGAATAGCGCTGCTACAAACTTCTATTTGGGGGGACTGAGCACGGTCCACCCAACGTTGTTTGTAATTTTTTTTATATTCATTTTGCTCCGGTTGTCACTATTCACCCTGCCCCCTTTCTCTCGGGGCAGGAGGGACACAGTTTGCCATCTCCACCCTGGGCACTGAATGACCTTGTCCCGGGAACTGATTGCCAGGGCTGCTGATAGAAATCACAGGGCGCCCGTACAGCCTACCTGACGGGGCACCCTTCAGCCCCACCCCTGGTCCCTCCTTCAGCCCCACCCTTGGCCCCTCCCCAGACCCCCCTTGAAAAAAAGTGCAGGTTTGTGTTCAAGTCATATTTCTGGGAGGGACGCTGGTTGGAGAATTATTCTATATATCTTTTTTATTCTGCATGCATTCTCTGTCAGATTGCCCAGGGCCCACCCTGCTGGCCGGGCCCGGTACAACAGGGCCAGTTGTACTGGCTTATCAGCGGCCCTGCTGATTGCACATATACCTGCGCCACCGCCACCAACAAATGCTTCTGGTAAAACAAACCCAAACTTCTGTAACTACACCAGGCGAAGGACAGTCAAAAAGTCACAGCCTCCATTGCCGCATTTTAGCATGCAATTTTACCATCATTGTGCGTTCAATAAATAGCGCTAAGTGGAGCTCATGCTGTAAAGCGCCGCGTAGCTCATGAAAATGAATTCGAAAGAAAGTAAAAAAAAAAGACTGTATTCTGTTGTTCTAACCCGCTCATTACGCCGCCAAATTGCAGCAGCCTTTTTACTCGGAGGGAGAATGTGAGCCCGTTATTGCAGTCAATTATGATTGGGATCTGTGTTGCTGAAGAGTGACGATTTCAAATGAGCTCTCCGCCGCGAGAAGTTTGAGGAGGGGAATAAAGGGGGATTCTGCGAGGGGGAGGTCAGAGGGAATCAGGCTGCTACTCCAGATGTAAAAAAATAAGACTCCATAAATCCAGTCACCGACACTTATTTTATTTTTATTTTTTTTTGCTTCCAATTATATCTGCCGCTATTTTAAAAGCTCTCCAGCCAAAGTAAGAGGGCAGGCTTCAAACCGAGTCTCACAATTATGTTTTTCCCTCTAACAGGCGCAGTGCGTCCGCCTTTCAATCTGCTTCCACGTTTTTCTTTTTCGCGTGCAGAGTACATACACACAGCCTGATTTCCGGCACTTAGAAGAGCAATACAGAAATTAAAAAAAAAAAAAAAATAAGAAAAAAAATACACTCAATATGGGTTGCAAATTCTACGTTGCACAATGGAGTACTTCAATATGGGTAGCAAATTCTACGTTGCACAATGGAGTACTTCAATATGGGTAGCAAATTCTAAAATGTATAATGGAGTGCTAACTGCGGCTTTTTATCTCGGCCAAAACTCTAAAATATTTGACTTGTGCAAACAATTCAGAGGCGGCTTTCAGCCAGACCTGTCTATTCAAATGTTTTTTTTATTCTTTTTTTTTTATTTTTTGCCTCGGGTCGGGTTTGGAAGAGATTGGCAGAAAAGAACATCAGCTTTCATATTTTTTTTATTTTTTATCTGGCCTTTCTTCCTTTCCAGACTAGGTAATGTAACAATGTAACAGTTTCTGCTTTTCCATCTTCAGGTAACTTACATTTAATGATCAGTAAAGGCTCTTTATTTCTCCCAATCTCTCGTTCTTTCTTGTTTCTCTTCCACTTTTAGTCTCCTTAGTTGCCCCCCCCCCCCCCCGGGAAGTTCTCACATCTGTTGCCCTGCGATCCGGCGCAGAGATGCAGCCTGGAGACATAAGTCGTTTTTCCAAACCAGAGAAGCAAGCTGCAATGGAAATCTGTGTATTTTAGTGTACACATCTTCCAAATAGTTTACATTTAGAATGATTCTTTGGAAACAGTCTGCCCGTTGAGTGGCAAGGTTTTTATCCGTCACTCACCTTGTGTAGCTTATTGTCCCTGCAGGGCCGGTGCTACCACTAGGCAAACTAGGCAGCCGCCTAGGGCGCACTGCTGCCTAGGGGCGCTCGGCCACTGGTTTCCCTCCGCATCTGCATGCTCTGCAGGCTGCAGAATGCAACTAAGTCTGACCGGTAGTGTAATTAGAGGCGCAGCACTGGAGCCAGCGCTAGAGGAAGCAGAGCCGATGCTTTCTGTATAGCGCCACCTTCTGTCACATGGACAGTGTAAAGGGGGTGGAGCCAATGGTGGTGAAAAAAATTAGGTTTTGCCTAGGGTGTCAAAAACCCTTGCACCACCCCTGTGTCCCTGTACTTGCCGATACATTTATCTTACAAGCGGCTGTGAATTTAAAGAAGACGTAAAACCCAATCACTAATACTGTATCTTGTATAGGCTCTAATATTAACCACTTCAGCCCCGGAAGGATTTACCCCCTTCCTGACCAGAGCACTTTTGGCGATGCAGCACTGCTTTGCTTCAACTGACAATTGCGCGGTCGTGCTACGTTGCACCCAAACAAAATTGACATATTTTTTTTTCCCCACAAATAAAGCTTTCTTTTGGTGGTATTTGATCACCTCTGCGATTTAAATTTTTTGCGCTATAAAAAAAAAAATAGCGACCATTTTGAAAAGAAAGCAATATTTTTTACTTTTTGCTATAAAAAATATACCCCAAAAAATTGTTAAAAAAAAAAAAAAAAAATTCTCAGTTATATACCCGATATGTATTCTTCTACATATTTTTGGTAAAAAAAAAATCGCAATGAGCGTATATTGATTGATTTGCGCAAAAGTTATAGCATCTACAAAATAGGGGATAGATTTATAGCATTTTTATTATTCATTTTTTTTTATTAGTAATGGCGGCGATCTGCGATTTTTATTGTGACTGCGATATTATGGAGGACACATCTGACACTGTTGACACCATTTTGGGACCATTGTCATTTATACAGCGATCAGTGCTATAAAAATGAACTGATTACTGTGTAAATGACAATGGCAGGGAAGGGGTTAAACACTAGGGGGCAATGAAGGGGTTAAGTGTGTCCTAGGGAGGTGTTCTAACTGTGGGGGGGGGGGGGGGGCTACCACTGACATGACAGCGATCACTGCTCTCGATAACAGGGAGCAGTAGATCCCTGTCATGTCACAAGGCAGAACAGGGAAATGCCTTGTTTACATAGGCATCTCCCCGTTCTACTTCTCCACACCGCAATCACAGGCCGCGCCAGCGAACATCAAGTTTCCGGGACCCGCGGGCACGCTCCTGTGGCGGGTGTGTGTGCGCCCGATAGGCGGCAAATTTAAAGGGACGCACAGGTACGCCCATTTGCCCGCCAGTGCCAGTCTGCCGACCTACATCGGTGTTCAGCGGTCGGTTAAAGTAGAATTTCAGAATGCCACACCAGCCCCCAACACCTTTTCTGACTAACCTGATGCACGGTATATACTTCCCTTTTTCATCCCGCTCAGGTCCGGTCACATGATCTGGCTCCCTTGTATCAGCCAGCAGCAGCTGCAGGGGAGAGGAGGGAGTGCAGACAACGGGACGCCGCTGAGAGCCTGATTCAGCTGCCTGTCCCCTCCCCAAAACGACACACCCATGAGCGTTTTAAGCAGATTTTCACTGCATCTGAGCACTACAAACCAAAGACATGATTTAATTAATTTATAATAATCAACGCAAGCTTTCCCATCCATCCATGTCTCCATGCTTTAGAATCAAAAACATCCCCCTAGAATTTCTGGCAGTGCCCATCTTAAGCAAGGGCAAATGATTCATGTAGCATTTACTTCCTTCCCTTAGTTCAAGTATGCATGCAGGAGAGTGAGCTTAGCTGAGAAAACCCCTCCTCCTCTCCTCCCGTTTCTGAAGACTCCTGGGATGTATGACATCATTTGCCTAGGCAGAAAACCAGGAAGTAACTGAAGAAATGTAAAACAAAAAAAGTTTAAAACAAGTAATTATGATCTACTTTCCTGTCTATTTACTAATGCTGGCAGCATGAGGGTTAAAAATAATCAATTTTGATTGGGAAAGGGAAGTTCCACTTTAAGTGGCTGTGAGTCACCACTCTGTGCTCAGAGTGGACCCAAGAACTGATCGATCAGCAGTCCATGATTGCTCAGTTCTCAGTGTAGAGTCAGCTGCAGCATCGGATGTATGTTTTATTTTTTTGGAATCCCACGCTTCTTTTTTAAAGATCTGATGAATCTCCAATAAAAGATATGAAACCAGATAAAAGTAAATCAATTGGAAGTGAGGCTGGAGGCCAGGCATCAGGACTGGCCTGGATCAATTAGGGTGGTGCTTGAGGATGGCACCATAACAGAGAAGGTGCATCTTTTGACCCACTGGGAAGATGGAGCCGTGCTTAGTGGGTGGAGTTGGGAATGTTCAGTGGTCTTTCAATTAATGCAAGGCAAAGGAGTTCCAGAAAGCCACGTTTTTATCCTGCAGTGCATACCAATATTCTTTTGTGTTTGCAATTTTTTTTTTTCCTTGCCATCTTCTGTCATTCTTTGTTCCCAATCATGTGCGGTCCTGCTCATTCGATTTTTTTTTTTTTAATGACAAATATTGTACTAACTAAACAAAAAACATTTGTTCTGGTAACTAATTAAAATAATTTTACCTTTTGGAAATTTTTGTCTGAACAGTCAACATTGACTCTCGATAGCAGTTTACTAACAAGCAGAAAATCAAGGCATTGTTCCAAATATGAATGGTTGTATCCGATTTTCTAATAATGTGTACTAAGCTTAACGATCAAAAAACAATCAGAGTTGTACCTGATCAAGTGATCACGTGCAAACTGAAAGCTTCATTCAGAAAAAGTGTTTTCATTGCAGAGGCCTCTATAGCCTGTAGCTGGCACCATTCTTCTGTCTAATACTGTAATTGTCTAATACAGTTATAGTATTAAAAAAATTATAATACATTGATTAAAAAGTGTCAAAGGGTATAAATAAAAATATATATTTTTTTCTTTATTAAAATAGTGCACCAAATGGAATCCTTATATATCCATTGAAAAATCTAAAAAAATATTTTTGGCGTGCCGACTGACGCTGCAAAACTTTGCCTGGGCATCTAGACTTTAGTGCGCTCAAGGGTTATAGAACCAGAAGTCACAGTACACAGCCAGTCATATATGCATGTCCTAAGACTCCTTAGACCAAGCCTTTACCAAAGTGTTAGAGCAAATTTTGGTAAGGGTAGAGTTATCTGTTAAAATGTATGTCTTTGCAATGGGCAAAAAAAAAAACAGAAACGTATTCAGTACATCTAGGGCTGAAACAACGAATCGATTAATCGACAACTAATCTATTATGAAATGAATTGATTACTATTTTCATAATCGATTAATCGGCCAGTAACATAATGGGGTTAAAGAAAACTAAAATGAGCCCTTTTTAGTACAAAAAGAGCAAATAATCGCTACTGTAAATATTACTTTCACAGTTCTACAGTAAAAAAATGAACCCTACAGTAGTGATTATCTGCTTTTTTTTTTTTGTACTATAAAGGGCTCATTTTAGTTTTTTTAACCCCCATTATGTTACTAAACGTCTCAGGCCTGGTTCACATCTAGGTGTTTTTTGGTGCTTTTTTCAAAAAAGCACTACAGTTCATTTACATGGTTTCCTATGGGACACTTCCCATCTACGCTTTTTTCAGCCGCTGCTCTTTGGAAAGGGTCAGGGACTTTTTTTTTAATGCAAAACGGTGCTTTTTTGGTTAAATAGACTTCAATGGAGAAGCTGCAGAAAAGCATGTAATGCGTTTTTGCAGCAATTTGTGTTTTATAATCCGCCCAACAACTAATTGGCCAAAAAAAGTATCTCTCTTCTGTCTGTTATTCTCAGAATGGATTAAATATTTTACTCCCTAACCATATAGTTGGTTATTTATATTTACCGCTGCATAGAGATATTTAAGAATAAATTGCCTTTTTTTTTAAAAACTTTACATATTACCTAAATTATACACCACACTTTTTTTTTTAAGGTTATTAATCGATTAATCGAAACAATAATCAGCCAACTAATCGATTATGAAAATAATCGTTAGTTGCAGCCCTACGTACATCTCTGCAATGCAGGCACATTCCTCATGTTTTGTCTCTTTAATGCATGTTGATCTGCTAGACCTTCAATGAGCTCCTAACATCCTGTAGGGAGCTGACAACACTGCTTCTGCAGCACTGCAATCCCCATAGTGTTGTCAACCCTGCTCGGGTATCTTCTGCTGAACTACAGGGCGCTTACCCCACTCCTTAACATAAGAAGAAGTAGTAATCCAGCAGGGGAGAACTCAGACAGGGCTGACAACACTGCCTGGTAATTCACTGCAGCAAAGGCACTGTGTTGTCAGCTCACTATAACAAGTCAGCAGCACACAGGGTTTGCGGCATATCAACAGATATTTTATTTACTTGCACTGTTTTTTAACCACTTGCCAACTTGCCACAGTACATATACTGAGGCGGGGCAGCATGTGCAGGCACAATCACATACATGTACGTGATGTGTCTGCTCCACACAGCACTATGCGATCACATGATCACAATGTCAACAAAGCTGTTATGAATGAATTAATTCATAACAGCTGTGTTTCCTATGTTGTGATTGACCCACAGCTATCACATGGTACCTGGGCCAATCACAGCACCCTGTACCATGTGTCTAGCTGTAGCCAATCGCAGATCACTACTAATCACAGCGGTCATGACAGTTATATATATATTGTGTTTGGGGGTTCTAAGTAATTTTCTAGCAAAAAATAGAGATTTTTACTTGAATTGGAAAGATTTTCCCCAGGGGTTTTTTTTAGGCAGCAAAAATTTTGTAAGAAGGTAATTGGGTAAAAATATTTTATTAGGTCAGGAAATAAATGATAGATTCAGATATACAATAAATTACATCTTAAAATACAAGCTCAGGTTTTCGACACAAACAACAACATAAAACATCACTCATGGCAAAAAAAACACTCCAAGGAAAACATGGTTGCCATTTGCATTTACAGTATTACTGTCCACATGAATACCCCAATGTATTTTGATACTTCCATTTCTGGTCTTCTTCAGGGGGATTTTTATTCTAGGGAAATGTATCAAAAAATTCTAATTTAAGGCATTTGACAGTATACCGTGTTAACCCGAATATAAGACCTTCCCCCTAAATAAGACCTAGCATTATTTTCCAGGAGGCCTGCAATAATGCCCTACCCCGAAAATAAGCCCTAGTTTAAAATGCTTGTAAAATCCTATAATCCACTCTATTACAGTAGTATATAATGTGCAATGTGTGTGTTTCTGTAATATAATTGTGGGGAAGAGAGCTCCGGCGGGTCACAGAAGCACAGAGCGTCGCTATAACCAAGGTATTTGGCACAATTATATTACAGAAATACAAACATTGTACATTATATAATACTGTAATAAAGTGGATTATATTATTTTACACACATTTTAAGTCAGTTCACACTGGGGATTCCTGTCAGGCAGGGAGAGAGAAGAGGAGAGAAGCCAGCACATTACATGGTAAGACCTACCCTGAAAATAAGCCCTACTGTGTCTTTTGTTGCCAAAATTAATATAAGACCAGGGCTTATTTTAGGGTAAACACGGTACGAAACATTGTTAAAACATTTCAAATTGTGCAAAAGATATATCTCCATATACATCGTTTGCACAATTTGAAATGTTTTAACAATGTTTCATATACTGTCAAATGCCTTAAATTTGAATTTTTTGATAAAAAGTAGAAATATTGGAGATACGGGACTATCAAAGGTACAAGACTGCGGAAACATTTGAGTATAGTAAAACAAATACACTTTTATTGAAAAATAAATACTAAACAATGATGAGTTTGTGCACAGCAATATACATATTATGATTCATAGGTTATGCATACAATCTCCAAGAGAACAAAAATAGCGGTATACTCTAAGTGCACAAATCATTATACTTGTCCATTCATTCTCGACATGTTTCGCCGATGTGGCTTCTTCAGGAGAAAGGCGTAAGGTACAAGTTTGGAATATTGAAGATATTTTTTCATTCTAAAATATGCATATAAGTATGAACAAAAATACCAAGTTAGTATATATTAATAACTGATGATTGTTACACATACACATGAATATGCTGCATGAGATTTGGCAATGAGTGTCCCATATGAACCCTTAATATGCACACAGCCTCTTACCTCCAATAACAGAGGGTCTGCGCATCCACGAGTTCCAAATAGATATTAGTATTAGTAGTATAGTAGTAACAATTATTGTTGAATTTTTTGATATATTTCCCTAGAATAAAAATCTCCCTGAAGAAGACCAGAAATGAAAGGGTCGAGATGCATTGGGGTATTCATGTGGATAGTAATGCTGAAAATGTAATTGGCAAACCATGTTTTCCTTGGGTGTGTTTTTTTGCCATTAATGATGTTTTTTGTTGTTGTTTGTGTCGAAAACCTGAGCTTGTATTTTTAAAATTACATTTATTGTATATCTGAATCTATCATTTGATTCTTGAGCTAATAAAATATTTTTACATAATTACCCTCATACAAACTTTTTGCTGCCTAAAAACCCCCCCTGGGGAAATCTTTCAATTTTTTTGTATACTCTTGGGTTGTGCAGCCCCGTGGACTCTCGTGTATGTGTTCTCCTATTCCACAGATTTTTACTCGCAAACAACACATGTCAGAAAAAGGCTGGGTCCAAGGAATAATAAATTCACAAAATTAGTGAATTGCAGAGATGTACTGCATGCTTTTTTTCTTCTCAGATATACACCGTTAAAGTATCTTGTTTTTCCCAAGGTTCTTATAGGTTGCTTTAAAATGGTTGCCTAATAGGGTATTTCAATAGGAATAGAGGAACAAAAAAATCCCTTCATGTTGAACAATTACAGAACTGTGATGTATAGTTTCTGTGTTTGCGCTGTCACTCCGCAAAAAAAGGGAAGAAAGCAGAACCAATGACATCATTACAGTGTGGGAATTGTACCGCCGCATGTCAAAGCGCTCTAATCACTGCCGATTCTGAAAGCAAATGCTATTAGACTTGGATGTGTTGATTTGATTGTTCCCAGGCCAAATACCTTGAGATCTGGTTTCTTGTATTTTGTCCTGAGGCAGTGAGGTAAACCAGGCAGCGAGTAGATAGAGCGCGCGCGGCTAAATATACCTCGTGCCTCCCGGGATTGAGCCCAGACCCTTATTTATTCTGCAGTTACACTCCTCACACCTTCCCGGATCCAGCTCATTCGTTATGACACGCCGCTACGGTGGAACAGGCTCCGTCTTTCTTCCTGCTTTCCTTTCAGAATTCTCCTAATGGTTTCAGATGTCAAAGCGTTCCGACACCTTGCTGCCTATCTTCTGGTCTTGGTAATCAAACCGCTGCTGTAATGTATTTTTTTCTTGGAGACTTTGTGCGTTATAATTGTGGAGAGGAGACAGAGTTGCATCTTTTTTTTAAGGCCGGGCCTGATGCCAAGGATTGGTTAAAGAAAACAACAAAAAACAACAAAAAAACAAAAACAAAGCCTCGCCTACGTTTCTGAAAAAAATAAAATAAAAACTCTGAACACTTTTTGTTCTTGATTTTCTGACTCTGTCAGAGCTACACAGAAAGGTTTTCCCTGTGTGTTTTCTTCTTATGCCCCGTACACACGGTCGGAAAGTCCGACCACAAAATCCGTCGGATTTTTTTCCGACAGATTTTGTCCGACACTGGTGTTGCATACACACGGTCGGACAAAGTTGTCGGGAAATCCGATCATTCTGAACATGGTGACGTTCATTGCATACGACGGAACTACGTAGAGGCTAGTAGCCAATAGCTTTGGTCTTGTAATTTGATCTGAGCATGCGTGGTACTTTGTCCGTCGGAATTCGCTACACACGATCGGAAAAAGTCCGATAGGACTTTGTTGTCGGAAAATTTGAGAGCAGGAGATAAAACTTTGTCCGTCGGAAAATCAGACGGAAAAAGTCCGATGGAGCCTAGACACGGTCGGAATTTCCAAAAAACATTGTCCGATAGGACATTTTTCGTTGGAAAATCCGACCGTGTGTATGGGGCATTAGTCTGATGGGAGACGCGTGGTACCTGATGGGCGTTCTAAGCAATGACAACGTAAATTCTCACAGTCACATTGTGTTCCACGTGTGCACAGATCACTATTACCGAAATGGAAAATTAAAAAAAAAATAATTGGACGAGGTCGGGAAGATGAAGAAGTGAAGAACCATCAACAGGAAGAAAAAAATACAATTACAGTGCCTTGAAAAAGTATTCACACCCCTTGAAATTTTCCCCTTTCTGGCATGTTACAACCAAAAAAGTAAATACATTTTATTGGGATTTTATGTGATAGACCAGTGATGGCGAACCTTTTTGAGCCCGAGTGCCCAAACTTAAATAAATACATTGGTTTTGTGTTGCAAAGTGCCAACACAGCAATTCGCGAGAGAGGGGGGCTAAGCGAAAGAGAGGGGTTGTGTGAGAGAGAGGGGGGTGTGTGTGTGAGAGCGAGAGAGAGAGAGAGGGGACAGCGAGAGTGAGGGGTGGGAGAGAGATGCTGAGAGGGAGGGGGGCTGAGAGAGAGGGGAAAAGAGAGAGAGAGGGGTGTGAGAGATATGCTGAGAGAGAGAGAGAACAGAGACAGGGAGAGGGGCTGAGAGAGAGGGAGGGGGCAGAGAGAGAGAGGGGTGTGAGAGATATGCTGAGAGGGGGAACAGAGAGCGAGAGAGGGGCTGAGAGAGAGGGTGTGAGAGAAATGATGAGAGAGGTGAGCTGAGAGAGAGGAGGAACAGAGAGAGGGAGGGGGACAGAGAGAGAGAGAGATGGGGGGCAGAGTGAGAGGGGTGTGAGAGAGGGGGAACAGAGAAAGAGAAGAGGGACAGAGAGAGAGGGGTGCAAGAGAGATGCTGAGAGAGGGGTGAGCTGAGAGACAGGGGGAACAGAGAGAGGGGGACACAAAGAGGGGGGGCAGAAAAAGAGGGGGCCTGAGAGGAGAGAAAGACCTCTAGCTCTGTCCTGGACCCTCTCGTGTGCCCACAGAGATGGCTCTGCGTGCCAGCTGTGGCACGCATGCCATAGGTTCGCCATCACTGTGATGGACCAACACAAAGTGGCACATAATTGTTAAGTGGAAGGGATAAATGGTTTTCAATATATTTTACAAATAAATATGTGAGAAGTGTGGGGGGCATTTGTATGGCGCCCCCCCCCTGAGTGAATACTTTGTAGAACCCCCTTTCGTTACAGCTATTACAGCTGCAAATATTTCGGGGGTGTCTCTACCAGCTTTGCACATCTAGAGAGGGACATTTTTGCCCATTCTTCTTTGCAAAATTACTGAAGCTCTGTCAGATTGGATGGAGAGCGTCTGTGAGCAGCAATTTTTAAGTCTTGCCACAGATTCTCAATTGAATTTAGGTCTGGACCTTGACTGGGCCATTCCAACACATGAATATGCTGTGATCTAAACCAGGGATCTCCAAACTACGGGCCTTCGGCTGTTTCAGAACTACACGTCCCATGAGGCATTGTAAAACTCTGACATTCACAGACATGACTAGGCATGATGGGAATTGTAGTTCCTGAACAACTGGAGGGCCGTAGTTTGGAGACCCTGATCTAAACCATTCTTTTGCAGAATCTAACAGGTTTTCTTCTAATGCGGCGTACACAAGGTCGGAATTTCCGATGGAAACAGTCCGATGGGAGCTTTTCATCGGATTTACCGACCGTGTGTATGCCCAACAGTCTTTTTCTGTCGGAATTTCCGACGGCCTTTGAATTGAGAACCTGTTCTCAATTTTTCCGACGGAAAACCTTTCTATCGGATTTTCCGATCGTGTGTATGCAATTCCGACACGCAAAATTCCGACGCATGCTCGAAAACAATTTGACGCATGCTCAGAAGCATTAAACTTCCCTTTTATAGTGCCGTCGAACGTGTTTTATGCAGCTGTGTTATTGACCGTCGGAATTTGGTGTGATCGTGTGTAGGCAACACAGCTTGAGCGGAATTCCTTCGGAAAAACCGTCAGAGTTTTTTTCGACGAAAATTCTGATCGTGTGTACGCGGCATTAGATTTCCCTGTATTTTGCTCCATCCATTTTCTGCTCCAGAGTTCCCATGGGCCTCTTGGCTGCTTCTCTGATGAATGCTCTCCTTGCCCGGCCGGTCAGTTTAGGTGGACGGCCATGTCTTGGTAGGTTTGCAGTTGTGCCATACTCTTTCCATTTTCCGATGATGGATTGAACAGAGCTCCGTGAGATGTTCAAAGCTTGGGAGATTTTTTTTATAACCTAACCCTGCTTTATACTTCACCACAACTTTATCCCTGACCTGTCTGGTGGGTTCCTTGGCCTTCATGATGCTGTTTGTTCACTAAGGTTATCTTAAAAACCTCTGAGGGCTTCACAGAACCCCTGTATTTATTTTGAGATTAAATTACACACAGGTGGACTCTTTTTACTAATTAGGTGACTACTGAAGGCAATTGGTCCTACTAGATTTTATTTAGGGGCATCAGAGTAAAGGGGGCTGAATACAAATACCCCCCCCCCACACTTTTCACATATTTATTATTTATTTATTGAAAACCATTTATAATTTTCCTTCCACTTCACAATTATGTGCCACTTTGTTTTGGTCTATCACATAAAATCCCAATAAAATACAATTACGCTTTTGGTTGTAACATGACAACATGTGGAAAATTTCAAGCGGTATTAATACTTTTTCAAGACACTGTATATTCAAGGACTTTTCAAAAGGTTTCCACACTTTTATATATGTATATAATAAGTATTGAACGTGTCACCATTTTTCTTTGTAAATATATTTCTAAAGGTGCTATTGACAAGAAATTTTCACCACGTCAGTAACAACCCATGCAATCCATACATACAAAGAAAACAAAATGATTAAGTTCAGAAACTAAGTTACCGTATGTCTAAAAATACATTTTCAAAAAAATAAATTAAGTTATGTGTAATAAATTGGAATGACACAGGGAAAAAGTATTGAACACGTGAAGAAAGGGAGGGGCAAAAAGGCATGGAAAGCCAACACACTAGCTGAAATCTATCAGTAATTAGAAAGCAGTCCTGCCCCTTGTCAGTGCAAATTAATATCAGCTGGTTCAGTCTCCACTGATAGCCTCTAAAAAGGTGTCTCATTACCAAGGTGTCACACCAGAACCATCTCATGATGGGTGAAAGCAAAGAGCTCTCTCAAGACGTTTGCAACCTTATTGTTGCAAAACATACTGATGGCATTGGTTACAGAAGGAGTTGTTCCAGTGAGCACTGTTGGGGCCATAATCCGGAAGTGGAAGGAACATAATTTCACCATAAACCGGCCATGACCAGGTGCTCCTCGCAAGAAAATAATTTTCAGAAGAGTTTCAGAAGAGCCAAGGAACAAATGTGAAGAGCTTCAGAAAGACCTGGAATTATCAGGTACAATTGTTTAAAAAAAAAAAAAAAACAATAGGTAATGCACTCACCCGCCATGGCCTGTATGCATGCTCACCACGCAAGACTCCATTGTTGAAGAAAAAGAATGTTGAAGCTCATTTAAAGTTTGCTGCAGAACATTTAGACAAGCCTGTGAAATACAAGGAGATTATAGTCTGATCAGATGAGACCAAAATTGAACTCTTTGGATGCCATAATACATATCATGTTTGGAGGTCAAATGTCAAATCACCCCCAAAACACCCCCATACCAACAGTCAGGTTTGGAAGTGTGGGTGGGGCTGTTTTTTAGTATACGCATAGACGTGCACACCCTGATCACCCGTTCTGTCTCCCAAGATCTGCCCCGAAATGTTGAATAGTGTGTGGCCCCCGATGCCTGTTTCACAGGCAGCATATCGTGAGCTTCACCAGTGCCGCTGAGTGTGTGAACTGTCGGCAGGTGATGTTGGAGGTGAGCGGGACCGAATGGCTATCAAATACCAGCCAATGGGATGTGGTCTGGGTGGGCCGCTATGTTTATGTGGCTCCATCCCCTTTCTTAAGCTGCTCAATCATTGGCTGGTGTTGATAGCTGCTTGGCCCTGCCCATCCCCGACATCGCGGATGAGTTGTGACACCTCCTCTCTCTCCCTGCAAGTATTTACATTAGCTGACAGTTTCACAAACCGAGTGGCTCTGGCAAGTCTGTCTGCTGCATGTGAAACTCCTCTCCCCTGCCAGTGCAAATCAATGCTGCCAATCAGTGCCAACCAATGCTGCCTATCAGTGCCAACCAATGCTGCCTATCAGTGCCAACCAATGCTGCCTATCAGTGAAAATCAATGTTGCCTATCAATGCAAACCAATGCTGCCTATCAATGCAAACCAGTGCTGCCTATCAGTGCCAACCAATGCTGCCTATCAGTGCCAACCAATGCTGGCTATCAGTGCCAACCAATGCTGCCTATCAGTGCCAACCAATGCGGCCTATCAGTGTCAACCAATGCGGCCTATCAGTGTCAACTAATGCTGCTAATCAGTGCCAACCAATGCTGCCTACCAATGCCAACCAATGCTGCCTACCAGTGCCAACCAATTCTGCCTATCAGTGCAAATCAATGCTGCCTATCAGTGCCAACCAATGTTGCCATGCCAATCAGTGCTGCCTATCAGTGCCAATCATGGCTGCCAATCAGTGCTGCCTATCAGTGCTGCGATTCAGTGCCAACCAATGATGCCTATCCGTTCCAATCAGTGCCAATCAATGCTGCCTATCAGTGTCAATCAATGCTGCCAATCAGTGCTACCTATCAGTGCCAATCGATGCTGCCTATAAGTGCCAATCAATGCTGCCAATCAGTATCCATTAGTGCTGCCAATCAGTGTCCATCAGTGCTGCTTATCAGTGGCGATCAGTGTCCATCAGTTCTGCCTATCAGTGCCCATAAGTTTTGCCAATCAGAGCCCATCAGTGCTGTCTATCAGTGCCCATAGGTGCTGCTAATCAAAGCTAATCTAAACCTAATCGGTGCTGACAATCAGTGCCCATCAGTGCGCCTATCAGTGCCAATCAGTGCTGCCTATCAGTGCTACCAATTAGTGCCCATCAGTGCTGCCAATCAGTACAGCCTATTAGTGCCCATCAGTGCCTATTAATGCTGCCAGTGCCACCTATCAGTGCCAATCAGTGTCCAATAGTGCAGCCTATCAGTGCTACAAATCAGTGCCCATCATTGCTGCCAATCAGTGCCGGTGCTGCCAATCAAACTGTGTATAAGGCAGCAGTGTGATCCAGGTGGAGGGGGCAGAGAGCGGGCATATTGTGTGTATAAGGCAGCAGTGTGATCCAGGAGGAGGGGGGCAGAGAGCGGGCACATTGTGTGTATAAGGCAGCAGTGTGATCCAGGAGGAGGGGGCAGAGCGCCGGCAAATTGTGTGTATAAGGCAGCAGTGTGATCCAGGGGGAGGGGGCAGAGAGCCGGAGCATTGTGTGTATAAGGCAGCATTATAATCCAGGGGGCAGAGGGTGGAGCATTGTGTGTATAAGGCAACAGTATGATCCAGGGGCAGGGGGGCAGAGAGCCGGAGCATTGTATGTATAAGCAGAAGTGTGATCCAGTTGGAGGGGGGCAGAGAGCCGGAGCATTGTATGTATAAGCAGAAGTGTGATCCAGTTGGAGGGGGACAGAGAGCCAGAGCATTGTGTGTATAAGGCATGTAGAATTCCTGTTAGTGGTCCACGGGATTCAAAATTGTGAGCTTAATGGTCCGTGAGTTCTGAAAGGTTGGCGACCACTGGTCTAAGAGACCGATAGCGACAAGCATTTTGTCACTTCCGGTTAGGGAAAATGTAAACAGAACAATTTTTGTTTTCTGGAAAGCACAAGATCAATGTTTTTTTTATCTCATGCATTCAAGGGTAGAAGAGAGATCTGGGATCTTATAAACCCCAGATGTCTCCATAAAGAGGACCTGTCATGCTTTATTGCTATCACAAGGGATGGTTGGTTACATTTCTTTTGACAGCAAAAAAGTGATCCAAAAAAATAAAATGAAAGGGACATTGTAAAAATAAAAAAAATGAATAACCTAAATAATAATAATAAAAAATAAATAAAATTAAAGCGTGCTCGCATATGTAAACAGTGTTCGCACCACACATGTGAGGTATCGCCGTGAACGTTAAAGCGAGAGCAATAATTCTAGACCTCCTCTGTAACTCGAAACTAGTAACCTGTAAAAATAGTGAAAGCATTGCCTATGGAGATTTTGAAAGTATCATAGTTTGTCGCTGTTCCAGGAGCGTGCTCAAATTTAAGGTGTGACACCTTAGGTATTTATTTACTTGGCATAACATCATCTTATGTTACCAAAAAATTGGGTTATATATTGTTTTTTTTGGGGTTTTTTTCTGCATTAACATTCAATAAAGTGTAGTTTTGCTTAAAAAAATGAGTAAGAAAAAACGCTACATCAATAGCATTGGACATGAAAAATGTCAACACCCACCATTTTATTCTCTATGGCCTCTGCTAAAAAAAAATTATGTTGGACGAGAAGGCCTGGCTTGCGTCTCCGCTTTAATTCATCCCAAAGGTGTTCTATGGGGTTGAGGTCAGGCCAGTCAAGTTCCTCCACCCCAAACTCGCTCATCCACGTCTTTATGGACCTTGCTTTGTGCACTGGTGGGCAGTCATGTTGGGACAGGAAGGGGCCGTCCCCAAACTGTTCCCACAAAGTTGGGAGCATGAAATTGTCCACAATGTCTTGGTATGCTGACGCCTTAAGCGTTCCCTTCACTGGAACTAAGGGGCCAAACCCAACCCCTGAAAAACAACCCGCACCATAATCCCCCCTCCACCAAATGATTTGTACCAGTGCACAAAGCAAGGTCGCCTGGGACCCGCCGATCGTTCTCTGCAGAGGCAGAACGGCAGTCTGCCTATGTAAACAAGGCAGACCACCGTTCTGTCAGAGAGGAAGATGGAGCTCTTGTGTTTCTGCTGATCAGGAACACAGATGTCTCTCTTCCTCCAGTCATTCTATCCCCCACACAGTTAGAAAACACCCCCTAGGACAGTGATGGTGAACCTTGGCACCCCAGATGTTTTGGAACTACATTTCCCACGATGTTCAACTACACTGCAGAGTGCATGAGCATCATGGGAAATGTAGTTCCAAAACATCCGGGGTGCCAAGGTTGACCATCTCTGCCCTAGGAGCACACTTAACCCTTTGATTGCCCCTGATGTTAACCTCTTCCCTGACAGTGTCATTTATACAGTGACAGTGAATTTGTTTAGCACTGATCACTGTATTGGTGTCACTGGTCCCCAAAAAGTGTCACTTATTGTCCAATTTGTCCACCACAATGTCGCAGTCCCGCTAAGAATCACTGATCAACGTCATTACTAGTAAAGAAAAAAAAAATGCTATAAAATATCCCATAGTTTGTAGACGTGATAACTTTTGCGCAAACCAATCAATATACGCTTATTGGGATTTTTTTTCTAAAAATATGTAGCAGAATACATATTGGCCTAAATTGATGAAGAAATTTGATTTCTTATGTTTTTTTATTGGATTTGTTTTATAGCAGAAAGTAAAAAAAATATATATATTTTTTTTTTCAAAATTGGGGCTCTTTTTTTGTTGATTGTGCTAAAAATAAAAACCGCAGAGCTGATCAAATACCACCAAAAGAAATCTCTATTTGTGTGAAAAAAAGAACATTTATTTTGTTTGTGTACAGCATTGCACGACCGCGCAATTGTCAGTTAAGGTAACGCAGTGACGTAACGCAAAAAATGGCCTGGTCATTAAGGGGGTGAAACCTGCCGGGGCTGAAGTGGTTAAAGTGGTTGTAAAGGCACAAGGTTTTTTACCTTCATGTATTCTTTGCATGAAGGTGAAAAAAAAATTCTGTGTGCCTCAGCCCCCCTCCCCCCCCAATACTTTCCTTATCCCCTCTCGTTCCATCAGTGTCCACGAGAGCCTTGCCTCTCCGGGGATTCGCACTCCTGTTTGGCTTTTGGCAGCAGCAGGAGCCAATGTCAATCACAGGATATTTATATGAACACAGGCTCATCCATTCGTTTTTTAGCACCACATCCCAGATTTTTGTAAATTAAGGCACTGGTAGATATGGACTTTAAAGGTGCAACATTATAAATCAAATATATTGTATAAAATTTTTTTTTATTTTTGAACAACAAAAACAAGAGTTTGTCATTAAAATATACAGGAAAAAAAGGAAATGCATGATAGTTAGTACAGTAGATTATGCGGTATAAACGATGCAGCATGATGATACTTCCCAACACGTTTCACCCCTATATCGGGCTTCCTCAGGGGATGCTGTCCGTTTGTACACTATAATGCTTTCACTGTTTCCTGAAATGAGACCAAAACTGCCGGAATGGTGAAATGTTCAGCCGTGCCAAAAAACCCACCTCAGGTGGCCACAGATGGTAAATAATGGCCAGTTAATGCGGTTTTGCAGCTGACTTGATACCAAGGACCACACACCTCCTTCTGCTGAGGTTTGTTCTGAGACTATCTGGAGGAGATGTCAATCGCAGGCAGTGAGACAATCAGGAGAAGGAGGGGCCGAGCCGTGGCTCTGTGTTCGAATGGACACTCAGAGTCGGGAGCGCGCTTGCTTGGGTGCCCCCATGCTATGAGGGCACCTGGCAGGAGGGAGGAGCCAGGAGCGCCGGGGGTGGGACCCAAGAAGATTAGGATCCGGGCCGCTCTGTGCAAAACCATTACACAGAGCAGGTAAGTATAACATGTTTGTTATTTAAAAAAAAAAAAAAAGCTTTAATATTGCTTTAAATATCCCCTTTAAGCCCTAAAGCAGAGGGGGCCAATTCTCCTGAAACGCGTTGTCTGTACCTGATACTATTAACTATTGACTTTTCCATCAAAATCAACAATGCAACCATCAGTCCCTCCGCTCACGCCAGGGTACTCGGTGTAATCCTTGACTCGGACTTGTCATTTCAGCCTCAAGTCCAATCGCTGTCAAAAGTTTGTAGACTTCACCTCCGTAACATCTCTAAAATTCGCCCCTTTTTAACAAATGACACCACCAAGCTCCTCATTCACTCCCTTGTTATCTCTCGCCTTGACTATTGCAACTCCCTTCTCATTGGCCTGCCTCTCCATAGGCTCCTCCCCTCTTCAGTCTATCATGAATGCTGCTGCCAGACTTATCCACCTTATCAACCATTCAGTGTCTGCCAACCCTCTCCTCCAATCCCTACACTGGCTCCCAATCACCCAGCAAATTAAATTCAAAATACTAACCACAACTTACAAAGCCATCCACCACTCTGCCCCGAGCTACATCACCAATCTTGTCTCCAAACATATCCCAAACCGTCCTCTCCGCTCTTCTCAAGATCTCCTCCTGTCAAGCTCTCTTGTTTCCTCCTCCCATGCTCGTCTCCAGGATTTCTCCAGAGCCTCTCCCATCCTCTGGAACTCGCTGCCTCAACCTGTCCGGCTATCCCCTACTCTAGCTACCTTCAGGCGATCCCTGAAAACTCATCTCTTCAGGGAAGCCTATCATGTCTCCAACTAATCTTCTACCACTTCCATCAGCTCATTCCCCACAGTTACAACCTTTGGAACCACCTGCCCCACCCTATTAGATTGTAAGCTCTTCTGAGCAGGGCCCTCTTAATCCTCTTGTATTTTATTGTATTATAACTGTATTGTCTCCCTTTTTATATTGTAAAGCGCTGCGTAAACTGTTGGCGCTATATAAATCCTGTAATAAATAAATAAATAAATTAACAAATAAAAATATTATAAACAAATTTCAGGTGAGACAGAAGTTTGGCACTCCTATTGTGATTAGAGAGGCAGCAACGTGTGCCCAGCACTGTGTCCTTACTTAGCCTTACTTCTGGTGGAAAAGAATATATTCTATAGTCATTAGAATCAATCTCTGCTTACATCAGTCCAGCGTTGTCACACAACCTTCTCTCCTCGAGTGTAAATACACAATGTATCTAAGCTGTTACAAAGCAACCCTTTCACAAATTATGAGTCTTTGTTGTGATCTCTTAGAATCCTTCAGCATTAAGGACTTCACATTACAAGCTGCCAGAGAGGTCAAGGATGACTTGTTTGAAGCTCTTTTACTGCTTGTTAAGAATGTAAATAATTGAATGCCCCTAGTTTGGGCACAGGTAACCTTTATAGGTGAACTTGCATCCACCAGCATCCTCCCCTCCAATAAATAAAAAAAGTACTAAAGTTCCATTTATAAGCTTGCAACCAATAAAAAAGAACACATCAGCTAAAAAATAAATAAATACAGCAAATACTGTAGATGTGTAAATTCAAAGTAATTCTGCGCAAGGGAAAAAATAAACAAAACCTGGACAGAGCTGCCTACACGGGATTTTGAATTATTACCAAATTAACAACAAAATGATATATAAGAAAGGCCAGTATGGTGGCCTGAATTTATGGGAGGAGCCCGGAGGATATTTAACTTCAGCCCCGGAAGATTTGGCTGCTCAATGACCGGGCCATTTTTTGTGATACGGCACTGGGTCACTTTAACTGACAACTGCGCGGTCGTCCCACAAATAGAGCTTTCTTTTGGTGGTATTTTATCACCTCTGCGATTTTTATTTTTTGCGCTATAAGCAACAACTTTGATAAAAACACTATATTTTTAACTTTTTGCTATAATAAATATCACCATTTAAAAAAAAAAAAAAAAAGCAAATATTTTTCTCAGTTTAGGCCGGAATGTATTCTTCTACATATTATTGGTAATAAAAATTGCAATAAGCGTATATTGATTGGTTTGTGCAAAAGTTATAGCGTCTACAAAATAGGGGATAGATTTATGGCATTTTTATTATTATTATATTTTTTTTACTAGTAATGGCGGCGATCTGCGATTTTTTTTCGTGACTGCGACATTATGGCAGACACATCACGTTTTACACATTTTTGGGACGATTGACAATTATACAGTGAGTACTGTATAAATGTCACTGGCAGGGAAGGGGTTAACACTAAGGGGTGATCAAGGGGTTAACTGTGTTCCCTGACTGTGTGTTTTAACTGTAGGGGAATGGGACTGACTACAGGAGATGACAAATCGTGGGTCCTAGCCATTAGGAACTCACGATCTGCATCTCCCCTTCTCACAGAACAGGGATTTGTGTGTTTACACACGTACCTGTTCTGCCTCTCGTACCCTCGATCGCCCGTGGCCAGCGTTCATCGTGACCGCCGGTCACAAGCATCGGCACCCCTGTAGTGCAGCGGGCAGGCGCACCTGCTATCCTGCTTAAAGGAGCCGACGTACAGCTACGACAGTTCGCGGGATCGTGCCGACCTGCCACAGTATAATGGCGGCAGCTGGTCGGCAAGTGGTTAAGCAGCCCACTTGCCCATGCTCATTGTCGATTCCAGTACGCGATTCGTTACGTCAGCAGGCCGACTCTTCAGGTCACTTCGTGTTTGTGAGTCTGTTGTTCCCGAATACAGTATGTTGTGGTTGCTTATTCGTAGCTTTTCGTTCAAATCTTGCTTGCGGTCGTAGGTAGGAGACGTTACTTTGCATTCATATCATGTCCTAATCGTTGCCATTCATTGTATCCCGCATGTCGTGTGTTCAGTTCCCGCCGCGTATCGTTCATACACAGTTCTTTCCCCCGTTACTTGCAAAATCAAGTTAATTTGTGTGCTTCATGCACAGCGCCACACCACACTCTTCGGACATGTTGCATACCCAATACAGACCGATGCGGACCCAGTCGCACAGCCATTGTCGCAGGTAGGATTTGTCACCATCTTTTTGTCATGTCAGTTCGTAGCCACTTGCAGTGTCACCCATACCATGTGTTCGGATCCCGCAGTGGAACTTACAAATCGTTCATACGCGGTTCTTCCCCCCGTTACTTGTCAAAACAAGTTATCTTGTGTGCGTCATGCACGGCGCCACACCACATTCTTCTGATACGTTGCATATCCATATCAGACCGATACGGACCCAGTCACACGGCCATTGTTGCAGGTAGGATTCATTACCATGTTGTCGTGTCAATTCGTAGCCACTCGCAGTGTCACCCATACCATGTCTTCAGATCCCTAAGTGGAACTTGCGAATCATTCATAAGCACTTCTGTTTTTCCACACCAAACTTGTTTTGCCTCGTGCAAAGCATCACACCACACCTTCCCGATACGTTAAAATTTGCAACAATTTTAACCACTTGCATGGCTCACTGTCGCAGATAAAGATTTGTCACCACTCTCTTTATGTCGTACCTATTCCTTACCATTCGTTATCCCCCTGGTCGTTCGTTAGTTCCCCCTACGGAACCTACGAATCGGACGGATGTTGTCCTTATTTCTTGTACTACCCGCTTAAGGGTTCGGTGAAACCATCAAACAAGCCAGGTGTTTCTATCATTTTCTCACCAACCCACGACTCCCATTCGTTGAGACCCTGCATCCTCGCAAACCGTATCAACAGACTGTCACTCTTGTTGAGACCCTTGCAACGCAATATCGTCTCAGCTACCCCTCACTCATAAAAAAAAATAAAAATAAAAATAATAATATTTAAAAAAAAAAACCTTTACCACCACGCAGTCTCAGCCCAACAACCTGACACTCGTACGAGACCCTTGCAAATGCAATACCGTTTCAGCAGCCTAAAACCCTTGCAACCACGCAATATTGTCTCGAAACAAACCTAATACTCATTGAGACCCTTGCAATCATGCAATATCGTCCCAGCAGCAGGACACTCACCGGGACCCTTGTGACCACGCAATACCGTCTTAAAAACTTACATCACACACATCGAGACCCTTGGGATCACGCAATATCGTCTTAGCAAACCAGATGTATATATATATATATAAGGAGAAGAACATACAGTCGCATTCCACCAGGGCCAATAGCATGGCAAGGGTAGGTACTTTTTCTTCTCAGCTAAAGGAACATACATGTTACTCTTATGTCACCCAGATCTCAGGTTTTTGGTCGACCCAGTCTCGATCCGTGCCAGGACCTCGCTGCTAGGGCGCCACTCAGTCATGTCGCAGGCCGGCAGTGATGACCTCACATCTGCCCCTCGGTCCCCCTCTACAGGCTCAGAGAGTGGCAGCCTGCAGTCCCTCCGCACTTGGACCATTCCCAAGATCATAGCTGAGCTTAGACGCAAGACCATCCTCTACCCTGCTACGGCCAGGAAGGTGGAGCTATTCAGGCTACTCTTCCAGACGACAGCTGCTACAGGACCCAGTGCCCTTTCGGTGTCCTTGCAGTCCATATCCATGGCCATCTCCCAGCTGCAGTCCATGGCCTCCTCACTGTCCGCAACAGTTACTGATGTGCAGATCAGAGTCGCAGCCCTGGAGGCTTGTCCTCCCACAACCCTCCCTGATCCAGTCGTGGTCACGGCGCTGGCATCCCCTCCTGCAGGTACGCCAAAGTCCTCTTCTACCGTCCTCCCTGCTCACCTTGTCCCTGCCAGCCTCAGGAAGGACATCTTGGAGAGCAAGGAAGTAAATTTAGCATCTCCTGCTGATTTTGGTGAATGGTGTGAACTGAACAACAGAGCATATGCCTGGGGGGATGTCTCGGTGGTCATTAAGTCGAAGGACCCCAGGCTCACACCAAATTGATGAAGAAATTCGATTTTTTTTATTGGATATGTTTTATAGCAGTAAAAAAATTATGTTTTTTTTTTTTTTTTCAAAATTGTCAGACTTTTTTGTTTATAGTGCAAAAAATAAAAACCGCAGAGGTGAGCAAATACCACCAAAAGAAATCTCTATTTGTGAAAAAAAGGACACCAATTTTATTTGGGTACAGCATCGCACGACCGTGCAATTGTCAGTTAAATTAAAACAGTGCCGTATCGCAAAAAATGGCCTGGTCATTAAGGGGGTAAAACCTTCTGGGGCTGAAGTGGTTAAAGTGTATTTTTCCCCCCAAAAAAAATTGCGTTTTAAAAACCGCTGCGCAAATACCGTAAATATACATAAAAATATGCAACACCCCTCCACCATTTTAGTCTCAAGGGCTTCTACTTAAAAATAGATAATGTTTGGGGTTTCTAAGTAATTTTTTATCACAGGGCTCGACAAACCCCGGGCGCCAGGTCGCCATGGCGACTAGAATTAGTGACCTGGCGCCCGGGCAGCACATCTGGGGTATCCTGTCTTCGTGCGGACCCCGGCACGCGATTGCGTCGGGCCTCGCCGGCCGGTAATCGAGGCCGCGGCTTTGCGGCCTTCTGCAAGCCTATACTTCCTTCTAAGATCTTGACGCCATCTAGTGGTGGCCGTTGGTATGACATCCAGCAATGCTAATGGAGCCCTGCCTGCTGTAAAAAATTAACCAATCTTAAATTTACACAGGCGCCTCCCTCTCTCTCTCTCTCTCTCTCTCTCTCTCTCTCTCTCTCTCGCAAAGCAGAACGACAGCTATAGCAGGGATCTCAAGAAATTAAAAAAAAAAAAAACCTGCCTCCTAACTTTTTTAGCTGGCTCCTAGATTCCAAGCAAGATTGTCAAGCCCTGTTCTATCATAAAAAAAAAACGTTTTTATACATGTAGGAAAGCATTGTCAGGATTGGCCCGGACTGGAAGTGGTTATCAGGTAATACTATGTTACAGAAGAGACTTTTTTATTTTTTAGTTTTAACCATAGTTCCACTTTAAAAACTGCTAGTCTGTACTTATTACTCTTGAGCATCAAAAATATTGTAGAAGTTTGTGCAGAAGACTTTCTGTTCTGAATTGAGAGCAACCTATTACTTTACCAGGCACTTACTCCCTTAAACTTCCTGATACTTTATCAGGTCTTAAGCAGTGTGGACAAATCCCAGGAGCCAGGCAGCCAATGCCCCCAACTTCAAGCAGAAACTGTAACTCAACTTTTGAAGTTTCTCTGCTTTCAGTGGAAGTTTATGCTCTCGGATTCTTAAAAGAATCCTTCTTGTAGATGGTCCCACTGGTACCTTCATTTCTCTGTCCCTGGATAGGAAATTAAATATCCTGCACCAGGCTTCAAAGCCATTAGCTTTGCAATATAATTGTACGATTTGGAGAGGTCATCTGGGTCTTGTTATACACGTTTCATTAATTGCTACGGTCATCGAGTCTTTTTTTTTTTTTTTTTCGATCCGTGGGGAAACAAATTGTCCATTTTCTAGATGCCGCCTCGTAAAAGCTCGACCGGGAACACAGTGTGACCTTGAAGGCACAGAAAGTATTATGTGGTCAACAAGCGAGAGATGGATAATTCCCATCAATTAGGGAATTATTATTTGTTGCGCAAGACCTTCGTTGTAGCGGTATAAATAACCGCACGGAGCCTTCCCAACAGCCAGAGATTAATCTCGAAGCGTGGAAAAGAGGATTGCATGTATTAGAGTCAGGTTAATGAGAATATTCTACTGTAAACTGTTGTCTTGATCTGGGCGATGGGCTTAGCTTGTGCTTTCTAATTAGTTCAGATAAGGGTTTGATCTTGGCACGGTGGAGAGTGATATGGTTTAATTTCAAGGTTTGCATCGCCAGCCAGCAATAAGCTCAGTGCTTCCTTTCCACTTCAAGGGCGCCGGCACAGAGGCCAAAAAAAAAAAAAAGACCTTCTCCCGTCTCCCACCTAGATAGCGTACAGTAACCGCCGCGCTACGACTCATAATTGAAAAGATATATTCATTGTGGTTTGAAGAAAAAACCTTTCCTTTTGCTCTGGCGGTTTTCTGGATTGTTCTTTTTGTAGAAAAGGACAAGACTTGTCCGCTGTTCCTGAAATAAAATAAAAATTGAGGGCTCGAAAAATGTGAACAATTTGTAAGATTGGCAGACATAATCAGACGTTGGAACTGAAAAGTCTCAGAATCACTTATGGTGATACAACTGGTGGACGCAGATTTTGAGTCCTTGTCTACAGGAATAGGACTTGTTCTCCATAATCTCAAATTGTTTAAAGGGGCTGTAAAGGCAGAAGGTGCATTCTATGCATTAAGATAAAAAAGCCTTCTGTGTGCAGCGGCCCCCCTCATCACCCCTAACACTTACCCAAGGTCCCTCTCTGTCCAATGATGTCCACGAGTCTCTCGGCCGTCCGAGATTCTCCTTCCTGATTGGCTGAGAGACAGCAGCGGCCAGGCCCGGAATGGGACAAAAAATAGGCCCGGGCATTTTGCATTGAGCAGCCCATGACATGTTAAACGACCCCTTCCCCACTCTCCTCCCTGACAGATCCCCTGAGAGAGGGGAGGGGGAACCAGAGGTGTGGGGGGTGAGGTGGGACCAGGAAAGAGCATGGGGGGGGGGTTGGAGAGCACAGGGAAGAACCTTGAGAACATGGGGTGGGGCGAGAGCACAGGGAGAGGCAGAGAACACAGGGAGGAAGAGGAGAGCACAGGGGGGCTGTGTAGAGCATGGGGGGAGGTGGAGAGCCCAGGGGGGCAGTGGAGAGCATGGGGGAGGAGGAGAGCACAGGGAGGGCGGCAGAGAACACAGGGGAGCTGTTGGAGAGCATGGGGGGGTGGCGGAGAGCATGGGGGGGTGGAGAGCATGGGGGGAGGTGGAGAACATGGGGGAAACGGAGAGCAGGGGGGAAGCGGAGAGCGTGGGGGTGATGTGGAGCACACAGGGGGGGCAGCGGAGAGGGACATCGGTCCCAATCAAGGAGAGCTTCCGCCAGCTCAACTGTGCCCACCTGTGCCACCTGCCAGTGCCACCTAGCAGTACACAACAGTGCCACCTACCAGTGCCCATCAGCGCCACCTACCAGTGTCCACAGTGCCACCTATTAGTGCCCACATTGCCACCTATTAGTGCCCACAGTGCCACCTATTAGTGCCCACAGTGCCACCTATCAGTGCCTCATCAACAGTGCTGCCCATCAGTGTCACCTACCAGTGCCCATCAGTGCCATCTATCAGTGGTACCTATCAGTAACACCTATCAGTGCCCATCAGTGCCACCCATCAGGGCCCATCAGTGGCACTTTATCTGTGCCCATCAGTACTGCCTTAACTGTGCCTATCAGTGCAGCCTATCAGTGCCCACCTGTGCCGCCTCATCAGCACACATCAATGAAGGAGAAAAATTACCTGTTTGCAAAATTTTATAACAAACTATGAAACGTAATTTGTTATTTTTTTTTTTCAAAATTTTCCATCTTTTTTTGTTTGTTTAGCAAAAAAATGAAAAAACCCCAGCAGTGATTAAATACCACCAAAAGAAATCTCTATTTGTGTGAAAACAATGATAAAAATTTAATTTGGGTACAGTGTTGTATGACCGTGCAATTCTCATTCAAAGTGCGTCAGCGCTGATAGCTGAAAATTGGTGGGGAGGGGGGTTTAGGTGCCCGGTAAGCAAGCGGTTAAAATTGGGCACATTGGTGGAATGGCGCCAAACTTCAATACTTAAAAATCTCCATAGGCGACACTTTAACAATGTTCACAGGTTACATGTTTAGAGTTACAGAGGAGGTCTAGCGCTAGAATTATTGCTCTCACTCTGACATTCGCGGCGTATGTAACCCGTGTGTATCTTGCTCTGATACTAGCCGGTGCCTCACCGGACAATGACCTCCCCGCACGTCCCTGCCAGCCATGGTCTGCCCGAATTGCACAGAGACGCATCGAGACCCAGTCATGGCATCACTGGGTCTAAATGAGATACGGTATATATTAGAAATAGAAAAGTTTTATTTAAAAATTGAATTAGCATGTTGATAAGGAGGAGGAAGGAGGAACCAGGGAAAGCAAAATATAGGCAGATTAGTCTTCGGCTTTAAATGATATGTATGTCATCGTTCTGCTAAGAGCAGCACTTTGAAGATTTTCGATTTTCATTTACCAAAGAGCTGTGACAGTCCCAGCAGGATTGCGGCCACGTAGGTCATTGTAGGAGCGAGCTCTTAGCGTTGGTAAGGTTTTCCAATCTCCTGCATTCTAATCATTGCCAGGGACAATGCGTGTTTGTAGAAAGGGCACACAAATTAGTTCATGTGTAGCACAGAATTGATTCACAAAAAAAAAAACTGACATTAAATTGGAAGGAGCTTCAATGGGGGGGTTTATGTTTGCCTTTCCTGAACCGGTGACACGGTAATGGTATAGAGACGCTACAGCTGTCCGCCTTGTGATGAAACAAAATAACAACCCCCAGCACTGTGTAACTAGGCCACCATCAATACCCCAGTGTTAGCTGCTAACCTATACATAAATAGAAATACAATACACACTAATAATAGGCAGCACTAAATGAAACAAACATATGTGCATAGGTGTGTTTGATTTACTATTTGTAGTTTACATTTTATTGTCTCAAGTAGTGATGCTATACAATTCCATGTTTCTACATTTCTTCAAACGTCAAAAAGTATCTGTAAGCCTATTCTGAATTACATTTACTGTATATACATAGGAGTTTTTCAGCACATTTTTTTGTGCTGAAAGTGCCCCCCTCGGCTTATACTCGAGTCAAGCACTTTTCTGCAGAATGAAATTTTCCGACCCGACTTTGCGGCCCCGTATCTCGGAGCCACTTGGTGTGCAATTTGGTGTGCAAACCAAGTGGACCCAACACTACAACATATCCAAATTTGCGGTTCCTAGCATTAAGTGGCCCCGAGATACGGGGCCCCAAAGTCGGTTCGGAAAATGTAATTCTCTGCTGCAGAAAAGTGCTTGACATTTTCCGACTCAAATTTGGGGCCTCGTGTCTCGGGGCCACTTGGTGCTAGGAACCCAACACTACAACATATCCAAATTTGGAGTTCCTAGCATTAAGTGGCCCCGAGATACAGGGCCCCAAAGTCGGCCAACTGTGTCCATCTGCAGCAATGTAATTTCAGGACCCTTTGGGTCCAGAGACCCCAAATTTTGGCTGCCGCTAGGGGGCATCTAGGAACCCTTAACTACCAAGTTTGAAGTTCAGGGGACCTATGGCTGCAAATGGGCACAGTGAGGCTGCAAATGGGCATTGCTGACCGTCTTTTCCACTTCCAGTAGCTGCGCATTTCTCACCCTAGGCTTATACTCGAGTCAATACGTTTTCCCAGTTTTTTGTGGTCAAATTAGGTGCCTCGGCTTATATTCGGGTCGGCTTATACTCGAGTATATACGGTAATTTGCCAAAGCACCGTGTGTCATAAACAACTGCTTTTCTTTTTTTCACAGCCAGAGCAATTTTTGCACACATTTAAAAAAATAAATAAATTTAGGCCTCAAGATTTCTCAAATCCCCCAAACATTATAGGTATTCTGAAAGCAGAGGCCCTGGAAAATAAAATGGTCATAGTTCCAGTTTTTTTTATACCACGCGATATTAGCACAGCTAATCAAGCGCAAATTATTCTTTTTTTTTAAATAACAAACATGTTATACGTACCTATTCTGTGCAGTTGGTTTTGCACTGAGCAGCCCGAATCCTCCTCTTCTCGAGTCCCTCTTTGCTGCTCCTGGCCCCTCCCTCCTTTGAGTGCCCCTCAGCCAGCAGCTTGCTACCGGGGGCACCCGAGCCGAGTCAGAGCTCCGCGTATCCATTCAGACACAAAGCCCAGACCTTGCCCCGCACCCTCTCTCCCCTGACTGGCTGACTGACTTTGATTGACAGCCACGGGAGCCAGTGGTGCCACTGCTCTGACTCAGCCAATCAGGAGGAGTGTCCTGGATGGCTGAGGGATTGTGGACATCGCTGGAGAGAGAAGGGGGTCAGGTAGGTAATTAAAGGAGTGCTGGGGGGGGGGGGGCTGCTACACACATAAGGTTTTTTAGCTTAATGCATAGAATGCATTAAGATAAAAAAACCTTCTGACTTTACAACTCCTTTAAGACCCACAAATGCAATGGGGGAGATTTACTAAAACTGTAAAGTACAAAATCTTGTGAAGCTGTGCATGGTAGCCAATCAGCTTCTAATTTTAGCTTGTTCAATTAGGCCCTTTTCACACTAATACATTTTTCCTTTCACTATCATTGCCCATCAGTGCCATCTTATCAGTGGGCATCAGGGCCACCTTATCTGTGCCCATCAGTACCGCCTTATCTGTGCCCATCAGTGCCGCCTTATCTGTGCCTATCAGTGCCGCCTTATCTGTGCCTATTAGTGCCGCCTTATCTGTGCCTATCAGTGCCACCTTATCTGTGCCTATCAGTGCCACCTTATCTGTGCCCATCAGTGCCCACCAGTGCAGCCTATCCGTGCCAACCAGTGCCACCTCATCAGTGCATATCAATGAAGGAGACAAATTACCTGTTTGCAAAACAAACTATGAAACATGATTTTTTTTTTTTATGCTTCAATCTTTTTTTGTTTGTTTAGCAAAAAATAAAAACCCCAACTGTGATTAAATACCACCAAAAGAAAGCTCTATTTGTGTGAAAAAATTATAAAAATTAAATTTGGTTACAGTGTTGTATGACCGCGCAATTGTCATTCAAAATGCGTTAGCGCTGAAAATTGGTCTGGGCAGGAGGGGGGGTTAAGTGCCCAGTAAGCAAGTGGTTAATAAATCACCGGGATCGGATGGCTTGCACCCGAGGGTACTTGGGGAACTCTCAAGTAATTGCCAGACCATTGTCCAACCCATAGGTTGGACTTGATGAACTTGTGTCTTATTTCAACCCCCCTTCTATGTAATTGTTCCTAATTTTTACTGACAGTCTACTGACTGGAATGGTACCAGCTGATTGGAGAAAAGCCAATGTAGCACCAATATTTAAAAATGGCCCAAAATACATCCCTGGGAATTACAGACCAGTTAGCCTAACATCAATAGTATGTAAACTCTTGGAGGGGATGATAAGGGACTATATATAAGATTTTAGTAATGAGAACGGCATCATTAACAGTAATCAGCATGGATTCATGAAGAATCGTTCTTGCCAAACCAATCTATTAACCTTCTATGAGGAGGTGAGTTGCCATCTAGATAAAGGAAGGCCCGTAGACGTGGTGTATCTGGATAAAGGAAGGCCCGTAGACGTGGTGTATCTGGATAAAGGAAGGCCCGTAGACGTGGTGTATCTGGATTTTGCAAAAAGCATTTGACACAGTTCCCCATAATCGTTTACTGTACAAAATAAGGTCGGTTGGCATGGACCATAGGGTGAGTACATGGATTGAAAACTGGCTACAAGGGCGAGTTCAGAGGGTGGTGATAAATGGGGAGTACTCGGAATGGTCAGGGGTGGGTAGTTGGGTCCCCAAGGGTTCTGTGCTGGGACCAATCCTATTTAATTTATTCATAAACAACCTGGAGGATGGGATAAACAGTTCAATCTCTCTATTTGCGGACAATACTAAGCTAAGCAGGGCAATAACTTTTCCACAGGATGTGCAAACCTTGCAAGAAGATCTGAACAAATTAATGGGGGGGGGGGGGCAACTACATGGCAAATGAGGTTTAACCACTTCAGCCCCGGACCAATTGGCAGCCAAAGGACCAGGCCCCTTTTTGCAATTCGGCACTGCGTCGCTTTAACTAACAATTGCGCGGTCATGCGACGTGGCTCCAAAACAAAATTGGCGTCCTTTTTTTCCCACAAATAGAGCTTTCTTTTGGTGGTATTTGATCGCCCCTGCGGTTTTTATTTTTTGCGCTATAAACAAAAATAGAGCGACAATTTTGAAAAAAATGCAATATTTTTTACTTTTTGCTATAATAAATATCCCCAAAAAATATATAAAAAAACATTTTTTTTCCTCAGTTTAGGCCGATACGTATTCTTCTACATATTTTTGGTAAAAAAAATCGCAATTAGCGATTATTGATTAGTTTGCGCAAAAGTTATAGCGTTTACAAAATAGGGGATAGTTTTATAGCATTTTTATTAATATTTTTTTTTTTTTATTAGTAATGGCGGCGATCAGCGATTTTTATTGTGACTGCGACCTTTTGGCGGACACATCGGACATTTTTGACACATTTTTGGGACATTTGTCATTTATACAGCAATCACTGCTATTTAAATAGCACTGATTCCTATGTAAATGACAGTTGTAGTTAGGGGGTTAACCACTAGGGGGCGGGGAGGAGTCAGTGTGACGTGTTGTGTTTTTTTTTTACAGTAGGGGGGCGTGGCTGTACGTCTGACGTCATTGATCGGCGTTCCCGATGACAGGGAACCGCCGATCACTGACAGTCAGTGTAGGAAGCGCGGGGAGAGGTTTGTTTACATAGACCTCTCCCCGTTCTTCAGCTCCGTAACCCGATCGTGGGATACCAGCGGCGATCGGGTCCGCTGGTCCCGCGGCCGTGGTCACGGAGCTCCCGACCGGGTCGCGCGCGCGCCGCCAGCGGGCAGGCAAATTAAAGGGGACGTACAGTGGTGTGAAAAAGTGTTTGCCCCCTTCCTCATTTCCTGTTCCTTTGCATGTTTGTCACACTTAAGTGTTTCGGAACATCAAACCAATTTAAACAAAAGTCAAGGACAACACAAGTAAACACAAAATGCAATTTGTAAATGAAGGTGTTTATTATTAAAGGTGAAAAAAAATCCAAACCATCATGGCCCTGTGTGAAAAAGTGATTGCCCCCTAAACCTAATAACTGGTTGGGCCACCCTTAGCAGCAACAACTGCAACCAAGCGTTTGCGATAACGTGCAATGAGGCTTTTACAGCGTCCTGGAGGAATTTTGGCCCACTCATCTTTGCATAATTGTCCTAATTCAGTTACATTAGAGGGTTTTCGAGCATGAACGGCCTTTTTAAGGTCATACCACAACATCTCAATAGGATTCAGGTCAGGACTTTGGCTAGGCCACTTCAAAGTCTTCATTTTGTTTTTCTTCAGCCATTCGGTGGTGGACTTGCTGGTGTGTTTAGGATCATTGTCCTGCTGCAGAACCCAAGTTCGTTTCAGCTTGAGTACACGAACAGATGGTCGGACATTCTCCTTCAGGATCTCTTGGTAGACAGCAGAATTCATAGTTCCTTTTATCACGGCAAGTCTTCCAGGTCCTGAAGCAGCAAAACAGCCCCAGACCATCACACTACCACCACCATATTTTACTGTTGGTGTAATGTTCTTTTTCTGAAATGCAGTGTTCCTTCTACGCCAGATATACTTGGACACACACCTTCCAAAGAGTTCCACTTTTGTCTCATTGGTCCACAGAATGTTGTCCCAAAAGTCTTGGGGATCATCAAGATGTGTTGTGGAGAAATTGAGACGAGCTTTGATGTTCTTTTGCTCAGCAGTGGTTTTCTCCTTGGAACTCTGCCATGCAGGCCATTTTTGCCCAGTCTTTTCCTGATGGTGGAGGCATGAACGCTGACCTTAACTGAGGCAAGTGAGGCCTGCAGTTCCTTGGACGTTGTTGTGGGGTCTTTTGTGACCTCTTGGATGAGTCGTCGCTGCGCTCTTGGGGTAATTTTGGGCGGCCGGCCACTCCTGGGAAGGTTCACCACTGTTCCATGTCTTCGCCATTTGTGGATAATGGCTCTCACTGTGGTTCGCTGGATTCCTAAAGCTTTGGAAATGGCTTTATAACCCTTTCCAGACTGATAGATCTCAATTACTTTCTTTCTCAATTGTTCCTGAATTTCTTTGGGTCTCGGCATGATGTGTAGCTTTTAAGGATCTTCTGGTGGACCTTACTGTGTCAAGCAGCTCCTATTTAAGTGATGCCTTGATTGTGAACAGGTGTGGCAATAATCAGGCCTGGGTGTGGCTAGAGAAATTGAACTCAGGTGTGGACAATCACAGTTATAGTATGTTTTAACAAGGGGGGCAATCACTTTTTCACACAGGGCCATGATGGTTTGGATTTTTTTTCACCTTTAATAAACACCTTCATTTACAAATTGCATTTTGTGTTTACTTGTGTTGTCCTTGACTATTGTTTAAATTGGTTTGATGTTCCGAAACACTTAAGTGTGACAAACATGCAAAGGAACAGGAAATGAGGAAGGGGGCAAACACTTTTTCACACCACTGTACAGGTACGTGCTTTTGCCTGCCCGTGCCATTGTGTTGACGTATATCTACATGAGGCGGTCGGGAAGCGGTTAATATAGAACAATTTAAAATAATGCATTTGGGTGGCAAAAATCTGAATGCAATCTATACACTGGGGGGAGAACCTCTGGGGGAATATAGGATGGAAAAGGACCTGGGGGTCCTAGTAGATGATAGGCTCAGCAATGCCAAGCTGCTGCTAACAAAGCAAACAGAATATTGGCATTAAAAAGGGATCAGCTCCAGAGATACATTGATAATTCTCCCGCTCTACAAGACTCTGGCCCGCCTGCACCTGGAGTATGCTGCCCAGTTCTGGGCACCAGTCCTCAGGAAGGATGTACAGGAAATGGAGTGAGTACAAAGAAGGGCAACGAAGCCAATAAAGGGTCTGGAGGATATTAGTTATGAGGAAAGGTTGTGAGCACTGAACTTTTTCTCTCTGGAGAAGAGACACTTGAGAGGGGATATGATTTCAATATACAAATACCGTACTGGAGATCCCACAATAGGGAGAAAACTTTTTCGTGGAAGGGTGTTTAACAAGAGACGTGGTCACTCATTAAAATTAGAAGAAAAAAGAGGTTTAACCTTAAACTATGTAGAGAGTTCTTTACTGTAAGAGCGGCAAGGATGTGGAATTCCCTTCCACAGGAGGTGGTCTCATAAGCACCTGAACGGCTGCAACATACAGGGATATACAATGTAATACTGACATATAATCACACACATAGGCTGGACTTGTGTCTTTTTTCAACCTCACCTACTATGTCACTATATCCTAGAATTCTATTTGCTTTTATCACTGCCTGGTCACACTGTTTGCTCATTTTGCAACCCCCCCCCCCCCCCCAATGTTGTACTCTCTCAAGGGATTCTTTGCATTATTTTACAATTAGAAACATTAAACTGCAGTTTATTTCCCCACATACAATCTATAGAAATACGCTCACTTTTTGCAGGTGCTTTACCACACCAGATATTGCCAGCATACAAAAATACAGTACACTGTACACCATCAGACATCGCCGTTCCTTAGTATATTTACTGGTCTTCTGTTCACCTTACGAGCGTTTTGAATCAAGCCTCTCACCTACTCGTTATGCCACAGGGTCACGTGGCTTCCTCAGGGGGATATGTGGCGTAAGCTTTAACTTTTTTTTTGTGAAATAAAGTGTACACATAATTGGTTTACAAATTTGTTGTCTAGTCTCATGCTGTGCCGTTAAAGTCCATTTTTATTTTTTATTTTTTACTGTACAGGGGTACTGTCAGTCTTCCCTTTATGTAGTCTATTATGAAAGCTACACACTTTTTGTTTAAGTAGAAGAAAGAGTTCAGATAAAGTTCAGGCACAGAAAATGATGTTAACAGTAGAATGTGACTAACTGACATTTTCCCTTTCCATTTTATTTTCCATTCTTCATGTAATACTGTTCTGTGTTCTGCGGTGGCGAGCGGCAGCAGATGCCACGTGAGTGGGAAGTTCCGAGAAAACTGGCAACCTTTTTTTTTCCTTTTTTTTTTTTTTATTCAGCAAAGCAATTTTTCCTGCTCCAGACTCCGCTCCTGCTGGATGCCACTGAGGCTGGATTTGATTCTCTCTGTTTGTATGCTCATTTCCCAGTTACTTCCTAATTTACTTTTCCATTTTATATACAGTGCGCGGCGAGGTGCAGACGACCGCCTGCTGGCACGCTCTCTTTATGTTTCATTCCGACTATGATATGATATAGTTCTCTGTATTTTCAAAGCCTCTCGTTGCTCCTCTTTTTCGGGTGCCAGGCTTGGTTTTGGATGCTGGAAATGCTCTTTCTTCTTTTGTTCTGTGTGATGTTGATACGTTTTTAGCAATTGCATTGTCTGCTGTTTGTTTTTTCCTCGGCGGGACTGTTTGCAGTTTGTTCCGTGACGTTGTACAATGTGAAAACAACTGGAGGCGATACCACAACCTCTTTTCTATTATTATTAATATTTTTTTCAGACAAGGGCATTACATAACCATTGCTGTGTTCCGTCCCGCAGACACAGGTGTCGAGGGAGAACACTTACTTCATGAGACCGGAGGAGAATAATAAGGCCTCGTGACTCAACGCATTTCAACTCCAAAGTGTACGAACAGTGAACTTCTTCTACTTTTCATCTGTTATATGTACCAAGGAAAGTGTTTTGTTATAAATGCTAAATAATACCCGCTGACCCCGATGGAAATCTTGCGAGCTGATAACTTCCTATGTTCTCTCCCTACACCACACTCTTATCAGTTACAGCTATCTCATCGAACCACAGAATACTTCCTCCTGTGTTATGGGGATGAGGAAAGGGGGAAGTGTTCTGTAGTTCTAACACACTTCCTGTCCTAGGGTGACAACACACAGAGAGACGAGACACAGAGAAGAAAATGACAATATCACAGTCAGGGCGTTTTTACAGTGGGAACGCAGTTCTGGCACCTCCAGCACTGAATGTATGTACGTGCTGCTGCCGGGATCCCTGGCTAAGATTGTTCGCTGAAACACACCACATCAACTACATTGCAGCTGTGGATCTACAGGGATCGTTGTGTGGAATCTTGGGGGGCTACAAGTTCTCCCTTTCCCCTTTGGGGACCACAAGTTCTCTCATATATGGCACTGCAACATTTTGTTTTTAGATTACAGCCGATCTCTGGCTGATCGCTCTGTTGAATGCAATACTCTTTGTGACCTCCTATAGACATGCGCCCCTGATGAAGAGACTTATCTTGTCCCGAAACGCATTGGGTATATAGAAGAAAAGACCACCCATGCTACAACAGCTATCACATGTGTTGTGACAATATATGTTTTATTGGTCATGTATGCATTGTTTTATATGTTTGTAACAATAAAATTTGATATTTTTTATATATCTGTGTTTGCTTTAGTTGCCCTTAATGTCCCACTAGGGGTACTTACCATTTTTTCTACTTCTATCTATCAGGGATGGTGGCAACAACATATGGCTTAACTGGGTGGTCTACTGTTTGTATGGCAGGGGGTGATGGGGTGTGCTGGAGGGTCTATTGATGCTGGCTACGTGGGGATTTATTGTTGCTGGTGGGGATCTGTTGTTTAAGGGGGTCTATTGTTGCTGGTGGGGGATTTTGTTGCTGGGGAAGTCAATCATTGCTAGGAGAGATCTACTGTTGAAGGATGGATCTCCTAATGCTGGCTGCTTGGAGATCTATTGTTGCTGGCGGGGGGGGGGTCTATTTTTGCTAGCTGCAGGGGATCTATTTTACTGATTTTCTTGTTTTCATTACACATTCCATAGAAATTTCCACAGAATGTTACTTGCTTCTGTATTCTCCAAAAATGTTGGTACTGGAAGGTGGATAGGGAGTGGAACCAAGGAACGGTGCTCAGAGGTGGGTAGTGGGTGGAGGCAAGGGGTGACTCAGAATGACTCAGTACCTGAACCTATTCTCTGAGAAAAAAAAGCCCTGGCCACAAGTTCTTCAACCTCACTGTGTTGTCATTCTTCAGGAGGACATTAAGACCCCTTTCACACTCGGGCAGGGGGCTGTTAGCGGTAAAGCGTTACTAGTTTTAGCGGCGCTTTACCGCTGTTATATCGGCACTTTTTGGCTGCTAGGGGGGCACTTTTGACCCCCGCTAGTGGCCCGAGGACAGGATTAATAGCGCCCAAAAAGTGACACTGCCGAATCACTTTGCAGGCGCTTCGGCAGCGGTGCCCATTAATTTCAATTGGCAGGGGCGGTGGATCAGCGGTGTATACACCACTCCCCCACCGCCCCAAAGATGCTGCTTGCAGGACTTTTTTTCCCATCCTGCAAGCGCACCGCCCCAGTGTGAAAGCACTCTGGCTTTCACACTGTGGCTGCAGAAGAGGCAGTTTACAGGCACTTTTCAGGCGCTATTTTTAGCGCAAGAACGCCTGTAAAACGCCTCAGTGTGAAATGGGTCTTAAGGTGCGTTTATCCAGGTAGGATGAACAGGTAACATACTCATGAAATAGAGGACAGGAAATCATTTTTACAATACTGGCAGCCATTCAGGGCTACCTCTTTCTTTGAGATTTTTTTTTATTTTGAGTAGAAGTGCACTTTACATTTTGTCTCAATATCTTCCATAGGAACAGAAGAAGATATGTAACATTCTTGCTATAGACCAAACACAATATTGAAGAGAGCACACATTTATCACCTTCATCATTTCCCATTATCAGCCAATGAACACATTAAGATAATTTACGTAGAGTGATAAATAGTGGAAATAGAATGTCTTCACATGGAGAGGTGTTTCCACAGGCTGATATAATCAGCTATGAGCCTAAGAAGTAAATACATTCAAATATTTTATCACAGCTATTCAAACATGTTTAGGATTCAGATTTTTAAATTGCTTAGATTATCTTTGGATAATTTTATCCCACAATAAAGTAAACAATCACTTTACCAATTTGCCTAATGATGCTTATGTCTTCCAGTTTGGTACTGCACCTGACTACTAGTTGGCTTTCACCACCTGACCCTCCTTGGGTTGTGCCCTGGGGGGGGGCTGTTATCAGACTAACTAAACCACTAGCAGCTATGGTGAGGAGCTGACTCCCCAGGGTTTCACTTTTGCAACACAGGTGGTTGACTAACTTTGACAAACAGGTAGAAGAAAGATCTATACTATTGTACTTGACTGTGGACCCCATTCATTTATCATTCAAGGAAATTAACTGCCCCTGAACTGTCCTCTATGTTATCTTATCAGTACATGTTTACAGGGTCGTTTATAGTAGTTTCTAGGCAGTTGAGTTTAGAAGCATTTTTTGGAAAGCAAAAAAAAATGCATTCAGGATGGATGTTCAGAGACATTTGAAACTCCAAATGCCTGTAACAGCTTGTAAACGCGGTAACTCTGGTTTAGCCACATTTAGTTTATACAGGAATTTTTAATTTTTGACTATTTTTGACCTCAATGTCACCATCCCATAGGAGGAGGATGTCATCGATGTAACTCCTCCAGAGAACCAACTCAGATCTCCAGGGGGCATCAATGATCCTCCTCCCATTTGGCCATGAAAAGATTGGCCATACTGGGTGCAAATTTTGCACCCATGGCCACTCCACAGCACTGTAGGTAATCAGAATCTTGATACCAAAAATAGTTAGGTCCCATAGAATAATCAAGTAACTGCAAAATAAATTCCTGCTGCAGGAGGGGTATAAAAGAATCCTTATCCAAAAAATACTGCACAGCCTTTCTTCCATGTTGTTGAGAAATGATGATGTAAAGAGACGCCACATCCGCCGCAGTTAAGATGTAGCTCTCCTTCAACTCCACCTCTCTAAGAAAATAATCACTTTAGTTGAATCCTTAAGATAGGAAGGGCTGCTGGTGACCACTGGCTGCAAATAGTTATCAATGTAGCGACTCACTCTAGAAGAGATGGAATTGATCCCACTTACGATGGACCTGCCAGGTGGTTAAAGGGGATTTTTGTGTATCTTTGGTAAATAGTATATGACAGGCACACGAGGGGCCACTGGTACCAAAACAATCTTTTTTAGTAAGAATTTTTTCTGATAACCTTCCTCAATGATAAATTGTAATTCCTTTTTGAATTTGCAAGTAGGGTTACCTGACATGACAGAGTAAGTTCCTACAGCTGACAGGATTCTATACATTTCTTCCGTATATGATTCCTGATCCAAAATGACAATCCCTCCCCCCTTATCAGCGGGGCACACCACAAGGTCATTACACTCCCTCAGGGACTCTAGTCATCTCTTAAACTTAGGATCTACCCCAGATTTCTTAACCTTAACCATCTCCATGTCTTTTAGGACAAGGTCCTTGAAGACACCCAAAGAGGTAGCAAGGTTACCAGGTGGGTTAAAAATGGAGGCATTAGCCAATGATGAATGCCTAAAACCATCAGTATTGGCTATAATATTTTGTGTAGGGTTAGTGATCTTTGGATGCTAAGCTTTCGAACATACTGTTGGACATCGATGAACATGTCAACTTTATTAATGGGACGAGGGGGAGCAAATTTCAAACCCTGGCTGAGTACGTGCTTCTCATCTACTGAGAGCTCAGCTCTGCTTAGGTTAACAAGGCCTCTATCAACTAGACCCTGCTTTTTTGATCTGCTCTTCTTTCCCCCTCTGGTACCTTGTTTTGTTCTATACTTCTATTTGATTTGTTTCCTCCCTTGGGGGGGAAAAAAAAACTATTATAGGATTTATGACTAGATTCAGGATTATGACTATTACCTCCTGAAGTATCCCTCCTATCCCAATTGGGAGTTCTTGATGGATAATCCCTATTATGCTGTTGGTAATTCCTACTAAAATTACCTGGTGGATAACCATAGGGATGTTGTCTGATATATATATATATATATATATATATATATATATATATATATATATCATTCATCATTCCATCCAATGTCATAATCATCTAAAGGTTTAAATCTATTGTGGGTATTGATTGGTTCATTATTAAAAGGACGACCATGTCCTCTCCTTCCACGACCCGGAGCCCTTCCTCTCCCACCCCTCCGATTTCCAACATAAGTCCTAGGGGAATCAACTTTTTTTTTTATATTCCCATACATTTATATTGTGGGACTCTGTCCAAGGTGGATCTGATTAGAGCAAACCATCTTCTTACGTGTATGGAGAGCTGGAATTGATTATACACAAGCACTTTTGACTGCTTTTAATTAAATGGTCCACCTGTTGGTGTAAGGGTCAGTGTGAATTTTCCTCCCCAGCACCTCTTTGTGTGGGCCTGCACTTGTTGGATTCCTATATAAGTTGTCATTCTTTTAAATGACTTGGGCTCTTGAAAAAGCATAAGCGCTGCATTTATGTTATATTATTTTTGTAACATTGTTTCACTCATCTTTGTACCATTATATTGTTACATTTATCTCTGTATCACTGCATCAGTCATTTCTGCAGCCATCTTTGTAACAGTATGATATTTTACATTGGTCTCTGTAACATTGTATCAGTCATCTATCTCTGCAATATTGTAATACTCCACATCTACTATATCTCCAACTCATTGTACCAGTCATTTCTGTATCATTGTATCAGCCTTTATCACTATCACTCTGCATCCACCTCTGTAACATTGTATCACTCATCTCTTTAGCACTGTATCATTCTAACTTCATATGGATGCCACTGTATAATTATATATCCATCTCTGTAGCATTGTATAATTCGTTATCCATCTCTGTAACACTGTATAATTGTATATCCATCTCTGTAACACTGTATACTTCTATATCCATCTCTGTAACACTGTATAATTCTGTAACACTGTATAATTCTATATCCAGCTCTGTAACACTGTATACTTCTATATCCATCTCTGTAACACTATATAATTATGCATACATCTTTATAAGGCCCCTTTCACACTGGGGCGGGAGCCGCGGCGACGGTAAAGCAGCGCTATATTTAGCGCTGCTTTACCGTCGTTTTACCCACGGGATTCGGCCGCTAGCGGTGCGGTTTTAACCCCCGCTAGCGGACGAAAAAGGGTTAAAATCCCCCGCAAAGCGCCGCCGTAGCGGCGCTTTGCGGCGGTGTTGCCGCGGTATTACCGCGGTGTCCCATTGAAATCAATGGGTAGGAGCGATGAATACACCGCTCCTATACCGCTCCAAAGATGCTGCTAGCAGGACTTTTTTTTACTGTCCTGCTAGCGCACCGCTCCAGTGTGAAAGCCCGCCGGCTTTCACACTGGAGTGAATGGGGCCGTTTTTTCAGGCGGTGTACAGGCGCTATTTTTTAGCGCTGTACCGCCTGAAAACTGCCCCAGTGTGAAAGGGGCCTAAGGCTAGGTTCACATTAATGTGAATCTGCCTCTCCATTCATCAGTCTATAATGAATGCTGCTGCCAGACTTATCCACCTTACCAACTGTTCAGTGTCTGCCAACCCTCTCCTCCAATCCCTACACTGGCTCCCGATCACCCAGCAAATTAAATTTAAAATACTAACCACAACTTACAAAGCCATTCACAACTCTGCCCCGAGCTACATCACCAATCTTGTCTCCAAACATATCCCAAACCGTCCTCTTCGCTTTTCTCAAGACCTCCTATTGTCAAGCTCTTTTGTTTCCTCCTCCCATGCTCGTCTCCAGGATTTCTCCAGAGCCTCTCCCATCCTCTGGAACTCGCTACCTCAACCTGTCCGGCTATCCCCTACTCTAGCTACCTTCAGGCGATCCCTGAAAACTCATCTCTTCAGGGAAGCCTATCACCTCTCCAACTAATCTTTTACCACTTCCATCAGCTCATTCCCCACAGTCACAACCTTTTGTATCACCTCCCCCACCCTATTAGATTGTAAGCTCTTCCGAGCAGGGCCCTCTTAATCCTTTTGTATTTTATTGTATTATAACTATATTGTCTCCCTTTTATATTGTAAAGAGCTGCGTAAACTGCTGGCAGTATATAAATCCTGTAATAATAATAATAATGTGGTACAATAAAGGCCGCAATCTGTGCATGTTTACTGCACTGCATTCAAATCGCATTGCCCTTGCAATCCGCAGCTGGTGTCAGTGCAATCTGAGTGACACCCCAAAGGCAGGTCACATACATTGTGCGTTTGTCAGCACCGGATTGCATTCTACAAAACAACCATGCAGTACAGTTCCAAAATTGCTGCATGCATGTTTTTGGTGCGATTTTATAATCTGTTTTGAATCGTGTACAAATTGAACAGGAATGTGGTGCGGTTCCTGTGCGATTTAGGCCCCATGCACACGAGACGCAGATGCAAACTCTGCTGAACGCATGTTTTAAACAGCAGAAACCTGCGTTTAAAAACAAGCGTTTTGCTGTGTTTTCATGCCGCGTTTAGCCGCATTTAGCTGCGTTTGCGTCTATAAGTATTTGTAAAGATAACATCATATAGACCCTCCCCGAGCTCAGAAAGCATGTATTATTAACTATTTCTGCCATTTTGATCAGAGTGAGCAGCAGCAGCAGAGAGAAGTTGTACACTTGCATTTGCCTCTCTTTCTGTGTTTTTTTTTTTTGGAAATGGATCCCATATTGAATATATGTCAGGAAATGCACCTGATGTTGCTCTTGATGAGGCAGCAACGTCGTCGCAAATTTGCATGAGAGGTCCAGAATCAGAGCTTGTCGATATTGGACCCATCCGTTGATGGCACAGCGAATGTCCGTTGGATATTTCACAAACATGTATACATCAGTGAGTATATATGCTCTATGAACTATCTAAACTAATTACAACATTTTAAACCAATTTTTCTAGTATTTTTTATGGTTTACCGTCATATTTCTGAGTTTTCTGGTCCAAAAAATTGGGTTCCTTTTAAAAAGGCTTGCAAACGCGGCTAAACGCAGGTGCCTGCGTTTATCCGCGTTTTGCGTCTGAAATGTGGAAAAGCAAAGTGTCTGAACTCATTTTTTTGCTTCTGGAAAAACGAGGTTAAACGCAACTGCATAAAAACGGGAAAAAACTAGACTGTGTACACGGACACATAGGATAAAATTGCATGCGTACAGGTGCAGTTGAAAAAAGTGTCCAACTGCCTCTGAACGCGCGTTTAACAGCGTCTCGTGTGCATGAGGCCTTACATGCACTTTATAATGTGAACCAAGCCTAACATTGCATCAGTAATCTGTAACCTTGTGCCACTCTACATCTTCCTCTGTAACATTGTATCTCTGTAACACTATATCATTTGTATTCATCCCTATAACACTGTCATTCCATATCCTTCTCTGTAACATTGTATCACTCTGCATATATCTCTGTAAAATTGGCTCAGTTATCTTTGTAACATTAGCTCACTTTATCAGTCTCTGTAACATTGTATCATTTTCTATCCATCTCTGTAGCATTGCGTCAGTCATCTTGGTAAATCTGTCATTCTACATCTATCTCTATAACATTGTATCACTCATCTCTCCCTGTCTTGAACTCGGCATTAGTCATCCCTGTAACATTGTATCATTCTGTATTCATCCCCATAACACCGCATCATTCTACACCCTTCTCTGTAACATTGTATCATTCTGTATTCATCCCCATAACACCGCATCATTCTACACCCTTCTCTGTAACATTGTATCATTCTGTATTCATCCCCATAACACGGCATCATTCTACACCCTTCTCTGTAACATTGTATGGCTCTGCAGGCTTCCCTGTAACATTGTTGAAGTCTGCGTATCTCTCTCGGTTTCCTCCCCTGCAGGATGTGAAGTTTCTGCTTGAGGTGATCCGGTCTCTTGATGAGAGACTCAGTATTCCACTAATCTTCTTTTTTCTCCTTTTTAAGATAAGCCGTATCCTCCAGCCACTGAATTATTAGCAATATACTTCTATCCAGCGTTCCATTTATTTCTTTGTGTGTCAGATACATAAACAAGTAGGCGGATTTAGGGAAAGTAGGCCATGTTTTTCTTGTTCAGATCCCTCACATACAAAACAAAAATAGTTAGAAGTCAACTGAGCCCTCTCCGCAGATCGTTATCTGCAAATCAATCCCGTTATTTTGGGGTAACGCAATGGCTATTAAGTAAAGATGAATTCAGTTAATACCGAGCCGCATTTTTTTTTTTCTGTATGCAAAAAGATGTGTGAGAATACTTAGATGGCTGCTGTATATTCCCGCAGAACAATTGTGTGACTACAGAGCAGTGGCTCCATGTTTTGGGTGCAAAGGATTATGGAAAGGAACACAGAGTTACAGCCAGGACCACCATTGTAAATCGTGGGGCCCCATACAGCCTACCTGACAGGCTTCTCCAGCCCCCCCCCCCCCACCACCACCACCACCATCCAGGGCCTAACTGTCCCTGCCTTTAAAGCGTTTGGTATCCCAACACTTAATATTCCTGATATTGCTTTTAATCAGCATAGATCACCTATACTCTGATACTACTCTAAGACCATATTCTGGCACCCCATTCTGGCTGGGACCCCTCCAATGCTTTGCAAGTGAGTACCACGCCCACTAAGCGCCAAACGATAGGTTCTTGTGGTAATATTAGCACATTTTGTATACTAATGTTTACTCTGTCTTACACAGTATATTTGTGAAATCACAGGATGCTTAACTGCCTTTGAAAAAGGACCTCCGTCCGAAACATGTCGGCACTTTCCTAAAGACTACTGTTACATCGCAAGTTATTTTGCAACTATTGCATTATATGTACATGTATATGGTCATATGCTGTTTCATGTATACCTTGATCCTATGCAAATCTGTATATTTATAATTTTTGCTCTTGGTCCTGTATTGCCCCAAATAAAACCTACTTCTTGTTTGACTGCACACATACCTCTATGTCTATCTGTACAAGCTTCTCTCAGGGGTATTGGCTGTGTTGATGCACACTAGGCCTACATAATTTACACAATATTCCTGATATGTGGCTGCTGTACCATGTACCGTATATACTCGAGTATAAGCCGAGTTTTTCAGCACATTTTTTTGTGCTGAAAGTGCCCCCCTCGGCTTATACTTGAGTCAAGCCCTTTTCTGCAGCAGAGAATGACATTTTCCGACCCGAATTTGGGGCCCTGTATCTTTGGGCCACTTGGTGCTAGGAACCCCTGATTTGGCTTGCAAACTAAGTGGAACTAGCACTACAACATATCCAAATTTGATTGGATATGACCGAGACACAGGCCCCCAAAATCGGTCAACTGTGTCCACCTGCAGCAATGTTATTTCGGCACCCTTTGGGTCCAGAGACCCCAAATTGTGGCTGAAGCTAGGGGGCATCTAGGAACCCATAACTACCAAGTTTAAAGTTCGGGGGACCTATAGCTGCAAATGGGCACAGTGAGGCTGCAAATGGGCATTGTTGACCCTCTTTTCCACTTACAGTAGCTGCGCATTTCTCACCCTAGGCTTATACT